>JAVJGJ010000057.1:70964636-71014893 GCA_035590215.1 Microhierax caerulescens | reverse complement strand
CTAGGTTTAGATGAGATGTAGTGGCACCTCATTTTGTTCCCTGCCTCTTTACCAGCTAATGCCATTCCCCACAGAGCAAGACATCTGGTCTCATTGATTTTGGGTCTATCCTTCACCCTTGGGCCAGCCAACTGCCACTGTTTCAGCTGAGCATCTTCCATGCGTGTTGGCTGTGTCCCCTACTGCACTTCACATGGTCACCACCTCTCATCCTTTGTAGGGATGACAAATTTTGGGGCACTTTCTATGTAGGGAGCTGGGCTCTTCAGCAGCCCACACATAGGGCACCCTTGCCCGTAACACCCATGCTATAACTAATCCTGCCTGGCCTCCACACACTGGAAAGATGAAAGTACCACGTTGTATCAGTCAAGTGGCATAAAAGACATTTGCTCAGGCAACACGATGGAGATTCCAGTGTTAGGGGAGCAGCAACAAGGATTTTGCCCTGACCCATGTGGGTCAACCACTCCTTCAGGCTTTATAAACTCAGAGGAGCAGCTTTTGCAGCAATGTCAGCTCCCTAACCACTTTGAAAATGGGGCACATTTCTCTCTCCTGCTCTTCCTTTGTATTTGATCAGCCTTGAGGCATTGGCACTTATCCTGTCTGACAAGCAGGTGTTTTAAGCATCATGGGGAGGATGGGAGAGAAGAAATGTGCCTTGGGCTCTGGGTCATTGTTTGGGCTTGACATCCTATAGGCCAGCACTGTTTCCACCCCAGCCTGAGCACGTCTGATGTTTCTGGGTAATGACCAGCACTCTCATTTCCCAGATATTCTCTGAATTTGTCTGTTTCTCAGCATTTCCCTCCTCCCCTATACCTCTGAGGGGCAGTTTACCCTATTTTCTCTATTCAGGTCTGTGTAATAGGATGTGATCTTGGGCTAAAGTACTCACAGAAAGACCAGGATCTCCCTTTTCTCCTTTCTGGCCAGCTGGACCATTTTCACCCTGTTAAAAACACTTAAGTCATTACAAAAGCTCAGTAGATTGACCATTAAATGCTCCAAGAATAAGTGCACCTTAGAGAGGAAAAGATACACTAGGAAAGGAGATGGGGGAAAAGGCTCACATGTTTTCTTATAAATTTTAGGGTTATCTGTGAGTAGCTCAATGAGCAGAAAGGAACGGACTTGTCCATGTGCAAGCTTGGAAAGTATTGCAAAGCTGCACGCAGGGTCCCAGTTTTTCTGGGATTTCTGCTCTACCCAAGCAATAAGGATGTTAACAATTACAAATTACAATTTAAGTCAGGTTTCTTTGGAACTTGTAAGGGACCACAAAATCTGAGGTGGAGGCATGAAGAGGATCTGGACTCCAGAGAACCTCTGGGAACCAGACCAGGCAGAAGATTGCAACTGGGACTGCAATCCCAGTGCCGAAAAGATGAGACAGGGAGATACTGAGGTTTGCCAACAGGGCTTTCTGCCTCCTAGGAGAAAATGCCTTGAAAAATTTTCTGTTCAGAACTAGTGAAAACTGGACTTGTTGATTAAAAATACAAAAAAATATTGAAGGAAAAGGAGCACAGGAACAATGATCTAAATTAAAGCTGTGATGGTCATTTTTCTCAATCCATGCTCACTTACAGAGACTGGAGCACGAGAAGAAATCACATTACCCTCCACCGACACATGGAGCTAATGCAATGCTACCTCCTGATGTAAAGAAGCCCTTGAGTCAGTGCTGGCAGCACCCACAATGTGTAGTGACTGACCCTGCACAAGGGTTGCAGGTTGAGATCTTGAGATTAAGCTCTTGTTTATATCCTTTGATGTGCATTCAAAGGCTGACCATTGCCCCTCTGTACTGAAGTACTGCACTGAATACTGTTTTACTCCTGGTCTGCCATGGTAAGCACCGTTGAGGATATGCTGGTGCAAAATATGGTGTTTTCCCAAAGAAGTCTTACACAACACAACGGGGCTCACAGTGGCTGTCCCAGCTGGAGATACCTTCAGGTAGAAGTGTAGGCAGCGCTACCCATGTCCAATGTCTGGTGCTTGGGAGTAAAATGCTCACTGGGCTTATTGTTGTTGCAAAATTTAGAGAGCCAAGAGATGCAACCTAGAGCAGCCTGGGTTCACCCAGCCCCAATGCAGAGCTCTGCACTGCTGCAGGGTGGTGAGGAACCTCACTGGGAGGTGAGGCTGGCTCATCCCCATACTGACCATTTCTCCTTTTTGCCCGTCCATGCCCGGGGATCCCCTGAGGCACAGCTGAGGCCTCCCTCTTCTCCCTCGTGGACCCTAGAGAGGAAGAGGAGAGCTCAGTTAGCAGTGCCTGGGCACCCTCCAGGGATAACCCACAACCACTGGTTGGGGGTTTTATGCTAAAGCCCAACCTAGGCATCAGGAGAAGATACTCAGGGCCTTCTGGATCTCAGATGATCCACAGAGAGATCAGATGTGATGCATCAGGACCTTGAGCTCTGTCCCCTCTGCCCTGGGCAACCACAAGGCATTTCCTATGGTACCCTCCCTGCGGAAAGGACGGATGCTGCAGGAACAGAGGGCCGTTTTCTCTCTCTGACACTGTCTGTCCTGGCACTAGTTTGAGAAATGGAGTCTCAGCAGGAGGAGAAGGACTTACAGGTGGACATAATACCCTCCCACGTTAGAAAAGAGGGTGGCCTTGCTGCTGCAGTTCAGACCCAGGGACTTTCTCTTAATTTTCTAGAGAAAAGACAAGTAGCAGTGTGGGTGTAGAAAGTGGCATCTCACAGTCTCTCTTTAATCAGTGTCCAAACGAAAGCCATTTATTATCTCATACACAGCTTTCTGAGCGTGGAGTGCTTGTAGCTGCTAATAACAAAACTTCCAGCCTTTTTAAACATACATGAGGGGATCTTGTACTTTCGACTCCTTCCTCCCTTCTGTGATTCTTTTGATACATTTTTCATTGCAAGATACAGCCTGGGGAGCAAGGTAAAGAAGAATAATGTTGCTGCTATGGTCTAAAGTTGTATCCAGTCTATTTTTTATTTTTCTGGAAGGGTCCTTCTACACCTGTACCCCTTTACCATAGAATCTGGAGGCAGCATGTTCCTGCTCATAAACAGTATTAGCATGCCTCATTTACAAGTCCTTTTGTTACATTTCAGAAGGTACTCAGCATGTCTTGCATCCAAAACCATTTATTAACTATGGCCTGCAAATGGGGTCTGAAAGCCACTAGCTCCTTCCGAAACACTGGTGTTCTGCTCCCCAGATAATTAGCAACAGGAGGGGTGCACTTGATGCCCTGTTAACGTGACATTATCAGCTTTTCTTTCTTCACTGAGATGTCACATCTTACACTGCAGATAGGAAAAGAAGAGAGGAAAGGGGAAAAAAAAATCCTCTGGTGATAAATGCACCAAGAGATGAAGCTGACCAAGATCCCACAGAAAGACAGCAGATCTTGCAGCCATCTCACTGTGGGAGACCTCAGGTGCCAGCTTGTAAGGGTGGTGAGGGGGTAGAGGTATGTGTACATGGTGATATGTGGAACTACATCTGGGGTGCTATGTCACATGAGGATGTAAGGTACTGATCTCATCAGGGTTCAGGGCATGCTACAGACCATTTGCTGCTCACCTGTGGCCCTGGTTCACCCTGTGGCCCTTGAGGTCCGTCTGGTCCAGCAACTCCAGTCTTCCCAGGCCATCCCATTTGTCCTTTGAAGCCTCCCAAGCCAGGAACTCCCTTGGCCCCCTGAGAATCACCAACAGAGCAGTTCAAGTACAGGTGGTTTTAGAGATGGGCCAGTCAAATGTTACCCAGGACTTTCATGGCACTGGCAATAAGGGGAGACCATGTACATTCTATTTTGTCTGTTGCTGTGTTATTAACAGAGCATCAGTAGGATGGTAGAGATCATTTCAACTTTTCTCTCCCCTTTACTTCTCCAGAAGGGACCTCACTGCTTGGTGACATGGACACCCCCTCTCTGGAGCGATGTCCAATAATTTCTAATGCCCAACTCTCCCTTCATATGTAAATGGAGTCCTTTAGTCTGTAACTCTGGAAAAAACAGTGACTCCTGAGGAGAAAAGAGGTACCAGGAGCTGGCCTATAAATTTCCTACTCGTGTTTCCTCCTGCACTGTTGAGCTTTCTCCTGGAGCTGTTGTGAACAGAAAAGGCTCTCATTAAACACAGCAGCAGGAAAGATCTCCAGTCAGCTCAACACCCAACCTTCATCAGAGGCTGAAAGCAGATGTTTGTGGGAGAGAAGAACAGGAGAGGAAGGGAATAGTATTTCCCCAGGAATAATTTCCCAGCCTCTAACCAGCTGCAGCTCAGAGACTCAGTGAGCCAGAGATGTTGCTTGACAAGAGAAGAACCCATAGTGTTTGACACAGATGACCATCAGGGAATGAGGACCAGAAGAGTTGTCAAAAAAAGCAACAAATTCCTTAAGAACCCAGATCAGCTGGAGACCAGATGGTGGGACTGAATGTGAAAGGGCCTAAGGGGCTGGAAAACACCAAAAGACTTGATGGAGGCTTCTGGAATTATTGTGGGGTTTTCTTTCATTTTTTTTTTTTTTTTTTTTTTCCCCAAAACAACTACTGCTTTAACTGAAACCCTATTTTTTCCCTCCACAGAAAGGTACAAATTTTAGACTTGTTCTTTTAGGGAAGAAAACTGAAAATTAAGCAATGCAGAGAAGGAAAATTGGTGGGGGATGGGGAGTGTCCAAGGTGGGGACTCCTCAGGGAGCTGAGAGCAGAGCCTGGGAACAGGTCAGCTTGGAGACCTTTCCCACTCCCATGCCCAACGTGCCCAGAAGCAACAGCATTATTCACTTTTTCTGTCCCACAGCATCTCAGGCACCCTTTACCCTGGGCTTGGTGGTGTTGAATAAACTCTGACAATTAATCCCACTTCAAGAGTTTGGATGGCTTTTCCACATCCTAAGCAGGAACCTGCCTGGGGTTTTGTACATCAGCAGAGGGTGAATTTAAGGAGATCTCCCTCTTCTGCCCTTTCCAATTGCAGTCCCAGCCTTAATACTCCAGACAGATGACATTTGCCCAGTGGAAAGGGTACCTATGATGTAGAAAGTGTATAATTTTGTTAACTTGATCTGATGGATGTGAAATTTATTCTTTTATAATGGCAGCTCGATGCAGTCTGGTGAGTACTAACCTTTTCTCCTTTCTCCCCAGGAATCCCCAAGGCACCATCGTCCCCCGATGCTCCTTGTTCACCCTGGAAGGAGCCAAGATAAAATCATAGCCAATGCAGACTTGGCTAGGTTGCAACTGGCTGAATGAATTGGCTTTTCTTCAGATTACAATATTATTTACTGAGTGTGACCCAGCAAGGTGTCTCAGCCTGCACAGTGATGGTATTCAAGGAGATTGAAAGAATCTCATTAAAAAGCTCTTTTACTCAACACATAGTGCCTGTGGAGCATCAGGGCTGGAGTGGATGAAGTTGAGTCAAGGGGTCCCCACCCCAGTGTCCAAGCGTCTTCACCCAGATCTGTGCTGGTTTATAGGAACAGATTCAGAATAGCCCTGTTTGTGCCATTTGAAAGAAATAAGCATGTTGGAGAGGTGGATTTGCAGCATCTGCAAAGCTTTTTGTAAACCTCTTACCTGTAGGCAGATGCATAATTTAGATACTCACCTTTGGTCCATGTGGTCCATCTGATCCTGGGATCCCTGGTTTTCCAGGACTGCCTATTTCTCCCTGTGGATGAAAAAGCAGTGAACGGGCTGTAAGCACAAACAACCCCTGAAACACTGGGAAAACACACTGGAAGGGGGAACATGTAACAGAAAGCTTAAGTACAGGCAAAGTCTTACTTCAGATCAGTATAAATTTTAGACTGTCCTGACTCCAAGCCCACCTCATGAAAGTAAGTGGGAAATTCACTGAACAGTAGTTCATTTACCCAATAGGCCAAGGCTGATGAAGGAAATATTAATAACAATAATAACAACATATCCCATTGGCTCAGCTGTCAACAGATCCCTTAATTCTCATCAAGCTTTTCAAAACCCTTCATAAAAAGACCATTAACAGTCATTATCCCCGTTTATAGAGGAAGGACTAATGGTGTTGACAATTGGAGCAATGTGTCCAGCAGTAATTGTGAATTGAGTCCAGGCAGTTGCTTAGCCACAGACCAGGAGGGGATGTGGTCAGGGTCTGCTTTTTTTTTTTTTTTTTTTTTTTAATCCAGTTTATCAAAAAATTCCCTGCAAGCCTTAAAACCTCCCCATTCATGGCTCCCTGCCCTGCATGGCCATGTCCCCCTGTGCTGCAGCCTGCAGCCCCTGGCTACCAAAAGGGACTTCTCCTGTCAGAGTTATGGTGGCTTCTTCGTGTGTGATGCTATCCTGGGAATGAATGGGAAACACTGGAAATGAGGTGGCTAGAGCAGGATGGAAAGCTGGGCATAACTCACCTTGATGCCTTTGGCTCCAGGAGCACCGATGCGTCCTGGAAGCCCTCGTAAGCCCTGAGGAGAAAGCAGATCACAGGTGGTGATGTTAAATCAGAGCGAGGGCAGGAGGGAAGAACTCTGCATGTGCACAGGGTTAACCCCAGTGCAGTGCTGCGAGCTCTTCCCTTGCTTGCAGCATCCTTCGCTATTGGCCTCACTGCAGCCTGGAGCCTGGGCTCTCTTCTCTGCTTGTTGCAACCTTTATTTCACAGAATCACGGAATGGTTGAGGTTGGAAGGGAGCTCTGGAGGACTTCTTGTCCAACTCCTCTGCTCAAGCATGGCCATCTAAAGCAGGTTGACCAGGACCATGTTCAGAGAGCTTTTGAGTATCTCTAAGAACAGGGACTTCACAGGATCTTGCTCATCTCCTACCTTTGTTCCTTTCTGCCCAATGTCACCAGTGGTCCCAGGATCACCTTTCCCTCCCTACATAAAAAAAGAAAAACATATCATGTACAGACTGAAAGATAAAGAATACAGCCCTGGTGATAGCATCACCTTGCATTTATATTGTGCTTTTAACCACCAGAGGCTCCTTGAAAACTTGAAGATCACGGTCACCTTGATGCTAGAAATACAGCCAGCTCTGAGGTAGGACAGGGAACAACCTTGCAGAAGATGGGTGACCGTGACAGGGCTGCTAGTGAAGTGGGATGAAATGCTGTGATGAGTTACCACAGGGTCTGTAGCTTATGCTGGGCAACGTTTGGAAAATGACCCTTGTGGACCTGTGTGTTGGAGTAGATGTTACTGAGGTTTGGGAACTAATGGAGTGGCAACAGTCACAAGGACCTGCACTGTGGCAATGTTAGATGGTCTCCCTCAGCTTTTTTGTTGGTCACTGCCCCTGGAAAATGAGTTTGTCATTCAAAGTCTGGATCCTTCAGGCACTAGCTGAACAATCTAGAGAATGTTCATGAAGTTCAGCGAGGTCTTTCTTTCCTCCTCCCTCCCACAGTCTTCTACTGTTTGTTTGGGTTTTTTTTTCCTCTCATGGGAGAACAAAAAAGAAAAAAACACAGATTTCAGTTTGTTTCCGGAAAGTAAAGGGAAGACATCTTCCCACCTAGCATCAGTTTAAAAATGCATTTTCAGCAATAAGGGGCTGATGTCCCATCCATGTGCAGGGACTTATCTTGGGGCAAGGGAGGCATCATGTGGTGACAGAGAACCAGCCTGTCCCAGGAAAGGGAGGTCCATAAGAGCTTTAGCAAATGATTGCTTTGTTCCCTGCTATCTCCATCAGACAGGTCAGCACTGAGGAGAACTGGACTTGGTATGTGAAGGAACCTGAAATTTGGGCCTTGGTAAGTAACAAAGGAAAACTTATGCTGAAAAACATGGGAAAATTTAGAATTCTGTTCTTAGAGAAATGGACAGATTCTCTGCTGGCATCCAGAGAATGGCTTGTCCTAAAAATCAGGCCAGGATGTGCATTAGAGACTTCTCCAGGAGGTTTAGGGAGTGATTTCATCTCACCCTGAGCAAGAACCTGACTCCAGTAATGAGGCATGCAGGGTGTGTGAGGAGAAATGATCTTGGGCTCAAAAAACGCACAGAGCCTCCTACTTGCCAGTCGAACCACATCCTTCCCTGTTACTCACCGGCTTCCCCTTCTGCCCCTGAAGACCTCTGTCACCTTTGGCTCCCTTGTTTCCGTTCTTCCCATTGAGACCTGCTGCACCCTGCCAAAGAAAGGAGAAAAATTAATTTCTGTGTCAGCTCTTGCAGGGAAGGTGGCTGAGGACAGTCACTAAGATCAAAACTCAACAGCAAGAGCCCAGGCTGCATGTTCCTGCAGTCTGAGGCCAGAAGCTACCCTAGGGCTAGCAATGAGACCTGCAGCTGGGATTTAGCACCCATTCCTCATGGGCTTGTAAGCCACTTACAAATGCAACCTGTGGGTTGATTTATTTATAATTACAGCTTGGGAAACAGAGGCAGGCAGCAGCTAAAGAGTAGTCTTGGCCAAGAAAATTTAGGTGGTGATGGCTGTGGCTGCAAACAGGAGCAAGGGCATTAAGCAGGTAGCGTACACTGTGAGTGACTTAGAGGGGTGCACACAGTCCTGGGCACTGCGTCTGCAGCTTCAGACCCACCAGTCGGGAAAAGCAGTGCTGAGTGGTGACATTTGGTTTGATGAATGAGCAGATCCAGGCATGGGATTACTTACAACTGCAGTTCAAAGATCTCCCATTTGGAGAGCTGGGAGCCAAAGAGAGAGTCTTATCCAGCCCAGACTTGTGGGTAGTGCTGGACTGAGGTGCTCCTCCAAGAAGATACCTTTTTGCCACACTTCAGAGGTTCTTGGCTTGTGGAGCCACCCTGCAGCTCAGCTCAGCACGGGACATTGAAACCACCTCCAGCACTGGGGCCTCTTTAGATGGGGTCTCCCACTGTTTCAGTAGCAAACTAAAAGCTACTGGAAAGAAATACCTGTGTTTTGGTGGGGTTTTTTTGGGTTTTTTTTGTTTGTTTGTTTTTTGGTGGGTTTTTTTTCAAGGCTGCCACAGTCTACTCATCCATTCTGGCCAATTTTGATGGCAGTTTTCAGAACCTGGATGTGAGATTAAATTGGATTTATCCCTACTTGAGACACTGATTGCACAGGGCTCAGCTCACTTGGAGGAAAATTAATTGCCTGTTTAAGCAGAACAGGAGATGAACAAGTGGCATTTTATACTTGTAATTAATTTGCAGTGGGTTGTTGAAAGGAAACACATTTATTTTAAAAAAAATATTTAAAAAATCAGCTACCAGATTTGTATGCCAAGCAGACTCATCACCTCTCCAATTACTCCTCCTCTCTGTGATGAACAGACACTTCAAACACGACCATGGTGACAAGCAAAAACCCCAGAGACACATGGGTAGGATGGTGCTGCCCCTGAAGGTGGGTCAGATGGTGAGTACAGAGCCATTACATTTTACATTCCCAGATATAAAAATTCAGCTTCTCCTCTGGGGAACACGTTGCTTCTTCAAACCCCTCCCCAAGCCTCAACACATTTTATGTTTCAGAATAAGTATTTGAAAGCCGACCAGGTGCTCCTCCGTGGCTCTGCAGATCATGTCTGGATCAGGTAAAGTCAACATTCTTCAAGCACTGCCTACACTATCAGGCACAAACATCTTGAGCAAGCTCTTTATTTAATAGTAACTATTTACTGACATGATCAATATAAAGTTCCATCTGAGGAAGTAAATGGACCATAACCCCCCCCCGCTAACTAGAGGTTCTCTGTTTGCTAAGACAAATTGCCTGGTTGGAGGGTAATAAACCTTTTGGTTTGATGGTTATACCTCAGAAGCCCAGGATACCTTCAAGTGCCTGGTGTTTTTAAGATAGCTTTGAACTGGGTGTAGATCCGTCTGGCCAGGGTTTTATACACCTGTATCCAAGGAGACGGACTAAAATGCTTGATCTTGAGCACTGCCTGATCCTGAAGGAACCTGGCAATAGTTAGAGATTTCCCAGTCAGCTTTAGTATTTCTTTTAGTTGTCCTTAGTGGCTCCTGTGTCAAGGAGAGACCTTTCCTTGTTTCCCTGTGCTTCCCCACCTGCCCATGTCCAACTCTATTCTGTTTGCCTGAGATCATGAGATGCTTCTTGCCTGCTCTTGATGTGAAAGGAGTCCAAGTGGCTGTAGGAAGAGTTAAGCTCACAATATGTGCTGGTAGGCTGAAAGGTATCAGGGTCTAAGCCATGGCTACTTGGTCCAGTAAACAAAAGGAAGTTTTTGATCTGGGTCTTATCTTACCGTAGGTGGACTCCTACACATCATGTGCTGAAGAGACTTTGTCATATGGACTAGAAAGTTCAGAACAAGGCTGGGACATGAAGGGGAAGTAGGTCAGAAAGCTGATGCTTTTCAAGGCCATCTGCACCCAGGACAAGAAAAAGATGGCATAGGAGGAAAAACCAAAACAAACCAAATAAAAAGAGAGAGTAGCAGAAGAAAACATTCGAGCACTAGGCAAGGGAAAAAAGCTGAATGGAAATTTGTTCCCTCAGATTTACATTCCGTGTTCTGCCAGGCAAATAAAGGCTGGGCAATAAAAGCAAGTACAATGGCAATTTAAAGGCAATTACTGGTGGAGTACTGGAAATGGCTCTTGCTATTTGATTCTGTTATTAAAGTGTTGCTGGAACAAGCTTCATTTAACTGTAAAGACAACAGGTACGACGAAGGCATGGCAATGCAGGGGCTTAGTCATAAGTCCTGAGCACTGGCTGTGACGCAAAGACATTTTTGAGCAGCTGAGGATCTCTGCTGCCAGGCACAAATTCCCGTGAAGCTCTGGGCTGAAGCCAGGGAGAAGTCTGCCTTGTCTCCAGGCTCATCATATCCACTCAGATGAACGAGCTGGGGAATTAGCTGGGTTACCCTGGGAAAGTGTGAAACCCAGCAGTAGAAACATTGCCCCAGTGGCGTGCCCTGAGAGGAACAATCTGCTTGAAGACACACAGCAGAGGGCTAATGCATTTCCAAACCATGGCGTAGGCTGCAACCTCTGCTACAAGGTTTTCCACCTCGTGGGCTTCAGTGCTCAATATTTGATGGGATGATGCATATGAAGTAGCTGGAACTCTCAACCTCAGAGTTTCATCTCTGTTTTTTTCCCTTCCCAGCTGAGTCTTTTGTCTAGACTGTCCTGCCCACAATTATTTGCTGCAGTCCTGAGCATCCTCCCTGAAAAGTCCTTTCTTGCTGTCAGAGCTGCTACTGGTCCTCACAGCTGTGATGAGCATTTGTTCTCAGGCACTGCATCACAGAGATGGGTCAGTCTGATACCCTGCTGCAAAGACTCTAAGGTATCCTGAGTAGTCTTCCACCTGTGGCCAAAGGATCTGGCTGAGTAACTTCTCTTTGACCAGCCTGGACTCATCAGAAGTGTTCAGGACACCTCAAGACACACCCCCAGGGAAAAAGACTTCTTAGGAGATGGCTTTTTGCACTCTGAGTGTCCAGGGGAACCCATTGTCAAACCCAGGGCAGACCCCCACACCTCACCTTTCCTCTCCTCTGGCTTGAAATGGTCCACTGCTCAGCAGGCAGGAGAATTGGGATGTCATACGGGTTCACTTAAGTCCCCACGCAGCTGATGAGCGAGGTAGGGCTTTCTTGTCAGTGCCTCTTCAGAGTTGTCTACCCACCACTGTTATCAGTGTCTACAAACATCTTAAGGGTGAGTGCCAAGAGGACGGGGCCAGGCTCTTTTCAGGGGTGCCCAGTGACAGGACAAGGGGCCATGGGCAAAAAATGCAGCACAGAGAGCTCCACCTGAATACGAGGGAGAACTTCTTTACCTTGAGTGAGAGTGATGGAGCACGGAACTAGGCTGCCCAGAGAGGCTGTGCTTTAATGTCTCCCTCTCTGGGGACATTAAAAACCCACCTGGACAAGACTCTGCAACCTGCTCTAGCAGGGAGTTGGACTAGGTGATCTCCAGAGGTTCCCTCTCTGTGATTCTGTGACCTATATCAAGAGCTCTTATGCTTTTAATGGTATCTACGGTAAAGTAAAATTCCTGCTTACAACCATTCTCACACCTATCACACTCCAGGTTATAAGGCCTTGGTTATCACTTAGCTTTCAGACCTTGCAGACTACTGTCTGGTTTTGACTGTAGCACTGTGCTGTGTAATGGTGACAAAAGAGTGTCCGTTAGCCTTCCTGGGCTGTCCGTATTTAACATCTGGTTGTTCCGGTGTTAACCAGAATCTTTTGACTTGCTCTCACTTTTTGCTTTGTCTTCAGGTGTGTCGTTTTGCTTTCATGTCTTGCAAACTCCACCACTCTCGGTGATTAGCGTGGACCGAAAAATCCTGGATTTCTCCCATCCATCCTCCCAGTCACATGCTGGTGGCTCTGCTCCAACACAAGCTTTAACAGATGTGCTCTGGCAAGCATTCAAGAATGAAGCATATCAGAAGTGGTTCTGAGAGCAAAAGCAGAAGGTCCAGGGAGCTGATGGGTCTCCCGCCACCCAGGCAAGTTGAACACCCTGGGAATAGGCACACGGCTGCGTGGATGGTGCTACCACACAGACCCTGGCTTCCTCAGTTAGAGGGCAAGGATCCACTGGCTGCTGGCCAAATATAGAGCCCAGCTCAGAAGAGGAGGTGAAGAAGATTTATGAGCTCCAACTTGTACACCTAGTGAGGAGGACTGCAAACCAGGATGGAGAGGGCCAAGAAACATTGGTAGTTGTAGTCCCTGGAAACCCAAAATAGGGAGTAATGGCAAGAGAGGGGGACGGGGGTATTCATAATGGGGCTTTAGGGAGAATAATGGGTTAATCTGCTAGCATGTTGTCACATCACTCTCCACACTAGCTGGCTGCAACAAGGTCTTTTACTATCTCATACCAGCACACTCTTCATGCCCATCCCTCTGCTGCTGCCTCCTCCTCCTCATCTCTCCTCCTCATCTCTCCTCCTCACTCAAGACATGCTCACTCTCCTCCTGCTTCTTCCCCTCTCATCTCTTCTTCCTCTTCACTGGCTCTCAACCACTTAACCAGCCACACCTGCACCTTATCTACATCGACCAACCCACTGCCCCTGAAGCCAGCCCACAGCTGTATGTTATCAATGCTAATTAACCCAGCTACATTCCACTACAATTCCCCCTTTTTTCTGTTTTTTTCTTTTTAACAATTTGTACCTCATGTTTTTACCAATCATCACTTTTTACAAATAGATACAAACTTTTTTACAAATAAAACTTTTCATAGAGTCCTCTGTAATTCCTCTACAGTATGTTAATGCACAAAGCATGGGAAATACAGAAAAAGAGCTGGAAGCCTTAATACATGATCAAGATGATAACTTAATAAGCATAAGACAGACTGCAATATTAATATAGAAAGTGAAGCACAGCAGGAATATCAATGTAAAAGAATGCAGTACTTTTAGAGGAAAAAGCCGGAGTAATATCAAGAATTCACCAATTGCCTTGAGGTCAGTTGTAAAGTCAACTAGATCCACTGAAATTCTCTAGGAAATGATTACAGGGAGAAGACACAAATGTTGTCAACTTGATTGAGAACTCCTATAGAATTCCAAAGCAAAAAAGTAAATGGATGAGACTTTTTACAAGCTGGTTAAATTACCCAGAGTGAATTCAGCAGGACAGAAAGAGATGAGCAAACGTTTGCAATGAGATGGCAGCAATTTGTGGATATGACAGATGGAATTAGAGGGATCTGAAAATGAGAACTGCTAGCCATTACCTTTAAGACTTTGCATAGGACAGACTGGGTATAGATAGACTGGATCAAGTAGTGTCTGTCTTCAGGAAAGGGGGAGATGAGGACTTGGGGAGTGATACATAAGACAGCTGAGCCTAGCTCTTCAGAATAACTTGGGGAAAATATTGCAGTATCTGTGAGCACTTAGAAGCTAAAGTGAAACCTGGGTTTGTGAAGAACAAGTCACATCAGGGTGTTGCATCCTAACACAGGTGTCTGAAACAGATGATGTGAATCATGATCTAAGAGTACTAAAGCTGCCAGTAAAAGAAGCCTGAGCATCCCTTGCTCGGATATGGAAAATGAACATGGCAGACATCTAACCTGAGGTCAGATGAATTTCATCCAGGATGTCTATATCATGGCCCTTCCAGCAACGTCCTAGCTCCAATCTGACTTTTGCAATTTTAGAAACTTAATGAAGGACCAAACCCAAGCCCTACTATCTCAGCCTAGCTCCAAGCACAGCACAGATAATGCTAACCTGCACCAGCAGAATCCCTAAATATTTCAAAGTAAAGATTACTTTGCTTTCCTCCAATTTTGGTTGACAAGATATCACTTTCTGATAGTTAACTGTGTAATGTGCTGATCCCTGTAAGTGCTAGTAGAAAATAGCACATCATCCAACCATGACAGGATAGTTGCTGGCCAGGATGAGTCTAGCTGTGCTTACTTTGCACTCAGCAGCCCCAACAAATGCCTTTGCTCCACTCCTGCTGGTTGTCACCTATGGATTCAGGTGTTCTTTACAGGGAAATTTCGAAAATGCACTCGATCCAATGATTGTGTGTGGAGATCCCAGATGCTGAGATCTTAGAGCATGTTGCAGCCTCATCGCTTTGGCAAAGTGCTCAGAAGGCTGTTTTTAATGAGTCAGGGGTTGAAATACTTAACTGAATGACGGCCTTTTTCTCAGTGAGCAATTACCAGTCTGGATTATGGGCTTGTAAATAGTTACACAGCTGTGACCAGTCATCAGCGGGCAGTGCTGAATGGCTGTGGAGACTTCAGAGCAACAGATAGGTGCTGAGAATCGCTCACAGACATACAAAGAGGCATAACTGGGGAACAGGTTAAGATAATACTGATATTTCATATTACAATTGAACATGCTTGTATTCCCATGACCTGAGAAAAAGTCCCAGTCGCCTTTTGGTGTTCCCTCCCCTCCTATTCCTTCCTTTGCCAGATGAAAAGAAATCAGCAGGGACTTTTTACATTTTGGACAACCTTGGAGACCAAGTTTTTCACCTGGGGGATTCTTCCAGGTGAAAAAGTGTATTTCAAAGGCATGTAAACAATTTTGTATACCAGAATTGCTTTTCTTATCTTCTTTTTTTCCCAATTGCTATTTGTCAGGAAACTAGGTGAACTCAGAGATTACCCAGGTCCTCCAGCATAACTGTTTTCCCTCTGGCCAGGAACATGCACCCACTGAGCACTGAGTAGCCCAGTCCTTTCTCATGGGATATACAACCTCTAGTCACCATTCTTAAGCCATTTGAACATGAAACATCATTTGTTCATGTCTGGCAATGCCCCCTAATACACTAAAAGCATGAAAAAATAAGAAATAAATGCATATTTCATGTGTTCCTTAATGCAAAATGCAACATCCTATTAAAACATACTTCTGGCTGTGGTCCCCCATGCCCATGGCTGGTTTTCTAGCAAAGTCTCTTTGAATGTGAGCTCTGTGGAGCAGCACTGAGCCAGCACCGCCTCATCCCACCCCATGATCCACACATGGCTGTGAGGAGAGGACCAGCAGTGCAAATCCAGCACCATGCCCAAGACTTGTGAAGGCAGAGAAACATGCTCCAACTCACGGCAGAGCCTGGCAAGCCTGGTTCTCCTGGCTCCCCCTGCAAGGAAAGTGGTGACAAGTTACCATGGTGAAGAGCTGCATTTCCTCTGGGAATGGGGATTGCTGTAGGAGATACCTACAGCTGTGGAAGAGGAGACAAAGGGACCTTTAGATATCCCAAATGGAGCCTTACATCTCCATTGACCGTAACTGGAGCTTAGACAGCAGTACACCCCTCACACCTCCATACTAATATTTCAGTGAGTCATTATTGGCTATTTTAGCCCAGGAAAGATGCCAGAGCATTCTGTTGCTTTACAAAATGGGAGAACTCTTTAGAGGTCTCCTGGAAAAGCACAGCTACTTCTGCTCTCTGGTGGCCTCGTAACATTTTAATCAGCAATTTTGGAGAGGGAATGCAGAATTATATTCTGTGAGAAAACTGTGATGGGATTTTACACGTCAGTTCTTGCAGGGAATGCCTTAGTATAAGTGCTTACTGTGCTCACCTTCTGTCCCACCGGTCCTCTTGTTCCAAAAAGCCCCATCACTCCCTTGGAGCCAGCTTCACCTTTGACTCCCTAGAATTTTAAAATCCCTGTCAAATATACTTTGAGTACCTACTGCTCTTGAAGTGTCCCCACCCAAGAGAGGTCAGCAGAAGAACCCATGGAGAGGGCAGAGAGGATGACAAAAAGCACCATTTCTATAGCAAACCTCAGCCCCAGGGAACCCAAAGGTCTGTGTGGCAGGTGGTGCTAGGGAAGAACACCATCAGCTGCAGAATGGCTTGGCAGAAGCTTCAGGGAACTGTCCTGTAAAAGAGCTGGTGCCCAGTGATGGGGATTGAACTAAAACAAGCAGAAAAGGGTCTTAAAGCTTCTGGATGAGCTGCCTCCTTGCAAACACTTGCTGTACAAGACCCTGCTGGACTTACTGTTGGTGGAGATACTACTCTGAGGCTCTGTCCAAAGTCATTCAGATATTTGGCCAAGAAGTGTTCTTGCTTTAGGAGATGCTTATGTATTATTTTTTATTAGAATGCAGTCGCCAAGAAGTGTTCTTGCTTTAGGAGATGCTTATGTATTATTTTTTATTAGAACGCAGTCGGACAGATATAATGTATGGGCTTTCATTTGACTTAAAACCCCAGGGACCATCCATGGGAGCATCTCCATGGGTTTCATTTCCAGTTGCTGGGGACTGAATCAGTGCAGTCAGTCGTGGTAAGGACACGATTTGCCTCTTCACAAGGGAGAGGCCCACTTTGGGTCAGGCAGTTCTCACCTTGAACTACACTGATATACAGGCCCCCTTGGGAAGTAACAGGAGCTGGATGTTTAGCTCAGACAGGGATGCTACTTCTGTAGATACTTATATTTATTCAGCAGAGTTCCTGTCCTGGGTCAGACTTTTGGAGCAAAAAGCATTAACATGCGAAAATAGGTGTGATTAGTAAATGGAGGTTTATCTGTGACTCAGTCTGAGAGTGAGAGAGTTATGTGATTCCTCCCAGTGGTGTGATGGGTTGAGACCCGAGACATCCACAGGGTGCTCTTAAAGAGCAAAGGCAGATAGAGGAGCAGGCGACTCACTCTGCCACCACCCAGGCAACAGCCCTGTGTGAAGAAGAGGAAGAGAGGAGCCAAACAAGCCTTAACAAGAATGTCACAAGAGCTGCAGGCTGTGAAGTAGCACGGCCAGTTCCTGGAGGGAGAGGGAGATGTGGGACTCAGTGCTGCAGTAATTGAATGGTCACTTTTCCCAGAGCAATCCTGTACTGCAGACCTGGTCCCAAAACTGGTAAACTGGATGTGTATCATGTTCCCAAGCCCCAGCCCAGCATCCTCCTCTCCCTTTCTGTGGGAGCTGGGTGAGCATGTCCTTGTACCATGTTTTCCAGCAGGCACAGGGAAAGGGAGGATGCAGAGACGTCGGTCGCTGCCTCACACAACCAGTGACTTTTTGCTGTTTCTCTCAGTCCCATCAGGAAGTTCATACCTTTTCTCCTACAGGTCCATCCTCTCCCTTCTCGCCTTTGTCTCCGTCAAAACCTGGCAGGCCCTGTTCACCCTGAAAGGTAAGACAGAAATTAGTGGATTGTGCCTCTCCTAGAAGGACCCAGCTCTCAGCCACTGGCTCTGGACCAAAGTGCTGTTTCTCAGAGCTTGTCCCAAGCACTGCTCAGTGCTGATGCGACCAACAGTGGGGAAGGGACAGCTTAAAAAGTCAGTAAGAAACAAACTTACGAGATCGCCTTTACTGCCTTTATAGCCCTGAGGTCCAAAAATAGTCCTGGGCTCACCCTAGAGAAAGGATACACAGAGAGATGTAGACACCCGGTGATAAATGAACACATGGGTTCCACTGGATGGAACCACACCTGCTAGGATGGGCAAAATAGCAATTCATACATCTGCAATAAAGGTAAGTGTTTCCCAAATGGTGGTCCATGTGCTGGGGAAGGCACCTATGCTCCGCAGCACAGCATTAATTGTTAAGGCTAGTCATCCTTAACTAAAAGCTGGATGATGAACATGCACATCATGGTGTCCTGATTTATGGACATGGAGTTGGAGCTAAGGGAGAGAGTGGTATACTTAGGGTATCCCTCAGAGGTAGTTTTTGGAGGGTCAGACGCCCAAACTGTCACCCTGAGAGAGCCAGTAGCTACAGACATGCAGTAACACCATGGACACATCCATGCCAAGTCTATTTATCAGCTCAGCAGCTGAGGAGGTACATTTCGCTCCTCAGAAGATGAAGAAGCCGTGACAAGGTTATTCCCATACAAGAAATGGCTCTGCACTGACAAAGCAATGGTTACGTCTTTAAAGTGGTGACGCTGTCCATAGTTCGGAGGGAAGAGGGCTGAAGCCACCTTCTAATGGGCAACTGTGCCTTGCTGCTGGAGTCTTAACAACTTAACAACATGCATCAATCACTATTGCCCAAACTTTGACGATCTTTTGCAGTTTATCCAAATGCCACCATAGGACTCTGATCAAATTCTGGCTTAATATACCCTCCTGCTTCCTTACTCTGGAGGGTCTCTAACAGAGACGAGATGGGGCTCAGTCAATTTTGGGAACAAAATGGAGGATAAAGATCCTGTAGTTTAATCCAGTACATAGCACAGGTCCTGGGATTCACACAGTTACTCCCATATTGATCAAGGGAGTATTAGAAAGAAAGTTAAGCTGCAACTGTATGCAACAAACCCAAGCCAATTATCCCCACCCCCCTTCTCTTTTATCTCACACTCCATCTTATATTTTATTAAGGTATTCTTTGGAAAATGCATTACATATTCCTTCAGCTTGGCAAGTGTTTTGGGGCCTCTTCACGAAGCAGATTAAGAATTGATTCGTCTCTGATGTGAGTCCCCTTTGAAAGTAGCTTCCTCAGAGACAAATCACCCTTAATCATTTAATACTGCATGACTCAAAAGTAGAATCGTCATGTAGGTTTTCTAAAACTCATTTTCTAACAAGCCATTCCATCCAGGAAGGAAGTTAACAAAACGCTGGGCAGAGGTTCAGCATTTTCTGTGAATTTTCCAGAAGCGCTTGGGGAGTTATTTTCACATTACCTGCTATGAGCCAGCTCAGTCTTCTTAAGATTACAGTATGCTTTGGGGTGAGCTGGTTATACCAAAATCAATGGAAATTTTCTTCCTCCCTTAGTTCACAGGAGGCATTTTTGTGCCCCAGCAAATAGTTGCCAAAATTACTCTTTTTGTTGTTTTGTAGGATCCTGTCAAAACTGTCATGCAAGCTCATAACTTGGAGCGGTGTGTTCAGTGCAATGATGACATCAACAAAGCAGATTGAAATTGGTGGAGACCCTGAGAAGGAGAGGGGCATCTACATGTTGTTTTCCACTACCTACATAGGTGTATAATATAATGAGGATGGATCCAGGCTTTTGGAGGCACACAGTGAAAGGACAAGTTGCAACAAGGGAAACTTCTGTTAGAAGGAAAAATGTCACCCTGGGAGTGGCCGGACACCTGAGCAGGGATGCAGAGAAGCAGACATGAGGCCCTGAGCCTCAAATTCTTGAGATTTCATTGGCAATGGGATCTTGATCCAGGCACATGGATGGCACTGCACATAACACCATGGATTGAAAGTAGGATTTAAAGTCCTCTTCAATGAAAGGCATTTGTACCCCATCATCTGGGAACCTTGCTCAGTGCTCCATGCTGGGTGGGCTACACTCACCCACATGTACCAATATGAATCCTATAAAATCACTAAGACCCCAGGCATCCGAAAACACATATAAATATTTTTTATCATTTAAGCCTCTACCTTGTAAGATCACTGACTCATTTAAATAACTGTCCATCTTCTCAATGGTAACTATAAAATCCTGAAAGCCTTTTACCCCATCTGCCCCAGAAAGTCACAATCTGGAATGTCCTTACTCTTTCTCCTTTGGGTCCCAGAAGTCCCCGATCACCCTGTGCAAAGGAAAGAAAAAAAGATAGTGAGTGATTCCCTTTTTACACGCTCTTCTTGTGCTGCTCAGCCCACTGATTCACACTCCGAGCCACCAAGATCTATTATAGCTGGAAGTCAGTTCCTCTGGGCACTCTACAAAATGATTAGCTTACCAAAGAGATTGCATACTACTAGAATTTGTTACATTGACAAATAATAAAAGACCCAGAGGACTGAAGTGGTTTGCCTGACTCCATGCTCAGCACATTCACAATGTGGAGCCGCTGATGGATTTTGACCTCCCAATGGCACGTAGCATCTCTGTGCTGCAGGGATGTGCCTACACTACATTTAGGGTGGAATGGCATCCTGCATAATACAGGATTTCCCAAATTTCAACCTCAAATCTGACATGATTTACTGAAAGTGTATGAAACAGTAGCTATTCCCAGAAGTGTTTTATAATAGGCATGGTACATGAGGTTGAAGGGTAGGACTTATTCCTGATGGCATCTCATAATCTTCTCTAGTGCTCGACTGGTGTGGTGACAGCAGGAGAAGGTGGGGGCTGCAAGGACCAGGTGAGGACAGGAGAGTGGAGGCAGGCTTTACAACTGCACTTGAATTTCTGAATGGCAGAGCTGGCTGTGGATCTCTCCCCTGATGTCCCCATTGCACGTGCCTGACACCTGGGGTGCAGTTCTCAGTCCTGCACTTCCCAAGGGTTGCAAGTGGGATGTAGCAGGAGACCAAGGGGACTCCTGCTCACCGATGCAAATTAAAAAGTTTGTGCTGCATGGTGGGCAGTCATTGTCCTGCTGATGCTGCAGGACATCTGCTCCCTAGCCCACTGGGGATCAGCTGGGGATCAGCCAGAGCATACCAGGGGTCCTCTTCTGTCCGAACTCCAAAACTTCCTTCCAAAAAGACCTAGGCATGCATAAAGACAACATGCACACTCATTTCAGCCCAGCCACTACAAGGGGCTACTAATGCCACTTCACACTTCCACACACTGATGGAGGTCCCCTCCCAGTCTCCTCTCAGAAGATGCTGGGACTGTCCCTGCTGTTTTAACAGGGGCATCAGCAGTGTGGGCTGCTGCAGAGAAAGGCTGCCCACAATGGTGCTTTCCTCCAAGACACTGTGTAGATAAGATGACTGTTGCTTACTCTTTCACCTTTCACACCCGGGAAGCCTTTTAGACCCTGAAAGAACATAAAAACAACACATGAAGGTAAATACTAGCAGGAGGAAGGTGTTAGGAAAGCACAGATTCCACTCAAAGGTAGAGCTGCCTCCATGGGCAGGCTGCACAATGGAGAAGCTGCTGGTAGGACCTACACAGGAGCCTCTACTCTCCTTTCCCTCCCCCTAATAGCAATTTGAGAAGTGAATCACACTCATCAAAGAGAAAATTTAGCCATAAGCTACTTCCCATCATTGGTTCTTGGGCACAACTCAGGATCTCTTGGCAGTTGTATAAATTTAGCCAACCTCCTCCATTTTGCAAGCCATGTGCCGTGATTTTCATACCCTTAACATTAATGAGAAGCAACCCCCACCTCTCAGAGAGTGTATGTGAACGGTTGCTCCCAAAGGGTTCCTCCTAGCTGGAGCTGATGGGGATCCCCAGATGTTCCCCAGGGAAGGTCAGAACCCCTGGAGACAGAGCCAGGATGGGAACACCACCTGGAGAGCTGAAAAGCCATGGTGGTCACCCCAGGTGTAACCTATTTGCAAAACTGGGGACCAACGACCTCCCCTGAATAGGCAGAGAGGTGGCACTTTCTACCTGCAGAACTGGCAGCTCTTCACAGGGGTTAACATGGACAGGATGGGCGAGGAGAAGACAGAGTACAGTATTTCCCAAAGGGCACAAAAACTGGGCTTTGCCATCCCCCTGTGCCCTGCACTGCTGCTCTGACCACTAGGACACATCATTTTGCAAGCCCTTGTGGTGTAAGGGCCAGTCTTACTGAGAATTAACCTTTCAGATATGAGATCCCAGTTGTTGTTGTTGTTGCATGAGGTTGTTACTGCAACCACCCTTGGCCTTGTGAGGAACTTCACGAAGGCCCATCCTGTTTGTAACGACAGATTCATTCCAACATAACAGATAACAGTCTAATAAATAAAAAGCTGTTTGTCAAAATACCAGCTGTGATCTGCATCTCCCCTGACTCAGTCCCCTGTCAGTGAAAAGGGAATTTACAACAGAACAAGACCCTGAAATTCATGCAGACAAGCAGACCTGACAAAGAAGAGCAGAGAGGGAGTGATAGTTCAGGAGGACTTCAAAGGCAGCCTGCAGATGCGTCAGCCAAATGGACAAGAGGATAAAGCAATTGTGCTCTGCATGACATCTTATGTCTCACAGCTGCCTGCAGGATTTACACTCACTGATCCCAACACAACATCAGAATTCAGGTTCCCCAAATTGTCTCTATTTCCCACTGAAAGCATCAACCTCTTTTATTTTTTCCATCACTCATGGGTATTTTGCCAGCCCTGGGTCCACTGTTGTCTGTGCTGTAAAATTTGCCCTCTGTGCTATTTTAACACTCACCATCATGCCAGCAGGGCCCCGGACTCCCACGATGCCCTCATCACCCTGTTAGGATAGAGATGGGTAATGGTGGCCATCACCAAAGAGAAATCCAGCATGCATAGTCCCAACTCTGCAAACCATCCCACTGGGAACAACAGGAATTAAGCATGCAGAAGCCCAGATCCTTGAAGGAGATGTCCAACCTCTGCATTTATACATCCATCAGGATTAGGTGTCTTAATGCTCCTATGGATCTGGACCAAAGAGCCTAAAGGGCTTGAGTTCATGCACATGTCACTGCAGGTAGAAACTGCAGTGTTTAGAGAATAATGCTGTGGTGATATCAAAGCTTCAGGCTTCAGCTTCTCCTTAGTTCCTGAGAGAATCAGGCATTTCCAAGATGATCTGCACCTGATTTAGCATGATATAAATCACTCCAAAAAGATGTCTCTTCCTCTGTTTATGTAGAGACGCCCTGGTAGGACTAGCTCAGAAGAAGCCATCTGAGGCTGGATGCCCTGCTGTGTCCCTCCCCACGATGTACTTACATCCAATGAAGGCACGGGCAGCAAGGGACAGAGGTCTGAGATGTTCTTGAGACAGAGATATTTCTTTCCCCTGATTAGAGGGCTCAGTAGCTTTTCTGCACATTCATAACTCATTGCTGAATGTGATTTCAGCAGGACTCACCACAATAAATTAAGGCGGCCAGGAATTCACCTGGAACTCATACCATTAACCTTCAGAAGGAAGAGGCCACCAGTCAACTGCTCAACAGTAACTTGTACCTTTGGAGACCAATGTGAGGCTTATCTTCACGCCCAGGTGTGGTATCCAGATGCCGCAGGCCTTGTTCTGAGCCTCCCTTTAAGTGTGCTGTTAGGTCCTTATAAGCATTGCTATGAAGGACAGCTGTGCTGGTGGGTCTGTGAAGTCCTTTTATGACTTCCCTAGGTAGATCCTACAAGACTTACTTGTCTTTAAGATGCCTAGACTTAGGCATCATCCTGTGAGGCCAAATTTAGAACTCTCATATGAAGCCAATGTAATCTGAGATTCTGTGATTCACTTTAGATTTATGCTGGAGTCAGAAGAGCAGAAACATTACTTCATCATTTCCTTCAGATAATGAAGCTTGAGCAAGGTTTACCCCAGACCTTTCCCAGCTGTTGACATTCTCATTAAGTGTTTTGTCTCAGGGGCCTCACTGAACAGTTCTGCTGGCAGATGGGGAGTTTGTCTAAGTGGATTGCAGCATAAAATCTTTTTTTTTATTATTATAATAAATAATCATTTATTTGTGAAACAGCCACAGAAGCAGAAAATTGAAACATGGTCTCTGATTACGACTTAAGAGGGTCTCCCTGGATTCTTTGCCAGAAGGAGACCAAAACTTCTCAGCAGCATGAGGAAAAGTGAATGTTGCTGCCCCAAGGGTGGTGGGGGCTGGTTTCCCTCTGCCAGGACAACAGGAAGGAAGAAGGGAATGAGGATAAAAGAACTGGATGCAGATTTCTGAAGTAATGAGCTTGTGGGTAGCATCCCCAAAGTATACAAAGCTGAGGTGGCTCCTCACCAATGTAGGGGTGTAGGTATTGCCTCCAGTGCTCCCATCTAGCCAGTGAGAGCACAGCCAATACGGTCCGGGGGCAGGACTGGCTTGGCCATGCAGCTGGCCAGAGTGACCTGCAATCCTTGAGAGTATCTGATTATGGAGGGAATGCTAACTGCAACTTGCAGGCAGAATCTGGTCAGCACCAGCTCCAGCTGGGCATAGCAGTGTCCATCACCTCCCAGTCTGGCTGGTGAAAAATTAAGGAGGGCTCTGAAATCAGCGCTTTAGACATCTTCTAAGACGGGTGCCTTTAAGGAGGTGATGGTATAAAGCTGCTTCCAAAAGATGGTAGGCTGCAAGAAGCCAAGCCAGAAACATTTATGGAGGGACCTACCCGAGGGCCAGGCAGTCCGCGAGGACCTCTTGGGCCAGCTGCTCCAACACCAATTTCTCCCTGCAGAACAGAGAACCCCGGAGGTCTCATTCAGAGCAAGGACACCACATCACACAATTGCTGACTCATTTGGCCATGATGTAGAAGTCACAGAAAGAGTCAGGAGACTCACTTCCATTGACTTTCTGCTGTTTTCTTTGGAGGATGCTCCAGCAACCACAGGGTAGAAGGGCATGAGGGTGAAAGAGGGATGAAGTGGCTGGATGGGGTCAGGGATGAAGATCCAGGGGAGGGCAGTGGTCCCATTGCCACCCCCAGATCTCAGCTGCTTGTGACCTGCCTGGCAGATTGGCACTGACCTTGTTGCCTTTGGGTCCAGGTGTCCCAGGAATCCCCTGTAGGGCAAGGAAAACAAAATAGAAGGGAGGACTTTGCTTTGCAAGTCTTCAATGCTCCCCTGTCCCAGTGCTCCAAAAGAGTGAAAGCACACCCAGCCCGGGTACCAGGCCCTCAACCTCTCCCTTTGCTGCTCAAAAGACACAGGGGCAATGTACAGAAGTCACCTCTTTTCCTGGGGATCCTGATGGTCCTGTGGGCCCAGCAAATCCATGCTGGCCTCTCTTCCCACGCTCTCCCTTGAAAATAAAATCCTTTAAGAAGGAGAACACCCTGATGGGAAAGGTCCTGCTTTCCCTCATCCAGACAGAAAGCAGGAGCTGCTTCCCCAAGGTGTTCCCTGCACTGGCAAGCAAGCAGGAGGAATAGCCTCCTTGTGTGGGCCTCTTGTTGAGGAGAGGGGACTCCAGCTACGCTGAGACCCTGAGTTTAGGCACATTGCTGTCCCCCACCCCACCTCCAGCTAAGCCTCCATGTCCCTGCTATGCTGACATTCCCTGTCAGCTCAGGTGCTATCGCCACCCCTTTTCTTCCTGGGCATCTCACCAAGTTACTTAACTTAAAAGAAGAACAGCTTGCGTGGAGTTTCACAGCTTTTTTTTTTTTTTTTTTTTTTTTTTTAACTGGAAGGACACCCTCCTGTACCAAATCTTTTGGCCTGTATTTTCCCCTAACAACATCAGTTAGTCTAATAAATTCTGTTACCTCTCCCTTTGCAACCAGGCTTTGCTCCTGCTTCCCTTCACTGACTATGTATAGGCTCAGGGTCTGGAGACCTGGAGGGGTGGGGGCTTGACCCACAGTGGACACCCAGTATAAGCAGTCTCAGCAGGACCATCGTTGTTCTCACCTTGAGTTGGCTAACACAACACATGCTGTCCCCCCCACTGCACACTACCTACCTTCTGTCCTGGCATACCGGGCAGACCTGGAGCCCCTCTGTTCCCCTGTGACCCGGGGGTGCCAGCATTGCCGCGAATGCCCTGGATACCCTGAGCTCCTGGAGGTCCTGGGGCCCCTGGCTCACCCTGTTGAGTGAATCACAAGGAACGTGGATCTCAGGTGGGATTAACTGCCTCCCTAAAGGTCCTGGAAAAAGCCGGGGGTGTCTCCTTGCATTCACATGACCAGTACACAGAACTGGTCCCTCCAGCCCTGGTCCATAAGAGAGATCCTAGGGCTGGAGAATGGGCCGTGCCGAGGCGTGCTAAGCAGGGAGCCCTTAACCTGAAGACCTTCAGAGCTCTCCAATGAATTCAAACCCTGCACACCTGCAACATCCCAAGGGATCACAGAAATGCATCTCTGCTGAGACCACAATTCCATGGATTTTTTTCACGCACATATTTCACAGCCTGATCTATTTGAGGATGTCCTTGCTCATTGCAGGGGAGGTTGGACTAGATGACCTTTAAAGGTCCTTTCCAACCCAAACCATTCTATGATTCTACAATCCTATGATATTTATTCTCTGGACCTCATCTGCTTTGAAATGGCCCTTTGGAGGACACAGAGCACTCCTTCTGTCCCAGACGCATGTGATGGGGTTCCTGCCTTCCCGGGCTGGGACTGGCTTTGGTGCTTTATCTTTGTAGCCACAGCCAACTCTGTGCTCCACACCCAGTGGTGAAAAGCAAGGACTACAAAGAGAAAGACCCAGAAAAAAGCAAGTGAGATCTTATCTAGAAGAGAAGAAATGCTTACCTTAAATCCAGGTGGCCCAGCCTGACCAACAGGACCTCTGAACCCAATTCCTGGTTCTCCCTGTGAAGAGAAGGTCAGGAAAAATTAACATCACTCCTTCCACAATGGGCCCATCAAAATGAGAGCTTGTTTCATGCTGCTCTATAGACACTTGGCTGGAGTCCCTCACGGCTGATCTTACATTGAGGGTTTCTACAGAGCCCTCACTGACCATCACATCTCCTCTAGATGATGTGAAAACTTAATCTGACCTGGAGAGACAAAGCTGCTGAGAGCATTTAATCAACTTCAAAAAAGAGGGAGCTGAGTTGCAGGAATATTATTGGAGATGGTATCAGACAACTCTGGGTGAGACTCACATCTCCCAAAACTACTCATTAAGAAGGTGGGTGTCCTGTCTGTGTCAGCCATCTGGAGTCCCTCCCTAGTCAACAGAGAGATGCTGGGTCCCCACCAAGTGACCGGACTGAGCCCACAGCTCAGGAGGTTACCTGGACACGTCCCCCTGAGATGGAAAAAGGAGGAGGGAGAGCAGGAGGCAAGCTCTCACAGTGTAAGAAAAGACACCCCTGACTGTGGTATCAATGTTGTTGTTTACCTTTTGACCATTTTCACCTCTGTCTCCTTTGGTGCCCTATGAAATAAAAAGAGAGTTACCAAGCCTGTGCAAGGGGTCATGTGAAATACCACCTCAGTGCAACCCTGCAGCAAGAGCAAAGGTTTCCAGTTGTGCATATAGCCTATGCAGCATGGAGCAACTAACTGGCCACTCTGACCTCCACCTCTTTTCACAAGAGGAGGAGGTGGGCAGTGGCTGCGTGACTAGGGAAAAGCCAAATGACCTAACATGGAGTCACGCTGCTCACAGGGAGGAGGTGGAGTACTGGGTTGACTCAGCAGGTTTTGACTTTCCTATGGCAATCTCCAGTGCTGGATTTGTGCCACTTAGCTGGTAATGCTGTCCTGCTCCAGCAGCTGATACCGAATCCACAGCTCACCTTTTCTCCAGGTTCCCCCATCTCCCCAGGCTGCCCCTGCAAGACAAAAACCAGCCACCTTCCAGCCACCTCCCCTTCCTCCCTCTCTTCTCATACCTGTGTCCCCAAGATGCTGCACCACATAGGTGTTTAAATGGTCACCCATGCAGAGTACCCCTTCCCCATCAGGCTGCACCTGTGAACATCCACCCTGCCTTGTCTGCCTTTCTTCTAAATATCTAGGTCCCACCACCCTGGTTCTGCCATTTGGCCCCTGTAAACCTTTGCTGCCAAAATTATTCATGGTGGTTTGTGTTGCCCTTCTTCCATCCTCGTCCTTGCACCAGGGCTGGCTTTTCTTGTCTGTCACCTGGTTTAGTTCATTGATCCAGCAGAAAATGAACATCAGGAAAAAACCCTGAATTTTTGCCTTTACTCCCGAGTGTGTTAGCATTGCTAGAAGGGAGGGAACATAAACACACAGCGAGGTTCAGGGATAAAGGTGGGACTGTCTCAATCCCAATTTACATTTGTACAGTCTCTCATAGATCCTGAAAGTCCCCTCCATCAGCACGTCCCCAGCTGTCTCTCCCTTTTGAGACCCTCTTAGCACAGACAGCCTTCTCCTGGTCTGAGAGGTTCCTGCCAGAAAAGCACTATTGCTACCTTTTCTCCTTTGTCTCCACGGACTCCTGGAGCTCCCATTTCTCCCTGGAAAACAACAGGCAACCCCTTCAATTGCAAAAAGGCATTGCTATGAGTAATTTTTCCTTCCCTCTTTGGACCTGGTGGGTGCATCCCTTGTTCCTGCATCAGCTTTTAGAAAACATCTCTGGAGGAACCCCTCATTTCCTGCATTCCCAGACCAGACTGGGGACATACCTGACCTCACCCCTTCTATTCTCTGCAGTGGAAATTCAGGGAGAAAACATAAATTGCAGCGTAAGGGCTAGATACAAGCTGAGGGTCTCCCTGCTCCAGAACATTGCAGATGTAAAAGGATGCCATGAGTTTGAGTGAGACAGCAGAAGTCCACAGAGGACAAAACTTTTGAGGCTCCCCAAAACAGAACCCCCATGTTTGGATCAGCTGTGAAAGGCTCAAGCCTGGAATCTCTGCTTGTTACCAGTAGCCAAAACTGTTGATTACTACCTCTTGAACCTACTGGCCTGGTCAGTTTTCACCCATGATTCCTCAGCCTCCAAATGAGACTGTTCTGGGAGATGGACCACTATCCTGATTCCCCCCAGGTGCCGTTGGGTATCTGCATTAAAAGGTGAAACAAAAGCACTTACCTTTTGGCCATGGGAAGGTGGATCTGCTGGGCCAGTTTCCTCCTTCTGTAAGTCAAAAAAAAATAGCACATACAAAATGAGGCTGGGATGCAGCATGATGGGAGAAAGGACCAGCTGCATCCTCACCACATGCAGCTGTGATAAGAGGAGTACAATATGAATGCTGTACCTTAATTCTCCTCAGGTGATGAGGGCCTGGGTAAGCCTTGAGTCAAAAAAGAAGAGAGGAAAGTGTGAGAGCAGTTGGAGAGCAGTGGGTGCAAGGAGGTACCCAACTTGCTTTCATTATAAATTAAATTTAAATTTATTTCCACCAAGTCCTTTTCACATGGAGTTGTTAGGCAGTAAGTACAGAGGTTGGAAGCATCTCACAGGGAAGCCGTGTGTCATCAGGGATCGCAAGAACCCTATTGAAGGGCTCCTGGTTGCATACAGGGTGGCCTCCAGGCTCTGTCTGATCTGCCTCTGCCTGGACAGGACGTCTGAGAGCTGGTGCTGCCCATTGCATATGGGCTGCCAGGGTCAAGGAATCAAGGAATGCCTCAGTTCCAGGCTTTTGGCAATGGCACATCTGACCCACCTTAACCCTGGCCCTTTATGGAGGGCTATGAGATGATGTGTTTTCTGATGATGTGGATGAGCTCAGCTCTGTGCTGCCATTCCTCCTGGGAACACAGGGTGAGGGTCACTCACTGCTTTCAAAGAAATTAATTCAAACTCAGAGGAAATCTGTTGTTCAGAGGTTTTCATCCTTAACTTCTGGAAACAGGTCTTTCTTAAGTTTTGTAAAAATCAACTCTTTATACTTTCCATTTCTGGCACACTGTGTTGAAGTCAACAATGTGATTGTGCAGATGTGTCAGAAATGTATGTATTCATAAACTCACACATCTATTTACACATTTAAACACACATACAAATATTTTCTAAACTCTCAGGACACAAAACACTCTGTAAAAAAATGCTATGATGTTGCTTTCCCCATGAGCCAGGTTATTATGTTGCCTCATTGATTAAGTTTGATTTTCCCCACTGAGGTTTTCCAAGCATCACATTGCCCTTGCTTGCCAAGCATCATGTTTCCCTTGCCGGATACAGGGAGAACAATCTGCTGTGCCAAGAAAGAAGGCTTCTGTAGCAGTTGTTTCTTGCTTTATTTGTTAATATTTATCACTAACCTTCACCCTCCCACTATATTCATCGTGACTTTGCACAACTGGACAACTGGGGTTCCCCTTGTGTCCATCTATTTGGAGACACCCTTGTACGGGGTCTTCACTCACCGCAGATCCAGATGGGGATTTCCAAGCTCCTGGAGCACCGGGGGGATGAACCTGTGACAGAGCCAATAAGGAAGGGTCACCACCTCCTTCTGGATTGCACCGACGGCTCTGGCTTTGCACACAGGCCAGCCTGAAGCTGCTATGGTGAAATGGGGTCTTCACTGTGTGTCTCTCGTGCTCTGCAGATCTCCTGGTTCTAATGTCTCTTGGGAGCGCAGAGCCATTGTCTGAATTCACATTTTCCTATGGGAAGGGAAGCAGCATCCTGATTAGCACCTAACATTATACATATCATCATAATAATATATATGTTATTTAGCACTGTACAATGTTACTCCAATTTCAAAGAAATAAAACCCACTTAAAATACTGCAACTTTGGACTTTAAATGCTTCCCTGCAACAGCCATGCCCAAGTAACACACCTGCTATGCATTTAATGTACACAGCGTATCTGACTGGAACAAGAAAACAATTAGTGCCTGTTAATGGCTACATGTTGATCTGCCACTTGGTGGTGTTTGCAATGCTGATGCTTTTGGCCAATATATATTTAAGGCACACAGAGTAAAGCTTGTACAAATAGTTACTAGCCGGGCTCATAAATTGTTCTTTTCCATATTAGCAATGGTAAATTATCTACTTGCTGTCGTAAAAATTGTAATATTCCTAGTGGCTGAAGTGTAGAGCAATTATTCCTCGAACCACACAGTGGAAGTACTGCAGTGCAGCTTCGGTGAGTATTTTGACATGAAAACAAAAAAGGAGTGAATTTACATATAACAAAAACACCCAAACCCCAACCCTGAGACCTGCCAGGAGCACATGAAGGAGAAGGAAAAGTCAGGATGGTCTGCAGTTATTTAGCACTATTCCTGCACTTTTTGTTGCGAAAACAAAGGCCTAGATTCACCTCCATTAATTTCACTTAGAAGTATGTGTCAAGACTTTTAGATGGCTAAAACCAAGGGAAAATAAATCCTAAATAAAGTACTTCCAAGAAATGCTGCTTAGTCCAGCCCTGAACACTGTCAGGTTTGCAGGGATGACAGTCCTGTTTTGTTGGATTTTAACTTGTGGGATGATAATTTCACCTAGTGGCTAATGAACCCAGGAAGTTTCTGACTCACCAAAATACATAAGGGGGAAAAATAAATTTGATCCAATTAAAACTGAAATTCTTTACTGACAGAAGGCAAGGATGACAGAAGGAGGAATAAAAGACAGGTCAGTACTTGGGGGGCTCCCCATTAGGGCTGGTTTTTGTGGGACAAGCTAGACAAACACCTCCCAGTCCTATGCAAAGGTGTTCTGGGTGGGTTAGATAGCACCATCAGAGAGACCACGTGGATGTTCCCATCCATCCTGCACTGGGTCATAGCTCATCTGTGTGCCAACCAGCTGTAAAACGCTGCTGCTCTTTAGCATGGGCGTTCCATGGGCGTAGAATGTTCCATTCACAGACATGTGAATAGCATCACAAGGCAGCGGTGAGGCAAGCCCACGGGTTGCCAAGACCTTGCTGAGCTTTTGAAGGCGACCCATCTGCATGTGATCTCATAAAGCTGCCATTTACTTGGGGTGGTAGGAAATTGCAGGGGGTAATAACTCTTTCATTCTGCAATTCCTCTGCAATTTTAGCAGTTTCCTGCTTGGAGATGCCAGCAATAGGGCATCTCAAAGAAAAGTAGAAAAGCTTCTGCTTTCTAAAGGAATGATTTACTGATGGCAGGTGACAGTGAAAAAAAGAATGAAAAAGAGAGAAGGGAGAAAAGGAGGAAAGGAACAGATGAAATTAGGACAGGAAAGAGAACAGCAGAAATAAAAGGGGGAGTAAAAAAAATATTCCTGCAAAGAAAGAGGTACAGGAAAGAGAAACAGAAAAGGCCAAGAAGGTATCAGGTAGGAAAATTAAGTGACTATGGGTTTATCCACATGGAGAGAACCAGAGGCATTTATCTGAATTAACTGTGAAAATGAGTACGCTTAACTGCAGGGGAGCTGGGCGACTAAGGAGGAAAGAACTGGCTGGTACAGTCCCGTAACACCAAGGAAGTGGCTCATCTACGGAAAGAGTAACCAGCCACCGCTTCTCACACAGGCACGTGTACCTGGGCTCATCCTGCCTCTTTGTACCAGTTAATTTGCTTCCCCATTAACTCCTGCCAGCCAGAAATTGCATCTCTGAGATGAAGCTCTTGGGCTATTACAGGCTGCTTCTCTCTAGGGCCCTATGAACCTTTCAGCAGGTAAAATTCGTGATTACAGCTGTTGCTGATGGGAAAGCAGCTGGCACCATTTTGCTCCCTTTGCATTTCCACTGAGTTCAGTTCAGCTGCAGGAGCCACCAGGGATGAAGGGATGCAGGAGCTGCAAGGAGAGAGGGGCTGCTGCTGTTTCTCTGTCTTTGGACCACACTTTTTCCTCCTTCTAAGGATAAAGGGGGTTTTACACCATATGCAACTGAGGAAAACATCCTTGTGGTGCAGATCCCATTGTGCTGGGGGCAGGGGGGTCTGAAATGCCCTAAAAAACTTGTGGCAGCTGTTCTACTTTTACAAACATCCCTACCAAAATGGGGATCATCAGATATGAGAGAATGAAGAGTGGAGCTACCTGCCCATCTTTCAAACAATTATTCATTTAATGGGGAATCCTCCAGGCTGTGTCCTGGAAAAGGTGTCCGGTAGTACCGAGTTATGTGATTACCCCAGTAATTATTGCCAAACACCTAGACGCAGCATCACTGTTAGATGGCACTGATACTGTGTGCACTAATCCATAGGGATTTTGAGCACCAGACCCAACAGGGCAGGAGATCATCTCTGTGAACCCAAAGTACAAACTGTCCCCCCACCAGCCCCCTTGTGCTGCTCCTGATAACTCAGGCAGCGACAGGCAGGGAATTGCCTTCTTGTCCCATCTCCCTCCAGCCTGCTGCTGGGGTTAATCAGCTTAAACTCTGATTTCCCATTTGGATTATAAGTCTTCAGCTTCCACCCTCTGGCTTTCCTCCTGCCTTTCACCACAAGATTCAAGAGCCCTGTAACATTTAGTATCTCCTCCCTGCAAAAAAAATCTTCAATGCAGAAATCAAGTTATTCCAGGCACCCTGAGTTTGGCTAAAAAATATCCAGTCTTGGGTCTGTCATGATAAATGAACCTGCAAATCAGTTTTGTGGCTCTGCTCTGCAGATCCCATGGGGCTTTTTTAAAATAAGTGGCATCCCAAACAGGTCACAGGGATTGGTTTTGGTTCTTGGGATGCAGGGATTAATTACTTACACACCGGATGACAGAGGACAGCTCTTCTTTCTGCCCAGATGTCACATCTGGCATGGCCACACAGTCCCCTTGCCTTCCTAGTGCCATGGCTGCCGTGTCTGGGCACAGGGATGCACTTAGCTCCCAGACACCAAACAAACAGGGGTCACTCCCATTTCATTGAGAAGGAAGATGCTGTGCCTGTGGTGTGTCTGATATATTAAATGATTCCATGCAGGGGCATGAGTGAAGCCTTGAGGAATCTGCTCACAAAAAGCATCCAGCACGGCTAAATTCCACAGTTTCAAATAGATCCACAGATTTGGGACCCCCTCTCAATTTCACAGTCTCCAGGTGTGAGTCCACAGAGACTGAGCTCTACCTGCTTTCAACAACTGGACCCCCAAAAGCTCCCACGTCAGCCAGCATCATGCAGCCCTATCCCCCAAGAAATGAGGGAGTTTGGGCTCTGTCCTCTGTGCTTAGGGTCCCTCCCCAGCTTAACCATTCCCAGCCAAGGGAAAAGGTGCATCCAGGAGGAGAAACAAAGCTAATGGATGCTCATGGCACAGGCCGCCATCTCCAGAGCTGCAGCTGACACACATGCACGGTGTGTGGGGGGCGGGTGCTTGTGCGTGTGTGTTTGTGCCGGGAGCCCTCTCGTGGCTGCTGCAACACCACTGGTTCCAGCCTTGAGATTCCACGACGTGTTCATTTGCAGAGACAGCCAGGAGACGGTTGAAGTGCTAGGAGCAGAAGCAAGTGTTCAGCAGACTACTTAAAAATCAGAGTGAGATTTCCTCCAACAGTCTCCCCACTCAGAGCTACTCCCTCACTGCTATTCCTAGAAATATCCTTGCTAATGCTGTTCCTAGCAGTAACCATGCCTGTAGCTGCAAGCAAACATCCAAGAGATTTTTACAGTTCATGTTTTAAGGCTGTTGGTATCCTGTCTCTGAGTATTTTCAAAAAGAGCATTCCCTCCATCACATCAGTATGCAAAGGTGTTCCAACAGCACTGAATGAAGGCACTTTCCCTCTCTCCATCACTGGGGCTGCCGTCACTCAATGCATGGTGTTGGGGTAGGGTCTCCTAGTTAGGCTGGACTGTGCACTTAAGGTTACAGTGATGTTCAGGCTGGAAGGCATTTGGTTTGGTATGTGGCAGTGGAGCATGGTTTGCATTCTCAGAAGAAAACGCATGCCCAGGAGGGCAGAAAAATAAGGGTGAGATGGGCTGTTAGGGCTCAGACAACCACACTACACAAACACCACAGCTTATTGCCCAGCAGCTGAAATGTGGTATCTGTTCCTACCAGCCTGGATGCACCCTCCAGTTCTGCTGAAAATGATATAACGAGTCTTAGAGGTTATGTACACATGTGTTTGTAAAGCAGTTCTAACTCCTGGCTATGGAAGAAACTTCTACTTTGCAGCCATCCTTCAACTGAAGTGCAGTAACCACTTCAACCTTTTAAGAGGCAGACCTTGAAGGAAGAGGAAGCGTAAGTCACCTTGCATCATGTTTCCTCGGGAACAGTCACCTTGGCTCAGCCCATCTACGAAGGCTTGTTAAATTACAATTTGCTCATGTTGGTGAGTCCTTAAAAAGCAGAAAGTCCCCAAATTCCTGCTTAGACACTAAAAACTCTTCTTTAAGGGAGTCAGACTCTGCACTCCAGGGCTCAGAAGGGTACATACCAGGGTCTAAAAGTCTAACACCGTGCAGGGAAATGTGAGGGTCTGTGGACTATTCTAAGGCATCTGTGGAAAGTAAGAAGGAAAAGGAAATATCTTGTCAGGGGGAATATCTTAAATTCACTGCCTGGGGTCTGCACTGTCCCTGGAGTACTACAAGTCTGATTTAAAAAAGTATTGAGAATCCTCAGCTATTCAGTCAAACAAGCCCAGATAGTAGGATGGATGCTGCGGCTGATGGATTCAGATTAGAAATAGATTATTCTTCCTCCACCCACCCTCCCCCCCAAAAAAAAAAAAAAAAAAAGTGGATAATTAACAACAAAACATTTGCCAAGGACTCTGGAGAGTTCCCACTTCCCTGCCTGTATGCAAAGGACAAGGCTGGCCATCATCCTCCTGCCCAGGTCCTATGCCTGAGCAGTGGTGTCCTCCAGGGATGTGGGGGTAACTGCCCCAGGACTCACAGCACTGTGAGAGATGTGCATATCAATCCCTTCCAGTCTATCACTTATCTCCACACTGGTCTACTTCCCAGAATTGCTAGGGAAGACATACATGGCTGGTGTCCTGCCGTGGTTGTCCTTCCACCCTCTCCTCCAAGGACTCAAGAAGCTCTGTGGACTGGTTTCCTTGCAGATCATCTTCTGGGTATGCTGGGGATACAGCCAAGCCCTGCAGAGGGTGATGGGTAAGTGACAACAGTCCCACTAATTACCAAAGCAGAAGGTGGAAAGCAAGACCTTTTCCAATCTCTGGCACTGATACATGCAGACACCCTTACCCTTTCTCTAACTTAGCTTTTAACTGCAGTAAAATAGGAGCAAAACTCATAGAATTGCAACAATGTGTACAATCAACCTCTGAGAAATGTAACTCCTTTGCATCTGTTAAATCAGCACAAATGAAAAAGTAATTAAAAGTCACTGAATAGTTATTTACATACACTGCTGAGGGAAGTGTTTTTCCTTCTTGAGTCTCTATCCTTTCTTCTGTCCTCAGATGTTTTGTCCGGGGACTCAGGAGGGTTCTCTAGGGATTGGTACACAGCTTCAGAACCAGCACCAGACGGACCCTGTAGAGACCGAAGTAAGTTATTGCTTTTTCCACATCAGGACATCATCCACAATACATTGCTTTATCAACACTGCCATTTATGCAATGGCATGCTCTGAGACAGCAGGGCAAGGCTGAAGACCCAATGTGCCAAGGCTTCTCCTGCAGCTTACTTGGAAAGTGCCAGCAAGGGTGGGTTGGGGCAGACTGCAAGGATCCCGTGTGGGTTGGAGGGCTGCTTTGGCCCCCTTCACCCTCTAGTCGAAGTCCAGCCTAGATAGGCTGGCCCAGATGAGCAGGGACATCCCCAGCCCTTTCTGTCAGATTCAGTTGGGCTCCCAAAGCCTAACAGAGACACCTTTGGTGCCTCTGGACTCCAAACCCCAGCATCGCTGGCTCCGGGGTGGCTGGCACACATCCAGTTTGTGTCTCTTGGTACAAACACATATTGGTGAGCACTTCATCGCCTCTCAAACCCCTAAAATGCTATCGTTCAACTTCCAATGATCTGGAAAAGCAACATGTCTCACCTGAGACAGCAGCAGGAGCCTGGAGCTGAGAGGGGATAAGCCTGTCTCCCCCTAAGTGCCTGAGCAACTGGGTCACTGTTGAACCAACCACAGAGGAAGACAAAAACATCAGGAGCTGGCTCCAAACACCCCCCTCAGCTCTTGTGCTCCAGTTAGAGACAACATTTCCTACTGGTGACCTACAAGGGTTTATGGAGAGTCACTTCTTGGCTGTCATAAAACGAGGACAAGAAAAGCCCCACCGCAGCTGCAGGCACTATTTCCTGGACTCTCTTATCAGGACTGTCTAGTACAGGCAAACTAAGTCCTCCAGCAGCTGAGAGTGACCTGGATACAATCCTCTGATTTCATTCCTGGAGGTGTGCTGTACCACAGTGGAACTTGGGTCCAGCATGGAGATTCAGCCTTAACATTGCTAATAAACTCCCAATTTCCATAAACACAAGCTGTTACTTGCAATTGCAAAGGATGCAGGTGACTAGATTATCTCTCGCAATTAGCCTGGTAAATCAGGCAGATGAGGGCTGTGGAGTCATGGGAAGGATTAATCTCTTGGGAAACCTGAACCCAACCCGACAGCAGGATTGGATCCATCCCTGCTGGGGCAGGAGAGACACACCTAGATTACAGCCTTCAAGTGAGAAGTTGCAGGGCAAGTTCAACAGATAACAGCATGGGGACAGCTTGAAACCAGCCCAAGATGTGCTGTTTTTTTGCTCAGAAGATGAGAAGGAGTTGTGGTTGTGTGGAAAGGAAGGGAGCATGAGGATCACCAGGAGACATCACTGGAGCATGGACTGGAGCACACAGGCAGCCAGTACATATCTGATGTGCAATCTCTTAATATTATTGCTGCAGCAGACCAGATGGACAGGAACACAGATCTGCACAACTACACTTCATCTGCTTTGCTGTTTATTTTCACCTTAGGAAGTCCTCCAGACACTGGCACCCTAAACTGCGCCTCTACCTCCAGGCTCTGTGCTTCTTCTGTCACCTTGGTGCTGGCCAGGGCATTGTGAGAAGTATCAAACACCAGTGAATCCTGCAACATCAAAAAAAGTGGGTTGGTGTGGCAATGACACACCTGAGCTCCCAGGACCCGCACATGTGATGAGCTGGATCCTGATGGGTTATTTCTGCCCACTGTCCCACCCTTTCAGCATGCTCTGTCCCACCTGGTGGCCTTTCTGAACGAGGATGGAATGAGCAGTCAGTAATTCCCTCATGGTCACCTCCAAACTTTCCCTCTAAGCTAGTTCTACCTCCCTGGGATCCCTCTTGCTTTTGAGGCCACCTCTATGATCACTTCTCATGCTTTCAGCTGCTTTCATCCCCTCGCATACACACCACTCCAACAACCCCCAGCCCTCATAGGACACAAGGAGGGGGATGGCTTTGGAGGATGGCTTCTAGCTACCTCCATCAACAACATGGGTTGACTGATTCCTTTATTTCCACTGAAAAAAGAGTGTTTTGTAATCTCATCAGTTCCACCTGAAGATCCAAGATCCTGGTGTGAGCCATGAGCCTGTTCCAGCTTAACTCCTTCTTAGAGTGGCTGCAAGTTACCATGACCTGCTTGATGAAAGAGGTGACCCTGAAGCCTTCAATGATTTGTTTCTGCCTCTCCTTCATTTCCTTCAAGGTCTGTCTGCCCCGTGAGGTTGACAGATGACAATACTCACATCATGCTTGGTAGCATGCAGAGCTGCCTCCTTTCTCCTGGAGGTCTTGTTTGTCCTGGAGCCACCCAGCTGCTGCACCAGCCCATCCAGCCCATCCCTCAGGAGTGCGTTGGAGAGGTCCTTCAGCAGTGCCAACTGCAACCAGTGGATACCATTAAGGCAGTAGCCCAGCGCCACACGGCAGTGCAAGTGCAGCCACCACAAAATGAGGACTGATGCATTTCCAGTAGCACCTGGTGAAACAATGTGCCACAACAGCCAGCAGCTGTTTTAAATACAGGTGACTACAGTTTGGGCATCTAGGAGCCAATTGATGGTGCTTACATGGTGGCTCTCCCCTTCCTAAATAAAACTCCTACATTTGACCAGAACAGTCAGTCCCTCACCTCCCCTGGTCACATCTCCAGAGCTTACAGAAAGGAGCTAGAAATAACAAGCACAACTGTAAGTACCTGCGTAGTAGATACTAAAAGCTGAGCCTCATCACACTTCCTGAGCTTGATGGCAACCATGAGAGTGGAGAGGGAGGCCACCGGGCTAGCACTGCTGTATTGCACAGTGATGATTCACTACTATAAGCTAAGGAAAAATCCCAAACTGGACTTTGTGCTAAACAGGACATGCAGTATGGCCAGAGCACCCACGGGGCTGTGTGGGTGTCCTGTTGCTGGCAGTGCTGAAGTACAAACGAACCCAGGCAGTAGCACCAAGCTCTGAATGGGTATTTGCCAAGTTTCAGTGTCACATGGGCCTCAAAGCCACCATCCACCCCATAACATAGTAGCAGAAAAGCCGCCCAAGAAGCATTTAAATGTCTATGGTAAACTGTAAAAGGAAAAGTAATAACCCTGCGTGCTTGTGAGTGCCAGTGCTGAACCTGGGGGAGCACACATTGCTTCCAGAAGGCCAGAGGGAAGAGACAGGAAAACTTAATTACAATCATTGTCATGAGGAAGGTCAAAGCATTACCTACCTTGATACCATTTGCTTCAAAAAGCCTCTCCAGATCCTGAAAGAGGAAAGAAGGGTCAGAACTTACCTCTCCTCCAGCTGGCCCTGCAGGTTGTTGATAGCTAAGCCTGGGGACACACAGTGGGTCCCCTCTGCCATCCCAACCTCAGACAGAGGGAGGTATTTCCAACATTAATATGCTCTATAACTTTTTATTTCATTTACCTTCATTTCTACTCCTTTGCCTGGTGGACCGGGTTCTCCCTTCAAATGAACAAGAGCAACGCATTATTATCCCAGTGAGCAGCAAGAAGAGGAACTCTGAGGAGGATCAAGAGTCATATATCTGGCCCTTTGCTCCCAGCCCATGCTGTGACCCCAGACAAATCCCCATCAGCTTAGAGAGGGGGTTTGAATTGCACCCTGCTCAACGGTCCCTTGGTACCCCTTGAATCCCACCCTTCAATCCTCCATTGGACACAGCTGATGGCTGCATTTCTTAGGACAGGCTTGGTCCAGAGCCAGACATGAACATCATCAAAGTGAGGTTTGGACCAGAGCCTTGCACCATCCTGTTCTCCATTTCTTGGCCATGCGCAATGTTTAAAAAAGTGAAGGTTTTTGAGGCCCCTCAGTGTCACTGCTGCTGTCCCTGCTGTGTCAGCTGTGCAGAGGTAGCAGGCAGCAAGGAAGTACATGGCCAAGGTTCCCCCATGGTTGACAGTCTCTTCTGGAGGTGGTCACAGTGCTGGTGGCCCTCCCTACTGCCACGTGCGGTCTGGGTCAAATACCTGCAGTGGGCTGGACTCCCAACAGCAAGTTGCATAGACAGGCTGTCCACCTCTCCTTGCTGGGCCTTGTGGGCCAGTGCCACAGATGAAACTACAGATGAGCTTCAATGGCTTGGGAGGTCCAGTGCTGGGGTGAAGAACATCTGCTGAGGTGGGGGCTGACCTGCCTCTCTGATGGGCTTCATTTCACTGAAATCTGGTTTCTTTATTGACAGATTCCGGTGGAATGAAGGGCGCCAGGAAGGCCCTGATGGCACTGCAACTCCATGCCAAAGTGTGCTGGGGTAAAGGAACTGCAATGTGGGGTGCACTGGCTGAACTCAGTATGTCTGAGGCACAGCCTGAGCATGTCACCTGGATAAATCCTTGCCTTTGCAAAGACTTGGATCTTGGACCAATGAGGAGATCTACCTGTACCCACAGATGGTGCTTTCTGCAGCATTTTCCTCTCCATTAAGTGGAGGAGTTTGTTCTACCTCTAAAGATCTCTAGATGTGTGTGGTATCAGAAACAATTTCTCCTTCCCCCTCTTTCCAATGTGCTCTTCAAATTGCAGGGAGGAGGAAAGGAAGGAAACATCCCTGAACATTTTAGAGATTTATCCCATCTGACTCCTCAACAACCTCTTCCTATCTAAATGTTGTGTATCTGCTTAATCGAGTTGTAGGACTACAGCATCATTGTGACCACAAGATTATGAGCCCATCTCAGAAACTCTGCTTTGAAAACCCAACATTTTAGAGGGTCAGAAGAGATCTGAGATGTGTGCTCTTCCCCTCTGCTCAGCCCAACGCAATGGCACCCACACAAAAATGCCTCTATGCACTCAGGACATACCTTTGGGCCTGGAGGACCTCTTTCACCTTTCAAGCCGTCCTTCCCGCAATCCCCCTGTAAGCCAGCACAAACATGTTAGCTCTTTATCCCACCTAAAATTCACAGTGGAGGTGATGCATCATTCATTGAAGCATTTCTCTCCCACTGGCCCACGGTGGCTCCAGAATAACAGTTTTCCAATTGGATCAGCCAGCCTTTTCTTGTAGCTGTCTCGCTGATTCACATAATTAAATTAAATTTGGACCAACTCTGCTCTTCAGTTGAAACATGCTGCTTCTGCTTTGGACCTAAAGGCAGGCCTGAGAGCTTTCCTGCTTTTCCTTTTTCCCCTGCTACCCAGCCTGGGATAATAATGGTATTACATCTCCTTGCAAACTAAACTTTGCCTCTACTTCCCTGCCATCACAGCTTGGCTGATGAAGCAACACCACTTCTTCAGTAAAGTCTGGGACTGCATGTTTTAAGTGGGGCTTGGGGAGGTGACAGAACCACGGTGATATTGCTTGCAGATCTTGTTCTCCCAGTCTGTCATAGGGCTTTGCCTATGACTCAGGACTCACGAGCCCTGCAGATGTCTCAGAAAACTGGCAGGGCAAGGCCAGGTCTGTCTGTCTGTGAAGGACCCATCTAGATACACAGTCTGCACCTCTCCGAATGAGCCTTTTCCCCCAGCCCAGAAAAATGTAGTAGAAGTTGATGCTATGGCTGGTTTGCTTCCTCCACATCTGCCTTGTGTCTTTCCCTGTCCCTAGCTGCAAGGTGCACAAAATAAATGGTCAACTCACAAACCTTGTTAAACTGAAAGAGGGAGAGAAGGCAATTAAATACTTTTTTCACCTTCTTGAGCTCTTTGATTACTCAAATTACTCCATGACTCCACCTCTGGTTGTGGTCTGGGTTGGATCTTGGTGCTACATGTGGCACTGTGGCCTGCACTGAGCCAAAGCCGCATTTATTTGCCATTTGCTTTGCTAAATGGACCACAGTAAGAGTGGTGGGAGTGGGTAAGGAGATGCTTTGATACTGATCACTACTTGGGTATCCCCCAGATAGGATTTAGGCAGATTGGTGTGAAGTCTTGAGGGGCTCAGCAATATTTTCAGTGATCTCTTTCACAGGGCTTAAAAAGGGATGGAACAAATCTACCTCTGCCATTTCTTACCACTGGAATTTCCATCTGTGTTGGATCCATGCTACTGCAATCCGAATGCTGGTACTAAATAAAAGCTCTTCCAAACCTATCCACAGTTAGAGCTATTGCTATGACAAGGATCTTCTGTAACTCGTTGGCTCATTGATCTGGACAACGTACTGGACTTATTGCAACGTCCAAGTCATCTTATACCCTTTCAGCAAAGCAGTCAGTCTCACAGTGGACTTCAGCATCTGAATGGACACCTCTGATTTCTGGGCTGAAATGTTCACTCTAGCTTGCCCTGCAGAAATGTGAAGTTTGGAAGGAGAACTGAAGCTCACCATGCCCTGACATCATCAAATGATGCCCTGTATTTGGACGACTTTTGTTGTTGGATGTGGGAACAGCAGGAATTTGTTTAAGGAACTTTAGAGTTTTGGGTTATCTTTGCAGACTTTGACGTATAAGAGTAATAAAGCTACAAAATATACAACATGCACAAAATAATCACATATTCATCTTCAACACACATCTTCTCCAGCAAGGAGATCTTACCTTGTCGCCTTTCAGGGTGATGGTGTTCTCCAGAGAAGATATCTGCAAAACAATGGAAAAAACTTTGCTCACAAAGTGAAGGATGATGTCTTTGATACAGCCTCTCACTTCCATGTGCCTTTTATCCCCATTAGCCTTCATCCATGGGCACAGAGCTAGATGCTCTCTCCCAGATCAGCCAGCAACCTGAATCTGCTATGTTTGGCCTTAAACCTACAGGGAGCTGGTGCAGCATCTTTGCTCTCACAGGTAAGAGGTTCAGGGTAGCTGTGATGTTGGTGTTAGCATCTGCATTTCCAGTGAAGTCCCTTTCAAAGGCAACTGGGGTCATACACTTCCCTGCTGCTTAGGACATTGTTCGGGTCCCTCTCTGGCATGGGCATTTAATGGGGTGTTTGAATAGCTGGTTGGGTAACTTTATGAGTGAGAAAAAACTTTTTGAACCCTATGAGGACCTGTATGCCAGATGGAGTGAGATGGTTATGTACTAGCAGAGGAAGATCTTGCCATACCCTGGATCAATAAGGCTCTTGTAGTGTTGAAGGGGACAGGGGCTGCTTGCTATCCCTATGTCCCACTCCCAAACACACCAGAGTTCAAGCAGTGCAGAATACACAAGAGACAAGTGAACAGGAGCTGCAGTGGATAACAAAAACTGAAAATGGGGCTGGGACCACAAACAGGGGTGGTTTCAAACAGCACGTTGGTACTGGAAGAAGAGAGCTGTAATATATGGATAGAAATGCCACCAGAAGGCACCAACTCCTTGCTCCTGACTTGTTCTGAGCTCTGAAGTCAACTGAAATAATTGTTTTGTACAGGAATGATACCACTGAAGGTGGATAGTAGCATTTTACCCAGTCTGAAGGAGCCTCTTACTCAGGTCCTGCCAATGCCTCATCCCTGGGTATGGAAGATAAAGTTTTGCACAGCTCTCTCGAGAGGCTGTGGCTCCTGGTCCTAGGACAGAGGTTCAGTTTTGCAGGGTGGTGGTGGCTTTACCTCCACTGAAGCCAACAGGGTGAAAAAATGCCTCCTTGCACATTCATGTACTTGAAACACCTTCTTGATCACCTAAATGACCTTTCAAAATCTCTTCCAGCCTTATTTTTGATAAGCCTGGGTTGAGTTGCTCGCTCTTCATCTGATTGAATTTGATATTAGGCCTTTAATCCAAAGGAAAACTCCATGCAAAGGCCCAGGAGAGTTATGAGCATGAGTCGCCCATCTGCCTAAGCACCCTTCCTAGAAGGTATCAAACTCTGTCTTTACTATAGAGGGAGCTCAGATGCCTTGATTACACAACAGATGGTAATTAAGAAGGTATCAGATGGGTTCATAGCTAGCTTTTAGTCTCCTGCATCATAGTCTTTTTGCAGCATCAATAACAAGCCATTTGGGGTGGGATTCATGCATATATGTATAGAGGAGCTGGCTTCACTGCTTTGCACCTTGGATAAGGCCAGGAGGGAAATCCACTCTACAGCACTCACTGTTGAAAGCAGTAAGTTCTGGCAACGTGTCCTACATGGATTCATGATAAATCTCAATATATCCCTTCCCTGAAAAAATGTGTAAATCAACAGAAGCAGGTGTTACTTACAATGCTTCCAGGAGTCCCAGGCAGCCCAGGCTCACCCTGTGAATATACAACACCACCATAGCCCCATACCCACAAAAAATAGTGAGTGGTGCCATTCAAGATTTTAGCCCCCAAACACACTCTCTCTCGTGCAAGGTTATAAATGGGAATGTGCAAACCTACAGATTCACCCTTGCCTCCCTTCTCTCCAGTGATCCCCTAGGAGGTGGAGAGAGAGGCAGGATGAGCACAAGCTGTGGTAAGGGGACTCAGCAGTCTCCCTTCTTCTCAGCATCCAATGGACTAACAAGCCTATCTTTGAGCAACTGAGCTAATGAAATCTGGATTTCAACATCTCTCCAGTGGAAGAGTTATCTGATATTTAATAAGATTTTTAGCCTCTTCCTCAGAGGGTAGGCTTGTTAGGGACTTTCCTCTAGCCAGCTGCTTGGTTTCACACAGTTTGTAGAAACACCCTGTCTTTGAGACCTCTGACAATGTAGCTGGTCTTAGCCCGTGTGTTCCAAAGCTATTAGAGGGGGATCAGACAGAACCTAAGTTTATCATCTCCTTTCCTTCCTCACCAGACTGAGACAGTGAAGCATTTTGTTTCCAGCAGTGTGGGGCTGGGGATGTTTTTACACACTCAGAAACCCTCAGTGCACAGTCCTGCTATTTAACTTGTGCTCTAGTTAATCAAACAAGACGGGAGAAACAGCCCTAATCTTCCCTTTGAAGAGGAGATCCCCCTCCTCACGAGAAAGGGAGGCAGCTTTCTATGCCTTGCAGAATGTAAGGCAGAAAAATAATACAGTTCTTTCTTTGATTGGCATTGCGCTATCCCAAGTCCACCCTCTCCCAACTGCTCCTTTAGGGACTGCCTTACATCCTTTCCAGGTTGCCCTGTATCGCCTTTTATCCCCTGTTCTCCAGGGCGTCCTGGGAGTCCAGGTGGACCCTGTGAGAAAGGATTCAGAGAAGCAATCAGAAATAGAGCATGTCCAGCAGGTCAATAAGGTAAATCAAACAAGGAAAATATCAGACCCTCTGTGATTTTTCACACAAGAAATATTTGCACATGGGTATTTCTAAGGGGGTACTCTGGTTGGGATGGAGAAGGAAGTCCTCTCCTCCTGCCCAGACCAGGGGTGCCTGGGCAGCAGCAGAGCAACCTCCCCTGATGCCCCACCACTCATGCAGGCAGAAAATTGTAATAATAGTAATTATTACCCTGATTCCTCTCTCTCCTGGTTCTCCAGGGACACCAATTTCTCCCTAAAAGAGAGGAAGAGTAGCTTTTAAAAGTTTGCTTCCCTCAGGCTGAACTTTTGGTGATACTGATTTTACTGCACTTACACCCGGAGGAACCACTTTAAAGGGAGAGAACCAAGCTCACCTACCATTGCAGTGGCTCCAGTGCAGGTTAGATCTCCTCTTCGGCATTGCTTAATGCTTGGAAAGCCAAGGCAAAGCAGGCTTATGGCCATATGAGATGTCTTAAATTAGGGGTGGTGTTTTACAGCAGTACCATAAATAAAGTAGGTGGGGTAGGAGATGTAGGGTGACAGTATTCATAAACAGGGGTAGAATGAGGTTATTTCCGCCAAAGTTCACTGTTATTCATGGCGTACTGTTTTGTGCATCTGCTGCAGAGCATGAAGAAATATTTCTCAAAGAAAATACAGTTTAGTTCTTTTTTGGCCTTTCTTTTCAAGCCTTTAGCTTTGGAAGATGAAACAACAGCTGAAATAAGGGAAAGAAAAGCCAAAGGCCAGGTGAAGGAGATTCTTCATAGTCTCATCTAAAATAAGGACAAGTAAAAAGGAAATAAAATGAGCAGGGGTCAGCTTCAAAACAAACCAAAGGGTGCCACTTTCTAGCTGCTGTTTAACTAACCTGTGCAATGCTTTGCCCAAGGGTGTTGAGGGTCTTTAAAGGTTTATGTGGGGTGGCTAAATTCATGAAGCAAAGTCTACCAAGACCCATGAGATACCACCTCTCACACAGGACATCCTGCTTTTGCATTGTTCCCAGGACCTCCAGGGAAGTTAGTCACTCTTGGAGGTGAGGTGCTGGGCTGGACAGACCTTCACTAACTCAGTGCAGCCCTTCTCCTACACTGCCATACCAGGAGCTCCAGCTGTGAGTTAGCCTGCTGTGTTTGGTACCCATGTAACTGGAAGTGTGGGCTCCCCATTGATTACCTTGGTCCCAGAGGTGCCTTTCTTCCCTGGTTCTCCCTACAACACAACGCAGAAATGCGAGGTTACATTTCCATCTGTGACCAAGTTTATTACCCTAATTCCTCCTTAGGTTAACAGCTCTTACTTTGAAATCACCAGTGGCTCTGAAGTCAGGGGTGTCTGGCAGCAGTACTTCAGGATTGTAAACACAGGTGCTGCTTTTTTTTTTTTTTTTTTCCTTTTCAAGACTTCCCTTGGTGTTCCTATTCCATCTAATGTTCAGGGATCAACTCAGCCCTTTGAACTGAAGAAATATCTTCATTGACTGCAGTTAGGTGAGGCTTTCCAGAAGCCATTTATGATGCTTTTGTGAGGGACCACCTTGTTTGATCGTAAGAGGGAACTATGTTGTCCTAAAGCCAAAAGCAAGCCTGCCCAGGCTGTCGTGGCTGCACACTGTGCTAGTTCTCTGCACGTCAGACAGACATGACTCAGTGATGAGAAAATATGATGCTGAATAGCAAGAAGTGTTCCATCCAGGCAGTGCAGCACAAATACCGTGGTGCCATGCACTTGATCCTCCCAGACCGAGGCTAAAGACACTCAGCCCCGAAACATAGCCTAAAGCAGACCCTAATGACAATCTGTGAGAGATCTACCTCCTCACTTGCAATGAAGGAGCAGACAGAGCAAATGAGAAGTTAGATCCCTTGATGAGTAAACCCTCATGCCTAATTAGAGGTAGTTCGTTGGCCACTTGTGCTGAGACCTGTCTCTTCCCCAACCAGACCTGTATAAGATGAATGTTTCTGAGTGGTCCCATCTCGTCACTGGTTCCTACTTGCTATTGCAAGGGCATAACCTGGGGTTGTTAGTTTGGTGCTGAGTGGCGTACCAAGGGGTTCAGCGTGACCATATGGCTGGATTGTTAGCTTCTACTTACATCTTTACCTCTTAGTCCGGTCTCGCCTGGTTTCCCAGGTAATCCTGGTTCACCTTTCTCTCCCTTAAGACCTATATCCCCCTAAATAAAACAAAACTGTTGTTACATTCCTCTTCTGCATTTCATAGTTCTCACATCAGACATTGTGGAGCAGGTTCAGACAGCATGCCAGGCCCAGTGGCCATGCAATTGCTTCCACATTCCTGGCTGAAGCTTGGGCTCAGAGCATCTACACTGTGCCAGGAAGGGTTGTGCTTATAGTATTTGCTTAGTGGGCTGGACTGGGAAGCATCTGTCTCTAATGTAGTCCATTCAGACTCCACAATCAGCCTTGGCAGACACTGCAGGACAGACTCTTCTGAGGGTCTCCACCTCCAGGAAGCTTTGCAGCTCAAATGAAGTGACCTATTAGCACAGACCCAGGAGTTAGGTCTGGTCTTGAGAGTGCGGTGTAGGCACACGGTCAGTTTCCCCTCCATGTTTTAACTTTTATTCCCATGTAAAGTCAGTTGAACTCTCATGGATGGGTACTTATGCATTGGCTCTAACTGATGTTTGTGCAACAGAGACTTTCCTCATCACTCAACCACCTCACCATGCCTTCTCCCAACCCTAAATACCTCTTGCTGTTTTCTCCACTTTGCAACTGCATTAACACATCTTGTTAACACATCCTGTCATGGATGCATCTCATTTCTCTCTTTTGATATCCAATTTCTCCATGCCCATCAAGATCATCCAGCCTAAATATTCTCCTCACTGGGCTATGTATCAGGATGTAATATTTCTCACATTCATATGGTCCTTCAGCCAAGCCTGGGGAGCAACACTGTTTGAGAAACGTATGCAGTGAAACAGATTCACTGAACAAACATGACATTTGGGATGTTTCTTGACCTCTCTTGACCACTTTTGAACCTTTGCTAGGAGGAATCCTACAAGCCAGGATTTGCAGGGTTTTTTTAAGGTCTCATTGAATATGCAAGAGCATCTTTTGTTTTTCTATGTAGGGCTCTGCATGTCATATGAAGACTTCAGCAAAGCCAGATTTGTTCAGACCTTTCAACTTTAGAATACTCTGCATTTTGACACCAGCCCTATGGCAAAGATTAAAACCCCACTGACTCAAGTCGCTTTGGGTGACATAGATATCAGTCATGAGACAATGCTTTACATGTGGCAGTCGCTGCACAGACTCACCTTCTGACCTGGTTTGCCAGACAAACCTACATTTCCCTGCAGAAATACAGAACATTAGTCACATGGCAAGAATGATACAAGCAGAATAATTTCAGGTGAGGGTCCTCTGTTGTATCTAAAGGGTGTAAAAATCAGACTCAGTGCTGCAAAGCTGCTCTTTGATTGCAGGAATTAGCAGCTGAAACAGTGTAGTAAAATGCAAAGAAGGGGAAAACAGATGATGTCCCAAGAGGCCCTTCTGTAAGCACACACCATCTAGATGCATCTGTCTTACCCATTCTGAAACCATTAATAGTAATCATTACTAGCTTTGATGGCAGGGTGGGGACCTGAGGTGTTAGGTTTTAAAGGTTTCTGCTGGTTTAAAATGATAGAATCACAGAATCATGTAGGTTGGAAAAGAGGTTTAAGATCATCAAGTCCAACCATTAGATCATCAAGTTCAGCCATTAATGATGCGACTATTGAAGTCAAATTACATTAATGAAATGGACTGTTAATGTCCCTGTAGAAGGGAAAACCAAGGCATTAAGCCAGCCTCTACTAGACATCAGTGAACCCATGTGGGAACCACCAGATGCTTGAACCTTCTTAGACACAAAAGTCAGGACTTCTTAGACACAAAAGGTCAAGTTCACTTTCAGGACACAAAGCCATTGGAAATGAAGCTTCCTTGCTTTGCTGTTCACAGAATTACCAGTTGACTCTTGACTCTGTGCTTTCTTCCAGACTCATGAATGATCCTCTGTCTACATTTCAGAGTCCCCCCTTGGCACCTGACTGTGGAAGACAGTGCTAATTACCCCATCACACAAGACCACCACGGGATTGCTAACCACAGGGTGACAGCCCAGGTCCTTGTCACCACCCCATATTAATTTCCTTAAGGGTGAAGGCCAGTAAATTCACATGCATGGAGGTGATAGAGAGATTTTGTCTCTGAACCTCCTGATTTGCCTCCTTAGCCCTCCCCTTTCCACATACGGTGTACTGCCCCACTCACCCTATCGCCTGGGTCTCCCTTTAGCCCAGGTTGACCAGGAATGCCGAAACCTGGACATCCCTGCAAAAATCAATGATGATGTGCATCTCAGTGTAACGCTTGGGGAGCAGGAGCTTTCCTCTCTGCAACTCTACGTACAACAGAGAGACAGCTAGGGATAAACTCTGTGCTGGCACTACCTCTCAGTTTGTCCTTATGGCCACCACAGAGATGCTGTTGTGGAGAGCCAACTTTCAGTAGAGTGCAGTCTGGGGAACCCAGCACATGCCTTGGTTTCCCCAGCCTGATCTTGCAGATCTTGTCTGCAATGCTTCCACCACGATGCACAAGCTGTGGTGGCATAACCCTGCTCCACTGATTATCTCACTTTTGGGAACAACATCTTATGCCATGCTTGCTGTTAGCAGTCTCCACCCCAGCACCATTTCGCAGCCACCTCAAGGATCAGCCTGCCTCCCATCCTTGCTGTAACCGCTGGGACTTAGTTGCCAATGCTGTGTTTGGTGCTAAGCAAGACGCAGAGGGAGATACAGTGTCTTGCCAGAGCAGCTTTCAAGCTCAGGACATACATCTCCACATTGGAAGCTAGCAGAAAAGGATGGAGTATGTCCTAGGCAGCTGGGTGAGCTGATCATTAGTAACTGCCTCTCTCACTTTTGGGAACAACATCTTATGCCATGCTTGCTGTTAGCAGTCTCCACCCCAGCACCATTTCGCAGCCAC
>JAVJGJ010000057.1:70941248-70955415 GCA_035590215.1 Microhierax caerulescens | reverse complement strand
GCTCTTCCTTAGCAACTGGCCATTGGTGGATCACTCACCGGCTCTCCCATGGCTCCTCTGTCACCCTTGAGGCCATTCCTTCCACGAGGGCCCTGCATGAAGCACAGAGAAGTCTTACTGCATGTCCCAGCAGACCTTTATGGCTCTTGATGGACATCTGGTAAGTATGGAAACCAGAGCCTATTGGACAGCTTAGAAATAATAATAAAAAAAGGCTTCTCATCACATGCAAAAGTGAAAGCCAATCTCAGGTACTTACCCTGATACCTGAATCCCCTGGTTCACCCTGAAACACAAAGGACAAGGAGAGTTACCATGGGGTGGTAGTTAGAGAGAGGGTCCTCTCTAAACTTAGTCCCACCAAAAAGCTCCTGCAGGCTGAAAAGCCCAGAGACCAAAACTCCCACCCCTAAGGGAAGACAGAGCTTTAGTAGAGGTGTCTGCTGTCTTGCATGCTCCAAGCACCTCAGCCCACAATATCTGGTGTCAACCCCCCGACCTTGGGGTAGAGGAGGGAGATTTAGGTCTCTTGGTGTCTGCTGAGAATTTTTGACCTACCCACAATGCAAGGAGACATTTGGTGCGAACCACCAGTCCAGTTTTGCCTGTGTACAGCACAAGTGATTCTGCGAATTTCACTCTAGCCACTGAACAGCCCTCCTAGGGACCTGGAGCTGGAAAAGTCTTAGAAGCCACTGAATCTACTCTCATGTCAGACGAGGCTGACTGTAACCTTTACAATCACCTGTTCCCACTGCGTTGAAGAGCAGGGCCCCTGATGACAGGAACATTTTTGCAGACTGCCTCCTTCTATGCCTCAATGGGAGAATCCCATGATGGAGAGATGTGTGCTCCCAGGGCCCCAGAATGAAGAGTATCCAGAGGCTGCAGACTATGCCAGGTCTCCTCTTTCTGTGATACATCACAGAACTGTGCTTCAAATAACCATGCTCACCTTGATGGAGATCCCTGGTGGCCCCTGTGGCCCTGGTAAACCTGGTGGTCCTGCTACCCCAGGAACGCCTGGCTGCCCTTTCTGTCCCTGCAACAATGAAAACCACGAAAGGGAGGGACGTGGGCTCTCTCCCAGCTCCCTTACCTCTCTACCACCCCTTGAGAGGCTGAAGGGTCCATCATACCTGGGGTGTGATACTCACAGTAGGGCCAGGCTGCCCGTTTTGGCCAGGAATCACCTCCACTCCTCCCAGGACATAGCCTGGTTCGCCCTGTGCACAAAGGGAGCAGGGGACACACTCAGCTGCGTTGGGAGGTCTGGGTGCAGACTGGAACTTTCATGACTTAGGGGCAATTTCATGATCAGTGTAAGTAACTTTAAAAGCAAACAGCCCCCCCCGCACTGCAAACCCAAACCACCTGCTTGCTGCAACTCTTTTTCAGGTATCAGAAACCACATGGCCATATCCATGAGCTTTGCTTACTGTCATGGAAGAAAATTAATCCCAGGGGAAAAAAAGGTTGGCTTTCAGCAGGATCTATTCCCTGATCTTTAGCCATACAGACGACTTAGGTGGACACAAGGAAGGGGGAGGAAAGGGTATTGGGGGATGAAGGAAGGACAGGAGAACTGTTCCTGGGATCTGCCCACAACTGATCTTGAAGCCTTACCTTTTTGTGTCTCAAATGTATGCAAACAAGCTTGTTCATAGTGGAAACTCAGAAAGGCAGAATGATCCAACTAAGTGCTACCTCCTTCTGCAAATAACCAACTGAAATGTGCCAAGGGCCTGTGACAAGGACTGAGAACTTTTCACCATAAAGACATTAGATTCCTCCTAGCAAAGCTGAAGGACCACTCCCCAGGCAGAAGACTAGCAGTGTAGCACTAGTTACATGTAGCTCAGAAGTTCATATTCAGGACACTGTGCAAATGCTTAGAAATTAAAGATCAGAGCAATACAAAAGCTTTCTCCCAGTGAAACCCAGGAATGAAACTTACTCTGTCTCCTTTTGGCCCCACTGGTCCTGGAAAGCCAGGAGATCCCTAGAACAAAAGATAAATCTTGCAGCATTAAACAGCAAAGCACCCACAAGACCACAGACCTGTCTCTAATAAAATCTGAAATCTCATTCATTCTTAAAGTGGTTGTGAAAATAGGTTTTGGTCCCAATATTGAGGGGAGCATTAGCTGGAAGATGAGACATCTCAAATAGCACAAGAGACCTCTTTAATCAACTGAACCAAGCCCAAAAGATGGAGTTAAGTTCAAGACAGTGCCACTGAAATGTTGTTTCTGCACAAGAGCTGGCTGTTTATACCACATTGCAGCCAACAGAGGTCAGGGACTTAGTTACACATACACTGGTGTCTTGTGCCATTTGCAATGCTTCCTGATACCTCTGGGACCTCCAGCTCTCACTTCACAAGTGTTCTTCAAGACCCATATTTTATCAGCCCTTGATGGCTGCCTTGGAAATCCTAGGGCATCTCAAATGACCTGGGCACCTTGGTACCTGTACCTTCTCAATACAGCTCTCAGGGCCAAGGGGGATTTACCTGGTCAAACGCAGTCATTTTTCTACTAATAGAGCCCAGGTAAAAGCAGAGGAGGGACATTTTGTGACTCCTGATCTAACGTGCAAAGCTGTGCCACCACCAATGACATCAACAGTGTACAGCAATTAGTACAGCAAACACAGGGCCATACGAGGTTTGGGTGGCCTAGCAAGATGCATGTTTTCCAGGCAATGTTATGAGCTGTTGCACGTTGCGTATGGGAATTCTGTGAGCAAACGTTGCTGCTGGTGATTATGCAGTAGGACTGATACATATGACTGAAGGCAGAGTTCACAGTCCCCGGCCTTTTTCTGGACAGCTCTGGTTCATTGAGGGTTACTTGGTTAGAAATGTGCCCATGTTGTGTTGCATTATTTGCCAGTTCTCTGACCAGAAGGAAGACTCTCTGGAGATATTTGGTGACAGCAACAGCCCCTCATAAAGGCAAAATGGGTTGCTTGGGCTTCCTGTCCTGCTCAGCACAATTGGCCTTTGAAAGGCTTGAAAAGCAAAGCTTTAGGGTCCCACTGTACTGATTACCTTTGCTGCATTGAAAATACTTACAATAACACCTTGGATGCCAGGGAGACCCTAAAAAAAAAAAGGGGGGGGGTGGCGACACGGGGGACGGGAGAGAGACAAAGATATTTGAGAGACATGCTCACTCTTCTCTTAAACAGCGCTTTGACAAAGTTTGTTAAAACAAATACATACCATGAGTCCAGGGGGTCCAGGAGGACCTGTGCGCCCCGGTCTGCCTGGCAGCCCAGGAATGCCGTCCTTCCCAGGTAGACCCTAAATACATTCAAAGTAACAGCATGCAGGTTATGGCCCCAGAGCTCCAAATCCAAACAGCTTCATGCAGCACTAGCTTTCTGTACCACTTGAGGGAATCCCCAACTGCCACTGTGCACATGCACACATTAGCTCTCTTTTGCCCAATTTTCAAAGCCAGCATGGAGTGGGATATATCAGAACACCAGCATAAAAGATCTGAAGATGATTCTTTGCTAGGTCTCTTCCTAATTGTTTAGTTGCATATTAGTTAATCAAGTGGATGCTGGTGGACTCACCCGCTCTCCTTTCTCTCCCTTCGTAGGAAAGCTGTATGGGTCATAGCTTCTGTGAGCCAGTGAGCCTCTGAAGTTCTTGAAAGGAGAAGAAAAATGGAACAAATGATCAAGAGGTTATTATTCACCAAAGGATGGCAAATAAACTCAAACCAGGGTGACCACAAAACACAGACTAGCATGCTCCTTGGCTTATGCAACAAAAGGAAGAAGCAACGTTGATCATCCAGGAGACCTGTTCATATCCTTAGACAATTTAAAGTCCCTTGGAGGTCATCCATTATTTCTTTTGTCTCAAGCTTGCACTGAAATTGGGAGAACAGGATGGAGAACACAGCATTGTGTGAGGACAAAATGCAGTCAGGGAATATATTGATGTCTCAAGAAGTCTTGGCCCATGCGACATCTACAGTTCAGGAGCTTTCTGCCTCAGACAGACTCTAAATATTCTTGGTTACATATCTGCAAGGCTTTAGGGTAGTGTCAATGCAATTCTTCTCCTCCGTCGGAGAAACTGTGGAAAGGAGTTTGGCAGGCATGAAATAAAGACCCTAATTCAACCATCCACAGACAGCAGTCACCTCACCCTATTTTAGACTGCTACAGCACAAACATCACCATCTGAGCTATGCTGCCAGTGTGGACACCTACCTTCGAACTGAACCATGACCAGACTGCTCACCACACTGACTGGCTGTCCACCAGCTACTACAGAGACCCTAATTTTCTCCAGCGAAGCTAACATACACTGTTCAGTTTTGCTGGCTACAGCCACATCAGTAAACTCACAAGACCAGCACATGGGCTCTGGGCTGTCCTACTGTTCTTCACGTCCTCTGGCTTCCTGCTTGGTATAAGGAGTGGGTAGATTTGCCCCATGACATTTTATTTCTGAAGTAAGGAGCAGCAGCAACTTGTTGGTCTGTTCAGTGGCTCACATGGAGTCTAAAGCTGAGATGCCACAGGGCATCTGCGATGTCTGCATGGAGCTGGCAGATATGAAGCAGGATTTATGGAAAACCAGAATTTCATTGGTTTGCTGGGAAGGAGCACAGGAGGCTGCTGCATTTCCCATGCTCAAATGGCAGCTTCTAGGATGACCTTCCCAAACATGGACATGGTTCCCAGAGTTAAAAGTCTTGACACTGATATAACTCCACTGCACACCACACAGGGATGAGAAGTGACCTGATCAGACCAGTAATCATTATCTCTTTGAAATATAAACCCCCAAACAGACACAGTGAACTAATTCTTACCTTTAAACACCAGGGACCACAAGCATCCTCTTCTTTTTGGGTATGTGGTTCAGCTGATGACGTATCAGGCATGTGTGGCTTGCTCTCCCTATCACTAAATGGCAATTGCTTGTCAGCTTCATGTCGGGTACCCTATAGCATAGAGTTTGGCTTAATAGTGATCCTTCAAGTTTTGGAACCAGACATCAAACACCCCTTCAACAGGTGTCAAGAGGTCACCGCACTTTTCTATCACCCACCTTTTCAATGAAATAGCCATAAAATATCACTTTTGGAGATACTCTGCAGACAAGCTTGCATCTATACCAATGACCCATCAACCAGAGTTAGAAGGGGGAAATAAATTTATAATACATCCAAGTGCTCTGCACCTGCAGTGGCCTTCTGCAACAAAACTTCCAATGCTGCATTCTGGATTCCCCAGTTCCGCTCCCTTGATTTCAAAGATTTTGTTCCTTATCTCTAGGGTTGGACAGTAAGTGAGGTCAGGATTGGACCCAGTGTCCTAAATCTTTGAAACTGCTCAGGGAAGAAGATTGCGCTTTTGCACAACACACACCAACCAGGCTGGCTTATATTCAAAGATCTGTGAACTGGCTCACCTCTCCCGATGGCAGCTGGGCCCCTGAAGCCTGAGGATCAGAACAAATGACTTCTATCATCTCTCGGAGGATTTCTGGGAAGTCGTCAAATGTGCTGACATAGAAAACGTTCTGGAGGTTCTGCTGCAGCAAGATGCTGTTGAGCTCAACGGGGTCAGCTCCTGAGACACCCACAGCAATGACGCGGATCCCTGAAATACACCGCTCACTCAACAGAAGCAAAAATGTCTGAGATCAGTTTCCAAACACCTCATCACAATCTTCCTGTTAATAACCTCTGCTGGGATCAGGTACTTCAGTAGCCATGTGAGAACTCACCTGAAGCAGCATGTGTGAGTTATAGCAAACCAAGACACTCAAGCTAGGAATAGAAAGAAGAGAGGATAAAGGAGGGCAGAAAGCCAACAACGCACTCCAAGTGTACTCATCACATAACGTACCACCCTCAACCCCCTGGAAATTCATGAAGAACCAAGGTTTCAGGGAAATGCAACAAGACAACTCTTACCCAAAGCATGGGCCACTCTGGCTGGTGGCAACACGTCATCCTGGGATTGTCCATCAGTCACTAGCACCATCATGTGGGGGAAATCTGGTCTCATCCCTCTGGAGGACTGAAATAACTCCTTTAGCATGTAGGCTATACCACGACCTGAGTACACATGGAGAGACATGGCATAAATCTACCTAAGTATTAGGTCTGCAGCTGGGCGCTGTGGATCTCCTTCCACAGATGGAGGAAAAAGGTTATTCAGTGTGGCCCCATCGATGGATAGCAGCCCCTAGCATAGGGCAATGTCTTTTGAGGGAACACAGCAGTAAATCAGGTTGGCTGAAATTGTTCAGGCTGAATTCAGGAGGTAGCTTTGGAAAGGAAAAAAAAATACTCAGGAGATTTGAAGCATTTTTCCTATGCTCTATGCTCTAGGAATCCACGGAAGCTTCACAAAGAACTCTCCCAAAACTGAAATGGTTAAGAAGCCCCCAAACAGTATGGAAAGATTCCCACGAGGGGTAAAATGTCTCTACTGACTCATTCTTAATAAAAAGGAGTAGAGGTAAGGTTACCTAGGAATTTGCAGTCTGACCAGTTTCTTGTCTGCTTTCCCTAACCAGTCCCATCAGAATTCCTGTGTCTTGATCAGCCCCATTTTTCTCTGTTCTTGACAATACCACTGAGCCAGGATGGGGTATATAAGCCTTCAGTTAACATACATGGGTGCCCCAAAGCTTCCCTTTATGTGGACTGGTGGGAAGACATTAACTGGGCCATTTAAAATTAGAAAAGTTAAAACTAACTACATTCAATTTAACATTACTGCTCATGTACCTTCAGGGAACCAGGTATACCCTACTGTCCTGCTGGGAATGAGCAGGTAGAGAGCGCAGTCTGTCTCTGAGCTTTTTAACTACATAAGACAAAAATGTCTGAATTTCTGAGATGCTAAGCTAATGAAGAGCTGTGCTATGTGTACAACAGAGGTGAACAAAGGACATTATGTGATGACACACCATGAAAATAGGACGGAGCACGTTGTTTTGTTGTCAGGGTAACAAGGCAATAACCTTTGGAATTTGCTGATTAAAATGTGCATACAGTGGGCAATAAGGATGCTTCAGCATCAGCTATGCTTGCCTAACGCTTACAGGCTTTGTCTCCAAGCCATGCATAAAAACCTCTCTCCAGTGCAGGCAAGGCTATAAAATAATGGAGAGAAACCCAGTAGTAAAACTAAGACAAGGATAAAGGACATCAGGCTAGTTGGAAAGACCATCCCTGGAAATAAAACTAAATTGAATCCTCTGTTCTCAAATTTTAAAGAACTTTGGGCCAGAGCACATATGCGCATCATGGTTTTGTGGTAGACTTGGCAGTCCTGGGTTAACGGTTGGACTTGATGATCTTAAAGATCTTTTTCAACCTAAATGATTCTATGATAACTTTCTAACCAAGTAAGTGGGTTCAAAACACTCAGAACAAATGCTTTCTCTGGCTCCTAGCTTCTGTGTTGGGCCAGAAGGTCCACCCTATGTGTGCAGCTCACCCATACACACCTGTTTTTGTGTTGCCTCCAGCATAGCGCAGCTCCTTGATGGCTTTCAGGGCACTGTTGCGGTCACGGTACTGGTTGAAGTAGAAGGCTGCCCTGGGCTCCTCACTGTATTGAGCAACAGCAACCTGCCAAAGAAAACGGGGTTAAAAACCATGGAGGGCTCAGGCACACAGCAAGAGTGCCGTCAATAATCTGCCTCAAATTGGATAATACACCTAGTTGTGGTGCAAACAGGAGTGGAAAGAGATTGTGCTTCGTGCAGACTGAAAACAGGCACAAAAATAGCTGTCAGGTTGGCAGGCACACAGGGCACAATCCATATGCTGAAGGATGGGCAAGGCACTATTTCGGACTCTCTAGTGCATCAAGGATTTCTGCTGGTGGGTACAGCACAGGACCAATGGGAGACTGGTGCACTTTGGGCAGCTCATGGCTGGGTGGGAGCACCTCCTGCTGCAGCACCTCCCATGGCAACATCCCTTCCTGCTGAATTAACCCCCTGATTTCTGTTGACTGCAAAAGGAAGCAGGCTATGCAGCCCATACTATAGCCACTGAAATCAAAATGTCTTCATGTCCCCAGAATTATTTGCTAACCCAGGGTAACTTCATCATGTACCTAAACCTTCAAGACTACCTGCAAGCAAAGAGTGCAAGAAGTTCCCATTTCCTGATCAACTGAAAGTGAGCTACATAGGTCTCCCTTGTAAAGGGCTAGTTAAAATACTGCATTAATTAAACAGAAATGATGCAAAATTATCTACTGAGTCTTCCCATTGGCTTTGCTGAGTTGTCATTTAATGCTGTAGGCTTTTCATTTGTCCTTGGGGTGTTTCACAGCATGGCCTGGAGGTCTGGTCCTCTGTTTGTCTAGAGGAGGCAGCTGATGGCATGTGCTGCATCTCCCATCTTGGCCCCCACCTGGGTCTCTAACCATTAGCAGTCTGGATGTGGGCAGAAATGGGGTCCTAGAGGGGCACACGCACCTGACACATCCCTGTGCTCCGTAACCTAAACACCCCTTCAGTAGGTCTGGAATTTACTTTATTCCTGATGACTTGGTCTTGGAAAAATAACCATGAAATGGAAATATATCCAAAGGAGTAAAGCTGACATTTAGGAGACTTTCATTCATGTCTTTGTTGGACACACACATGCCTTTAGGTAGAGCATGGAGCCTTTCTGACCCACAACATGTGAGCAAGCAGACTACTCTCATTGCAGGGATGAGCAAAATGTGAACACTTGGAAGGAAAACACCTTCAGGAAACAGACTAACAAAATCTTGCCTGTGTCCCTTCAGGCCCAATCTTCGGGAAATAGGAAATGATCCGGAAGAGGAAATCCTTCACTTTATTGAAATTGCTCTGGCCAATACTCGAGGACTCGTCCACCAGGAACCCAATGTCTGCTTTTAACTTGCCACAGACTGTAGAGGGAAGAGAGGATCTCTGTAAGCTGGGAGGGGGTTCTAAAGCAGAAGCATGTTTGTTTGTGTTCAGAGCAACAAAATAAACCTAATACCACTAGTGATGCCAGGTGTTGGTGAGTGAGCAGACAGCACCTTCACCCTACAGGGCAGTGCTGAGAGTTTCACTCCATTTTATGAGGTTTGTGTCTTCTCCTTCCCTGACATTGTCCACTCTCACTATTCAATGATTAAAGACTAGTTTTGGCTCCCGAGATCAGAGAAGACCCTGTTCCCTTTTGCCTACTGCTATATCATCATCACATCACACACTCACTTGGCACAGGGACAGTTGTCAACAGTGTAGACACTACAGTTGTCAATAGTGGGGTCTCTGGCTTTGGTGGTAGCTTTGTGGTGGTGGTCAGTGGAAGAGGAGTGGTTCCCACATTGCTGGGAGATATAGATGGGGACCTCATCATATCCAGCTTTGTCAAAGTCACCGGAGTGATTGGTGCAGGTGACTCTCTATGATGTCCCACTGTAAGAGGAAAACAGAAAAGGTGCCTTTTAAACCTCTTTTAGTTTGCTAGATAGTGATGCCACTATCTAGCAAAAGCATCAGAAGGGTAGGGAAGCCAAAAAATGACCCTCAATAGCAGTCACCTAGGTAAAACTGCAACACAAGTCTTCAGCTTTCATACCTGTTTGTCCAAGGAGCGTTGTCTCTGGTCCCTCTGTATCTCCAAAGACTGGTCTTATAGAAAAAAAATACATTTCTTTGGTGCTCAGTCCTGTCACCCAATATGATCTAGAAGCTGCTGATAACAGTTCCTGGGAAAGATCAGAAGCTGTGAAAGAGGAAGAAACACACATTGACTGGGAGCCAGAGAAACTCAAAATAACTCCCATTAGCATCCCATCTTCTAATGACACCACCTTTGGCAAACAGGAGCTTGGGGACAAGATGAGTCCTGGGCTTCAGAGCAGAGGCTCTTGGTAAGACACGTTTACAAACTGGGATGGTCAGGTCCTAAACCAGAAGAAATAAGGTTGTTTGCATCTGACAAGGGAGTTCTTGAGTACATGAACAGGAAAAGAAAATTTGTACAAGTGTTTAGAGAGGGAATTTGGTCCAGGTGGTATTTGAGGATGAGCTCTGTGATAGGCCAATGGTTTGCAGCAGTTAGCATGTATAGAAACAGGATTTTTTTTTTTTTGTTTTTGGAAATGATTGGAAAGTTTGCTGCAAAGTAGAATCAACCTTACTTGAGAAATGTGGTCACATACAATAGATAGTTTTGATTTAAAATAATGATAAGAAAAATCTGTGAAAATGTCAGAATAATGTTTTGACATTTTATAAGTGTCTTATTTTAGAAATATCGCATGATGAGTTTTGACACTGTTCAAAGTGAAACTTTTTCATTCTGAAATAGCATTTTCCCTTAAAAAGATAAAAAAAGTAGAAGTCTTTTCCATGGAAAGAAATTACATCAGTATAAATCATCTGTTTAAAAATCATTAAATGTTCTCAATTACCCCAAAAAACTTTTAGATGGGAGGCTTTGCTCCTTTAAAAAAAAAAATCCCTCTTGCAGTTTGACTCAAACTTTCCTACTCCCCTCCCTCTGGGTAGGCAAGTCAAAATAGTAATAATTGTAATAATAGTAATGATTTAGGTGCCACAGTACCTTGTCTGAGGAGATTTGCCGTATGAAACACAAGCTGACAGCTCTGATGAAGCACAGATCTATGGCAGCCCACCACTCACCCTGCTTGTCTAAACCCCCAAACAGGCAAGTTCACCTACTTTTCCTTTTGAAACTATGCTGTTGTGTATCACTAAATATTGTTTTGTGTAATGGGGCTTTCACATAATGAGAAACCGCATAGTTACCACATGCGCTCCAGGACAGGAAGGAGACTTTGCTGGTGGACTGAGGTAGGGCGTACCTGGATCATACCCAGGGAGAGATGCCCAGCACGAGACAGACATGCACATGCAGGAAGAAGTCTGCATGCTTTGGAGAAGGAAGACAGTCTGTGCCAGAGACAATATTCTACAAAAAATGAAGCTGATTTGCAAGAGAGAGACTGTGAGGCTCAAGGTGCAAATGCAAGATTAAACAAGTATCTGTGGATTAGATGGATAAGAAAGTCATGACTTTGGTGCTCCATGGACAGTCAAGAGAAGGTAGAAAAGAGGAGGGCAGTGCCTAGCTGACCTCCAAGGTTGTTCCTGTTACATGGGGGAGGAAGGTTGGCTCTGGATGGAGCCTCATTGAAATACATGGGGTTTTGGTTTTACGTAACAGTGGACAGAGGGGGTCTACAGCTGGGATGACCTCAAGCTGTATAGAAGAGGACCCAATCTTTTACAGGGTGGGCTGGCTAGGGTCAGCCAGCAGAGGAGAGGGCACTAAAGAAGCTTAAAAGGGGGGCAACGGAAAGAGGTAATGAATGAGTACTTGTTTAGAAAAAAAAAACCAAAAACAACAAGTTGTGGAGAAGAAAATTAATCAAGGCATCAAGAGACTGGAAAAAAAAAAAAGACAAAATTCTTAATTGCCTTTATACACTAATTCTGTCAGCCTGCATAATTAAACAATAGAAATTGGAATTACCCACTTGTGAGCATAAATTTGATCTTGTTGGTATTACTGAAGTGTGGTGGCAAGATTCACCTAATTGGAATGTTAAATCAATAGTTATAAACCTGTTTCAGAAGGATCAATTAAGTGAGGACACAGGGGGACTGTCAGACACGGTATTATCCATTTCTGAGCTGCTGACAACTCTGAAACCAATGATTTTTGAATACTTATGGATTGATATTTTAACAATATGCTACAGGAGGAGAGCAGTTGCATTAGATCACTTGAATCACCCTAGAGAACTGAATGTTCGGTTCCCTAATTGCTTATCCTTAATATGCAGAGCAAAAAAATGATGCCACAACAGGAGACTTCATTCTGATTGACATATGCTTTAAGTCTTAAGCTGCCAATACCAAAATGTTCTTGGAATTAAAAAAAATTAAAGCTGATGACCTAGTAACTCAAAAGCACTGCAGGGACCACAGGGGAATTGTGTCAGATTCGTTTTCTTTATTGACTCGTGAAGATGAACTGATCCCTAGCAAAAATGCAGTGGCTGAAACTATGACAGGAAACTTGTTATATTAAATGAAGCTTAAGCCCAGTCCAGGAACAAATAATATAGCTGGTGCTTTAAACCAGCAAACCCTGTAAGGCCAAAACAACTGGAAGAAGAAATAGACACTAGAAATTGTGGGCAACCATTAAGAAAGTTTTAAAAGCTCTTTACCATATAGCAAAGCTTTTAAACAGATAAGAATTAGGGTTGTATAGATGACAAAAGCCAACGTTTTTTTGGTTCACTGCAACTATCCCTAATGGACAGGTAGTGACTCTAGAGGAAGAGACACTAATAATAGCAACCAGCAGGCTTTTTCCTAAGCAATTTTCATGTCTCTTTTTTTCTTCCCCTGAGGATTTTGCAATGGTTGAATGTGTCATCTTGTGAGTTTCCTCAGTGGGCCAGCTTCCATTTCCCCCCTCCCTCTTTTTCACCCAAATGAAAAGCTGAGATGATGGGACATGATCTGTGGAAGCCCCCAGGGTCAACTTCTTGTTCTTCTGCTAAACAGGGTCCAGATGGGTTCAAAAGAATGAACAGTGTTGGTGCCAACAGTGACAGCATCATTTACCCCAGGTCAAAGCGGGCAGCACCTGCAGACACAAGTCATGACACTTGAAGGAAATAGCAGCCACTTAAGGCTGGTGGTGGAAATTTCCCCTTTAATACCTGCCACTTGCATCGCTGTGGCATCAGCTGGCTCTAAGACCAGGTACTGAATCAAACAGACCACAGGGCAAGCCAGATACATCCATGCTCCATCCTCAGACCCCCTTGGGTGAAGAAGCACCTCACACAGGAGGGGAATGGACCAAATTACAAGCCATCCCTCCTTCCCATCACCAAAAACACATTACCTGAGGACAAGCGCCATGTTAGTAGGTATGTGGATGCTCCAGGAACAGCCATCCAAGTCAGCAAAATGCTGGTCTCCGCAGCCTCCTGCACTGTGAACTTAGTCACTTTGGGTAAATCCACTGTTGGAAAACAATGAAACAAAGCTTAAGGTGGGTAGAAGCTACCACCGAAAGCTTGATCAAGCTGAAAGGAAGCTGATGCATCCTTTAGGAAGCACAAATCCTGGCCCCACTGAAATCAAAGACAATAAGTCCAGATAGAAATGATGAGCATGAAGCACATCTCCACTACATTTCTCCACGGCTCCAGGTCCTTTTGAATCTCTCAGATGATACCTACCCCAGGGTGCAAAGTTGTGTGTACCAGGAAACATATCTTAGCCTGCAAACAGCTTTGGAGACCTTCTGCCTCCTAATTAGAATCCTGTTTCTGGTGAGAGGAAGGAGTCCCTACAGCACTTTAGGCATTTTCCAGAAAGCTGAATCAGATCAGATCCTCAGCTGGTGGGAACCGGTGGGTTTTTAGCAAATAACTGTTGGCAGATCTTGAGCCTGGACTGCTGTGTGTTTCTCTAAACTGACTGTGAATTCTGAACTACTGGGATAGGCAATAAAGTTTTTGCCTTCTCACTTGTGTCAGGTGCTAGTGCTCCTTGAAACCACAGTGCTGGCTCCACACCCCTGACCACCTCCAGTGTTTGGTCTCCAAATCTGCCGATTCTGCAGCATCAAGTCACAAGGTGCCCCAGCGTCATGAGAGATGTTTGCCTTTATCTACTGGAAATGGTCAAGACTGTGTAACTAAAGAGGTAATTCCAAGATAATTTGTCACAAAAGCAGCATCAAATGGTAATTATTGGCAGGGGAAGACAGGCAAATTCTCAATGGTTCTCAGTAATAGGAAGAGAAGACCAATACATGTTTTCTGGCATGCTGGCTGGTGGCACCTGAGAAGTAAAGTGTCTATTGGCCAGTATTGCTCTTCTTCCATCCTCATCTCCCATCATAGCCCCTAAGAAGACACAGGCCCCAGCACTAACGTGGAGATGCTCTTGTCCCCATCCAGTGGTCGTGTACTCACAGGTTTTGGCTGTGAGGAGTGTAGGGCTTCCTTTCCGTCCCCTGATCATTGCAGACATGCAGATGGTGTAGGTGGTGCTCTCCTTCAGTTTGGAGATCATGAAGGAGTCTGCTTCTGCTGCAACCAACTGGGAAGTTTCCAAGCCACCTAAGAGGAGACA
>JAVJGJ010000057.1:70913060-70936126 GCA_035590215.1 Microhierax caerulescens | reverse complement strand
TTGTGGAAGGCTGTTCCTCCCTGAAGTTGAGGTGAGTGCCGCTGGCCTGTCCCCATCAACAAGGAGGGTGACACGTCCTCATCTTCTGCTCCAGCAGCACCCAGAGCCCCATCACCCGTCTCCCACCCCGCGCCAAGAACCTTCTCTTCGCATCAGCCGCTCCTTTATGTTTATCTGTTCTCTGTCTTAGAAGTCGGAGAAATCCAACCCCCTCCAGTGCTCGGAGCCGCTGCACGGGTTGTCTGCATCCCAGCACCGCTGCACCCATAACGCACGGCCCTGGGATGGGATGGAGCATGGGGGGAGGACCATGCAGAGCTGGGCAGAGAGGGTGGGCTGCCCCTTGGGATTTTGCCACCACTGGATATGGGGTGAACTGGTACCAAGTGAAAGAGCTGCTCAGAAAGAGCAAATCCAGAGTGGAGGTGATGTGCACTTGCTGCTTCAGCTGAGGATGTCTCACACTGTCCCCTCAAGAAGGGGTGTCCCCACTCCAAAGACATGGCAAGCTGAGCGCGTGTGTGCTCCATTTCTAGCTGGGTATTGAGCAAGGACTGGGTAAACAGCTCAGTTTTGGGGTGTGCCATGACTTTTTCCAGAGAGACATTCATTATAAAACAATAAAAGCAGTTTTGTATCTTCCCTGTAAAGAGTGTTCCCTTCTGATGACCTTTGGAGCTGTTTTCCAACTAACACCCCCTCCCCTGGTGGGAGATGTCTCCTCATTTCATAACCAGGGGAGCTCAGCCAGAGGAGAGTGTGCTATTTATTCAAAGCCCGTGATGGAGCCCAGGTGTCCTGACATCTCATCTCGTCTTTGAACCACAGAAACATCCATCTCCCAAGGCCAAAATATGCCATCAAACCTGAATGTCTAACTTCTGCTCCCCCACACCAGCCATGAAAATATGTTTGTGTTCAGGGCAAGGGAGAAGCTCCAGCTGCAAATGCTGATCTGTCTTCAAACACCAAAATTTATCTCAGAATGAGGATGCATTATGGGATGCTAGGGGATGAAGCCAGATCTTACTGCTGCAGAGAAAAGAACAAGCACAGGCACTTCCAGTCTGTAATGTGGTAGTACCTGTCCTCCCAAAACAGGGGTAAGCCCAGATGCTCAGGGGCTGTGTGATATCCAGCTCTGCATGGAGTATTTTACCAGCTTCACTCTAGCTATTAACCCTTTCCAAGGCTACTCAGGTCCAGTAAACTTGGAACTAATCCCATGTTAAAAGGATGGATACCTGTTAGCCTGCTTTATGCTGAGCCAGAGCAGGTATTTTTGTATCCATGGCAGAGTTTACCATCAGCACCCATGGCATAACTCTCTGTTGCAAGCTGCTGATTTGTCTCCATGTACACAAAACCCCACAATTCACAGTCCACAAAAAAACTGGCTCCCTCTTGTTTCTTGTTGCATGGCTGGACAAAGAAGTTGTCACTGCATCCAATGCCTTGGGGACCTCACAGCTCCTGTCTCTTCATGTCCTCCCAGCTCACTGATGCACATACCCCACCTCAATGTGTCTACCTGCTGACGTCCAAGTGAGCCTGTACCCTGTTGCTCCCCGGACAGGGCTCCACCTTGCCTGGAGTGTGTCGGTCGTTTCGTTCTGCAGCAAGATGCTTTTCACAGGCAGGAGCTTCACTGGAATGAGGACAGGGAATAAATCTTTCAGAGCACCCACTTGCCAGTGGAGGACTTTGCTGGCTGCCCTCCCTGCATCACTGTTCCTCCAGCTCATCTGTCAGAAGGAGAGGGATTTCCAAGGGCTCCTGCCCTGCCTGACAGGCTGAAGGCATCTCATAAAAGCAGTGGTGAAAACAACCAAATCTGTAACCATTGCTTTCCAGGAACAAAGCCTCTAATGCATCAACCTCACTTGCTTGATGCAGTGTGGGTGCAAAATGGCAGGGAAAATGAGGCTCTGGCAGATCTCCCACCCTTCCTCCCAAGCAGCATGATGGCGTTTGAGGGTGTCCATGTCCATGCATGTCATGGGTGAAAAGAAGGGGTCAAGGCTGGATTAGAAAGGATCTGTTGAACACTTTCCCTTTGATGCACATGTAGTTGCAGTACCACCAACTGCGAGGTGCTTAGCAACAGTAAAGGGTTTGAACACGGTGCCCAGGGCAAGAAGGGACCAGCCACAGAGTCAAACCTCTTACATGTTCGCCCCACGGCAGCTACAGGATGGCTCGGCCCCTGGGGGTACACTGCATAGATGCTGATGTTGTATTCTCTATCCTCCTGCAAGTTGTCCAGTACATGGGAAGAGACATCACCCCGCAGAACCTGCTTGTAGGTCATTCCTGGTCTGTTGGCTGCAAAACCAAGGAGAAGAGTGATGGTGAAGCCTACCCACTGCCTGTCTACTTCCCATGTCTTCACCAGATGGTGAACAGCATGCACAGGAGCTGGTTGAAGGGCATGATTGAAGTTCCCCAACCCATGTGGTGTGGCTGAAAGTTATGTCTTTAACTAAGGCTTGCCATATCCATGCTGTCCCGGCCCTCCAGATTACACAGAGGTGAGTGTGAGCCATACCAAACATTTGAACTCACCCCACATCCACACCAAAGCAGGCAGTTGAAAAACATCCACAGTAGGTCTGGATGTGACAATGCAAATGGGTACAAGGCACCCACAGCATCATCCCCATCTTGTTCTTCAAAAGAAAGTCCTTCAAAGGACTCTTCTCCTCTCTCCTGCAGGAACTACACTGTCTAGAAAAGGCTAACTTGGACTCCTTCCAGAATAATGCCAGGAGCTCTGTGGTGCATTGTTCCTTCGACAAAACAGCACCTTTCCTGTCCTTTGGTCACTGGTCCTTTTAAAACAAGCTCCAAGAAAAAATTAATAAAATCTGAACTCACCTCTGGGGATGTAGATCTTGTAGCCCTCCAGTTTGCCCAGTGGAGGTGTCCAAGACACTTTCAAGCTAAAAAGTCCTTCTTCTATCACACGGAAATTAGTGACTGGAGGCACAGGTGCTTTAGAATACAAAAATATTGCAGAAATTGATGTGACAGTGCTGTAATAATGTGCCATGGCAAAGAGCTTGGAAAATCTTTGGTCTTCAAGGACAGAGACACACAAAGGTGAGCAGCACCAATTCTCCCTATTTTCTAGTTGTTTCCTTATGAACAACAGTTACCCCTCTACCAAACCCTGTCCACTTGAAAAGTGAGCTGAAAACCACCAAGGCAGAATGATTGTGGGCTTCCTTTCTAAATGGTGTTGGGTACTGAAATACCTACCCACAAGGCAGTTCCTCACGAGCAGAGAAAACTGCAGTGGTTTCATGCAGATTGAGCAAGGCACATGAATCAAACACTACTTGTGCCTATGGATACAACTCTTACAAAAGGGAGCCCATTTTGATCCAGCCAGCCATGGCAGACAGATTTATAGCTTCTGCCTCTGGCTTCATGTTGGGGATAATAAGAGAAGGGATCAAATGAATTTATTTCCACCCATAAAGACATTCCATCTTATTCCTGGCAAGTACATATGAGTCAACCTCATTGAGGCACTTTATTTATTCATCCTGTTGGAGATTTTCCCTCAAGAAGACAAACAACTTAAGACATTGCAGAGAGTCAGGGAAGAGCAAAAGACAAGGAAGAAAGGAATAATTCTTTTCAAAATGCCTCGGGCAAAGCAGACTTGGTACTTCATCCAAAACAGGGAGGGAAGTGGAATTAGTGCACCCTTTAAACTCTTAAAATCCCTTAAGTAGTGCAGAGACTTCTGAGACAAAACCTGCTCCTTTCATCACATCTGACCCAATGTCTTGCACTCCAGGGTTTGGCCAAGAGTGAATTTGCTCCTTCGTTTCCGAGAACCTTGTCATTACAGCCAGCCATGTGACAGGAAAGGAATTTGGCACGGCAGATTGCAACCTAGATGATTTCATGAGACCAGGGATCACTGCTTCTGACATTTCCTAAAGGCCATGGCCATACCACCTTGGCATTCACCTTGAGGGAAATGAAGCCTTAATGGCATGCATGGTGCTCACCCAAACCTTTGGACCATCAGCTTCTGAAAAAAAGGTTATAGAATATAACCTTCAGAATATACTTCTCTTCGTAAAACTCCTGTCTGTGTTTCTCAAACCATGGTCTCCAAAAGCTTTCTCATTCCAGGTACATGGCTTTTACATTAACTGAATCCCAGCCTGGATTCATTAAATCCTGCTGGTTATTAAACGAGATGATGTGAGCCACTCAGCAGGCTGCATCCTATGCTTTGAGGTGGGTTAACCACATGGGTTGCTCTGCACCCATTCACAGCCCTGCACCCCACAACATGGACATTTGCACAGATGTTCCTTCTATCCATTCCTACCCATCCATCTCTCACTCCTTGCACATTCTGTTTTGGGATGGTTTTTTTTCCTGAGTCCACACAGACAAGGAAGACACAGGGATGACTGCAGAAAAGGCACTCACTTGTCTTGCCCTTGACAACTGTTGACTCCCCAAGGGCATCTGCATAGATGGCCCTCACCGTGAAGACATACTTGGTGTTGGGTTTCAGATCAGCCACCAGCACACTGCTTTTGTCACCATCTACCACAATCTGTCACACAGGGGACAAAAGACATAATTACACTCCTATGACAGTAGAAGACCCCCATGTTGGCAACAGGTTAGGAGCACGAGGCTTCACACCTTACACAAGGTGACTTCCATGAGCAGAAGCCTCTTAAAATGCACTAACTCAGAACATTGCAATCCTCTAATGATATCCAGATTCACACTGGACATGTGAGCACTGACACAGGACAGCATGAAGGGGGGGTTTCATGGGATAGCCCACAAAACACTAGATGAAGATAGATGTGTAAGAAGACGTGTAAGGTGGTTCCCAACCCTCTCGAAGAAAACAGAGGAAAAGCAACCACCTCTGACAAAGAAGGTTTTTTGTAAGTTCATAGAGTAAGATTTCAACATAACCTGAGGGCAAGACAGGTGGAGATGTAACTTCTATGTTTTCACTATGTTCTTATGAGATTCTGAAGCAGCCAAGGATGATCATTCTTGTTAAACACAATCTTAATAATTAATACAATCATCTTAATAATTAATACAATTAATAATCTTAATAATTTATGTTTCTATAGCTTTGTTCTAGTATTAGAAATCAGATATTTTAGGCATTCTATCCTTCAACCTTGCTCTCAGATTTGTGCAGGGACCAAGCTGAACCAAAGCAAGCTGGCACATATGGCAGCATAACTCACACAAGGACATGGCAAACACAAACCCAAAACACACTTAGATCTTACCAAGGTGAACAATTTTGGCAGCAAGAGGAACAGAGGATGCTGCTACAGAAGCTGGATGGGCTTATTTGGGAGGTGGGATCAGAGAGGTAAGGAGAAAAAGGAGCGTTTCCCATTAACCTGTTCCTATCAATCCCAACGGCGTTTGTGCCAGTTCATGCCATATCCCTTTTCCACCCTACCTTACCCCACATTACTCCCAGAAACTCCATCTCACCACAGCAGCAATGACAAAATTAGCATGAGCAATCAACACACCTGCAAATCCAATGGTCTACCTACAGGCCTTCGCTTCAAGCTTCAGTTTATGCCAATGCACTGGGCTGTGACTGGGATGGCTGAGGGACGAGGTGCCATCTCCTAACCAGCCTGTGCCATCAGCAGCCTGAGCAGAGGACTGATCCCTAAGACCAGGAACCGCAACTGGTGCTCTGCAAAATGGGAATGCAACCCTACCTGCCGCTGGTCCTCTGAAACTGCCTGTCCCAAAGGCAGCAAGGGATGCAGATGGACATGGTACCCCATCACCCTCCCTGTAGCTGGCATCCACGTGAGTCGCAGTGAACTGTGGCTGTGCTCACTGACATGCAAATCCTGGGGGCCAATGATCTTCTCAGCTGCAAAAAGAGAAAGGAAAGGCCTTCGGTTTGGACCATGGTGGCACTGCTGCTGTACATGTGCGAGCTGTTTATTGATGGAGTCAACACATTCAATGCAGAGAAAGCCTTGGGTATAGACAGCACTCACTTAGGTTGAGAGCACAGGGGCAGCTGGGATCTGTTTCCAGGCCAGAGCCACACAAGCAGGTTTTCTTTAGGCAAATTGCTTGACAGCACAAGGAAGGAAAAAAAAAAAAACCAGTTCTGGCTGCATTTCCCCTGTGAACACCTGCTCAATACACAGGACATCAGCTCCTTCCTGCCTTTCTCCTTACTGTCACCAGAGAAGAGTCTGCCAGAGAGATTGAACTTTCCACGAAACACCACAGGAAGCCCCAAAGTGCTACAGAACCACAGACAAAGCAAAAAAAAAAAGACGCTTTAAGAACTCAGATGAAGTTCTCCCAGGCTCTGCCCCAAGATTTTAACTAATCTTCTCATGAGCTTGTGTGCCAAGAGGAGGCAGGAATTCATTGCCATCACCTATGGATTCACTGCAACTTCAGTATCTCTTTGGGGACAGGTCTAGATCTCTGGAGATCTCTTTGGCTGCTCTCTGCATTTTCTGCAAGCAGTGAAGTTCTTCCTGAGATCCTGAGCCATGCTGCCAGAGTTCACCAAGAGGCCCATGACAAAAGCCCCCAAAGGGCAGAAATGCTGCCCCAGCCCATTGCTGCTCCTTTTGTTTGAACTGGCAGCAAGACTTTCAGGATCTGCTATCACTAGACAAACCATGGAGATGCAAGCACAAGCAAAATACACAGGAGCACTGTCCCAAAGCAATAGATGCTCCATGGGGTGGTTGCTCCTCTATGGTCATCCAACCCTTAAAGGTCCCTTGTGATGAACAGAGGGGATGTGGGAGGTCCATCTCCACGGTGTGGCTGGCATGTCCTTAGACTGGGAAGGGGCTGGTTTGGGCAAGTGGAAAGCAGGATATAGGGAAAGCCCTGACACACCTTGCACAGTCTGCTTGATGGGCTGTGGTGGCTCTGAGGCAGTGAAACACAGCCTTCGAGAGAGCTTGGGTGTTATGTTGTGGAGCAGGTGGAAATCTTCAACGTAAAGCACATGTTCTGCAGTAGGTTCTGAAGCTATTTTGTTCAACTCATTCTTGTCAGCATCCTTAATTCCTAGGTAAAGAAAACAAGAGGAAAGGAGGACATAAAAAACCATCCATGTCGCAGACCAGGCATTGGCAAGGGCTGTCAAGAGCAAGTGGGAGCAACGTGCTGGTCTTTTCAGTTTTACACCAGCTTTGGAGTCACGCGGCCCATGGCAAAGGATGAAACAAGGAATGGAGTCGCAAGCTGGATGGGCAGTGGTGAAGCAGATGAAACCTCTTCCATCAGGGAAAAGAGGTCAAGGTTTTCTCTAGAGGCATGTTAGAGATTGCCTCAGGGTATCTGGCTGCTAATGGGCCAAGAGGTGGAAAGCTTTCTTGGGGTGGAGAGTGAAAAGGAGCAGGACAGGATGTGGCCTCACCCTTCCCATGGGATAGGAGACATTTCTGCCCTTCTGATGAGCAGGCAATGGGACTTTGGGATGCTGAGTGAAAATGGCAGTTTTCCTGTGGTTGAATTAAAAAAAAAGGGGGGGAAAAAACCCAACAAACCAACCCTCCCCTAATTTTCACATCACATTGGTCCAAATTGACCTGGTTTCTCTCTATAATGAACCACCACCACCACCATCTCCTTCTCTGAAATATTTGTTGAAGGGAAGGATTTGACTTCTAACAAATGGCTGCATTTAGCTCTTGGGGGTGGGGGTGTGCTGAAACTTTTCCTTGCCCATGGAATTATTCCGATAGACATTTTTAATGTAGCTGAAGTCAGTGTCTCAATCCCATTAAGAGAAACCTTCAAAAGTAAAAACATTTCATTTTTTACAATGTCACATCAAAACATTTTGACTTTTATGGAACTACTTATTGAACTCCTGAATTCGCAAGTGTTTTGACAGACGCAAACCCGCAGATTTCCACTGAATAAATCAGCTATTGACAGCAACAAAACCCACGCAAGCACAGCACAGATGCGATCTTCCTGTACTTGCAGTAGTTGCTAGTGGCTGAGCCTGCGGATGGGTGCAGTTTTTACAGGAGGGGGGTGTCAAGCATCAGGAATCTTCCCCAGTGCATCGACTGCATGTCAGTGCGCAGTCAGTGTTTGGTGGCAATGCTCCATGTAACTTAATGCGTCCATACATACCTACAGCAAACACTGTCACACCCTGATCCTGCAGGACCCGGGCTTCATCTTCAACTGAGTCACTGGATTTCCCATCTGTGATCAAAACAACTACCTACAAGAGTTGGCATAAGAACCAGGGAATGAAAGAGCACAACATGAGGAGGTCACAGAGGCAGTCACAGGATATTCACACTGACAAGCCAGACCTTGGATGGAGTCACTCTCTCTAAAGGGATGGGCACCTGAAAATAAATCTTTCAATAACCCACAGCTCTCGGGTAACTCACATAATATCAGCTTTCATGAGCAGGAATTGAGAAGGAGCAGAGCATAAATGCTGCTGCTCATGACAGCATCTTTTCTGCATGTCTCCTCCTGCTTGGCTGTGTCTCACTGCTGTTTGGGACAGAACTCTAGATCCAGAAGGAGATTAATGCCAGCACAGAGAGAGGATTCACCCCTGCAAGTCCACAAGAGCAGCTCTTAAAGGAGGACTTAGCTGAACCCCAGACAACACACTTGGCTACTGGCACCTAGATGGTGCTATCAGGCAGTAAAGAACTCTCTCAGCCACAGCCTGGGTTTGAATGACAGCCACCTCAGCAATCCCAGACCTTTCAAGTTTTTTGGGCAGTCCCATGTCAGATCACATAACAGGAGATACGGTTGGCACAAGGCATGCTATAACAGAGACACACCCTGATGCAACACCTTTAAGTGGCTGAGGTGGGTAACACATCCCACCTGTAGCATCTTGTTCTCCCTCCTGCTCCGTAACTCAAAACAGGTCTCATTGACCACACTGACCACATGGACCATATATACCACATTTGGCATGCAGGATCTCAGAGCAAAGGAGAAGGTGCAGAACAAAACTGCAAATGTGGGAGGCCCATGGGAGGTGACAGCTGGCTGTGATGGTTTCAGACTTGATTCACAGGGTTTATCCACTCCCCACGTGGCTTGCCCGTTCTTAATGTCAAGACCATCTACCATTAGAGCAGAGTGACCTGTTTCACGCAGCCTGCAGAGCAAACCAGAATGTAGCACCTTCTCTTTAGCATCCTCAGAGCCCCTTAGAAATTATGAACAAAATAATTCTTTTTGAATGAACTGAAGAAAGCAATGACCCAGAACTGATGTCTGAAAGGTAAAGACACTGCAACGTGTCTGCTTTTTGAGTAAGATGCTAACTTAGTGCCACTCTCTGTAACCAGAGTGGGTGTGCACAGGCTATTAGCAACAGCTACCTGCATCAACAAACACCACAACTTGTTTCCTTGTCTTAATCATGCCTTGAGCCTACTCATTTAGCTTATGCAGTAAGTGCCCCAAATTTGGGTACTCATCTGGAAGCATTTAAGACTAGAGCACTGAGTCCCTCTGCAATTTATGCAGTAATATGAGCATTTTTAATAAGTGAGTCAGTTCTCTGAAAATCTGGAGGTGCCTTGTCTCTGTCACTGATAAAGTGACCTGAAGCTGAGTAAGCTCCTAAATGAGTTACCTCAAATGCAAGCCAAAAATCAGACAGGATAAATAAAACCAAAACCTCTCATCCATGTCTTCAGTTAAAGAAGTTACAGGTCTGATCCCTACCGAGGATGACACCAGTGAAGTCACCACAGAAGGTCACTTACCTTTGCTGCATCCTCTTGCAGCATGTCCAGGCGAGACATGGTGTGAGCTGCAAATGCCAGGGCTGACCCTGTTTTTAAGCTGCCTCCTTTGAAGGAAAGATCCTGAATTGCAACCAGCATTTCTTTGATGTTCACATAATCTGTGAGCTCAATACTCATCCTGGGAATGAGGAATGGGGGAACATGGGTGAATAAACAGCAAGAAAACACTGTTGTTACAGCAAGGATGCATTGATAATGGTAATAACCAGCAATAACATTGTCACTTAGCTGGTCACACTAGGCTTGCATGAATGCCAAAAGTCCTTTTTACAGTGGTCAGGGGACCCAGGGTATGAGCTCCAAGAGCCCTGTTACCGTAAAACAGTATTTAAAATTGAGTAGTGGGGAATTCCTTGAAGCTGTGTTAAATACCATCCTCCCTACTCCCAAAGAGTTCCCATGACCAAGCACCTCTAGACTCTGGTGACATTGCTGGGGTTGAACTCTTGCTCTGCTCTTGCAATGGTTCAGCAGAGCAGCCAGAGGTCTTTAACCATGGGGACATGGTTGCCCAGCTAGAGCTAAGGAGCTATAGAATCCTGGGTGCTGGTGGTGGAGGATGGACTGACCCACCTTGTTTTCTCCCCGTAGAGTGCCACCGCCATCCGGATGCCTCCTTTGCCCATCACCACATTCTCAAAGGAACAGGCCATGCTGCTGATGAAGTCCTTGACCAGCTGGGAGCTCTCCCTCCCTGCGCCCTGTGACTGCCCCACGAGGAACAAAATGTCGGCCACCTCCGCTGTCCTGCATGCTGAGGGAGAAGAGGGGCAGGAAGGCTCATCCCACACCATGCAACAAGCCAGCCAGGAGATAAACCCCTCTGAGTCATGTGAACCCCCAAAATACTGCAGCTAAGGAAGAGAGATCATGTTTAAGCCCAGTGAAATATGTGATCACGGGCTTCCCAGAGCAACAGGCTGCTTTGTTCTCTTTAATTTCCTCCTAATTTCCCATTTTTTGTTCTCACCCAGGGGAAGTTCCTCATTTGAAGCACAAACACTGAGATCCAGATCCACCAAACCATTCAGGTCTGTAGACCATGCTGGAAGCAAGGGGATACCTGGGGGTTTCACACACCCAGAGGCCGACACCAACACCCGAGCCTTGCACAACTGAGATTTGGGAATGTGGCAGCTCTGCCACCCCACCAACCATCCTGGGCTTCTTGTACCAGGGTCTCCAGAGCCAGCATGAGACACCCATGCAGACAAGGGCCACCTGGCCACCGATGATTTGCCAGCCCTAAAACAACCAAGTCTTCCAGCTTGCACAGAGAGGGCTTGGGATACGCCGTGCATTCAGATCTGCAACACTCCCCTCTCGCCAAGCTGCCAGCAGCCCCGGGCATGAACAGTATCTTGTGCAAAGAATGAAGAATTTGAGTGTTTTTTTCTGTACAAGCCGGAACTATCTGACGACAGCTGGCAGGGAAGGGATAGGTGTACAGGAAAATTTGTTTAATTAACATCAAGGCATATTTCCCTTTACAGTGTTCAGTCTCAACTGAATTTAATTTTCTTTAAACAGCCAATAAATATATTTCAGGAACAGAAATCTGATGACTTTTAGGGACATTTAAATTTATGAAGGCTCTACAAAGCATGTGCAAAACATATTTTCTTTCATGTTTCTCTCCCTTACAGATAGATGCTGACTTGCCACTATAGGGCTGCTAAAAAGCAGACTGTGCCAACTGCTAGAGGAAGGCTTTTTTTTGTATTTTGATCACCAGCACTGGGTTCAACATCTTCACATTTTTTTCATTTTGTGTCACTGCTGCTTTGGACTTTACCCAGCCACTGCCTTGACTTTAAACTGCAGGTTTGCAGCCCCCGGCTTGCATCCAACCAGGCTACAGCATTTGTTCCAGTTTGCTGGGGAGATGTGCTAGGCAGGCTTCTCAGGCTTCTGGGCCTGTTTTAGCTTGACCTCTCCAATTTCCCTGACTTTTCCCTATTTCCATAGGCAGACTCTCTAAAGGGCTTGGAAAGATGCAGGTTTTGTGCTTTCCTTCATTGCTGTGTCCCTGATTAATCCCCTTTGGCCATGCAGCAGGACAGAGGATCGTGATGGCTGCGGATGGATGGCAGCCCAAGGGTCTTTGTTACCCAAGGCTTTTGGTTTCTTCACCTTTCTTTGTGCCTTCTGCTACCAAGCTCTTCACAACCTAACAGTTCTGCTTACTGCAGAAAAATAACAACTGGCTTTTTGGTTTAACCCATACCCAGCTGGGAAAAGAAAGCACTTTCCCTTGACAAAAACGGGAGACAATTATTTCAGTTTTCCTTCCTAGAGCTCTTTGTTGAGATCTCCCTTCACTTCTCAATCCTCCACAAGTGCTTTTCAGCTGAGATGTCAGGGGTGTCCTGGACACAGCTCAGCTGCTCATAGCAAATCACCATAAGCTCTTTTTCCCAGCTGCTGCTTCTATTTTGAACCTACCCCTTTCCCCTAGCCTGGGCCTTGATGTCCCTGTTCCCCCAGAAGGACTTGGAAGGAAGGCAATGCCAGTCCTTGGCTCCAACCTCAAAACCGATAGAAATCATTCAACAGCTTCTCAGGGTAACCACAACTCGTACTACCACAAGAGAACCTCAACAAAGGTTCAGAAAGATGGAGAAGACCATCCATCAGCCCTCCCAAAATCACCCACCTCTTGGAGCTACTCAAGGCAGTGCAGATGGCTTTTCCTAGGAGACCTGCATTTTTGGCCCTGATCTGGAAAACATGCTTAAAATGCCATTGGCATCACAGGGATCTTTGCTACCTACCTCTTCATGTCCCAAATGTCCAGACAGACTCCTTCATCCATGCCTGGCCCCTGGAAGTCTTGCTGACCATGCACAATGCTCCTGCCCTCATTTGCATCCAGGGACAACAAGGAGAAAGACAACAAAGCAAGAGCTCCACAGGATTAAGGGCAGGATGGTGCCTCTTTCTCTATAAATGGGCAACTGGAGCCTGTTCTGTGAGATGCTGAGCCAGGAGCTCAGCACCCTTCCAGTGGGGCCCAGCTTGGCAATAGAACCCAGGTGCGTTTGCTGCTTGGATCAGGCACCTGAAGCTGTCATTGGAAACATGTGATGTTAAGCATACTTGGATTGGTACCTTCTGGAGAAAATACCAACACAGACAGCTATATTAATCACAGGGGGATACGATTTTATTTGAAATTTTCCATGTACCTCCAAAATTACGTTTCATCAATCATAGGTTAGCCAGAGACATCTGTAAACTTGATTTACTGCACTGTTCCCAGCTTTGAATTAAATAGCATTATAGTTGAATATATTGGCTTAATTGACGGGCAGGAACTTAATCAAGTTAATTTTGTAGTTGAAGCCAAAGCTTCCATTAACTCCTTGTTGATTTTACTGAATTTACACCTTCAAAGCCTAGGGGCTGCTTGCTGCAGAGCAATTCAAAGAAGGAGGACCCACTGGCTCATGCCCAAGCCCATGACATCTTGGGAGCTCTGCATTAGCTCTGTAGGATGCTCACAAGAAGCCTTCCCCTCCTGCAGGACTCTGAGGGTAGAGACATGTCATAACTCCATGAGGCTCTTATCTGGGGTCCTTTTGTCTTCTGCCCCTCCGCCCCAAAAGGCCTTTGTGGGCTTGCACAGGCAACAGGGAGCAGGGGGGAGGCAAGCCCTTATGCCACCTTGACTCTCTAAGCAGCAGTAAGAGGCTTCAAGGCTTTCTTGAAGTCTTTTCCCTGATATACTGTGTGCGGTGGTTTGGACCAGGCCTTGGAAATAGAAGAGGAATCAGGAGGGGACAGATTTTCTCTTTCTCTCCACCTTCCTCTAGAGCAGCTGAGGCAGAACACTGAGAAGTGTTCTCCTCAGTATCAGGACACTGAGAAGAGCCCCGATTTCCCCACAAACCCTAATGCAGTAAGTCAGGTTCTGCCTGCCTTCTGGGGCCAGCTGAGATGCTCTGGTAGCCAGATAATCCCAACCTAGAAGGACCCTGTGCAGAAGTTAAAGGTGTCAGCACTACAACTCCACTGTAACAGCATCTCTGTGTATACCCATGACATTAACAAAAACCTGCTTGCAAAAGGTCTTTTTCTTGCTAATGTGTCTCAGCATCACCCCCAGCTGCTACATTCATGAAAGTCCACTTGTCACATACCTTCATGAATGGCCACGGCTCTGTACTGCACCGCAGCCACTACCAGGACAAGGATCTGGGCATATAACATTTTCCTTTTCCTTGGGAAGAAAATCCTTGGTTCCTGGAGTCAGCACACAGCCTGGAGAGTCATTGATCTGCAGGAGAAAAGAGGCTTTAATGCATGTCAGCTGAGCATGATGCTCCCAACTGGCTATAGTTGCAAGGGAAGCTTTTCACCACCTGCAAAGGCTCATCTTGTCTTAGGCAATTGGCATTAGTCCATAAATCCACTAACTTCTTCACCTCTTTTCTGATGCGGGCTACAGGGGAGAGCCCAGGTTTGCTCCCCCAGCACCTTTCCCTTGCAGTACCCTTCTTCAGGCAACAACAACATTAGTCAATTAAGCCTAGATATAAATATTAGTAGTGTGATAAAAGAGGGAAGCATCTGCTTCCTCAATTATACAGGGAGGAAAGATGACTAGATCACTGCAGACAGCAATCACCTGTACTCAAGGCTTTATTAGCCTGTTTTGTGACTAAACTTCAGGTTCCTAAATCCAGGATTAACTCCCTTGCCACGCTTGGAAATCCAATCCACCACCATGGAGCAAACAATAGCAGCTGAAAGCTCTGGTTGCCTCTGGGTGGTTGAGCAACTCCCCAAAATTGTCACAGAAGTCTCCCTCTGTGAAGCTGGGACTTTTCTCTGTGAAGCAACAACTGCAGCAGAAGTGGTGTTGCCAGAAGAGGTTTTATTCTTTTTTAATGGGCAATAAAAAGTTCTTATGCTGTTCTGAGCCTCGCCTGCTTGTCTTGGGCTGAGCAAATTTCACAGGGAGGCACAGACTACTTTCAGGGTGGAAATTACAAACATGGGGAAAAGACAAGCTCGATGACTTCATCCACCTCTTTGCCAGGGCTCTTCCTTCCAGCTATCAACATGCAACCTCAAAATCACATTGCATGATGAATCAGGTCACTTTTGTAAAGAAAAAAGTCTGAGTTCCTGTGCGCAGCCTGGAGCAACTCCCCCTAAATGAATCCCCAAACAAGCAACATGAAGGTCAAGTGCCTGGAGCAGCCTGGTGTGTGTCTAGACTGCAGGGGCACCAGGGCTGTGGTCATCTTGCCCATCAAGCTACACCAATCTTTGAGACCCTCAGGACTTAAGTTCCCCTAATATGTTTTCTGTTTCTTATTTTCCTTCCCTGTTCTCCAAATTGCTGGGTGTACTTGGAAGTAATCAAGATCTCTGCTGTGTGGTGCTTAACCTGTGCTGTGTCCTTCCTTTGTAACTCCATTAGTTGCTGTGGAGATGGCTTCAAAGCAAAACCACAATCTCCCCTCCTCAAAAAAAACCCACCAAAAATCAAAATTAAACAAGTAAACACAGGCTTTTTAACAGGAGTACACAAACTTCTAGGATATCAAGTACTGGAGCAGAATTGCATTGCTGAGACCCAAAATCACTTGGGTTTACCCCCACCTCTTTTATGAGCTTCAGCAAGATCACTCCATCATCCCTCGGATCGCAGCAAGCTTTTTGCAATGCCAGCCTGGTAGCATTCCTTTTTTCCTTCCCATTTAACCCTCAGCTCCATAGGGTAGGGTCTGTCCTGGACCATAACAAACCATTCACGGAGCAGAAAAGCAGCAAAGTATTTGACTGGGTTTCTGAGCTCTGTGTTAATATTATTAAAAGCATATGTCCCTCCAGAAATGTTCCTACAGAGACCCTTATTTCAATGTTTTTCAAAAAGTGTCTTTCCATCCTTTCTTCTCTCCTTCCCACCACTCACACCTCTGCACTTCCTTCTGCTCAAAATACAAAGTGAAGGGTAATTTATCTTCGAAATACAATGGACTGTTCTGACAATTTTCATATCCAAAATAACACTAGAAATGCAATATAATATATACTGAGATAGTTGATGTACATCCTTCAAGAACACATGTCCAGCACAACAGCTGGCACTGGAGACTGTCCTAATGGTCTTACTGGTCTATAGAGAGAAGGCTCCCAGTTTCTATGAATGGCACTGTGACCAGCTTACCCAGTCCTGCCCCCAAAATACCACCTGCCACTCTGAGACAGAAGATGATCCTCCAAACTGCTGATTTTTATGAGCGCCTTGTGGATCCCTGGTGCTGTACCGAGGGCAAAAGGAACCTGCATGTGTCAGCATGTCCACTGCCACATGTCACCCCATGGGGTCCTGCCTGGTATTGAGGTTCTCTAGCACACACACCATCCCTGGAGGCCACCAGGGCTCGTGGCCTCCATTGCCTTTGGCACGCACTGATCCATCCCATCTAATTAAGAAAAGATAGGCAGTAAATTAACAAACTCTAAACTCATTGCCTTCAGAATACGTTTGTAAGTAGTGGGTCAGGGCAATCCCAAGCACAAAGAAAGGCTGGGTGGAAAATGGATTGAGAGCAGCTCTGAGGAAGGAATTGGGGGTACTGGCAGATGACCTGGCAATGTGCGTCACAGCCCAGCAAGCCAACTGTATCCTGGGCTGCACCAAAAAGCAGCGTGGCCAGCAGGTCCAGGGAGGGGATTCCACAGGAGACCAAGAAAATGATCAGGGGGCTGGAGCCCCTCTCCTGGGCAGACAGGCTGAGAGAGCTGGGGCTGTTCAGCCTGGAGAAGAGAAGGCTCCAGGGAGACCTTAGAGCGGCCTTCCAGTACCTAAAGGGGCTGACAGGAAAGCTGCAGAGGGACTTTTTAATAGGGCCTGTAGTGATAGGACAAGGAGGAATGGCTTTAAGTGGAAAGAGGGTAGATTTAGATTAGATATTAGGAAAAACTTTTTCAGGGTGAGGGTGGTGAGGCGCTGGCACAGGCTGCCCAGAGCAGCTGTGGCTGCCCCATCCCTGGGGGTGCTCAAGGCCAGGTTGGACGGGGCTTGGAGCGGCCTGGGCTGGTGGGAGGTGTCCCTGCCCCTGGCAGGCAGGGTTGAAACTAGGTCCCTTCTAACCTAAACCATTCTGTGATTCTACTTTCAGACACAAGGCTTGATATTGGACTCAAGCTAAATGATACCTCCTGCCTTTCTTTCCCAATATGTTTTATCCTCTCTTAGCTTATCCTTCCTATTTCTGCCCTAAATCAAGGATGAAATTTCCTTGCTTATTGACCCCCTTGGGAGAGACTGGGCCCAAAAAGCCCGGAAAAAAATAATTCAGAAAAAGCTTAAATGCTAACAGAATTCCCCATTCCTCTTTGTAATTCCAAGGAAACAGTGGTTAAATTTTAAAGAATAGGAGAATGCCTCTAAGATGGCTATGTGATATGACAAGGCATGTGTCAATGTCACCCTACAGCAGGTCAGCTCCAGACCATTGGCTTCCTTGCACCACTGGCCAGAGCACTGACCAACAGGACCCGGGTATGTACTGACATGGTCACCCCTGAAAGGGGTGTGGAGCCAGGAAGGGAAAAAGGACAGGGGAAAAAAGCACCTCTGAATCTTCAGCATCTGTTGTCCAAATTTACATATATACAGAAAATTAAAAAAAAAAAAAAAAAAAAAAAAGGCCTAAGTGACAAAAAATAAGTCTGAGTTTCTGCAGTCACTTTGGGCAGCTAAGCCAAGGCACGTTTTTGCAGATAAAAACTTAACATGTGATTCCTCCAATTTTTTTTTCACAGTTCTGATATGGTTTAATGCTTCAGTGTGGAACAAATAGAGTAAAAAATGCCCATTAACAGCAATAGGGAAATAGTCATATAAGGAATAAATCCTAGAAGACTCTGCAGACACAAAGAACAAGCATGGTGAGCCCCAGGCCTTCAGTGAGTAAATGTTAACATTCACAAAACGCAAAGAGCCTGCAGGTGTGGAAAGGCTCAAGCTCAGAACAGTCACACCTTGAATTCACATTGCAAAGATGAAGGATTCAAGAGTTTCATAATCTGGATGCCACAAACTAAACAAATTTCCTGGCAGACATGAATTCATATCTGCACGTGTGCATGTATGTTGAACTGTTATGTGTTCAATTTTTGATGAGCTGCAAATGCTGACTTGGGGTGAAACCCCATCCAGTTCCTGCTGTTGTATTGCCAGTGTGGGTCCTTCATGGGTGACTGCAGCGCATCCAGATTAGAGATGATCCCAAATTCAGGGGTGCTATTCTCTGACTTTGAAAGGAAAATGAGTCCTTTTCTCTCTTGGTTTTTCCCCTTCCTGAAAACTACATTTAAGGGTTCACCTCGGTATGAAATACCAACTCTAGGTGAGGGAAGACAGAGTGGGACATGCATATCAGGGTCAAGAGCTGTTCTGCAGCTTCCAGACACTTGCTCCAACCCTTCTCTCCATTTACAGCCCACCAGTAGTCCAAGATCACACCTGGACTTGCCCCTTCCAAGTGTTCCGTCTTTCAGGATAGCACGGCTGATGGAGGACTGCCATTTGCTCTGCCATCATTGTCTGGCTCAGGGCAGCTCAGTTCACATAGGCTCACCCATTCATGTAGATGCCACCACAATGCTCATTTTATACATTACAAAGAGCAAACTTGAATGCAGAAGGTCTTAGCTGATCTTTGTAGACACTGGCTGCCACCAGCCCCTGTCAAAGACCTCCTAAAACTGCTACAGAGATCTTCAGAGAAACCTGGTAGGGGCAGGGCAAGAACCTCATAAACTTCAGGGTTTTGAAAGGAATCCCAGCAATTTCCTTGATCTTTTACTGTCCCTGTAAGTAAATAATTTATATGGGCAATTCCACCAGGTTTTACAGTTCCTTGAACAAATTGCCTCCAAACCCCATAAAGTTGATGGACCAGGTTCTCCCTTTCTCCCTTTACCTCACCTGGATCAGATGACAGAGTTGTAGGAAGCCTGGCAAGATGCAAGAGGGTAAGACAGGAAAAAAAGCAGGTCTTACATATGTGCAGTAGTGCCAGAGGCTGGGCTGTTCCCCTCCATTTATTCTTCCTGTGTATATGTTTGCAATAAACTGTTGTTCCTCCCCCCCCCGCCCCCCCTCCAACAAATGTTGGGATAAACAAATAATCCTGTCAGCAAGGTCTGTCTAAAAGGGATGAGACACAGTGGGTTTGCAGTCTCATCTGGCTGGTGCCTGCCTCCCATTTGCCTGTGGCTCCAGCTGGATGTCACACATCTCCTGCCCCAGGATCACTCAGGACAGGTGCTGCTGACTTCATCCACCAAACCTCTATCCCTGCTGCATACAGACACAACACCTACATAAGAGAGCCACACCTGGGCATGCATAGCCTTCCCAGGGGATCCGTACAGATCCATGTCCCAATGCCCACCACTGTGCCGTGGCACATATCATACAGGCAGACAGAACCCCTGCCTCCCAACCTAGCAAAATCTTAAAATCTTGACAACTTCAGCCAAATCTGAGAGAGGGAAGCAGGTCTTAAATGTTTTCATACAAGTCTCCTGAAAACAGCCAGATGGACAGAGGAAAGATCTCCTGTTTGCAGCTCCCTCTGACAGACTGCAGGCTGAGCACAACCTCGTATTAGTCAGCAGAGAATGCACAGGGACACCTTATGAATGCTCCAGCTATATCTCACCTGCATCACTGCACACAGCTCAGCACTCCAGGACTCCTGTTCATGGAGCACTGCCAGGGACACCATGAAATCAAACTAGATATAAGACCGGATTTAAGAAATTCTTTATAATGAGGGTGGTCAGACACTGCCTCAGGTTGCCCAGAGAGGTGGTAAACATCTCATCCCTGGAAATATTCAAGGTCAGGTTGGACAGGGCTGTGAGCAACCTGATCTAGTTGAAGTTGTCCCTGCTTATTGCAGGGGAGTTGGATTAGATGGCCTTGAAAGGTCCCTTCCAACCGAAACCATTCTGTGATTCTATGATAAATCCTGTGGAGAGAGATCCCAGCAGCCCCACAAAGAGATCACACTGAGATGCATAATTGAAATATAAAGATGAGTCTGAACAGAGAGTTAATGGGAACTTCAAGATGTGGAACCACCAGAGAAACCAGCAGGAGAAGGGTATGGAGATGGTCCAGTTATTGATGGTTACCGATATTAACAAGTCACCGAGATCCCAGCACCTCTACATGCAATTTTGCATGATGTTCAGATGGGGGAAAACAAGGCACAGACTGCACCAACTAAAACAAAGGACAGGTTCAAACCGTTGAATTCTGGTGGCAAGATGAAAAATAAAAAGAAGGGCTTAAGACACCAGCAAAGAGGCAAACAATGGAGTAAACCCTGACAGCTCACAGAGGTGGAGAGCAAAGATCACAACCACCATCAGCTCCAAAACTGTACTGACAGCTCATCCAAAAGCAGCATGTTGTCACCAATGTAAGAAAAGCTCAGGAGACAGGATGAAGGTGCAACAGCTGTTGTCAGTTAGAGGGTCTGTCCATTTTGCAAGCAAACGTGTTCATAATTTGCTGCTGGGGAAATGCCGGTTCTCTCCTTTGGTTTTGAAATGTTCACATGGAAAAGCCTAGCCGGGGCATTTCTGCAGCTCCTCTCCTGTGATTAGGCACCATTTTCTGCAGGGGAATGAAAGATATTATCAAACCCCAAGGAAAATGGTAGATTTGGATGGCAAGATAAAACTGGTTAAACATGGGTTATTCTTCGCTTGACAGAAATAAGCCTTAGGGGGTCAAAAGTTTACAGTCTCTTTTTAAATGGAGTTAATAGATTTTTACGGTAGTTGATTTCTCTCTAAATCTCTTGAATACAGAATTCAAGCAGTTTTTGTAAAGAAATATGAGAGCATTGACTTGTCGGTAGCTGGAGGCACACTCCTGAAATGCACGGGACTGTCCAGAAGCAGCCAGAGGGGCTGATCCACAGGGAGGAGGTGCTCCCTTTGCAGGCAGAGGTACAAAACGACACCCAAAACCACAGTTTAGATCAAGTCCAAGGGGCTGGGTTTGTCCTCAGTCTTTTTGAAAACCCATTGGACACCTTCTCTCAGGCTAAACAAGGATTATAACACAGTCCAAACAGTTCAAAATTAATTATGTGGATCAGGAGCACTGACTCTGGCTGAACATATTCAGGTCCTTCAGCCGGTGTGAGCTGGGAATGGTCATGTCCAATTTCATGCTGTTCCCCTCTTGTGGGAATTCACAACCCTTTGGGGCCATTTTCACATAGGATTTTCCATTTCTGGAAGAACCCTTTCACTACAGTGACAGCGAAGTTTTGGCCACATGACTAGAAAAGGAAAAATGGGATTTCCTAAATTATTAAAAATATCAATAACTAATAAGAAAACAAGAGAGCGCTCCAATCAGCAGTCGTCAGCAGAGATTTTGGTAGCTCCTAGATGGTGCATGAATGTATTTTGTCTTTCGTGTCCATCCACTGATGCTTTGGGGTCTACATCCCCATTGAGTCATCTGACTCAGCCCAGCACTCATAAGCAATTTTACAACACCATGAAAGCAACCATCTCATGCAACCCTTACATGAACAGACAGCTGAAAAATCAGTGGGCCTTTGGCTCATCTGTCTCAACATGACACGTACACAATTAATTCCCATCTCGAGTTTCTCCTCCATAACATGCAACTCTCCTGCTCCAAGATCTTGGGTACCAGATGCTACATGTGCCTTGACCCCAGCACTGGGTTCTCCAAGGAGTCAGGGCAGGGTGCATTGCTGGGTGGCACTGGTTCCCAAGATCCCTAACATCAAACCATCTAGCAGAAGGGTCTGCCATGAAGTGATCTGATTTTTTTTGCCCCCAAAAGCAACCTGCAAGCCCTGCAGCAATAGATGTTCCCTACCCAAGGCACCTCTGCCCTCCAGAACCACTCACATCCTTGCCCAGGCTGTGCTGCATGGACCTCTCAGGAGAGGAAAGAGCAGCAAGCTTGGGTTCAGATCCAGGAGGTCCCTCACTGGCACACAACAGCACTAGCACCATGCAGCACAGTATTGCAGCTCAACTCTCACTCTGTTGCTGAGAGAAGGGACCAGGACAGATGGATCCTCCAGAAGGTTATTCTCCTCCAGTCTCAGAGCTGTCACATGGTTTTCCAGACCCTATGTAGATAATACTTTGGGTAATTTCAGCTCCATCTCCAGGACATGTTTGTATCTACACCTTCACCAGCTCTCCGGGAATGAGACAGTGATGCAGGTTGGGTCCAAGAACCTACTTCATTTCAGCTAAGAGAGGGACACAGGCATCCTCATTGCACCGAGAAGAGCATTTTGCATAGCCCCCGTGGTTTCCCTCCCCATGTCCCCTATTGCCATAACATCTGGGCAATGCACAGCCCAGTTCTGTCCACTATTGGCTTGCCCAGGGCTAGCAGATTGGAGAGAAGAAGGGAAAGCAACTGAGCTCCCCAAAGAGCCATGCTGGGTCCCTGGCATTCAGCCATCACACAGATTTGGGGGACAAAGTACAATGGTCCCTGCACAGCAGAGATGACCAAAAACCCCCCTAGGATTCTGGTTGCCGTTCTGTCCAGGAAGGGCTAAATGAGGTTTTATCCACCTGACAAACTGATGCTCCAAGTGGCTGCATCTGCTTTTTAGACCAAAGCTTGAATTCTGATCCAGCACCATCCTGGGTCAAGGTGTGCCCCAAAGGAACATCCCAGAAGGAAGCCAGAAGAGCCAGGAGGAAGCTAGAGGAGCATGGGTTAGCGTGTCCCTGATGTGGCCACCCACACAGCAGAAGCCATTGGTGGTAGTGCAGTGACAGTGTTGGAGGCAAGGGGTGGCAGCTCTAAAGGACAACAGACCTCCTTGGAGGTCCAGCAAACACCATGTCCTCAAAGTTGCAGCTCTCCTCTGCTTCTGAAGGTGCATTGATTCGATTCACCTTGCCCTCCTGGTGGCACTCTCTCTTGGCTCCAGATAATACTTCAATGAAACTCAAGGATTTTAAAGCAAGGAAGCCTTTTCCAGGGAGCATTCTTACCCACATGCTGCAGTGCAGAGCCTGTTTAAACAACGGCAGCATCAGCAATCACAAGACACTGCTGCTCCTTGCAGAATGGGTAAATGGCTTCCCTCCTTCTCTTGGAGCAAGAGTGAGCTTTAAAAAGGTGTTTGTTGGGGGGTTTGCCTCTTTTTTTTTTTTTTTTTTAAATAAATAAAA
>JAVJGJ010000057.1:70892052-70904140 GCA_035590215.1 Microhierax caerulescens | reverse complement strand
TAGATTAGATACAGGGAAGAAACTCTTTACTATGAGAGTTATGAGACACATGAACAGTTTGCCCAGAGCAGCTGTGGGTGCCCCATCCCTGGAAGTGTCCAAGGTCAGGTTGGACAGGGCTTGGAGCAACGTGGACTGGTGGAAGGTGTCCCTGCTCATGACCGGAGGGGTTGGAACATGGTGATCCTTTCCAACCCAAACCATTCTATGATAAACGTGTAACACCCAATTGATCTATGTGGTATGTATAGGTGGTAGCTGAGGCGTCAGAGGAGTGCCACTGAGTTAATAAACTCAGCATAGCACTGTGCCAGGACAGCTGAAATTTCCCATTACCAAGCCTAATTTGCTTGGCACTAGCTCAGAGATCTCTGCAGGCACCTGCATCACACCCACATTCAGCTCCCCTATCCTAATCCACAAAGATAACCACTCCGAGCAATGAGAAGAACCCAAGGGTGTCCAGCACCTCCAGCACAGTGCTGGGGCTGCTAAGATGAGGCCCATTTAGCCCATAAGCTGTTTGTGTGATGGGCCACCTTTCCCCGAGGAATAGGTCTCAGGCCACATGGTAGTTTCCTGTTAGGTTGTTGAGCAGTAGATGGGTATGATGTGAACACCTGGAGCTGAACCACAACTGTATGTTGTTAACAAATCCTGGAGCCAAACTGCCTCCACCAAAAGGATAGCACAGGGGCAAGGAATTAAATTGGTTCTTCAGTTGTCAGAAAAGGGGGGGGCAGAATAGCAAACCCAGGCCAAATGCAAATCATAAAAAAACCTACTCTGAAGGATATTTGGTAGATTTCCAGGAGAGGCTTCTCAACTACTGGAGCAATCAGCAATCTTTTAAAGCAATCAAGTGAGAGCAAGGGAAGGCAAACAAAGAGGATCATTCATGTGCAATCGTCACTTGCCTTAATGCCAATGTTTCTGGAAAGACTTTCCATTTTCTAAAGTTCAGACTTAATATTTAGCAAAATGTCTTGGCACCCACACATAATTCATCAGATAAAAGCTGGGAAACATTCAGCAGTGTTTTCTGATCCCCAACCACCTCTGACTGCCTTGAAAAAGCTACAGAAAGGAAACCAGCCCTCATTTCTCATGCCCTTGGCCTTTGTTAACCTGAAGGCTTAGAAAGAAGTGATGGGGCCAGTGCAGACACAGCTGTGCCCCCATGGGGCTGAGAAATTGGACATGGTCCCTGGAGGCAAACAAGAGCTTGAACAAATATGCTATGAGGTCTCATTCAGACCAGTTGTGCCTTGAGGATTTACAGTGCCCAGGATGGGTCTTACTACTCCCACTTCAAGATAAATGCTGTCATATGATAAATCCAGCCTCAAAAATCAGTGGAGTAGCTTTTCCTCTTGTCTGAAATTAGGTTCCCAGTTGTTTTCTGTGCTGCAGTTCCCCACTTTGCCACCACCTCTTGTAGATCTCTCCCCTCTGTTCCTGTTTATCCACCACTTTGCTCTTCTTGCACAAAGGTCTGTAACAGCTTCTTTCTTTGGCCTCGCTCTCCTCTTCTCTAACTGCTTTTCCCCAGCTTTCCAAGGCACCATGACATCTCCTTTCAACTGCACAGTCCTCCAGAAAGGCCCACCACACTTCAACCTGATGCTGCATCCATTGAACTCAGCAGAAATAGCCCCCCAGGACAAGGACACTGATGGCATGTCATAGCTCCAAATGAGGAGCAAGAGCAAAACAGCAGCAAACACTGGGACTCACGTCCACTCACTTCACCTGTTTGAGAGTAATGCACACAGAGCTTGATTCAAATGAAGGACACTAGCATCTAACAACCCCTGAAATGCCTTTAGCTATCTGGAAAATTGACCTGGTCACTCATTTCACAGTTCCTTGTATTTCTGCACAGTCAGACTTCTAAAGACATACCAAGAGAGAACTAAACCTTTTTCTTATTTCACCCTTAACTCCTCTCTCAAGAAGGATCAACAAAAACTAGGCAAAGAGGATCAAGGAAAAAGAGAAAACTCAACCTTGCAGAGAACAAGTCTGCTCCTTTCTGCATGAAGCCATACGGGATCACCTCCAAAGCATAAGGTTGCACTGAGACGTGACATAACCCAGGACTTCCACAACAGAGGTACTTAATACCCTGTAGGCACCCAGCACCCTCAACAAAGCTAGCAGGAAGGTTACAGCCCATTTATAATGACCATGCCCAGGACAGCTGCATCTCAGCTCCCACCCTCTTCCACCAGCACCTGGGAGAGCTGTTATCTTGAACTACTTACAGCTGCTTTCACCAGGTCACTTTGTCCCCAGCCTCTCAGAGGGGCTACTTCATGAGTAAATTTTAACCCTTTTCAATCAAAACCAGCAAAACTGGTCAGCAAAACCCTATTATTTAAGCTTACTAGAAGTGATAATCTCACTAGTGAACATGAGACAGCAAACAGAGGCAGATGTCCACAGCTGAGCAGATGTGGGTTCTGAACATGGGATAACTCAATAGATCTTTGACAAATTGTGATTGTGGTAGCTTTCCTGAGCCTGTGTACTTCTAGAAATGACCCAAGTGTTAATGCTAGAGTTTACGCCAAGGCTGAAAAAAGTGTACAAGAAGCCTGAGGAGCTGCCTGACCTCGCTGTGACCACACTAGCTCCTCTCCACAGCCATCTCCTGCTTGGTCACAACAGGGGTTTTGCAGCCAGTTTGGTGCCTGCTTCCCTGGTACATAGCACAGGGATGGAGGGAAATGGCAGGGCCCACCTTTACCTCCCTTCCCTGTCTCAGCTTGGGTAAAGCAAGCTTTTTGTGCACCTTGATTTCTTCAGGGGTGTAACAAAGATGATTTAGCTTCCTTTGGATGCACACCAAGCACCAAGGTCATTTAATGATAAACACGGGGGTGAAAAACAGAGCATTGCTTACAGAGAACAAAATACACACATACACAGATGTAAGTGGGATTACATGAAGTGAGTCCTCCTGACCACTGCAATTTTAACTGGTTTTCCCTGCAGACACATTTCAACCTTTCATTTATTAATTACCATGCTAAGATTTGCTCATTTTGCAAAGGAAAATGCCAGTAGTAACATGAAAGATTGAACCAGTACCCAGAGAGAAGACAGCAGCCCTCCTTAAAGCAGTGATGTGGGTTTGGAGGAAAAGGGGATTGTTTCAATTCTTTGGAAAAGTAATTAAATAATGAGAAGGTATGGACCAAACCTACTTCCCTACACAGCCAGCTGCAATAAGCCGCATTTGATCTCCAGGGTGAAACCAAGCGCAGCCACTCACTCATGGGTTATCAGGGCAAGCGTGCACAGACACATTAGTTAAAGGAGGCAGAGGTTTGGTATGTGACACCGGTACTTATCAAAGCATGACCCTCATTCTGTGCCCTGTACAGAATATATTGCAAACAATTTTAAATGTTCCCATTCTGTATTCTTCATCAACTTAAAAAAAAAAAAAGAAAAAAAAATGAAATTTAGGATGACATAAATCTCACAGGAAAGGTGTTTTTTCTTTGTAAGAACCAGAAATAGCTTTTACAGTACTGCACTGGGGAATTTTAAACATACTTGTCCAGGAAAATAAAGGCAAATGTATACTACACCATGCAGAAATGGAGGGTAAATCTTCTGGTAGCTCTGAACCAGTGGATACATCTCAGTGTAGCATCCAGAGGCACTGACTCCAAAAACAGGAGCAGCACATCTGCATCACTAATTGCCAGGTTATAATGTGCTGCTGCTAGTCCTTGAACTAACTGGCAATACTCATGCAGAGTGGTATCACAATTCAGAGATACAGTCCAAATGGGCACAGTGAGCAGGTGGCAAAAGTATTGCCAGGGATGAAAAAGTGATCTCATTTTGGTAACCGCGCACAGAAGCAGATTGAGCTCCTAATTTCCAACACAACAGTGATGCCCTCTTCTCACAACCATGCAATACCTTTTTAGACCAAGAGGTCCTGGCCTTAGTCCTGATGCATGCTCCCAGTGGAATCCTCCTAGGATGGCCCCTATGGGAAGCAAAATAATAATAAAAAAAGCATTCAAGAGAATTTGTGCTCTTGAGACAGCTATGCATTGTGGTTACAGAAACCATTGATGCTGCCAGACTGTGGCAGTGAGGTCTGGACTCATCCCATTTCAATGAGGAGCCCAGTTCAGGAGCCCAGTTGATGCCAGGACTGCTGTGTGGGTCACTCCATCATGGGGGTAGGACAAATCTGGGCAAAATTCTGCTGTTAAAAAAATGTAACTTTGGCTGGAGCAAAAAATCAGAACAGTTGAAATATTTAAAGTTTTATCCATGTGATACGTTTCCACTTGCCATTTCAAAGCACATTTTTGAGTCCAGGACAGGGAAACCTATCACTTATAGATGTTCCCATTCTGCAGCCAATGGGATACCAGTCCCTGAAAACATCCTCCTGCAGCACAGCAACACCCAGCACAGAAGCTGTTAATACAGCGCTGCTTGCAAGTGGTACCTTTGCCCCCTTGCTGTTGTACAAAGGTCTTCCTCCCAGAGTTAAGGAACTGAGGCTGATTACTTTCCCACTCAGGTTGGAGATTAAGACCATTTTCCCATCTCTTCTGAAAGCTGTTTTCTTGGGCTGCTTTGCTCTATGAGCTCATTTTAGTCTGGCAGGCAGGCCAGATACTATTACGCTCCAGGAACGGATATGATTTGCAATTCAGTGCATTAGGGACCACAGTAATTGCAGAGCAGGGTGACCCTTTGCTTACAATTCAGCAACAATTTTGCCTGTCCTGCTTTTTGTAATAGTCATGTGCAGCCGTTCATTTCAAGCCATTTGCACTTAGTCAAAAACGTGTTCAAAATTTGCCTCTTCCCTTTTTAGCATTTACTAAATAAAAGAGGAAATAAACCAAAGAAAAAGTTTCAAAGAACTCAACTGTGGTTAAACCTGTAAGTACCTATAAGTTAAGCCTGTAAGTACCAGCGAGACAATGAAGTCCAGAGACCCAGTCAAAAACTTCCCCTTGACTCTGCTCATGTTTATGCAAGCACTGCCATATTATCTGCTTTTAATATGCAGAAATAAATAAAAGAATATAAAATAGCTGCATGTTGTACAGATGGGGAGATTTAGGGCTTGGCTCCATGAGCAGATTATTATGGTTTAACCAAGTATAATGCACAGGCAGAAAGGAAGCCCTTCCACAAGAAAATGCTCCTAGGACAGTATATATGCAAGAGGAAAAGTGTTATTTTTTAACACAGAGAGGAAGAGGTATGAATTCTTCTGCTTCAAATCACACTGGCAGTGTAGGATCATGCACACAAGAATACACACAGTTATTTACGCTCAGCTGATGCCCAACAACTTGTTAAGACACAGTGGGTTTGGTGCCTTGACGTAAAAACGGTCATTTAGTGCTGCAAGAGGTGCCACCAGAGGCAGCTAAGACATGCACATGGCTTGTAGTTGTGCCTTGGGAATTAGGGGAGACCTCTGCCCTCCTGCAGATGCTTTTAGAGGCCTGGAGAGATAACCTAGAACCTGAAAATACAGTAAATATTTACATCTTCAGGCCATTGAACCCATCCCCATGTCCAACCCTGGCAGTGCTGGGCTCACTGACAGCTAATCATCTGGTCTGGCATGTCCTACGTTACAGCCACAAGCATCTGTCTTGTTGCTGTGGGCCCTATTTCTCTTTAATTCATTAAAATAAAAACAGAGAAGCCTGTGTTTCAAAAAAATTCTGGATATTGAATGTTAATGACTGAACAGCAGCCACAAGGACCATCCTTGCAGATGCAGCTGCTGTAACACACGACACCTCCTGCAGAAAGCAGCAAGGCACTACTGGACCACTGCTGTCTCCACGTGTGCATGTGTGTCACGCAGGAGCAGCCCACAGCTTCTTTATCTAGCGGTATCCCACCTGTTTCTTGGGAGGATTTCAAATTTTGAGCCATCTCAAAAATGCATATGGAGCACAGCTTGAAACATTTCAGTTTTTCCTCGAAGAAGAACCTAATCCAGCAGATTCTCCTATCTGATAAAATACTTCAAACGTAAGACATTTTAAAACAATACAAATTTTTGTTTTTAAACAAAAAATTTCTGGAAGGAAATGATCCTTCCAGAAAGCAGCCACAGAGCACTCTTTCACTTTTCCCTTTGCAACATCTAAACCCCTGAGCCTAATGCTCCGAGCTGTTACAGAGCCACCTTCATATTGAAAAAAAGCATAATTTTAAAGATAATCTTATCATCTCTGGTGGCCTGAGTTACAATTTGGCGTGCCTGGTAGCTGCTTAGAGACTCAGTTATAGGGCAGAGAGGGACAGTATACCTCGCCCAGGGTACTGGAGATACTGGGGGTCCTGCTGGGCTCCATTAGCACAAGTTGCTCAGAGTCAGTGGAAGAGGAGGCAGACACGCAGCTTGTCTTCTGCACAGGGCCCTGCAAGTGCAGTGCTTGCTCTGACAGGCCATACAGTGCAGCCCGACTGAGCAGATGTCACTGAACTGTAAAATCTCAGTTTAGGTTGGGAAAGGAGCCCCAAGCGACTGACTGCCTTCTCCAAGCTGAACAGAGCCAAACCCCCAAGCATCCCTTTGGACATCAATGATCTCCAGCCCCCAAACAACCTCAGTGGCCCCCACTGGACTCACTCCAGTATCTCAATAACCTTCCCGTGCTGGGGAGCCCAAAACTGGACACCACACTCCAAAAGCCATCTCACAAGTGCCAGACAAAGGGAAGGATCTCTTCCCTGGCCCTGCTGGCTTCACTCTTACTTCACTCAGCCCAGATGTGAGCTGCCTTATTTGCTTCAAGGACACACTGCTAAGCACAGCATCCACCCCGCCTTGCTCATTCTGCAGGGTGTTTTTTTTAACTTTTTAATGTGTATTTCTTGGAAAGCAGGCATGTGCTGGTGTGTTGCATCTCAGCCCAGGGCTCCTCATTCACAGAGATCACATTTTACATCAGTGCCTTCCCCCTCAAGCAGCAGATGCTGCCTGTACTTGACAACATTTCCATCCATACCTGTTCCACGCCAGCTTAAAATTACAGCTTCAAAAGTCAATTTGGAGACACAGGAAGAAACGGGAGCTCCTGGGCTTTTTTTAAATATGTCCTCACATATTTAATGTTACTCAGCAAGTCCATTTATCTTTGCTGTCAAACCACACATTCCAGTAGCACGCAGCCCCTGCCATTGCTACACCCAAAAGGAAATTATTAAACACCTGACCACTCCAAGAGCTCAGAGCCTCCTCAGTTCTAGGACATATGGATGGAAGTGGTGGGAAGTGTCATACATCTCATTGTCCTCACATATACCCTGGAGAAGGGCTGGGGAGAAGGCCAAGAAGCCAGTCTTTGCAGTATGGCAGCTGCATTTGCCCTCAAATTCATGAAATGAATGCATACTCAATCCAGCACCCACAGCCTGGTGCATCCTGATCGCAGCCAACAGATGTTCAGTTTTCACCAGCTGAGGGTATGGTCTCCACTGGAAGCATCTGAGCACACACCCCCCACCCCCCAGCAACTTACACCAGGTCAAACTTCTCATGTCCCACTTTGCTCATCATCAACACCAAGAAGTCTACCAGTCCTCTGCCAAGTTTTATGGTAATCCCTGCCCAGAGCTCTGCTTTTGAGGGAGAGAGGGCTGGAGGCACCAGATGTTTAATGGCATTGTCAGGGCAACGCACCACATCTTCTAGTCCACAGCAACACTGCACAGCAAGGGAGGCAAGTCAAGATGATGGCTGAAAGCAGAACGAAACCCAGCAAGAAGGTAAGGGTCAACATTTTATTATCTCACAACTTTCCCGTGCATTGTTGAGAGCACATGAACCAGATCAACCACTTCCAGTCTGTGCTAGGTCACAGGCTAGCTGAGATGTTTTCAACAGGCAGTGATGAAAACACAGCCCGTACATACTTTCTTCTCATAACCTGCTTAGGTTCAGGCTATTAAAGCTACTGTAGCGTGGCTCTGGGGGCTACCAAGGGGTTATGAAATATCTCCTTTCTAGACTTCCAGTTCATCTCCACTCAAAACTGAAATGCATTAGCATCTATCAGCTGACACCTCACGTGAGGGAAATCCAGTGGCTAAGACACCACCTGTGTGCAGAAATCAGAAATCATTCCCCAGTATCTGATAGAAGGGCCACTCAAAGGGGAAGAGAGCTCATCCTGCTGCTCTCTTTAAATGCTGTCTGGACCCAAGCAGGCTGTGCAGCACCTTGTTGTGAAGAACCAAATGTGTCAGTAGAGTGCATGCTGGGTCAAACCAGACCCTTGTGAAACGTAAGTGACTCTGATGGGTTGTCACCTCTGGATCCAGGCAAACACCACATCACACAGATTTTTTTTCCTGTTTAAAATAGTTTTTTGGTGGGTTTGTGGGTAGACTCCACATGCAGACTTTCTCTCCTTAGAGCACATCAGGCTCATCGGTTACCCAGCTAAAGAAGCTTCCTTTTCAGTGTCACGCCTACAGGGTGCCAGGCTTGCCCTATACAGATATAAAGGGCTACACCTTTGGGCATGGATGTTCCCTTGGCTGGTATTCCATGATACGAACCCAGCAAGCACTGACCACCAAGAACGACCAAAGCTGACCCCTAGGACTGTATATAAAATATATGGAAATGGTTTCTTCCTTCAAACCAGTGTCACAACAAGCACCTTTTGCTGCAAAGGTGAGAGATAACAAGTATGAAGGACCACTGACCTGAATGAGCCTCCAGCAGATTACCTGGAGTGCCAATGTAGAGCATCACTTGCTGCTGCTGAGTTTACTGTGTGGGAGAAGAGGACATTTATCTCTTGTGATGCTAAGCCAGATCTCAGGATTGGTATATGGCTCTCTCTGGAGGTACTCACATGCCACCTGGAAGCCATCAGGATGCTCTATAGCTCCTATCCCAACCTGATCCCCCTCTTCCCACAGGCAATCTTGCATCTCCCTCCCCATCTCAGCCTTGATGTCTCAACCTCTGCCCTTCTCTTGCAGCATCACCTCAACCTGAAGGGACCATTCCCTTGCTTTCTGTTAAAGACACCTGCAAAGACATCTTCATATGTCATCCATCCCTTTCTGCTGTCGCTAAAGGGCTCCAAGTCTTTCCTCAGTACCACAATCTTTGAAACCACTCTTAGCATGATTTGCCTGTGGGAACAAAGCAATTGTGGTCAGTTTTTCTGTGCAGCTGTATCTCTGGGCTTTTGCCATCTTCCCTACAAAATTCCAAGCCAAACTGCAAAGAAATCAACAGCCAGGGAGAGTCTGTAAGTGTCTTGGGCCAAACATCCCAACTACAGGAAAAATCAGCAGGTGGGTCCCAGAGAAACCAGACAGAAGGGAAAGCTCAACAGTGAGGGCAGTATCACTTGGGACACCATAGAGGGGAAATATCCCTTATAAAGTCAGGATGAATTAGGAACCACTTGTTCAGTTAAATCCCACAACATGGAAGGCACATGTGCCTATGCTGGCTGGAGAAAATGCCTTGTGATAAAAAAAAAAAGAAAAAAGACTTCTAAACAAAAAATTACTAAATAAATGAAATTAAGCCTGATTAGGAGAAACAGCAACCTCCCCCATGCTTACCCCTTGGAAATAATACAGAACATATTTCACTGACTGTAGCTGAATGCTCTGCAGGAGGCACACAGGGAAATACCCTGCTGGGATATATTCCTTTACCATCAGGATACCGCAGCAAGACAGGACTGGGAAAGCTGGGCTGCAGTCTCTGTTGTGCCAGTCACACATCCTATTTCAATTACTGGCACTGTTTGATAGCCCAGTTCACTGTCACGTCAGGCAAGTGGATACATGGCAGATGTTAGAAATTGGCAACACGGCAGTGAAGAGGTGGCAGTTCCCCGGACTACACAGGGACAGCCATGCAGGGACTGTAAACACCATGTTTCCTCGTGTGATGGCAGCATTTTGTGCTTTCTGGCGGTGTGCTCTCTGTTAGGAACATCTAATCTAAACTTCACTCACCCACAGATTTACCTGGAAAGTCCTGGAGTGGGCTTTACCCCAACCACTGCTGATGGCCTGTACGGCAAATAAATCATGCAGCACAGTTGCACCACTGCCCAGCTGTCCCATCTCTGCTCCCTCTGGGCTGCAACTGACTGCAGGCTTATGTTGCAGTAGGAAGCACCAAGCCCCTTCTACTACAGCTAGTTAGGGTCGTGATGGGTTGGGCTGGGCTTAACTACCCATGACTTGTCAGTATGGCAGCCGGCCTGGAGATACCTATCCTGGTGGCAATGACAAGAAAGCAGGATAAAACACTGCACTTTTGGGCTGGTGAGGCTGCATCTCACATACTGTGTTCAGTTTTGGACCCCTCACTACAGGACAGACATTGAGGTGCTGGAGCATGTCCAGAGATGAGCAATGCAGCTGGGGAAGGGGCTGGGGCACAAGGCTGATGGGGAGCAGCTGCGGGGGGTTTAGCCTGGAGAGGAGGAGGCTCAGGGGGGACCTTCTCGCTGCCTACAACTACCTGAAAGGAGGTTGCAGTGAGGTGGGGGTCGGTCTTTTCTGCCAAGCAACAAGAGACAGTACCACCAGAAACGGCCTCAAGTTGCACCAGAGGAGGTTTAGATTAGGTATTAACCTTGATGTTTGACCACCTTCTTCACTGGAAGGGTAGTCAAGCGTCAGAACGGGCTGCCCAGGGAAGTGGTGCAGTCACCATCCCTGGAGGTATTTGAAAGACATGTAGATATGCTTAGGGACATGGTTCAGTGGTGGGCTTGGCAGTGCTGGGTTAACGGTTGGACTCAATGATCTTAAAGGTCTTTTCCAACTTAAATGATTCTGTGATTCTATCATCCTTTCATTCCCAGACCATTAGGCACTTTGCAAGCTAAGTGTTAACAAAGGGGTTTTTTCCCACAGTCTAATGAAGGCTGATTTTGTGTCTTCAGCAGGAAGCTCCTGGCCTTCATAGTGGGAGTGTTCAAGAGCTGTCTGCAGGTTTCCACATGAGGTCATGAGTTTGGAAGCACAAATGGATGTGGGATCAATCACAAACTGAGAAGTGGGATTACAGAGGGAAAAGTGTGGGCAGCAGGAGTGTACAAGGGCCTTGCAAGAGTAAATGACTGTACAGGGCAGTGCTGTGCAGTCCCTTGTATTCTAGAAAGCAAGCAAAGACCTACCTATAAATCACCATTTTTTCTCAGATGAGAGTACCTGCAGTTTACAAGGGAAGAAAAAGCTTTTATGTGCATCCCAAGAGCAACTCAAATACTCATGCTTCTGCAAAAGCAGAGAAAAGAGGAGCTTTCAGTGCTCAGCTTGCCAAGGTGTAACTAGTGAAAGGATGCCCAAGTGGTCAGATAACCAAGTTCAGTACCCCTGCCTAGCACGATTAATTTTTCCAGGGGCCAAAGGGAGCCCTAAAGCACAGCAGATTCCTGTCACATCTGCATTCACTTGAGAAGTCTCTCAGAAAGAGTAAATTCTTACCTTTCACTTGGGCTGGCATTTCTATTTCACACTTGCACATACACAACAGCAACCTGAAAAGCACTTAAAGGTAACAGTAAACTCAAAGTGATTGTTCTACAAGACAATTTACCTTGGCAAGGTGGGCTACAAGTCAGCTATCAAGTGGACTGACAGACGCTGCACTCCCAAATGCAGGAGTGAATAGCTTCCCCAGACACTGGCACGTATAGAGCATCATGAAACTAAATTACATGGGGTAAAGGTAGTGGTGCCTTAACACAGAAACTGATGAGGACATGCTTTAAAAGGATCCCCAAACCCTTAGGGCAAATTAATGTTCCCTCCAACCTGCATGTGGTCAAATCTCACTATGTTCTGGATCATACTGTCAGAATTAAAAGAAGTTGAGAGGAAAAAGAATAATAGGCTACCTGCCGCCTTGTCTATGGTTCTTGAACACAGAAGGTTTGTCCTCTGTTACCAACCCTTCCAGGGGATGCTGCATAGCTCCAAGTGTCACTCTACCATGGGATGAAGTAGTTGTGGCTGCGCAACAGGGACTTGAATGGACAGTAGAGGTGAAAAGAGGGATAAAAGCCATTTATGC
>JAVJGJ010000057.1:70880710-70891952 GCA_035590215.1 Microhierax caerulescens | reverse complement strand
GCATTTATGCCATGAAACACCATAAGGCTGAGGTGCTACTTTAGAAGAGAAAGAAATGACGGTCAGGATAAAACTGAGTGACACACATCAAATGCTCCATGTGGTCAAGAGCCACTTGGCCACATACCTTGCAAGGCTGACGGGTGGGAGATGGTACAATCTTCCCTGGCTCCACATCACTCCTCAGCAAGGCACAGACAGACTGGGCATGCCAAATGGCTCCACGGCAGACTGGTGGGTTTGGCTAGCTCCACCCCACAGCCAGGGACCTGGCTTACTTGCCAGCCCCCGTGCTATCACAGCCTTGATGACAGCCACCTAACACAATGTTAGTACAGGACCCCAAACTGCAGCTGAGAGCTGTACATAGATTGCAATTCTGCCTTATCTGAATAGAAAGAGCAGCCAGTGATCATTAAAAATAATTAGAGCCACTCTTACACATGAGATTTTAAGCTTCCACTTCAGATTTTATCTATCCTATAAATATTAGGTTGCAGGATTAGATCTAATGTGGGAGCAGGGGTGGGTAGGGGAATATCCCTAAATGTGCATTATACCCAGCACACATCTTATTCCAAGCATCCTGAAGAATATTTAGGGGACCTCACAGACATCCTCTTCTTTGCCCTTTTCCAAATACGTTTTGCTAAAACTAGGATTTACAAACCTGAAAATTCATTAGGTCATATAAAATAAAACTCCAGTACAGAGACAATAACAAGATACAGAATAGCCACTTTCCCCCTCTGCAATATTTTTTGCAGTAGTCTGAATCAAAGTCCGAGTCACTTTATCTCATCTCCTCACTTTGGACTGTGACCCTCAACAACTACAGTATAGCTGTTCCATTTTCACTTACCTTGTCCGTAAGAGACAAAATGAAAGGGGAGCACCTGAAATTCAGCAACCCACACACCTGTAACGCATTTCAGATTGTTTCTTTCTCTGAAGCCTTGCCAAAGACTGAGACTGAGCTTGAAAAGGGAAGATGAAAACTCCAGCCTCTCTGAAGGACACACTGAAAATCCTGCAGACTCTGGGAAAACTAAGATAGCTGAAAGTCAACCCTGCTGACTCTTGTTCTGCCAGAGAACAGCAGCTGGTGCCAGTGAATATTTATGCAAAGACAGCAGATGTTGAAAACAAAGTCTGAAGAAATACTGAGAGCTGTAGTATTAGGTTGGGGCCAGTGCAGCGTTTGCTTCCTACAATGGCCAACATTAGATGGTTAACAAGAGTGTAAAAGCAGGACAAGAACATGGAAACACCTCCATCCTTCCAGCCTCCAGTGATCTATAGCTCTGCAAATGTCTTTGCATTCAAATCCTGTATGAACTTTTCTTCTATGAATCTTACTTTGGAAACCATTTACATTTTTATCATTCCAAATGTCATGTGGCAATGAGTTCCACAGGTTTACTACATGCTGCATGAAAATGTGAGGTCCTTTCATTAATTTTCAGCCTTGATCCTGCTTCAATTCTTGTACAAGAAGAAACATTAAAGTTTTTTAAATCTGGGAGAAACATCACCTACTTCTTCCATATCACCGCTGCCATCTCTACGGCTTGGGAACACATTTGTCTGTACATCAATGGCAAGACCAGAAGTAACAGTTAAGCACCAACAGTGCAACCTGGATAGTACTGAGGTGCCTGTGCTCATGGAGAGACTCAAGAAACCTGGAAGATCCGCACAAGCATCTCTCAACACAGAGGGCAGCTCAGTTCAACCCAGACCCTGGACTAGCAATAAATGCAAATGTAATGTTGGCTAGCAATAAATGCAAATACTTAGAGGTCCTGGAAATCCCCAGTGGCTGCCTAGCATCAGCCCCTTCTCAGAGACCTTTGTAGCTAAGCAAAGTTCACAAGAGCTTAGTGTGGCTGGTGCCCCAAGAAAGCTGAGCTTAGCTTCCTCCTATATGGGTTAGAGATGATGGCCAGGGCTCATAAATTAGGTTTTCATTGCAGTCACGCTGCAGGGAAGCTTTACCATGAGCTGGGAGACAAGGGGCAAAATGTAATTCACTTACAACTGGAGATGAGACTAAGTGCCCTGTGCTGGGAGCAAGCACCGCCCTGCTGAGAAACTCCCACCAGCTTTTCTGTTGCCTTCAAACCAGCTTCTGAATTTTCCATCCCTCATCTCAAGGCAATCAAGGACCATCCATAATCCATCCATCCTCACCGGCCCAAAAGCCCCACCATAAATGCTCTGCTAGAGATAGGAAATAAATCTCAAATTGTTTATCTCAGTAAAAAAAAAGATACAAGGGAGCTGCTGTACTGCTAGATGAAGGGTTAAATGTGGTGCTACCCAGAGATAGCTCTTTCCCTAGTTCATCTCCCAGCTGCTGGGCTCTGGTCTGTTTAATGAAGATTGATTGCCTTTAGGAGGCCACCTCTGTCTAAACTGCCTGTGGCCCTTTTTATTACCCCCACCCACACAAGTGAACTCAGGACTCAGGCATGGAAAAATTCCAGGCAATGGAGCCGCAAGAGAATAAATCGAGTTTTCTTGGAGGAAACAGAGCCAGGTCCTTCCTGGCCCTTTCTCTCAGGTCTAATAACAGCTGAGATACTAACATCGTTTTGTCAGTGGAGGTCCGGAGAACATTTCATTTTTCTACCCTGACTTGTTTTCATGAAGTTTGCAGTCATCTACTGCCTCCAAGGCCTCTTGGCTTTAGGTTATGACAGCACTAGGTAACTTGTGTCCTCTCTGCAGCACCCTTGCCTTGCTGAGCTATTACAGCCCTAGATGGGCAGCCTGTCCACACCAGCTTGTGGAAAGGCTAAACATGTGCTGGGTCTGCTGCAGAGAGCTCCCTGGAGTGCAGGACAGGACATCTGCTTTACATCCCCACCGTGAGCCAGCGGGATCCCCACAGAGACAAGGAGGACATGAGATTATCGATGACTTGACCAACTAAAGAATGTTCTCAGGCCGTGCCTATTCTATAGAATAAGCAGAAAAAGGAAATGTCTTCTAGCCCCAAGGCCAACAGGTACCATATAGTTTCTGTTCACAGAGCTAAATTATCTTTGTATCCCCATCACCAAAAAGCAGTCACACATACATTGCCTGGTCCTTGGTCCATGCTCATCCCAGACTGGACCTGTGCATTATTTGGGAGTGTGACAGTTTGCTTGAGCTAAAAGTCATGTCAGGGATGGTGCTAACAGCAGAACCAATTGTCCATCCACTAACCTAGAAGCCCCAGTCCTGTGGCATGATATCTGACAGATCCCCACAACAGGAGGGAATGAAAGTCACAGGTGAAGCAATAAATCAGGTGGACCTAGTCACCATGTCTGTTCTCTGAACACACTCTTGGAGACAGTAAAAGCAAAGAAGTAGAAGAAAGACCAATGCACAGGAACAGATGGATAAGAACCAGACATGGGTATATTTTATGTGGGAAAGTATAGGGTAGTAGAAAGTTTCCAGCCCTCTCAGAAGGGATCTTGGAGCAACTTTCCAAAACCCTGTTGGAGCCCATGTGAAATCACATCAGGTTACTCTGGGAATGCTGTAGTTTCAAAGGTCTTTGCTAGATGATGAGACTTCCTCTAGATAGATAGGTAGGTCCAGTTTTCAAAATTCTACATGTCCTGCAGTGCACTGAAACCAAAGCTTGGTGCTGTGAGGTTGGGAAGAATTCTCATTTCCATGACATGGCAGCCAAAAGCAACAAAGGTTGGAAAAAAATCCATAATGCACATGATATCTAGATAAAAACATATTAGTGATAGTTTCCCTGGCTTTCATGGGAGAAAAAGGAATTTGGGTGCAAAATTTATAACACACTGAATAAAACCCAGTACTGAACAAAGGAAGGTCTGGGAGGAGAACTGCAATGCTGCAGCTTGCATGACTTTAATACCTGAACATGTATTCCCTTTCAATTTCCTTGTCACCAAAGGCTTTTTAAGCAACAAGCTCTGCCTAGGGGGAATGCATAGATGTTTAATGATAATTATTCTCTGATACCTACCTTGAGGGTATAGTGAATTAGTGCATTAGTTCTTCATTTCAAGGCATGAAGGGGGCCAAACCCAGTCTTAAATCATAGAAAATATGAAAATATTTACAAGGAGGGAGTGCTGGCACAGCTCAGCAGGGAGGACAAGCTGAGCTCACTGGAGTGTTGCTTTCCAGGGGCAAGGTGGATCAGCACTGAGGATATGGAGGAAAGCCAGTTAAACATTAGGCTCCAGAGGAGACGAAAACATGCCCATGTTTTGATGTAGATAACTGATCCACTTTCTGAACAAGACTAAAAACAGTAAAAAAAATCCCAAACAAGCAAACCTCTTTTTCTCCTCTTTGCATGTGTTTAGGTTATTTTAATTGAAAGACATTTCTGAGAATCCATCAATCATGTTGGAAAGTCATGCTCACTTGCCTAAAGCATGGAGACTCTCAAAAGGAAAAAGCGCTTCAGGTTGAAGTTCTTCCAGCTCATTTAAAGAGATGTCAAGTTTAACAATCTTAGGGAAGGGGGAGATAGCTAAAAAAAAAAAAAATTCAAAATTTCTCCTCCAAATATGCCTGGAGTTTTTAGCCTTTAACATTTTTGACAAGTAGCAACACACACAGACAGTTCTAGCACCGGTACTGCTTGATCAAGGAGTTCTGCTTTGGAAATCACCCAAATAAAACTTGGCAGTGAAAAATGAAAGAAAACAAAAAGGGGGGAATTTAAAAAGTGACAAAGAGGAGAAAGGAGGCCAGATCCTCAGCAGAGATGCATCTCCTTTTTCTCACAGGAGCCCTGTTGCTTTGTACTAGCAAGGGACGGGCTCTGAGCATGTCAGAGAAACATCTGTGAGAAAACCAGCTCATGTACTTCACAGAAAATGAAATGTTTGAGACAGAAGGGATGTCTTCTGCTCCAATCAGAGAAACAGTGGTCATTTCTGAAATGCTAACCTGAGAATGTGCAAGTTGCTAAAATTCAATATATTTATCAAATAGCTGAAACTGCTGAGAAAATATTTACTGAGAAGGGAGTGAGAGGAATATCTGGGGGACCTGGAAGTTTTTAATGGCACACATAATCCAAGAATGTGACAATTTAAGGAAAGAAATGAGTCTTACCCCTTCTAATTCCCCTAAAAGTGCATCAGGGATTTATTTTAGTTATTTTTAGTGACATGATTTCATAAAATAAATGGAAATGTAAAGCTGACTACCACAAAAAGCTTCCCAATAGAGAAGTAAAAGACTCCTCCCCTGGCCAAAACTGTGAAAGTCCAGGGGTTGGGGGCATTTCACATAGAGCTGGTGGAAGCAGAGTAGCACTTCTTGAATTTCTATTGCTGCACATTCCCAGAACAAAGGTGAAGGAGTTGAGATGGAAAATTTTGGAGAGCTGCACAGCAACAAGAGAGCTGCTGGCCGAGCGGACTGTTTTAGAACATGGGTTGTCTCTCCCAACAGTACTCGTTGACACCTGTGTTAGATGAGTTTAGGTTTTAGGGATACAAAAAGGATCTATTCCTTACCACTGCTCTCCCACAAATATACACGTACCATGGTGGTGATACACAATATCGGAGGAGAGAAATCCAAATCCCAGTATTGGTTCCCTTCTTTTGCCCCAGCTGATGTGACCTAGTCTCTGCCTGTGTCAGCAGCTTAACTATCCCCACCATAAAATGTGATTAATAATAATAATAATAATCTATTTAGGAAAAGCACTGTCAGGCTTGAGAGGCATGAGTGAGAGGCTCATGTTGGAAAAGCTAGGGCAGGTGAGAAGTCCCTATCTTCATCTGCATGTTTTCACCACCACAGGAGTCTGAATGCTCTTAGTTCATATCAGCAGGGATCGACCTAAACTTCTTCTACAACAGGTTAAGCTACAAGAGTCTGCACTTCAGGAGGTGCTCAGATGAACAATAATGGTATCTTGGCCATGGGAAGACAACATTTGGTCACAGGTGCTGAAGAGGCGAGGGCAATAATTTCCCTAACAGTAAAAGCCTAACTCTCAGCACTTCAAGTCCCAAAATTGGTTCCTATCCCACTACAATCCAGCGCGTCCTTTCCTCTTCTGCCTTCCCACTATTTCATAGAACAGGCTTGTGATGAAAAGCAGTGGAAATAAACCCAAGAGCTCACTCTCTGCATATTCCTTCCCAACTCGTCAGAACTGTCATTAGTTCAGAACCTCTTCTTTATCTTGCAGGGAATTCAGTTACAGGGAACAGTTGCCTGGAAGAGAAAACAAGTCCAGTCTTGTCTGCACAGACAAATACCACAGGAATTCTTCATCTTTTAGTAGGAAAAGCAGCAGGATTGGATTCAGAAATGAGCAAGGCCACAAATGGAAAGGAGAGGAGCCAGATGAGATATCTCACCTCAGAAGGAACCTTGCTGGGTCCTCAGGGAAATCATTAATAGGTGTCTGAGTGTCCTTTCTAACTGTACTGAGTTATTCAACCCCACTACAACCAAAGCCCTAAACCTGGCACCCTCCTCCCACACTATGGATCTGCAACATGCTCAAAAACTATCAATCATCAGGACTTACCTTATCTTGTCACTTAAAAAAAAAATTGCAGAGAGAGAAAACAGTAAAGTCTAGGTCATGTTAGATGCCAGTTAAAAGGCAGTGAGTCCATCATTACTGCCCACTACTCAACACTTTGTCACTTTACCAGCCTTCCCATTCATCGGGAATGCCCTGAGCACAGAAACACAACTCTGTGTGGATTGGAGAGAGTCCAATTTGCCAGTTCTGAATCCCTTCTCTGGAACATGCACCATGAAAAATACTGTTATCATTGTCATAATGACATTGTTATTGGAGATGACACATCAGGCTCCATTTTAGCAGAGACAACATTGCTGGTAGGGAGAGGAGAGGTTTGAATGAATGGTGTAATATATAGATAGACTAAAGTTGCTGGTAATAAAAGGAAGGCCGAGGTGCAGCTCAGATGTATTAAAACTGGTTAATGTCTCCACTTGCAGTAATTCTGTCTAATAAATGGCTTCTCTTTGCCTGTGGCATCTCCATCTGACCACTAAGTCAGAGGTGACATAGTCTAAGGTGAAGCCAGAAGTGAAATCTAAGGTGAAATAATGGATTATTTGAAACTTGTAGTTTCTGCAGTTAGGAATCAAGTGTTTTCGTTGCCTTGCTCGGTTTGCATCTTCCAGAATCTGCCAGGACTGTAGAACTCACTGTCTCAGAGACTTTTAAAATAACCACTTTTCCATGGCAGATCTACTTCAGAGATAGTCACACAATACCTGTGTGACAGCACTGCCACCACTGATACCCTGAGGTTTGAATAGGCATTTGCAGCACTAGAAATGCAAGCAGTTCTGAGCTGAGCCAAAGGTCAATAACTGCTCTGTGACAGATTCACATCCTCTGTGGACCAGCCATGGCAGAAGGTCTATAGGCTCTGCACATCAGTGTTTATGTCAGAATTACCTGCCTTTTCCTGGCATGCATCACGTATGTATTGATTATGAAAACAGGCAAGATTAGCTTGACTGATTTGCTTCCTATGCATTAAGAGCACAATTAGTTTACTTCTCAGAAAAAGCCATGCTTTAAAAACCAAAAGAGCAAGAAAGTCTTTCCAGGAAAGCCCAACTTTGAGAAACAAGATCTTGCCCATGTCAAAATGTCAGTGTCCCTGGTGTTTTGTTGATTTTGCCACACTAACAAGCCTACACAAAACGGTTTTCTGGAAATTAAACGAAAACTTCATTCTTACAGAGCTTACAGCTCTGTCTGATTTCCTCCATCATTGTATTTGTTCCGAAAGGGAAGACCACAAACCTACGATCCTTTGGGGAATCAAGGCCTGACTATCTGCATATTCAGGCTGGGAAAAGTGGCAAACTACTAAACAAAACTGGCTTCCTAAATTCCCTGCTCTCATGGAAGATCGCTCACAACGCGGTTCTTGGGCAGAGCTAAGGAAGGATTTCTGATGCATTCCGTAAGCCAACACAAATCCCTTCACCCAGGACATTGAGAGTCCACAATTTTGCTTTGAACTGCATTTCAGAAGTCAGGAAGTCAAAATGTTGCCAGGGCTTATTCAAACCTCGAAGTGCTACAGATTTGTACTAGAGAAGACACCCACCACCACCACCCCAACCTGCCTTTTGGGCAGAAACAGACTCCCTGGTGTTTCCATGGTGTAAAAACATGTTTTGTTTCATTTCAGTCATCTCTGAAGAAAGTCAAAATAACACTGGCAGAAGCTAGACAATGTTTGTAGGTAGAAGTAATATATTTTATTAGAGCACCTGCTGTTGTTGGAAAAAACAGATAAGCCCTGGGCAGTAAAGTTTTTGTCCTATAGCTGAAAGCTTATTACATTTTCCCGCTATATTACTGCAACCTACAACCTCGCCTTGGCTGTGTCCTTGGACTATCCTGACTATACAAGAACATGGCCTCAAGAGCATTGCTGTCCATTCATGGTAAGCAAGACAACTTGGCTGTATTGCCAAGAGTTAGTATTCACTCCTAGTAGAGCGACCTGACTGAGAAATCACTCTTGCTCATCAGATGCTTACACCACCATCACTGGGTGTCCACTTTTCAATACAGTGAAGGTGAATTAAATTTTAAATTACTTTTGAAGTGGCATTTTTAAAAATATGTTTTTCTTCTTTTTTTTTTCTGACATTATTTTGTCATTCATTTCAATATTACAGAACTGATGTGAACTGAATTTTGAATGGATTTATTTTTTTATTTTAATGGGAGTGAATTATACTATTAGATCTTAGGTCTGTGATCAGCATCACTTCTGAATAACACACCAACCTGCAAACAAGGAGCTCGTCACGTTAGTCCAGCATCACAGCTGGGATGAACCAAAAGGCAAGTCCAGCAACTACATGTCTAGCCTCATATTGAGGTGACCTGGAAGTTTTTGCAGTGGCATGAGCCCCTGTCCCCTAAAAATTAGACCATGAACTCAACAGACTGAGAACTTCCTTCGGCCAGACAATTCATCCCAAAACCCACCTCATAGTTGTAAAAAAAGGATCTTAAGTACTCACTAGCCTGGAAAAGTCTGCCCTCCCAAGAGGTGCCAGGCTACAATGAACAGCTCAAAAGGCTTTATGAGTTGACATTTTGGTTTTACTGTTACACTGGAGAAGTTCAAAAGAAGCAATTTGTTCTGTGGCTTAATGCATTTAAGAACCAAGGTGTGGCACATTTATTATGGCAGAAAAACAGCTTTGACCACCCCCTCCCTTTAAAGCACAAAGAAAGCAAATGAAAGGCAAAGAAGTGAGCACGCAAGGTAGCAAAAGCTTATTAGTGAAGGGAACAGAAAATATCGATCATTCTGACCCATGCAGCAGCTGAGGATGTGGAAGCAGGAAACCCTGGAGACGTTACAAAGTGGCAGCAGTCCTAAGCAATCATCTTTTTTTGTCACTAATGAGCCTTGGTGCTTTTTAATAATATATAAACCATTTAAAACAACTTGATGGGAAGACCGAGGGAAGTCAGTCAAAGCTTTTCTAGCTACAGCAAGGTCAGAAAACACTGAAATGTCTTGTGAAATGGGGAAACAATCAACTTCTGCCAAATACAGAGCAAGAGCTCAGCAAAACTACTGGGGTTCCCAGGGGTTCTCCCAGACACTTGGACCCCCAAAGCATTATTTTCTGGCAGATCATCCTCCTAGAGGGTACACCCCAAGTCAGAACTCCAGGAAAAATCACAAGGGAGGCCCCAGATCCCTTGGATCTGTGCTGCTGTTAGCAGAAACTGCAGGGTTTCTATCTGCAGGCAAAGCCCACAAGGCACCCAAGAACTCCAGGGTGTCATTACTATAGTTTCCAGGTGTTCAGCCATCACTCATGTAAGTCCTGAGGGCACATGCTCCAATCACCCTGGATTTCCAGCCCCCAAAAAAGGAGTCTGGAACCCTGGGATCTCCAGCTTGGAGTCAGAGACTAGGAACTCTTGCAGTGATCAAAAGAAATGAGCAATCCTGGCAGTTTCACCCGTCATTGGCTGCTTTTACCAGCAGAGAGGCTGCCAAGGCTTTCACGTTCCCTGAAGAGCTGGAAATCATAAAAAGAAGTGCTTCATTTTTGGACTGACCATAGTTCTTTAATGCATTAATGGGATTTCACACCTGCAGTATTCAAAGGTGAAAAAAAAAAAAAAAAAAAAAAAAAATATTTGTGTTTGATTCAGATCAAAAATTTGTTAAGAGCAAAAAAATTCTACAGGATGGATATCCCACTTTTTGATCACAAAGGGCTTTGACAGATGCTCAGCAGGACTCTCCACACACCTTTAACACGCTTCACACCGGCTGATATGCAGCTATGTTAACAGCAGAAAACATGAATTGCTCCAACTGCAACGATGCAAAAGCACACTCTAGGATAAAGGGATAAGGAGTAACAGGGCAACAATACAATCTGAGAGGGATAAGTAAAACTGAAGGTGCTGCAGACATGGTATTAAGCCCTGTGGAAAGTCCATGCCAGACAGCAGAGTTCACGTGTTGGAGCACAATCCTTGGAGTGGCTGGCTACTTTAATTCATGGTTTTACCATGACTGACAGGACACTGTCTTCATCCTGACAAGAGAAGCTTAATTATGCAGTCATGAAGGCTGCTGGAAGGCAGCTGTGCAGAGAAGGACCTGGGAGTTCTGGTGGGCAGCAAGTTGCCCCTGGGCCAGCAACGTGCCCATGGGGCCAAGACCCATGGGACCCTGGGGGGCACGAGGAGGAGCGTGGCCAGCAGGGCGAGGGAGGGGATCCTCCCCCTCTGCTCTGCCCTGGTGAGGCCACATCTGGAGTGGTGTGTCCAGTGCTGGGCTCCCCAGTTCCAGGGAGACAAGGAGCTGCTGGAGAGGGGCCAGCAGAGGTGATGGAGAGGATGAGAGGACCTGCAGCATGTCCCTTCTGAGGAAAGGCTGAGGGAGCTGGGCCTGTTTAGCCTGAAGAAGAGAAGACTGAGAGGGGATCTTATCAGTGTCTACAAACATCTTAAGGGGCAGTGTCAAGAAGATGGAATCACACTTTTCAGTGGTGCCCAGCAACATGACAGGGGGCAACGGGCACAAACTGCAGCACAGGGAGCTCCAGCTGGATATGAGGGAGAACTTCTTTACCTTGAGGGTGACAGAGCAGGGGATCAGGCTGCCCAGAGAGGCTGTGGGGTCTCCTTCTCTGGGGACATTCAAAACCTGCCTGGACGCGCCTCTGTGCAACC
>JAVJGJ010000057.1:70863833-70879765 GCA_035590215.1 Microhierax caerulescens | reverse complement strand
GGCCGCGGTGGTTCCTCGGCGGGGCGGCCCCGCCGGCCCCCCGGCTCCATGGCGGCTCCGGCTCCCGCTCCCGATCCCGATCCCGATCCTGCTCCCTCAGCCGCTGCCCCGGCGGCCGCTCCGCCCGCGCCGCTCGCCGGGGCACACCACCGCGCACATGCCCGCAGAAACAGCTCGAAACGGCCCCTCCCGGCTCCGGGTCACCCCCGGCTCCGGGCCACCGCCGCCGCCCGGCCACCGCCCCCGCGCCCCGGCGCTGTCGGGGCTCCGCCGCAGGCTTCTCACCTGCATAGACGCCATGATGGATCCTCCCCCTACCCTCTGCGCCGCCGGCCCGGACCCACGGAGACGCAGCGCCGCGCGCCCGTCCCCTCCCCGGTCACGTGCCCGCGCCACCGGCCGAGCGGCCGCGCATGCGCAGGGAGGGGGCGGCGCGGCCGGGGCCGTGAGCGGGGCCGCGGCCCGAGAGCGGGATGCGGTGGCGGCCCGGGAGGCCGCCTCGCTGCTTGAGGCAATACCATGCACCCGGCCGTGGCAGTGGGGCTGGTGTTCGGCGGCTGCTGCAGCAATGTGGTGTTCCTGGAGCTGCTGGCCAGGTGCGAGGCCGGGGAGAGGCTTTGGGGGCAGACGGAGGGGGTAGCGGCAGGGGTTAAGGGCAGGAATGGGATCGGGGGTCGGGTGAGAGTCGCCGGAGCTGGGGGCCGCGGGGTTCCCCCACCGGCTTCGGCATTTATGAGGGGAGGAAGCGACAGCGGTGCCCAGGGGATCGCCAGGAGACTGAGGGCTGGGGGGTGAGGGAGAATTTGGGGTGGTAGTGGGGCTGCCGGGACCCTCGGAGCTGGCCGCCAGCCTGGGGCGGACCCTGAAGGGGTCTGCGGCCCCGGCAGGGTGGCCGGCCCCCCTCACAGCTTGGGGGGCAGCCGCAGACCCGGGGGCTCCTCACCAAAACGCCAAGAGGAGCCCGGGTGCGCGTTGCCGGGGCCCTGGCCTTGTGTCGCCATCTGATGGACTTTGTGTGGTTTTTTGGGGCTCTCCCCCTCGGCTTGGGCCCAGTCGGGTCCTAGCGTGGGTCGCTTTGCTGTCCTGCTCAGGAACTGGTTCCCCCGTCTCTGCTGACACAGGGACCACCGCATCAGTCTGGCCCTAAAGCATCCCCACCACCCCTGCTCTCTGGTCGCAATGCCTCGCACAAGTAACAGCTGAAACCCCAAGGAGAAAACGTGCAGGAGCTGGCTAGGGGTCCTCGGGGACAGCAGGCAGGGCCGAGGGAACTTCGTCTGCCTGGAAATGTGATCTTCAGCGGCGTCATGCGGCTGCAGAGCCAACACAGTGAGGGTGAGGAGTCCCATGTGGCACTCAGAGTGAAGGCGAATTGCCAGGCTGCAGAGAGGCAGGCTGATGTTTGGGGTATGTCCGAGTACTGTGTCACCTTCCTCACCCTGGCAGAGGAAGGCTGGCATGCCTTGGAAAAGGTGATGGTCTGTTGGTTTTGTTTCCCAAGCTGTTCAGCAAGCTGTGAAGGCAAAAGTGCTAGACCTGACTGGAAAAAAAGCAGTGATTGAACTGGTTCTGTGTCTGCAATCATAGTAAGTCAGCGTGGAGCTGCACCCCTTGACCATTCAGTACTATGTTCACTTCAGTCATGCCTAGGCTTTCAAAAATAGTAGTTAAAACCTGTCCTTACTTCCTCCCCATCCATCATCATCCCAGATTGTTAAGAAAGAAAGGAAGTGCAAAAAGAGAGCCTGACTCTGTAAGCTGGCAGTGGGGATATTTGCTTCAAAGTGGGAGGCTAGATGCAGGTTCCTTAACACAAGGTTGCACAATCACTCAGCAATCATTGGAGAAATCAAGAAGCAGTTCCTGGAGGAAGAGGCCTACTGTGGTGAGTTGTTTTTCCTCTCTGGGATTGCTCTGACCTCTGCCTTTCCTGCCTGGCTTGTGCTGCAGCATCAGCAAGGGAGGAAGAATGGGCCCCTGAGGTGGAGAGAGTTTTGGATCTGGCTTCTTCCATTTGCTTGCCGCTAAGTCCATGTCTCCTCCAGCCAGACCTTAAAACGAGAAAGAGAGCCATTTGGCCCTATTCAAAGGCTGAATTAGGTGTCTAAACCCCAGAAGGGATTTTGAGCAGCAAATCCCAGAAGTCTGGTTGCATACATCAAGGAAAAGCTGCTTTTCACACACAAGCTTCTCTTAAGCATTGTCCCTCACCCATTTTAGAAATTCCACTGTTTCTGTGCCCCTCACTTACCTTGCTCAGCTTTGGTCCCTAAGTTGGGGTAACACTGGTTGTTTCTTTGGGTCTTGGTGTTAGTTACCTGGAGGTAAAAGTCCCTCCTGAAGGTGAATCTTCCCATAACAAGTGAAGTCTTCGAACAGGATCACAGGAAAAGGCAGTGACCAGACTGACAGTCTGGTGAGGAATAATAATGGCGATTGGAAGAAACTTGCTCAGGATTTATGAGGGAAGTGTAAAGGAATGAGAACTGTTTAGTCTAGAGATGCTCGAGGACAGACAAAAGACTATGAACTGTGGAGAATGGCTGCAGAGAAGAGGAGATAAATTTTATTGCTGGGTTCTGGAGGCAGAACAAGAAAGAAAGGGCTTAAATTGCTGTGAAAGGGATGTAAAGCAGGCCAAACCCCCAGGTTTGCTCCCTCTCAGTGTTGTGAAGTGGGCTTGTAAGAGAGAGAGCAGGGAAGCTCCTTGTTAGAGGTTTTCAAGAGCAAGTTAACAATCCCCTGACTGAATAACAGGAGGAGTCCTGGACAGGGCAAGAAATGCCATCCAGTTTATCCCATTTCCTCTGCCTGGAGCAACCCAATCTGTTCTGCTAGTGTCCTTTCCTAGTTGACCTGGGGAAGCTTGTCTTTGAGCCGTCATGCCAAAGCTCTGCATGGGATGTACATACAGGCCTGGTTAGAAAGCCTGTGATCTGGTTTTCACCTTCAGAAGCAGTGTCCTTGTGAGGTGCCTTCTCTTTAAAAGCAGTTGAGGCTCTGCATGGTAGATACTGACCGGGTTTCTTTCCTGTGTTGTTCAAAATGGGAGGTTGCTCACCTGCAGGGCCCATTGAAGGAATTCCTTATGAAATGTGGAGTCCTCTGCAGTGATGGGCAGAAATCTTCCTTGAAGTGATTTGGACGTGCTGAACTTGGTCCAAGTGAGTGCATCAACTTGTCCAAACTGGTGTGCAGAAACTGGGTTAGGCTGTCATCCGCTGACATGACTGAGAGCCCTGCTCCTGCTGTTTTATCCCACTGTTTGCTAGGGCTGCCAGAAGCTAACTGCCCAGGCAACTCCACCCTGGGAGGCAGGGTGACAGCTACATCATAGTGCTTCCTCATTGCTTCTGGAGGACTGGAGTACCAGTTTGCTACACCTAAAGCAGATTTTTGGTTGATGTATCTAGACTTCTTGTCACTTCTTTCAGGTCTGTTAGTGTGTTAGGATTGTGAATCGAAGACGTGGGCAAATACAGCCTGGGGCAGGGGCTTGTTGTTTGTCTTATCAGTCGACACATAACCCTGTGTCAACACTTTACTGATAATGTGAGGTCCTATGAACAGCAAGTGACGGAATGCAAGGGCTTGTAAACTGGGAGGAAACAAAGTAATACGTTGAAACAATCTTGGTTTATTCCAAGTTTGCTTTGTATTACCCTACATAGACAACGTTTACAATCCTTGGAGGCTGGCTTCTGTCTCTGGTTCAGTATCTCTTTCCCCAAGTAACTTTTGAAACTCCTAACCTCATTGCACAGCAGGGATTGAAGTCTTGTGAGCAATTAAGCTCTGAAAAATGTGAAAATTGGCAGGTGGGTAAAGGGGAGAGGCTCAGGCTAGTGCCTACCTTGCGGAAAATGCAGGGAGAAGGTGTCCTTTCCAGGTACTGTCTGGTGGCAGCCATGTGCCAGCTCTGTATTAACCAGTGCTGCTGCTGCTTCTGAGAAGTCTGAGGATGGTGGTGTGTGTGTGACAGAAGAGATTTTGGAGACCAGGCCTTTGTCTCTGCTACCCAGTAGACAGCTTGATTATTCCTGTTCTCCAGCGCATCTCTCAGCTTGCGTTCTACAAAACTGTGTCTAGACCCAGCCTCTAACTACTTGTGATGGCACGTTGTGTGAGCAAGCTGCAAGCTTGTGCAGCCGGGTGGGGATCAGGACTCTGCAGCTTACAGCTTCTCCATTAAGTCTTTGACCTCAGTTTCTGTCTTGCACTAGAGAAAGGGGAAGTACTTGCTCAAATTCCTTTGCCTCCTGCTGCAAATAACAGCGAGCTTTCTTATTATCTGACATGTCATGGCCGCCTCTGAGCCCAGAGCTGACTGTGTGCCTCAGAGAAAATCCTCTCCTGCTCCCTGTAAGCTTCTTAGAAAGGAGGCAGGGTCTGCAGCAGGCGTGTCAGCTAGAATGGGTGGGCAGCCTGCCGGGAGTGCTTGCTTAAAGTTAGACTGTTACAGGCTGTCTTGCCCTTGTGTGTAATTTCCCTCAGAATAAACACACAAGGTTGATTTGCTCCAAGGTGGTGTTATTTGTGCTACAGAAGCAGTGATAACTGTAGTGCCTGGGTCTCTCTGAGGGGACAAAGATGCTCAGCTAAGACAGTCCCTTTCAAGGTCAGACACGGTTTTGTGGCTTTCAGAACCTTGCAGTTTGAAAACTTCAGTGCAAAGCATGTGTCACATTAGCAAGCTCCCTGACTTGCCTGACTATCATGTGGCATTCAATGCTACAACCTTTTTGGTCTCCCATGATGAACTGTTGTAGGTTCCTTCTTGAGCCTACAACCAACCTTTTTTTTTTTGTTGCTGGCATCCAGCAGACACAGGAGGCCAGAGAGCTAGAGCTTGCTGAGTAAATTGAAAGAGGTCTGAGCTCATGTTCGCATGTTCTGGGGGTGTAAGAAGAGTCATGGACACTATGCCTTGCTCTGCAGACACAGACCTGACCTTGGCATTTCCCTCATGCAGTGGAAGTTAGGGCTATTGGAAATCCTGCTGCCTTCCTCCTGGGTGGACTCATCATTTCACCTGGCCTCTAACAAATACAGCAGCTTGTAGGTAGGTAGGGAGCCCTATCAAAACCACCTCCCCATGAGAAAGGGGGAGATCCAGCTTCAGTATGCTTGTTGGTACCTGATGTTGGTGGTTCAGATCCTATACCCTGGTGGGATCTTTTACAGACCTGTAAGATGCAACCGATTTCCTCTTTCGCTTCCTGACCCAATTCATCACGTGGCCCATGATGGGGGTTGCTGCTCAATTCCTCCTTGGAATTGTTTGAAGAAGGGATTGCTGCACATGTATCCACAGGCACAGGTGAATAATACCTGCAGGGAGGTGTATAACAAAGGCAACCTGAGAACCTGGACAGATGAAGCAGTAAAGCCCCTCCAGGTTGATGTTCACTCTGGGATTACGGGCTGTGAGCCTCTTAGTGAGCCCAATGCAGTGTCTGTTCTCCATGGTGTCGCTCTTACGCTTGTCTTTTCCATGCTTGCAGGCAGTTTCCAGGATGTGGGAACATAGTGACATTCTCCCAGTTCCTATTTATCGCGGTGGAAGGCTTTATCTTCGAAGCCAACTTTGGGAGGAAGAGGCCGGCCATACCAATAAGGTACAGTTGATCTGGCAGCTTTTGCTAGGCACAAATTGACTAGCTAACTCTAATCAAGAAGTGTTTATTAAAGTGGTTTATCCATTTATCCTGTCTAAATCCCATCCATTCTGCAGCATTTGTGAAACCACATTGAGAACCTGTCATACCTGATAAAATATGAACTAATTTATTGAGAATTAATAGGAAATTTCCATCAGATATTTCTCTGTCCGAGAAACAGGACAGTATTTTGCACAGTTAAGTCTGCTGTGTTTGGAGAGCTTGCTGTCTCTCTGGGGCTTGGTGCAATGGGCATAGGAGGAAGAGGTTTACTGGAAACCCAGCCAAGTTCACATTTGCATTTCTCCGTCAGGGCTGATCTTGTCCTGGCAATAGCCTGGCATGTTTGTGGTCTCTTTCCTGGCACTCAGTGGCTGAAGTGAGGAGGTTTTGTGGGGTTCCTTAGCATACTGGCCCATAGCAAAACAGAGAGCTGTGCCGAGTGCTCAGGTCAGAGATCCTCATGACAGAAAGTTGAGAGCAAGTTTTGTACCATTCATGGCTGCATCACAGTGAGGAACATCAGTTTGTGGAGACTGTCTAGCTTTGGTGCAGAACCATGGAGTTGTTCAGGCCTGGATTTGAATGGTTTCTCCTTCCAGTCAGGACAGTGATGGCTTCTGGCAGAAATTGAATCCCCTCAAATCAAGCCAGTGTCCTTAAGAGAGAAGGACCTGGAGGAAGTCCATGCTAAAAGATCCCAGCTGGGGTATCCTCGGTTGCCCTTTGCTTCTGCGATTAGCACAAGCTGAACCAGTGCAGGTCAACCTGCTTCCTGTTCTGAGGACTTCCCTGCTACATCCAAAGTGAATTCATCTTGTTAGTCTTTGTTACAGGCCCAGGAGCTACGTAAGCTCCTGCTCTGCTTCAGACCTTTCCTTGCATCCCCAGACCTGTTCCCAAGGTGTCTCCCAGCATCCCAGGGAAGTACACACACAGCTATCAGCTGTTTCTTTTTGTGTTTGTGTTTCAGGAACTATTTCATCATGGTGGCCATGTTCTTCACTGTCAGTGTGGTGAATAACTATGCTCTGAACTTAAATATCGCCATGCCGCTGCACATGATCTTCAGATCAGTGAGTACTATCATACCATCCTCTTCCTCCTCATGTGACATCCCTTCCCATCATCCCTGCAAGCAGTGTCCCTGGCACGCACATGTGTTCCACCATCCTGTCTTTCCCTGAGGGCACCAAAACCCTGTGCAAATACTAAACTACAGCTGCCTTTTGGGGAGAGCAGCCTTGCTCTGAAAGCTCAGCTCCAGTTCTCACTTTCACAGTGTTGATCATTAAGTTTCAACTTAATGGGTAGATGGGGAAACTGAGCCTGAAACAGACTTTGTATTTCCAAAGGTGATAGGAAAGTAACAATATCAAAACCAAGCCCAGACTCTGTCTGCCAGCCCTTGATGAACTGAATTGCTGGTCAAAGGGATCCAGCTTTCCCTTCTGCTGCACAGCTGTGCCAAGTGGTTCATGCCCTAGTGTAGGTGTTTTGGTTAACACCTCAGGTCGGAGAGCATGGATTTGGCCTAGTTCCACCTGCACTGTTACTGCATAGGGCTTTGCTTTGGAAAATGCTATTAAAAATTCATCTTCACTTAAGTGTAGATGAGTGTCAGGCTAAAAACATCTGTTAAAACCAAAGAAACGGGAGCTCTAGCTGTTTGGGATAACAAATCTGCTGGGTGCTAGCAGTTCTTCCACAACACAGCATGGGGTTGAGATACCTTAAGTCAGGAGAGGCTAAAAAGAAGAAAAACAGACAACACTGTAGGACACCTGTCCTGCATTAACCATGGGGTTAAATTCTTGTAAGTTCTTGTATTGCAGTCCTGCAGTCAATCTATGGAGCCATACTCCTGTTCCCAATTTGAAACAAGGTGATTTGGCCACATTCTGGCCTGTAGCACATGTTGACTGTCAGGAGTTGGGCAAAAAAAGAGGGAGGCTTGCTACTGCTGCTGGCCAGAAGATCCTAGTAACCTGTTTGCCCCAGCATCCTTGTTCCCAAGCCATGCAGCTCAACTTCTCCTCTCCTTCTAGCTGAAGTGAGACTGATAGAATTATAGAATCATTTAGGTTGGAAAAGACCTTTAAGATCATAGAGTCCAACTGCAAACCTACCACTGCCAAGTCCAGCACTAAACCATGTCCCTACATGCCACATCTATATGCTTTTCAAATCCCTCCAGGGATGGTGACTCAACCAGTTTCCTGGGCAGCCTGTTCCAGGGCTTGACAACCCTTCCAGTGAAGAAATTTTTCCTAATATCCAATCTAAACCTCCCCTGGTGCAATCTGAGACCATTTCCTCTCATTCCCACCCTGTCAGTCTCCCTGATCCTGTTCTGGTATTTCTGTTGGTGTTTTGGCATTAATTGTATTAAATTTGTGATGTTTCTCTGGGGCGGACATCCCAGTCTGGGGAATTTTGTCATGCTGACCTTCTATTTTTGTTTTAATCCTTGCTGTCTTCTTTCCCAGGGTTCTCTCATAGCAAGTATGGCTCTAGGTATCATCATTTTGAAGAAAAGGTAAATCACAAGCCTTTTTGTTGTATCATCAAGGAGTGCTCTGCCACTGACTTAATCCTGATTGGTGTTTAGTGCCTTCCCCTTTCCTCTTAAATATTCTTGTACTAATAGAGAAACTGAGACACAGAGGTGTGCCTGGACTAGAGGCTGGAATAGTTCCCTCTTCTGCATTTCCACCACCCCTCACTCCTTCATTTAAGATGAGCATGGACTAGAAAAGACATGACTTCAGCCTTCTTTGTTCACTTTTTTCTTTCCTGCAAGGCCAGTACTGACTGCTCCTGATGGATGGTTGTACTGGATCTGGCTGGAATGGAGTTAACTTTCTTCATAGCAGCCCATATGATGTTGTGTTTGGTATTTGTGGCTAAAACAGTAGTGATAGAACACTGACGTTTTGGCTGTTGCTGCACAGCGCTTACACAGTGTCAGGGTTCTGTTTTTCCTACTCTGCCCCTCAGCAAGTAGGCAGGGGGTGGACCAGAAGCTGAGAGGGGATACAGCTGGGACAACTGACCCAAAATGGCCAAAGGGATATTCTGTGCCATCTAATGGCATGCGCTGCAATAGAAACCAGGGTAGAAGAAAGAAGGGGGTTGGGTGGAGTTGGCTTCCAAGGTGGCCGTACTTATGGGAGGTGGTGAGTGATTGCTTTTGCCTTGTTTTTGTGAGTTTTTTTACCCCCCTCACTTATTAAACTCTTTAGTTCAACCCACAAGTTTTCTCATTCTTGCTTGTCGAGTTCTGTCGCCATCCCACGAGGCTGGGGGGATGGGCAAGTGGCTGTGTAGGTGCTTGGCTGCTGGCTGGGGTCAACCCACCACAGTGGGCTGGAGGGTCCTCCTGGCTGCTTGGGGTCTGGCTGTTGGACCAGTGCAGGCACATCCCCTGTCACTCCATTACTATGCAGAGATCTGCACTGGCTTTGATCTGAGAGGGATCCTTTGCCACAGGCAAGGAGATCTTGGTCCAAATGCTTCTTTTTTGTTGCAGTTGGATTATAAGTTGGTCTTCCCTCCCAGCAGTGTCTAGCGTTAGCTAATGGGTATGTGCCCATTTCCCCAAGTTCACACTGGTGTAACAGAGCAAAATGGAATGCAAAGGAGCAGGAGATGAACAACATGGGAGTGGGCTGGGTCACTGACTTCTCTCTTCTCCCCCATGCAGATACAGCGTATCTAAATACACGTCCATAGCTCTGGTGTCTGTGGGGATCTTCACCTGCACTTTCATGTCTGCAAAGCAAGTGGTAAGGGCTGGAAAGGGCCTGAGGTCATAGCTGTGACTCTTATTGACAGGAGGAGCTGCTGCCAGTACCTTCATCAGTAACTCTCTTTGTCTGACAATTAATGGAGAGAAAAAATGTATCCTAGGTCCAGATCTGCTCCCTGAAATCTCTTATTCCTGGTCTTATTTTTCTGGGGTTTGGAGGGAAGGGATGCACACCCATCCATGTGGTTTAACTTAATTACAGATGCCTTTAAACCTGTTAAGGTTGCTTTTTTGCTGAGAATAAACTTTTTTTTTTTTTTTTTTTTTTGCCACAGAGCTAACAACTAGAAGCTGTTTTCTCTTGCCCTTACTGTGATGTGTTGCAGTTAGGAGTAGGTGAATCTTAAACAAAACTCAGCCATCTTAAGTCTTTGCTCTTTTTATCCCAGAAGAGATTGTCAGCCTTCAGGCTAGGTTTTTCTTGACCTGTTGTCATCCAGTGTGACTTTCTGTGATCCTTGAAATAAAGTGCATGTATTTGGAGAACAGGAGGGAGTGAAGAAAATCCATGTGTAACACCACTTTATGCTTTTCCTGTGTCAGCACCCACAGCCTGATCTTGTCAGATGAAGACAGAAAAATGGCATAAAGTGGTGGTCAAGTGAAAACTGGTTGCACTTAATCCAGCTCTGAGAGGTTAGGAAATTAAACAGGGCTGTCAAACATCGAAGTCACCCATCATTTAGCAGCTTTTTATACTTTCAGAATCTGTCTGAGGAAGGTCTGGGCTATGCAGCCTTGCTCTGTATTAATCCAGATAAACTCTCAGCAGGCATAGGGGTTTGATATAGTACAGACAGTTGTAGCAAAGGTGAGTAATCTAATTTGCTCTAAACCACAGTGAAAGACAGTTGAGCCAAATCATGCTACCTAGAGTTTTACCCTTGACTAACAGCATCTACAGGCCTGGTTTCCTCAATGTCTTGACCACAAGCCAGAGCCCTGGTTTTAGTACCTGACAGGGGCTTGGCCAGAGCCCTTGTTCTTTCCTGCACTCTCACCTGTGAGGTGGGTACAGAGGAGCCTGCTAACGGGCTGTCTTTGAGAGCTTTCTATGGCGTTGATTATTTTTGTGGTTGAAGAGTTTGGTGTCTTACCAAGCCAGGGCATTTCTTTTAGAAAAACTACTTTCTTGATCAGACATTTACACATTTTTGCTGGAATCTGGTGCGTTCCCTGAAGCAGAGTGGAAAGCAGCTGTAGTTCCTACCACCTCTGTTCAGCTAGGGAAGCAACTGGAGAATGTGAGACTTCGGGCAGTCTTTGCTTTATGGGCTTGCTCGGAACATGACACACAAACCAAGAGGGAGGTACAGGCAGGTCCAAATTAGCTGCAGGGACACAGTAGCTCATGGTGACTATGTTATGTCTCCCTCCACCAGGCATCTGACTCCAGCTTAAATGAAGAGGATGGACTCCAGGTTTTCTTGTGGTGGCTGCTAGGTATGTGAGTGCCGCGTTTCCCACTGACTTTGCTGGAATACTGGCAAGACTTCACTCTTTGACATCCTTGGCCATGTGGGTTGTACAAAGCAGACTGTGGCAGGAGTCCCTGTGCTGAGGTTAAGTTGTGCTGAGCATCTGGTGGATGTTGATTTGTGAAGAATGGGGTTTTGTGGCACTTGTTAGCAGCTTTGAGCAAGGAGACATTCTTCATTTGGCCAGAAGGTTAAATACAGCACCTAAGGGGTTTCTGCAAGGTAGTGGCTTGGTGACAGAATGAGACTGCAGACATGCACGTTTTCAGGTATCTTCTTGATTTCTCTTTGCATCTTCTTGATTTCTCTTTGCAAAAACAGCCCTACCTGCTATGGGATGGTGGGATATGCTGCAGAGAGGGAGAAGGGCTGTAGCTGGTTCAAGTGTTCATTCAGCACAGTATTTCATGGAGGAGTCTTCCAAGTCTGGCACTTGAGTCTGTTTCTGCACCTCCAACCTAGGTCTGTTGGTGGCTTTTTGGGGAACATGGGACTGATACGTTGTCAGTAGCAGCAAATGACTGTGTCCCTGGTATCCCACCAACTCTGTTTGCCAGGGCTGAGTCTCTTTTTAAGAGGTGTTCTTTTCAGAAGTCTCTTGGCATCTTAGCCTTTGTAATAAGATACCTGTGTCACTAAGACCATTATCAGTTTTCTTACCAAGCCTGGATGTTTTACCTTTTATCACTGAAATCTGAATTGTGTGAGTCTTTAAGCTGGTTGACTTGAGCTGTGCCATGCTTGAGCAGTGTTGCAAGGCTGTGCTTCTGTTCCAGGTATTGCTGCACTCACCTTCGCCCTCCTCATGTCTGCCAGGATGGGGATTTTCCAGGAGATGCTGTACAAGCAGTTTGGGAAGCACTCCAAAGAGGCCCTTTTTTACAATGTAAGCCACTGTCTCTTTTCTGTTGCTTTTACATCATAGAATCACAGAATGGTTTGCGTTGGAAGGGACCTTAGAGATCATCTAGTTCCAGCCCCCCTGGCAGTGACACTTCCCACCAGCCCAGGTTGCTCCAAGCCCCGTCCAGCCTGGCCTTGAGCACCCCCAGGGATGGGGCACCCACAGCTTCTCTGGGCAGCCTCTGCCAGCACCTCACCGCCCTCACAGTAAAGAATTTCTTCCTAATACCTAATCTAAATCTACACTTTTTCAGCCTAAAAGCATTCCCCCTTGTCCTGTGGCTACAGGCCCCACTAAAAAGTCTGGCCCCACTAAAAAGTCTGTCCACACATGTGTGAGGCTGATTTCCCAGGATGAGAAGTGGGGTGTGTTCACATAACCTGCTAACATCATGTCTTTACTTTTCTCTGCAGCATGCACTACCACTCCCTGGATTTCTCCTCCTTGCCCCAAACATCTACCAGCATGCAGTCCTCTTCAGCCAGTCTGGTAAGTGTTGCACAGATGGATCCTTGCTCTTGTACCTTTCTGTCCTCTGGAAAATGCCGTAGGAATCTTTCAGTCCAGCAGTTGTGCATGTCAAACTGTTGTCTTGGGATATTCAAGCCCTTTGAATTTTCAAGTTTGATAGGAAGCCAAAAGCCAAAAAAACCCTCACTGTCTTGAGTACATTGTCCAGCTTTTTCCCTGTGGTGGGCCAAATGCCAGCATGCTTGGAGAAGTGGTGATTGCTGACTGCTGAGAGCCTGGCCATGGGCAGTTGACCAATCAGCTGGTGCCACAGCAGCTCACAAAGCTAAGCCATGAGTTACTGTCTGGATCACTGTGAGTAAAGCCCAAGCTTCTCACTAATGCATATGCATACACCTGTTGGGTCCAGCCACATTGCACATCTGTCCACCTTGAGCTATACATCTGCTGAAGTTTAATAGTAAAATTCAGGCTTTTCAGTGCCAGCAAGCTTCCTGTATCCCCGATCTTGAAACTGCACGGATCTATGATGAGTAGGTTTGCTGGTTCTCTAATCTTCTCTGGGTAGGGGGATTGTTTGCATGTGTGGATTGCTTTAACCTGTTCATTAATATCATTGCAAATATTTCTATCTCAATTAATAATAGGGCAGCCCTGACACAAGAAAGCAAGACGGAGCTTTTCTTTTAATGTTTTTTTCCTTAGCTTCTTCCATCTTTTTTTCTTCTCTACAGAAGTCCAAGCAGAAACACCTGCAAACTCTCTTGTATTTGTCATTTACCACAGTAAGAAGAAGAAAACTGTCCATTTAGAGCAAAATGAAAATGTGCCCACATCTCAGTCTGCTTAATGCAGCAATGGCCTGCTGAAGTTGCAGTGTGTCCCAGATCATGGTCAATCCTGGGCAGGAGAGAGACACCTCTCCTTGCAAGTAGCAGGGCAGTGACCTTGCTCTGTCCTTTCTCCCCATAGAGCTGTTCCAGGTCCCAGTGATCGGCCTGACCCTGCCAATCATGTGGTTCTACCTCCTCATCAATCTTGTTACTCAGTATCCTTTCAAAGCTCAGTAGAGACAGGCCACGGAAGTGGCAGTGGGGTGGAAGAGGAGGAATGGAGTGGGGTGCTGAGTCCTTCGAGTCTTTCCTGCATTTGGGAGCTGTTTGTGTAATTTGGAAAATAGAGTGGAATTTAACCTGGGGCTTACAGTTTTTCCAGTGTGGACAAAATCTGCCACCACCTCCCCAGGCTCAGGCTGGCTGGTATAAACTCACAGCAGTTTTGCTAGCCAGCTCGAGGTAGAAGGGACAGATTGAGAGCTATTTGTAATATATCAATGTGTAGAGTCTTCCAGGCAGAGATGAGAGGTCTGATGAAGGTGAGATGCCCTTAAGAAAAGGACCCTTCAGTCCAAGTCCCTCTTACCATTTTCCTCTCAACGTTGAGAGCACTGTGCCCTGTTGCTGCTCATGCTTTTCCATGAACCCCCCTTGTTTAATCTGCCTTTCCCATGCCCCCTTGGAGGGGAAAGTGGACTTCTGCTGGGTATAGATGGAGAAGTCTGATTTTAGCTTCCCTTGGCTCCATGGCAGGCACTGTAAACCCTGCATGCCATTAACCTTTTGCCACCACATCAGCCCAGCTGCTCTAGTGGCATAGTTTTGCTGTCCCAGAGCAGGGTTGGGGGGAGTCTGGGAGATTTGGGATGTCCCTGGGGTTTGTAGTGAAGCTGTTCGTAGCTGTAGAAATGCTGATCTGAGGAGAAGGGAATTTTATTCCCTCTGTAACCAGAGTGGGGCTATCCATTGCCTAGTCTTTTTCATTCCCGAATCTTTCCAGGTGTCCTCTCTCTTCAGCCCTGATGTCCCCTTACCTCTGCCCACCCAGATACGTCTGCATCCGAGGTGTCTTCATCCTCACCACAGAGTGCACCTCCCTCACTGTCACGCTGGTGGTGACTCTGCGCAAGTTCGTCAGCCTCATCTTCTCCATCCTCTACTTTCACAACCCCTTCACAGCCTGGCACTGGCTGGGCACCGCCTTTGTCTTTGTAGGGACTCTCATGTACACGGAGGTGTGGAACAGCCTCGGGCCCTTCCTGGCCCGCTGGAGGAAGAGGCCAAAGGAGGACTAACAGCTGAGGACTCTGCAGGGACCTTTTTATTGTTTTACAGAGCAGCAGGGTGTCCCCCAGAGGGAGGTTGTTTTAATAACATGGGGGAGGTGTTCGCTGTGCCAAGCTTCCTGGGGAAATGTGGAGCCTCCACTGGGAACCTATCTGAAATGGATCATGGAGAGACAATACGGTTATTTTTGCAAGGTTGCGTTTTCTTTTATGCAAGCCTTTTTCCTTCCAACTTTTCCCCCTGGTTTTTTTTTTTTTTCATTTGAATAACCCTTTTAAAGTGATGTAAAAGCTGAACCAGTTCTCTGTTAGGAGCCCGACCTTCTTGTGGTGCTGTTGTCCACTCCTCCTGGCTTTGGTGAGCTGGGCCCTGAGCCTGTTTGGTGCCGTCCTTTAATGTCCAGGTGGCCATAGCAGATGGCTGAGCCCTGGCGAGCGGCTGTTTGTGCAGCAGGTTGTTACTTACACTGGGAATGTCAGGCCTGGCTGTTAACCTGAGCCCTTGTTGCCTGATCCTACCACTTGTGCTGGGAGGGTGTTGGATACACTTGTAGCTTAGAGCCTTCTAGTCTGCCCAGTAGATCCTCCACTGGGGAATGGTTCAGGGGGCTTATTTCCAAGCCACCGAGCCCCACTACCAGTAGCAGGGCCTAGTTGGGAGCCTGAGGAAACCAAAAAGGGGTAATGCTAAGGGGAAAAGTGCCACTGTGTCACCTTCACAACCTTCTCAGAGAGACAGTGAAGGGTTATTGAGGATTTACTGACTCCTCAGGTGTTGCCCTGATACTTCACCAGCTGGAGGGTATCCTGGGTTCCTCCTGCTTTGGTTAGATCCCCAGCGCAAGACACTTTTCAGTCACTTCCTACTTTTTCCCTCATCCCGAGCATGTTCGGTGGGCTTTGTTACCAGCAGTTGGCTGCAACAAACTGTGCTGAGCCCCCCCAGTGCACCTGTGGTCCCCCAGCCTCCAGCCCAACCTCAGGGTTCAAATGATGCCAAGAATCTCAAGAAGGGCCAATACAGCTGAGCTTATTTCCGCTGCTGGGAGGGACTGGTTTTACTGTCCCTTCACCCATTTCTTTTCTTCTCCCACCCCTTGGGTATCAGCTTTGCTCATGGCATTTCTGTCAGTGTCCCTTAGTGTCACCCCTCTGCTGGGGCCAGGGTGGGCTGCAGGAGCTTTGGGTGTGTGCTCCCATGTGTGCAGGCCATGTGTGTCCCCCAGCAAGATGAGGAGCAGCAGCCACAGCTCTTCTAGAGCTGCTCATTGTTGAGCACAGCAAGGTTTAGTGCACAGCCTTGTCTTGGTCTTGGAGCAGCAGGGAGCACTATTTTGTGCTGCCTCTGTTTTCCTGGAGCACCTTGTTTGCATCATCATGATACTGTCCCTGCTCAGCCGTAATAATTAAGGTATCCAGCAACATCAACCTGATTCACATCAGGCTTAGCCAAGTAAGGACTGTACTCAATTATTCCTGTACCCAA
>JAVJGJ010000057.1:70811137-70858878 GCA_035590215.1 Microhierax caerulescens | reverse complement strand
CGATCCCCTCATCCAGATCATCGATAAAGATATCAAACATGACCGGGCCCAGCACGGAGCCCAGGGAAACACCACCTGTGACCAGCCGCCAGCTGGATGTAACTGCATTCCCCCCAACCCTTTGGGCCCAGCCATCCAGCCAGCTTTTTAGCCAGCAAAGGGTACACCTGTCCAAGCCACGAGCAGCAAGAAGCCGCGCAGCCCTGTTTCCCATGTAGGATATGCTGGGAAGAGGCAAGTGACACCGCCTCTGCTGGGAAGATGCCCGTGGCTGTGCATGCCAAGACAAGGGTGGGAACAGCCCCTGGGCTGGTAAGCTTGGTCCCCTCTTCAGAGGGCAAAAAGCAGATGCTTGCCAAAGCATGACACAGCAGTGACACTTCAACTATTGCAGAGAAAGTGGGCACTGCAGACAGACCTAAAAAAAGCAGAGGTGTCTTCCATTGGGGCAGGAAGGAGGGCAGGAAGCAGTGCCTGAAGCATGGCTGCTGCTATGCTGGCAGCTGTTTCAACCCTTAAGAAGAAACACCTTCCATTAGCCAAGACTGCTGGCTTGTTGGTAGATCTCCATTCCAAGAGCCTAGAAGACACTATGGCTCATCAAGTCTGGTCAGTTGTGAAGCTGTGCAGCCACACATTAGCTGTGTTTCAGATGGCCTGGGATTGTATCAGCTGGGTGCAGTCACACAAAACACAGGCAGCTTGGTGTGGGGAGTGCTGTGTCATGCCCTGCCATGGAAGAAGATGGAGTGCAACACTTGGAGTCAACTAAATGTCAAGTGAGATAAGGGAAGGAGAGGAACATGGCCCTTCATAGCCCCCACAGTTGATTAATGGAATCCCCAAAGCACAGGATTAGTGCAAGGAATAGTATTCCTGGCTCCTTTTGAACTCCACATAGTCTCCAACACATGGGGAAGCATCTTTCTCCTGTTGGAAGACTTATGATACCATCCCATCTCTGCTCCAGGCAGGAGCTAACCACTGTGAGCCTCTGTGCTGTTACCAGCCAGGAAAGCACTGGGGAATGGAGATGTGGGTCTCCAGAGAAGATTTCTTTCTGGAAGGACCCTCTGCATGGGGGATTTTTCACTGTGGAGCCTTCATGGCTCTGTGATGGACATTGATTTACATCTTCATGCTTCTACTTGCTCTGAGGTATGAGCAGGAAAAAACACAAATGATAAAAATGTAGGAGCTGCCTTCTCCTCCCTGCAGGAAAATTAAATTCAGCCTCAGTTACAAGGGTTCCTCTCCCTCCGCCTTACAGAGGCAGTAAAAAATATCTCAGAAGCTTGAAATATTTTGTGAGGGTTACTGAAAGGGTATGGCCAACAAGAAAGATTTAGTGCAGAGCCTATGCAGAGTCTGCAGTGTTGAGCACCCCAGGGGCTGAGCACCAGGGCTGTAGGACTGACTCTGTACCAAGGGGTGCTTGCTTGTGCTCCAACCCTGTAGACCATGGGGAGAAGGTATGTGACTCCAGCTGGGCTGGCAAACACGACTGGTGTTGGAAGTAACAACTGGTAGATGGACAGGGTACCCAAAGTGGTTTGCAGGGCTGAATCTGTTGAAGCAACACCGTAAAAGTGCAGGGTGAGACCAGGGAAAGACCTAATGGGTCTCCTTCAAGCCCTTCACTGGCCCTCCCGTGAGTCAGGGATGCAAACAGAAATACAGGCAGTTGGTGTAATGAGCGGCAACTCTCCTCACCCCCACCACTGTACTGTTAAAAAAAAAAATTAATTCATTTTGACAGCTGCCAAATTAGCAGCATATTATGCAGTGTATTCAATTAGACAAGTTCCTGAGGGAGCAGGCAGAGGTAGCGGGGCAGCCAGACACTGCTGGGACATGACATGGTGTTTCAGAAAGGTAGTTTTAGAAATAGATGTGCGTGCTCTGCAGAGAAATAAACAGTCCTTTGGTCAATACTGGAAACTATGCCCCATCTGTTTCCAGAACATGCTTTAAATGAATAAATAAAAAGGTGTACCTACTGGATTTGCAGTAGTCTCACCAGGAAGTCAAACCTCTCTCTACCAGCAGTTTCTAGCTTCCAGGGTTTCTAGAGCCCATATCAGTGGGTTTAGTGGAGCAGGGAGACAGGGAGATGAAGGTTACAGTACCAAACAAAACCATTTTGCACCCATTTTTTTAAAAAATACAGATACTAATTTGGGGAGTGGGTGCTGGACAATCTGTGTCTCCCCATGTCTCCTACTTTCACCTTCTACCAAGCCTGCAGCAGGCTTCCTGGCTGCCTACATACTCTGTGATTGTCCGTAGAGCATCTTGGCCTCCAGCACTCAATGTGCTCTGCAGACTTCCAGGAGCAGCTATTTATGGACCTGTTCTGCAGCCCCCAGAACTCTTCACTGAGCTGTGCACCAAACATTTAGTTAGCAAACTTCGCATCATCTCCTTCAAACACAGGTCTGTATTAAAACACCATCCCTTTAGGTCTAACAAGCCTGTCATTCCTTAATTCGGCAGCTTCTTGTCCCCACAGTGTCTGTTTTGTCTTACCATCTTGCTGCTGGCCTAGGGGAAGAATCAGGATAAAACAGCTGCCCTTTGATTTCCTGAAACACTTTTGCATGAGCATGGTCTCCTCTGCTTCCCCTCAAAGACCTGGCATTCAAACAGAGATGCAGGACTCCTCCGTTGTGGCCCAATTCCTGTAAAAAAAGTAATGAGATAAATGATAACACAAATCATTGGAATTTTTCGCTGCCTTGATTTACCAATGTGTAACACACAGCTACATCCTCTGGCTGGTAAAGCCATTTGCATTCACCAGGCAGCAGCCACAGTTACTATTTTTTTGCATGCTGAATGTTTAATTTAAAAAAGGGAAATTAAACAGCTTGTTATACTCCCCTCTGTAAAACTTAAGACTCGGAGACCTGTTTGACTATGACTAACTTAAGGTGTTACTCTGCTGTAATCCAAACATGCTTCCTGCCAATAAAAACAGAGTTCCCTGAAACAAGCTGTGAAATGAAATGTAAATATTACATATTGGCAATCCAATGGCACTTCTGACTTCAAACTCGGCCAGATGTTCTGTGCTTGAGGGTGCAGTAGACAAAGGGCAGGTCAGCATAATGCAGTTGTTTTTGGGAAACTTGTAAATTGGGTTAGCAATTTGATCTGTGGTCTGCTGGGGAGTGGGAAGAAAGCAAGTAAGAGTGCATGGCGGTAAAAACTTATGGAGGAAAGGCAAGAGACTGAGTATTTTGCTGAATTGACTTCAGCAAGTTCATCTTCTCCCTGGTATTTCTAAAATTCCATGTCCTACTTCTATGCAGGGTCCTTATGCCCTGGACCACATGTGTAACCCCACTGAATATGCCACATCTGGAAGTACTGGAAAGCTCAGCGCCCAAGAACTGGTTGCAACATCAGTGATTCTCTTCAAACAGTACTGTCTGATACAAATGCAAGTAAGCTAACCAATACCCTGATCCCAGAAGAACAAATTTCTTTTTACAATTGAGTAGCGTATTTGTACTCCACCTGTATGCTCAGCTCTATATAATCAAAATAAAGATACAATTTCTGCACTGAAGAGCTTAACATTCAAGACTGTTCCTATAAATATGAGCAGTCTGAATCGCTGTGCTCACTTGTTTAGGACGTACAAGGCTTTTTCAGGATTGCACACTTAAAGCAGAGGAAATTCACCACAATTCAGGGGTAACTTGTAATGTTTTGTTCTGCACAGAACAAAAGAACACAGAAGGGAGAAACTATTCCAAGGGAAGAGTGGAGAGCTGTGGTTGAATGTAGACATCGTTTTGGCTTGGAGAACTGGGCAGGAATGGAAGCAAAAGGAAAGAGACACTGATGTGACTGGGGTATCACGCAACACCCACTGCCCTTATTTGCCAGATACATGTGTGTACCCAGACTGCGATATAAAGCAGAGGCCTAAATGTGGATTTCTGCATTAGTGTACAGGAGAGAACTGATTTATCTGCACTGACTGTAGTCAGTGATCTACACCAGATCGAAGAGGTGTGATCACCCCTGGCCCTGCTGTGTATCAACCATGAGGTGCCTTGTATGTATTCATTAACCACAACACTGGCAGAACTGCTATCACCTGTAAAACAACAAAAACTGATACACTCATCAGCATCCATGTCAATCAACTGTGCACCCAGCTGTAACAGCCAGGCCAGCTTCTGCAAAGGTATTTGTAGAGGCAAAGTGCCTGTGAAGAGCCCTGTGGTATTTGCTGAAGAAACTGTGGAGGTTAAGTAGTTATTCAGTGGCAGTCAGGTACCCACCTTGCTGAACTATCTTGGCAAACCACGAAGGTTGAAACTGCAGCTTTGGTTGCTGAACTTCTGAACCCAGCCACGAAGCAGCCTTGCTTTTTGTTCACCAAAATCAATGATATAAAACTGGTGCCTCAGAAGAGCTGTTGTTCTTCTGCTTGAGGATACAGCCAGCTGCTATATGGAAAGGAAACTACTTAATAAAAAGCTGATTTGTTTTACAAGCTTCAGTGGAATTTAAGGTCAGGCTATCTGAATCTATCCATTACTTACCATGAACTGTGTTGCTTCATTGAGTTCATCCTATTTAATCAACAAAACCCTTGGCCACATCGTGAACATGCATGGTGAGGTAAACCAGAGCTCTTCCAGGGACATGGCTCCACACTGTGGCAACGAGTCATGTTTTCTGTGCACAGAAAGACCTCTGTGGAGCCACACTGTAATGTGAATAGCAAATGCCCCTCCTCGGGGAAAGCTGCTCAGGCAAAGGGGTGCCACTATCTGTTCTGTAACTTGATGGTAATGAAAATTAACCAGGACAATCATTAATTCAGGAGTTTTATTTACTTGTCAGAGCTCTGCTCCACATATAGACAAAAAAAATTCCTTCACATACTACTTCCAGCTTCAGTTAGTTCTCAATGATTGTACTAATTTTTTCTGATGACTCCTTACTAGGTTGTTTAAATACATTTGCAAATCAAAGAATTACATCTCATCCCTTCAAAAAAACACACTTCATTAAAACAAGACTTGGAACTAGTTTTCACTCACAACTGAACTCTGAACTTTTCACAAAATCCCTTTTCAAAATAATTCAGTAGTCCTACAATATAAACAATATTATCAAAGCCCCTGATGCTTCCATGCCTCAATTAAATTTATAATATAGGAGGGGGGGGAAAGAGAGAAATTCATGGAAGATATGGTCATGTGGCTGTTAGGAAAAAATCTATGCCACTTCCCAGCTGAGAGTGCCTGGGGAAATAATTTCTAGCTTTGGGAAATACAGAAAATAGTTTTTAATGAAGTTATACATAAATAAATTTTCAGGGAGAGTTAATTAGAAATGGATTTAGAAATAATATTTGATAGGTTTTGCTTTGTTGAAGAGAAACATATGAGAATCAGTGTTCCTGTAAGACAGAAAGATTCAGTGTAAGCATGACAAGGAGTTGGCTAGTAGTGGCCATCAAGGGTTGGTCCTCTTCTGCTCAGATGGGATTGGAGGTAGGACAGGTTTGGGATGGGAGCCTGGCCGGCTGATAAGCTGAGGCACATGAGAAGAACCAGTCTTGGACTTGCGGTATTTTCTCTGAAGATTGGCACCAGGGAGTTCCATCTCTGCAGAAATTATAAATAAGTGGAGAAACACTAAGAGGGTGTTTATTGCGATGAAAAGTCAAAATTTACTACAAAGCATATCTCCAGATGAAAAGCCAGTGTTTTGGGGGTTGGGGGAAGAGTAATATCTTCAGATAGTCTAGTGACTGCACTACTTCACACATACAGAAGAGTAACTTTATGCCTAAGCAGTCACTATTTTTAATTTCTATAGGAGTTCCTCGAGAGAAAGCTGCTGTATTGACCATGTTGCACCTACACTGTGGTGATCCTGCCACATTGTAACATTGCTGCTTACAACAGTGTCATTACCAGAAGCACGAAGGAGCTCCCCAGTCACCCAACTAAAGCTACTGTCATCACAGTAAGATGCACAGCCTGAGCAAAGCTGTTGCTTTGGAATATGGTTCAAACCTTTCAACCTATCCACTCCACCATTTTCAGCTCCTCCTGGATCCTGATGCTCAGCTTTGGCTTCTTCAGTGAGGCAAGTGTGGGGAACAGGGGTCCGAACTGGTGGACCTTCTGCAACAGGTGCCTCAGATGAGATTAGAAATCATCCTCTAGCAGGAACAGATTCCCTGGAACTGAGAGGAGCAAATGATTCATGCTTTAAACTAGCAATAAAAAAAGCATATGCACCAAGTCTGACAGTATTACTGATGTTGCAGTCGCACAACTCAGTCAAAAGTCAGAAATAAATCCCAGTATTTATCGGTTACACAAAGCTTTTTCACACAATACAATCCTCTCAAAACTTCTAGCACTAGCAAGCACAACTACTCTCTCCTTCAATTTTCATTTATTGATTTAATTAATCAATCACACAGACAGGTGCAATAAAGAGGTTATGTCACACAGTGAGTGCATCAGCTTCAGATCTGAAATCAGAACTCAGAGTGTCTTTTTTCTAAACCAGTGCACTGCAGACAATGTTCTCTCTTGATGAGTAAAATAAAATAGGAATTGCCTGAAAAGAAGTGTTTCTGTAGTACCCCAGTGATGACACAAACCATGAGTAGCCATTTACCAGTGAGTAGCACCCAAGGCACCTCTGACTTGTTATGCCTCGCAGAAAACCTAACCAAACCAGAGCCTGAGTGGTCTGAGATCCTGACTGATAACAACCATGTTGTAGCTTGTTCAGATGAAGCCTTCCCATTTCCATCTATGTACTATCAATAGAGAAGTAAAGGCCTTGATTGATATGGAGAGATCAATCACCACCTATTTAATGCAAAACCATAATATATTTCTGGAGCGATGCTTAAGACATTTCATAATGTCTCTCTTTATACAGAAAGGACTGTTCCAGTCTAGGTGAGAGAAACCAGTTCATAGATTTATGAATCTGAGAGGAATTTCAAAGATTACTCAACCCTGACCTTATCCATGGTGCAGGCCAAAAGAATTTCATCCTGTAATTCTTGCAACAAGCATTTTAGCATCTAAGAACACTGTGATTACAGTGTTCCGGGGAAAAAATAAGTGGTTCAGTGGTATTTTCATAAATCCATACAATAAGGAGGAGGGATCATGAATAATGAGATAAAAGAGTGTGGTACTTCCATAAGAGACTGGTAGTTATCTTGTCACTAGATGTATCGTGGAAGTCTATGAGAATTTTGTCACTGCCTTTGAGGTAAAGGAGTGTTATATCCTATGATGAACTGAGTGCTTGTGACTTCCTCTGAGGTCCACTGCATCCAAGGATGCTCATCAACCACTGAAAGCTCTAGCTAAGTGCTTAACCCTAGCTGTAATCTCTTTTTAGCTGCCTGTAATAACGCATCAGACGTAACTGTTGTAGGGATAAGAAATTACTCAGAGTAGTAAATCCAGGCTCAGTATAAACAGCAGCTTGGACTCTTCAACAACATCTATTCCAATTTCTAAAAAGCTGACTACTTCTGGTTTTGCTTCAGAAAGCACAGTCACACACTCACCTACAAAAAAAGGCTAAAAATGGATATAGTTAGAATTAACCCCCTGTGGATCTTTAGCAAAAAACGCATGAATGCACTATGTTAAAATCCAGCAGCCTAAAGTGTTCAACAAAAGTCTTCATTGCTTTTCTCTCCATCTGTCCCTTTCTTAAAGGGCAGAAGACAAGGTAAACTGTGGGAAATAATTTACATACCACTTGGCAGGGTGTAAAGGGAAGGCAGGTAGGTACCAAGGCTTTTCTAATACATCACACGAAACATTTAATTTAATTAAGGTCTGTTGTAAAACTACTAAATGAGAATAACACAAAAAATAAGTGGGAAAACTAGAGCTTAGGAGGTCTCTGCCATCTAGATGTCCAAGGTATTTGGGAGGGGTGGTGCAAAAGAGCTGAGAACCTGCTTCTCCTTTGCACCTTTGCTGGGTGACCTGTAAATGAGTTTGGATAACCTGCTTTACTCCTCCCCTGACAGTCTCAGCACAAAAAAAGAGAACTACCATAGGTGAAGCAGGCATGTGTCCTGACTTTACAGTTTTCCCTTTAGTAAAATTTCCCAGTGAGCTAAACAGAAGAGAAATGAAAAACATGCAGCTTTAAACCCCCCAACTATTACCCTATGGAGTAATGAGATAAACTGATTCTTTGTGAACTAAATAGAAAATAGGTTAGTAATAAGTTGAGTAAAGCATTGGACTGCTATAGATTCTGTTTAGATTATGGCTACACTGTTGGGCCAAAGCCTAACATATATCATTGCACGTGACATCATAATATTTCAATTGATGGATATTTTTTATTTGGTTGTGTTTGGCAGGAATGGGGTCATGCAACCAAATATTTGAGACAGTTTCTTGTTGAATGCAGTGGTCAATTGTAAATAAAGTTTAGTCCACCCTCAGACTTGCAAATAATGAAGGTATAGTAATAGATTCAGAAGTTAAGTTTGTGCTTTCCAATTCACTATAATTTGCCCCTCCACTTTTCTCTCTTTGCTACGCTATAGCCAGATTGCTTCAATATCCTTAGAAACACCTCTACTGATAAAAGTGAGTAATGAAATACAGCAGACAGGGTCCTAAAGAATTTATCATTGCTGTGGTGAGTAGCAGTCCTTTAAAGTATACTTGTACGATATATTGCCCTAAAGGACTGCTACCTACCAAAGGCAATGTTAAATTGTTAGAGCCTATGAGTGAAAACAAATGGAACCTCAGGCAAAAAAGAAATCCATACTTTCACTTTCACATATGGGAGAGTTCAGCCTCTGGCAGAAGACTCAAAAAATCCCTGGAAACCGGCATGGTGTTTTCTTTTGTGAAATCAGGAAAAACTAGGTTATCATAGGTTATTTCCAAGGAGAAGACCATAGCTATGGTCTTAGCAATGAAAAGAAGCCAGAGGTGTAATTAGAAACTGTCCTGCTGAAAACTGCAGGCCAGTGTGCAGATATCCAAACAAAACCTTTAATTTTCACTTGAGTAAATGCAGTCAGGAACACCTATTTTACTTGTAGAGCAGAAGTAACAGAACAACTGCAGGAGCTGAATCCAGTAAGTGTGGTGACCTGAAGGATAAAGATGGTGTTTCTACCACAGCTCAAGCTTATATAAAAACTTCCAGATTTGAAAAATAATGCAAAAAAATTGTGACATGGACACTGTTTCCCAGTGAGATATCAGACTAATCTGCAGTCCCTGATAATGGAAAACAATGTTTCCTTCATTGGCTGGGCCTGGAGGTCAATGCATTCATATACTCTTACCCCTTGATGTCTTTTTTTTTTTTTTTTTTAGTTTACTCTTTCTTCCATTCCAAATGCTGAAAGCATAAAATTGGAGAGAAAGAAAAAGAAAATATTAAATCACCTCAGTATTCAAACAAAATCACTCCAGCCTGTGCTACAATACTTCAGAAATATGGGATTTTTCTCACCAATTATTTCAAATGCATCGACACAACAGCATTTCTATCAATTATGCCTATAAGCAAATTTCTTCCACACTTTTCATGTTTCCCATGCAAAAGGATTTGACAACATGACTCTATACAATTTTGCTGTAGGCCATGATGCATACACAGAAAATGAATCAGATTAGCAGTTTGCTTTTTCTGTCCTCACAGTTGTTTTTCCACTGTGTTATTAACAGTGCTAAATGAAAACACTGCTAAAGTCAAAACACCAAAACGTGGCGGAGTAGAGAGATGTATTTTTTCCCATATGTGGAGGGTAAGACCTTTACAATTCCTTATAGCTTCACACTCATTTGAGTTATAGGTCTTGCCTCTTACTGGTAAGGACAGATGATGCATAATCCCTCAGCAACCTGTTATGCACTCAGTTTCTCTCATATGCTCACTCTGTTCCCCTTCAGCACACTCCACTGTGGCACAAATACCCAGGACAAATGAATCTGCAGGGGCCTATGGTTTCAACCTTTTTACAGCATGCTAATTAACTGCTTGTAATTACAGTGGCAGGTAATAGATCACATGGAGGGAACTGGCAGTTTCTCTAGGATATAAAAGGAACACAGATTTTTTCAACAGCAAGTTTAGCTAAGGATTCTGCTTCACAAGTGAGGAGTAAATTGAATAGTTTGAAATCTTATAAAGATGCTCAACATTTCTCGCTTGTCTGAGAACGTGAAAGGCTGCCTAATGTGGTTAGGAGGTTATTTAACAGTGATTTTTTTAAAGATATGAAAACACATAGGTGAAAAATATGTGGTGTAGTATGTTTAAATATAGCAGGAAAGGTACCTTGTTTTTTATGGAATCAGAACAAGATGTCGGACATGGGACAGAATCCACAATCAAATTCAAGTTTACCAACAGCCACATGGCATAGACATCCACTCGCTCTAATTTGCGGCTTTCAGATGAGCTTTGTGGTGGGTTCCGAAGAGTGAGCAGAGCATGGCTACAAGCCCACACCTATTTCCTAGTGTGGATGGGGGAATCTGGTGTGTTACGCTTCACCAAGTCATGCTGTGTGGCATCCTGCTGCGTCTGTGTATCCCATCTGGGCATGAGATTACAACAGATGGCCAGAAGAGGGGTAAAAAAAAATGCTTATCCAGGATACTGCATAGAAAGGCTGCAGTGTCACTTGCCACAACAGCAGACAGGCTTGTTGGCAGACAGAGTTCAGATGTACCTATGAAAGAGGACCATTAGTCACAGCCATCTTGTAAGAGGCAACATGGACCCACAGAGCAAGTCAGGAAAATATACCCTGCTTTGTAGCTGAAGGCCTAAAAGACATTGAAGATGTAGCCTCTTCAAATCTTCTTCTATCCTTATTTCTCTACAAACTTTGAAGGGGATAGGAGTTGTCTCCCTCCCATACCTCAGAGCCTGTTTAGCTGTGGTACAAATGAATAAGGATTTTTATCACTCATGAGCAGAGATGCTGGACAAGATATGAAGCATAGCAGCAATGGCTGAGATAGTAAGAGAAGGAAAAGGTACTTCAGAGCTCAGTATCTTGATAAGGTCTCTGTCATTAGGGACAAGATAAGAATTTGAAGATTGTAATACGACCCAGAGCTTCCCAAATGGCATTCAACAGTAACTGTGGTAATCCTCTAAAGAGAATGGGAAATAGTTCTGATAGCAATATCTGGTACATTTGTTTTAAAAATATATTTATTTTTATATATTATATTTATATGCGTTTCTATTCCTGGATCAAGGTTCTTTTAGCATCTTTTTCCCTTCAAACATCCTCTTGATAGAAAGCTCTTAAAATTCCTTTTCTGTGTATGTGAATTAAGGTGTTTAAATGGAATCATTCCCATGAATGACAAGACTTTGTTTTATGCTGCAGTGACACATGTTTAATAAAGCTGTTGATGTAACAGATGAGACAACTGCATTAGCTTGGGAAATGGTTTTAGATCTTGCACATTGCAGCATTAACCTTCATTCCACCCAGCAATGATCTGCTGTCTCAGAAACTGAACTCACCAGCTCTCTGGGTTAGTCAGGGGGAAGCTCTGGGTTTGGGTGACATTCCTTCTGTTTGAGAGCAGAAAGGCACGTATTGTTGGTTCCAGTAACTGTTGACAAGACCTGCCCTGTGCAGGAGTGACTGCCAGGTCCCTGAAATAATACAAAAAGAAAATAAAGTTCTTGTTACATGCATTTATATATTGTGATAGCATAGTTAGTGCTCAGTGAGTTCACAAGACCCGTTCAGATGGAGGGGAGCATTATCTCCAGTAGGACAGAAGCAGCAATAAGCAGTTGGGAGTAGTAATTCAGGCTCTGTTTATAGCCAATAGAGAACACCTATGGTATGAATAGACTCAAGCTTAAGCAGAGATCTGAACCAAGCTGGATGTGGAACCATCCACTAAGATGGAGCAGCGTAAGGCAACTTGTTCAGCCAGAGATATTTCTATTAAAGACACCCAAAACTGGGTGAGATTAATCCCACCCCTTTCTAATTGTGTATGTGAATCGTGACTAATTCACAAGGTGAGAAATTTAATCTTCACTGCCGTGCATAGCACCTTAAAAAAAAAACAAGCATTCCTGGTACTTGCAGTGTTGATACATTTTTATTTATAGACTAACAACAGAGCTAAAACCAAAGAGAAGCAGCACTGAAGAGTGCCAAATGTGAGAAGTCCTTCATGAAGCGCTGAACTTAAAATTGTAACTCTTGGAAGATTCCATACATCTAACTTCTGTACCAGAGCCATCCCACTGACACACCTCAAGTGAACTCTGAAGGAATCTGTCTATTTTTAAAGTCAATGAGCCAGCTGTGGTAAATGTAAGCCTAACATGCGTTTAAGACACCTCCCATTTTAGAATTACAGAATCATAGAATCACTTAGGTTGGAAAAGACCTTTAAGATCAAGCCCAACCATTAACCCAGCACTGCCAAGCCCACCACTAAACCATGTCCCTAAGCACTACATCTATGCACTTCTTAAACACATCCAGTGATGGTGATATTTAAGCTAAACCTCCCCTGGAGCAACTTGAGGCTGTTTCCTCTCATCCTGTTGCTTGCCACTTGGGAGAAGAGACCGACCTCCACTTTGCTGTAACCTCCTTTCAGGCAACTGTAGGGAGCCATCAGGTGCCCCCTGATCCCCCCCTCTCCAGGCTGACACACACACACACACACCCCCAGCCTTGTGACCCTGCCCCAGTCCCTGCCCGGCTCTGGACACGCTCCAGCCCCTCGGTGTCAGTCCTTGCCCCCCGGAGGGGCCCAACACCGAACACAGGATCCGAGGTGCAGCCCCACCAGTGCCCAGTACAGGGGGATGATCACTGCCCTGGTCCTGCTGGCCACACTGTTACAGATACAAGCCAGGATGCTGTTGGCTGCCTTGGCCAGCCTATATAACTTTTGTGTGTGAAATTTTCTAGTTTTCCTAGGAAGCTTATCAAGAACATTCTTAACTGTGGTAGCAACTGCTAAATCCTTGCTCCATGGGAGAAACTAGGATTTTAAGAAGGGCTAATATATTTTCTGAAGACTCATTGCTACAGTTTGGAAAAAAACCCAACCATTAAGGCAACAAGTATCCCACTGCCACTTTCCCACAGCAAACAGAGGGGCTGAAATCACAAATTGTTTTTTCATGCCTCCTCATGTTGCCAAAGCAGGACTGTTACCCTCTCTGGGTCTTCTGGTGATTCAGTGATGAGGCTTTCCCCACCGTGCCTCAGAAATCAGTCCCTAACCCAATAGGTTGTGCATTGCAAGCAAGGTTTTTCTCTTCTTCATCTTTAAATTTCCCTTTCTTTAGTTTCTTCTGCTTATTAAAACCTATAAATAAAGCTTCCCTAGTGTAAGGCCTCAAGCTGCTATTGTTTCACTGTCAAGCAACTGCTGGCTGGTAACAGTGTTTGCACGTAATCATCTCAGATCAAAATCTGAACCAATTACATAGGAGAAAGGGCCTGATCCCATTAATGGTCCCCAGAGCTCAGTGCTCTCAGCAATCATTTCTTGTAAATCCACATCATGGAAACAAACCCAATAAAAATAATATCTCTCAGCAAAGAATTCTGTTCAATACACAGCACAGAAATACAGTCTGACCACGGAGGTTAAAGCAGAAATCTGAAGGCAGAATTTAAGGCCAACCCTCTAAGGACTGGGTCACCACAGCAAAATGGACTCTACTTTCTGGAGCAAAGATCTGGGTTCAGAATTCATGACTCACTCTGAGGCTACATCTCAGCTGACAAATCTAAACCAGTAAGCCCAATAGCTAAGAAAAACATGCATTTTTACAGGAGTGATAAGGATGTTTCTTCACCTTGTCTCTCTGCAATAGACGTCTTCTTTACATTGCCTCTCAAGTTTTGTACTGTCATTATAGGTGTTTAGGCTCAGTGTGTAATTCAAATTGTACCAGCATGCTTCAACTCAAAAACAAAAAACAAACAAAAAAAAGAAAATGAGAAGTGAAATAGCACTCTGAAAAGGCATATCCATGTAGTTCAAAACAATGTCCTAATGTCATTAAGAGGGGCATAGAAATAAAACTGAAAAGCAAAATTACATAGAAGTCAGAGGTTGAGTAGACAAAAGGATCTGCAAGACATGCATGCAATCACATGCATGCAAATCTTATGCTCACAGCAAGCAAATCCAGCCTGAAGAGTGTCTCAGCCACAGGTAGAGCATGGACCTTCTCTCCTCCCAGTTCTTCCAAGGAGCTCCAGTAAAACTGTAAAGGGTGTAAATTCCTTCCAACTCAGAAAAGCAAGTCTGCATGTTATATATTCTCCTCTTGGTGATGCCTGCTCTTGCTTACTCTAGTTCTTTCAGCAACATTTGCATGAAATCAAGAAGTTAATCATTAGCTAAAGGACTGATCTGAATGAGACTTCAACCCAACCGCTTATTTATTACCCTCAGACCCACAGACAACTAGTGAAATTATTCAGAGCAAACCACCAAACATTGCCTATACATTCTATTAGACAATAAGACATCAAAATTACTTTAATTACATCTGCATACAGCCACAGGTAAAAAAATAAAAAGGCCAGGTTTTCAGTAATTTGGATTTAAGAATCTAAATTTATGTATATAATGATAACCTTGTGGGACTGCAATAAATAAATAGGTTAGATTCTTGTGTGACACCAATTTTAAAATTTTCTAAAACATACTCAAGAAAATCAAGCAGTATATTTCAGTTTAGATTCAAATGTGTAACAATGAGATTAAATGTTAAAGACTCAATATTTACATATACACACAAAATTCAAAACATCTAGTACCTTTAGGAACTTTTCTGCATCTATCATTTGTAGCATCAGTTTTGTGTATTTCATAGAATAAATTAATTCACTCCTAACTGAAGTAGGGTTCCAATTCTCTGCAGCAGCACTGCCCAAAAGCAGATTGAGCTCCCTCTGCCCTCTACAATTTCTGGTCCACAGTCACCTATTTAGAGCCCCAGTTCTTTCTTGGCCTGATGCCAGCAAAAGTGGTTCTTTAGAGAGTAAGGAAAATTGATCTGGCTGAAAAAACAACCTTTTTGTTTGGCAAAACCTGATCTGTACCTTTATCCGATCATCACTAAGCTGTGTGACATTGGAGCCAGTGGCAGCATGGAATGGGCAGTGGAAGAAAAGGAAGGGGCAGGTGCATATGAGCCAGCACTGCCACTGAAGAAATACTAAAGTTACTGAATTCTTCCTTATCGCATGACAAAAAAAAATGTCTGGACACAAAAAAGTCTGCTTTGCACTGATAGCTCTATTCAGCCACAGAAATCAGGATGCAAATCCTCAAATAAACCACCACTTTAATGGAGCTATTCATATAGTTTATACAACTAAAATCAAGTCCAACAGCTAAAAAAAAAATATAATTTCAATTCAAGCAAGGCATTGTAGAAACTTCTAACAAATCATATTGGCGTTTCTAAGTGCTAAAAAGATATATAATAAATTACCTGTGTATTTCACAGATTTGTTCTTTTTAAATTATAAGCACCTACTTTTTCAAGTACATGTCTTATTTTGCTTCAGGTTACCTGCAATTCCTTCAGAACAACGTTTCATTCTATACCAGCTCCACCCAGCATCGCAAGCATGGACCTTTCTCTTGTATTTCCCAATGCAATTTGAAATTAATCCACTTTAATCAACTTCCTTCTCTCGATCGTCACTCCAGGATGTCATCTCCCCAAGGATAGAAGAGATAGAATGAAATGCATGCTTGCTTCTCCCAGTCACAAGCCCATACCTTCAGTCAATTCAAACTCCACTGGAAGTTCAGGGTAAAAATGAGGCTTTGCATCGGAGTAGGTGAAGCAGGAGTGCATATTCTTTTTTCTTCACTCCTCTAGAGGAGCAGTATTGCCCAGTGAGGAATGTATGGCAGCAAGCTCACTACATCAAGATTCATCAGCTGAAACCCTGTATAAGGGCACATGCATTACCAGTGAAAGAAATCATGGATTTATATAAACAGCAAACTGATGAATTGGACAAAGTGTATTTATGCACTGCTGCTGACAATGAAAATAAAGGTGTATCATTTTCTAAATAAAAATCCAACAGAACAAAGCTGGTAAGATTAAAGCAAGAATAGACAGCAAGAGTTTTTTAACACCACATTCTAAGCAGGCATGATCTAGCCTACTTATGTAGCCAAGTAAAAAGAGAAATAAAATCCTCCAAATAAAATACAGCTTGGAAAAAATATTAAAACATGGATATTCCACAGGGAAGAGAAATCTGGGAAGCACTGAAGTTGAAATGGATCTAGATATAACAATGAGATATCTAACCTGGATTTCTACTGCAATATGGCTGCAGGACAAGATTAGTACAATTTTGAACAAGTTACGTGGAAACAATGAGTATTGTGCTTCAAATGCAGGCTATAGTGTCTTCGTTGCAAGCACTTGTTGTAGGGACACCTGAAATACTCTGGACTGGTCAATTGTGAGAATTGATTTACAAATTAGGGAGGATTTATAGTAAGACTACTGACTTTACTAACCATAGACTTAAAGGGGAAGATGAAAAGCCAGTACAATATATAGTTTAAATAAGAGCCACGGAAAGGTATAAAACAAAGTAACAGTCTATCTACCTTAAAATTATTTGGATGATGCTGCTGTAGTACTATGAACAATGAAATAATGAATTACCATGTGTCAGCTGAGACACACAATCTATGTGCAAATTCCTTGCATTCGTGATAAAAGCTAAAGAAAGCCATAAAACCTTACATTTCCTATGGGCTAAGTGTGCATGCACAAAGATGGTTACCACAGCTAAGATGACATGCAATAACCTCTTAAGCTACTCATGACCCAGGTCCATAGCTATATATCAAAGGAGAGATCCTTCAAACCCCAGGTGAGCTTTTCCATGGTGGAAGCGCCTCTCTGATGGGTATTTAAAACTTGCTTCAATTCTGTATAAACAAGCATGCTCAATAGAACCACCATGCAGCTAGCTACTGGGCTAGACTACATGACCTACCAGGTTCTCTGCTATCTAATTGTTACATTCCAGTATTCAGATTCTCTATCAGAACTTTGACTATTTTATAACATTCATGTTTATGGCACCTCTTGAATTCAACTCTTGCATGGAATGGGGTGTTGTCTACTCTTGCTGCCAATTCTGCTGAGCACATCTGTCCCTTGAGGCCTGGTAACTGCAAATGCTGATTGGGGGTGACAGGATTTACTCTCACCTGTCTGACAGCTCTGCCAAAGCTGTCTGATACTTCACTCCACAACCAGCTTCTAACAAATGAGTATTGTGGAATAAAGGGAGCAAAGAGCAACAAACTAAGGCAGACTCAGATGAATAGTTCACACTGTAATAATAAATCAAACCCAAAAACATCCAGCAAAAGAAAACACTGATTTCCATTTCTCTTTTCATTTCAACAAAATTCAAAATGAATGAATCAGCTACCATACTATCCGACCAAACCTGAAGTATCCTAACTTTAGGAAAAGCCTAACCCTAACTCCAGCCCTAGCTGGAGCCCTAGCCTTAAGTCTAGCCCTACATCTAAGCTCACTCCCCCTTAACCAACCTAATACTAAAGTTTATAACTGCCCTAATTCTAAGTAATTTTAATGCCCTTACCCTAAGAATACTAACTGACCTAACCTTAAGCACCCAAAATTTAGGGGAAGACTAACCCTAACCCTGGCTGAAGCCCTACCCGTAACCTTTCTCTTCCAAACCATCCTAATAGTAAACACTCTAAGTGCCTAACCCTAAGTAACTTTAATGCCCTCACACTAAGTATTCTAACCGACCTAACCTTAATCAGCCTAACTCTAGGGGAAGCCTAACCGTAGCCAGAGCTGTACCCCTAACATTTCTAACATTCTCTTCCAAATCATCCTAATAGTAAACACTGTACCCTAACTCTAAGTAACTTTAATGCCCTCACACTAAGTGTTCTAACTGTCCTAACCTTAATCAGCCAATCTCTAGAGGAAGCCTAACCCTAACCAGACCCCTAGATATAAGCTTAGCCTGACCCCATACATTACTCTTCCTAAACATCACAATGATACATGCTGTAATTGCCCTAATCCTAAGTAATTTCAAAGCTCTTACCCTAAGTATACTAACTGACCTAACCGTGATCAGCCTAACTCTAGGGGAAGCCTAACCCTAATCCTTACCCTATCTGTAACACTCACTTCAGGCAACCACAAGGCTTCAGGCCTCCCATGTACCTGCCTCACTTCGGGACACTGCTGGGCTTCAGGGCTCCAACATACCTGCCTCACTTCATGCCTTTGCTGGGCTTCAGGGCTGCAATGTACCTGCCTCACTTTGGGCTACCACTGGGCTTCAGGGCTACGACATACCTTCCTCACTTAGGGAACCACTGGGCTTCAGGCCTCTGATGTACCTGCCTTACTTCGAGCCAATGCTCGCCTTAAGGGCTGCTGATGTACCTGCCTCACTTTGGGCCACTACTGGGCTTCAGGGTTGCAATGTACCTGCCTCACTTCGGGCTTTTGCTGGGCCTCACGGCTCTGACATACCTGCCTCACTTTGGGCCACCACCAAGCTTCAGGCCTCTGACATACCTATCTCACTTTGGACCACTGTCAGGCGTCAGGTCTGTGACATACCTGCCTCACTTTAAGCCTTTGTTGGGCTTCAGGACTGTGACATACCTGCTTCACTTTGGGCTACTGCCAGGCTTCAGACCCTCGATGTACCTGCCTCACTTTGGGCCACCACTGGGCTTCAGGCCTCTGACGTACCTGTCTCAATTTGGGCCACCGTCAGGCTTCATACCTCGGACATGCCAGCCTCACTTCTGTGCTTCGCTGAGCTTCAGGCCTCCAATGTACCTGCCTGTCACAGCACTCTCCAGACTATCAAGCTGCAACAAGGTCTCTTACAATCTCATACTAACACACTCTTCATCCCAGTCCCTCTGCTGACTTCTCATCTCTCCACCTCACTCAGGGCATGCTCTCTCTCATCTCCTTCTGCTCACTCGCTCTCCCTTTCTTCCTTGGCTACTCCCTCTTCACTGGCTCTCAACCCCTTAGCAGAACCAGCCACAGCTGCACCTTGTCTACATTGACCAACCCGCTGCCCCTGAAGCCAGCCCACAGCTGTATATTATCAATGCTAATTAACCCAGCTACATTCTTCTACAGCTGCCTCCCTTTTGGCCACCACTGGGCTTCAGGCCTCCAACGTACCTGTAGGGAACCTCGTCTGGTCCAAGGTGATTGGAATGTGAGCTTAGCCTTGAACAGATACCCATGTATCCATGAAGAGTCTGGAAAGTCCTGAGAAGAGCAGAGTTAAGAAGATAAAGAAACTACCAGATGCTCAAGTAGAAGTGTATTGAAGATGTATCAAAGTAAAGGTCATCCAATCATGAACTGGTGGTCTCTGAGTGAACCAATCGTGTATAGACACACGTTCTTAAGAAAAATATAAAAAGGCTTGGAAGAACAATCAACGAGGGTCTTTTCGCCTTTTGGCTTTTGTGCTTAATTTTTGTGTGTCGTGTCCGTCTCAACAGCGACATCTGGTGACCCCGACGTGATTAACACTTGGACTACCCGGGAGGCAGGCAGAGCCGCGGGGACGGAGCCCAGCACAGGAGAGCAGCGGGCAGAGTGGCCGGCGCCAACTTTAGAAGAGACACCTGGACAAGGTGAGCTGCTGGAAAAATGGGTACTTCATTAAGCGAGGAAGAGAATATAATCATTGCTATGTGGAGAATGATTTTGCAAAATCAAAGAGTTAAGTTGGAGGAGTTGTTATTGCAAAAAATGCTGCTATGGAGTAAAGAACGTGGATATGAGACAACTACTGTAACTTTTTAGTGTTTCTACTTGGAAAGGGTTAGGCAATAAATTATTTAAATGTTCCACATGGGGGGGAAAAAGACGCTGAAGCACTTTTAACGACGTGGCATCTGCTTTATGAAACTTTGAAAGACTTTAAAGCGCAGCGAGATCAGTCAGAGGTCACTGCCCCTGCTTGTAATACCGCACAAAGTCTTGAACCCCCGTGCCCCTCCCCTTAGAGGAACAAAACTCAGAGGAATGTACAAATTGTGGACACTAAGGGAACAATGGGGAATGTAATGTCAGAAGGAGAAAAGATTGTAGATTCCACAGTACGCCCTAAAACCCATGAGCTGCAAAAGAAGGGCGATGCTTTGGGAGGACTCTGATGATGAGATATACATGAAACGTTCTTTGGAGCTCATGATAAAACTTATAAAACACCTGCAGAGATGTTAAATGAGCTGGAACCAGTGGCCTTGGTTGACACCAATAATTCAGTTCCAGTAGAGCTGTTGGCTCCACCATCTCCTCCTTCAGATGAAGGAAAAATTCAGTATCCCCCAGTCTCAAATGAAGAGCCTGATGATTGGGATAATCTGGTGAATAGGGTGGGGAGAAAAAGAATGAGCAGGGCCAGAAAGTGGAAGTTGGAGAAACCTCTTGGGGGTCCCTCTTGTAGAAAGATGCCGCAGTCATGGGATTTATCTCCTGCACGTATTGCTGTTTGTTCATATAATCCTATAACTTTTTGGCAGAAGGTAAAAACACAGGCTTTGCAGGAAGGGAATTGGGATTTATCTGAGGCAATAAACACCCCAATGTCAGAGCCTGCTGCCGATCCTCCTATGGCAGTGGCGTTTCCTGTTGTGAGGGGGCACCCAGCACAAGGGATAATGAATGAGCACAAAGCATATTCATGGAAGGTAATCCAAGATTTGCAAAAATGGGTAGGACAATATGGTCTTCTCCAGTGACTATGCAATTAATCAGACTATTAAGTATGGAAGAAATGACACCTTATGATATTGCTATGATAGCACAGATAATGTTTCATCTGGTGCAATGTGCTGTTTTTAAAACAATATGGGCACAGAAGGCTGATGCCCAAACACTTAGAAATTTACACTTTCTGCAAGATGAGCGCTTTGGTAATGGTTTGGATGTGCTAACAGGAACGGGACTATTTTCTAATCTACAACATCAGGCACAGTGTTATCAGTTGATTTTAGAACAGGTTAAGGCTGTGGGTGTTGAAGCCCCAATACAGATGGCTGAAGTAGCTGAACCTAAAGCCAAAGATAGCACAATTCGACAGATGGCTAGAGAACCATTTTTGAAGTTTGTTGAAAAGTTGCAAGCTTCAGTGGAAAGACAAGTATTTGATGAGAATTTAAGGACTATATTAGTAACTCAACTTGTGAGAGACAATGCAAATGCTGATTGCCAAAGAATTATTGAGACATTGCCAGGGGACCCTACCCTGGAAACAATGATACAGGCTTGTGCTAAAGTGGGATCTGTAGAGCACAAAATGATGGCCCTGGCTACAGCCATGGCTGCTGTGAACTCAAAAGAACATAAATGCTTTAGTTGTGGCCAGAGTGGGCACATTAAAGTAGTGTGTTCTAATAAAAGTAAGAAATGTGGCACGGCTGGAGTGACAGGACCAGCAGTGGTTACATGTCATAAATGTGGAAAAATCGGTCATTTTGCAAAGCAGTGTCGGTCTAAATTTCACTTAAATGGCCAGCCCTTGCCACAGGGAAATGGCAAGAAAGCACGAGGGGGCACGGGCAGACAAAAGTGCCTGCCACGTCAGCCTTTGTGACTGGTTATCAGGGAAAACCAGGGGATCAGCCGGCAGGGATGTATGCACTGCTGACACAGCAACTGTAACAACGCACAGGGAACATACAGTTCTGTTGGATGCCTGGGGACCTATTGGGAATGGTCTAAGTGCATTATTAATTGGATGGTCAAGTGCTACTGTACAAGGAATTATGGTACATGTAGGAGTCATTGATGCTGACTATGAGGGACAAATCTGCTATGGTCTGGACACCTACTCCACCTGTTATGATAGAGAAAGGCACTCACATTGCTCAACTTGTACCTCTTATGAGTTGTGTTCCTAGGACTGAACAGATCACTTGAGGCACTGGAGGACTTGGAGCCACTGGACAACCACATGTGTTTTGGACACAAACGCTATCTGACAGTTGACTGCAAATGGTGTGTGCACTGTCTATGGATCAGGTATCACCAACGTCATTGAAGGTAACTGTACTACTGGATACAGGTGCAGATGTCACTTTATTTCTTAATGAGACTGGCCTTCCTCTTGGCCTGTAATCTCCCCTACCCAAAGAGTTTGGGCCTGAGGGGAATCGCCAATGGTCTCATGGCAGTGAAGTCAGTACTTATCACCAATCCAGAAGGACAAAAGGCTACTGTTCAACCTATGTGACTGTGTCCCCTCTTAATTTATGGGGAAGAGACTGTCACATTGGGGAGTTCAGATAACTACGGGTTTTCACTAGGGGTCACTGTGTTGCAAGGTGTGAAAAGACCCACAATGGCTTTGAAATGGTTAACAGAAAAGCCAGTCTGGGTGGATCAGTGGCCCCTTAATCATGAAAAGCTTGTAGCCCTGCAAAATTTGGTAGCAGAACAATTAGCTGCAGGTCACATTGAAGCATCTCATAGCCCATGGAACACCCCAGTGTTTGTAATTTAAGAAAAAGTCAGGAAATTGCATGATTTACATCAGATCAGTGGGGTAATGGCAACAAAGGGAGCACTACAACCAGGATTGTCCTCACCTACAATGATCCCCATGCTATGCGAAATTGTTGTGATGGATCTAAAGGATTGGTTTTTTTACAATTCCATTAGAAGTGGATGATATGGAAAAGTTTGTTTTTAAAGTTCCATCAATTAATCATGCTGAACCTATACAGAGGTATCACTGGAAAGTGCTTCTGCAAGGAATGAAAAATTCACCCACCATTTGTAATGGTTTGTTGCTCAGGCCTTGAGCCCAATTAGGGAAAAATATTTAGAGGGTACTGTTATCATTATATGGATGATATCCTTTTGGCTGCTCCAACAGATCAAGTGCAGTTGGCAATGGAGTCTGACACACGAGTTTCACTGAAACTATGGGCTACTGGTGGCGCCAGAGAAGGCACAACGCACCCAGCCATGGCTTTCTTTAGGCATGCAGGTGCTTGATTGAACTGTGCAGCCACAAGTGATCCAGTTAACGATAGAGGTGAAAAACTTGAATGATGTACCAACATTAGCAGGAATTATCAATTGGATACAGCCTTATTTAGGCTTGAACTCATCACAGCTGAGGCCTCTTTTAGAATTATTAAAAGGGGACACTGATATTGCAGCACAACGGTCCTTAACCCCTGAACCAAAACAAACAGTTGAGATGGTGGAATAGGCAATCCAGGAAAAGCATGTTTGGAGAATTGACATGACTACTGCAGTACAGGCATTTGTTTTAATTGATGACATGATACCATTTGCAAGGATTGTACAGTGGAACTCTGGTTGGGAAAGCCCACTTCATGTATAGGAATGGGCTTTCTTGCCTTGTTGCAAAAAAAACCTGCTCCTGGCCTAATTGAATTATTGGCACAAATTATCATTAAGCCCTGAATGAGATGCTCTGAGCTGTTAGTAAGGTACCCAGAAGGAATTGCATTGCCTGTGCAGGTAGACTATTTTGAATGGTGTCCAGCTAACAGCTCAGCATTGCAAGCCACATTGACAAATTATACAGGAAAAATTGAGTATCATCTTCCCTCTCATCCGTTATGTAAATTGGGAAGTCAGATTCGTATTGGCCACTAACAATTAAATCAAAAAGAACCTGTGACAGGTCCTACAGTATTTACAGATGGGTCAGGAAAGACTGAAAAGGCAGCTGTTTTCTGGTATGATGGTCATCAGTGGCAACACATACTTGAGGAACAAGAAGGCTCCCCTCAGACTGTTGGACTTTGTGTTGTTACTTTGGCCTTCCAATGATTTACTTGTGCAGTAAATGTTGTTACAGACTCAGCATATGTAGCGAGGCTGGTAAAACGACTGGATAAGGCAATGTTGGGGGATGTGAGTAATGCCTTGTTATTTGGTGTGCTACAGCTATTATGGTTGACAATTCAGAAAAGATCATAACCGTATTATGTTTTACATATTAAAAGCCATACCACTTTGCTTGGATTTCTGGCAGCTGGTAATGCGTGGGCAGACAAATTCGTCTCAGCTGTAACAATGGGACTGGTGCCTAATGTGAAACAGCAAGCAATTGAATTCCATAGGTTTTTTGCATCAAGACTTCCGTGCCTTGAAACACCGATTTCATTTTACAAATGCGGAGGCCTGTTCTATTGTTGCAGCCTTCCCTGACTGTCAGGGCAAACACATACCTGCATATTATGGTACGAACCCCAGAGGTCTACAAGCTTTGCAGATTTGGCAATCTGACATTACCCATGTTGGAGAGTTTGGTAAATTAAAATATGTGTATGTGCCTATTGACACAATTTCATCAGTCATGGTAGCTACTGTACACACAGGGGAAACAGATCAGGATGTCATTAGACATTGGCAACGAGCTTTTGCTGCAATGTACCTGCCTCACTTCAGGCCACCCATGACTACAGGCCTCTGACGTACTTGACTCACTTTGGGCCACTGCTGGGCATCAGGCCTCTGACAGACCTTCCTGACTTTGGGCCACTGCCTGGCTTCAGGCCTCGATGTACCTACATCAGTTTGGGACTTTGCCAACTTCAGGGCTTCCAAGTATCTACCATAGACCTAACCCTAACTCTAAACACAACTCTAATCCTAATATGACATATAACGACTAAAATTATTCCTATCCCTACAGCTAATCTAATACCTAACCCTAACTTTAACCCTTACCCTAATGACTAATTCTAACTCTAACCCTATCCCTAAACTTAACCCTAACCTTAGTGTGACTAACCCTAACCTTAGCATGATTAACCCTAACCTTAACCGTAAACTTAAATCTGAATTCTAACTCTAAACACTAACCATAACCTTAACCCTAACCCTAACTCTAACTCTAAACCCTAAGCCTAACCCTAACACTATACCCTAACTTGACACCCTAACCTGATTCCCTAACCATAACCCTAACCCAACAGCCTAACCCTAACCTGACACTCTAAGCCTAAACCCTAACCCAAAACCCTTACCTGAAACCCTAAGCCGATACTATAACCTTACACCCTAACCAAAACTCAAGACTGTAACCTGACACTCTAACCCAATCCAGACACCCTAACCATAACCCCAACCTGACACCCTAACTCTAACCCATCACCCTAACCTGACACCTGAACCCAATGCCCTGAGCCTATCCCTAATCCCTACCCTAACCCTAATGACACCTTAACCTGACATCCGAACCTTAATCATAACCCTAATGACTAACTCTAACCCTACCCCTAACCCAAAACTTAACCCTAACTCTAATCCGACACCCTAACCCTAACTATGCTAACTCCCTAGCCCTAAGTGCCCTAACCACCTAACCCTAAGTACCCAAACCACCCTAACCTTAATTACGCTAACCGCCCTAACCTCAACCGCCCTAACCCTAAGGACCCAAACCATCTAATCACCCTAACCCTAATTATGCTAACCACCATAACAATTACAGGAGACAATTACTACCTGCATCATTCAGTGCTGTCAAATGTGAACTACCTTTGTCAGTCCTTACCTTCCCTTGCTGGGCTTTAGGCTGCTGCCCTGATGTAAACTGCTACTTGTCTGCTACCTGTAGCTAGCTAATATAGAGAAGAGTCCCTAACGGGAACCTACAGGAAAATTGGAGAGGGATTCCTGATCAGGGGGGCAGCAGTTTTAAATTTTAAAAGGGTAGATTTAGAGTAGGTAGTAGGAAGAATTCGTTTATGGTGAGGCTGGAGAGACACTGGCGGAGGTTGCCCAGAGCAGCTGTAGCTGCCCCATCCCTGCAAGTGTTCCAGGCCAGGTTGGACGGGGCTTGGAGCAACCTGGTCTAGTGGAAGGTGTCCCTGACTGTGGCAAGGGACATAGAACTAGGTGATCACTAAGGTCCTTTTCCACCCAAACCGTTCTGTGATTTTATGATTCTATGAAATGGAGGCCATAAGAGGTATGAAGAGGAGGTCTTGCTGTGACAGGGGCAGTTCCGATGGGAAGCCCCCAACTGAATTTCCCATTTGTAGTCTTGATATATCTTCTCTCTGTCACAGAAACTGCTCCAAGTGAGTGAATCTCAGTGCAGGCTGCAAGAGCAGCCCTGAAAAGACATAACTTTTTTTCTTTTTTTCCTTCTTTCCCCAGGTGCTCTGATTTGAAAACTGGTCAGTGGGTATCAGCCTCACCAGTACAATCATATGCCCACTCCTTCCTCAGTCAGCAGGGGACCAGCAGCCAGCAGGTGCACCCTGTATGACAATGGGATCAGCCTGATTAGACTAAGGTAACTCTGGGGAGGTGGGTCAGGGCACCAAATGGGCAGTGGATTTCTTTCTGGGGTCTTGGCATCACTCTCTTTCCCCCGACAGACCATAGCTTTCTTCACAGGTGCAACGCTTCTCCTTCTCAAATAGTCCCACCAGATCCATCTTACATATGTGATTTTGACCTCCCTGCCTTTGCAGCCCTACAGGGGGGGCTTTTGGGAGGTATTCAGCTGTCCTTTTACAGAACATGTGTCAGTCAGACACACTGAGAGAATTCCTTCCTGGCACCTTCTCTGGTGGAGTTGTGCCTGGGTGGTTTCATGGAGTATTTTGGTTCTGTACGAGTGAAAAAAAAAGCAGTTACTTTTCTCAGCACAGAAAATCTCAGAATTTTTGTTGTGTTCTTCTGACGGCCACTAGGTGTCAGTCAGACACAGCGAGAGAATTCTACCTGGCACCTTCTCCAGGGGAGCTGCGCATGGGTGGTTTCATGGAGTATTTTGGTTCTGTACGAGTGAAAAAAAAAAAAAAAAGCAGTTACTTTTCTCAGCACAGAAAACGGGTAGCAGAACGTTTGTGATGTCCTTCACATGGCTACCAGGGCAGGGTGAGAACCACCAACAGAATTCCTTCCTGGCACCTCCCTTGGTGGAGGTGTAAATGGGTGGTTTCATGAAGTATTTTGGCTCTGTACGAGTGCAAAACCGAGCAGTTACTTTTCTCACCACAGAAAACAGGTAGCGTAACTTCTGTGGTGTCCTTCAGACGGCCATTAGGTGTCAGCCAGACACAGTGAGAGAATCCCTTATTGGCACCTTCTCTAGTACAGCTGTGCATGGGTGGTTCCATGTAGCAATTAGGCTCTGTATGGAAACAAAAGTGAGCAGTTAATTTTCTCACCACAGAAATCAGGTAGCATAACTTTTGGGATGTCACTCACATTGCTACCAAGGTAGCATCAGGATCACAAAGAGAATTCCTTCCTGGCACCTTCTGCAGGGGAGCTGTGGCTGGGTGGTTCCATTGAGCTTATTTGGCTCTGTACAAGTGCAAAAGTGAGCGCTTTTCTCAACACAGAAAGCAGGTAGCAGAATTTTTTGTGCTGTCCTTCACAGGGCTACCAGGGCAGGGTGAGAACCACAAAGAGAATTCCCTCATGGCAGTTTAGCTATTGGAGCTGTGCCTTGATTGCTTTATGGATCATTTTGGCTCTATATGAGTGCAAAAGTAAGCAGTTAACTTTCTCACCACAGAAAGCAGGCAGCAGAAGTTTTGTAGTATCCTTCAGATGACTACTGGGGCAGGGTGAGAACCACCAAGAGAATTATTTCCTGGCACCTTTTCTGGTTGGTCTCTGCCTGGATGGTTCCATGAAGGATTTGGGCTCTGTATGAGTGCAAATGTGAGCAGTTACTTTTCTCCACAAATAAAGCAGTTAGCAGAAATTTTATGGTGTTCTTCACATGGCTACCAAGGAAGGGTCAGACCCAGCTATGAACCCATTCCTGGCACATTCTGTATGGGAGCAGTCCTGTACTTTTCCATTCACACAGAACCCTGCCTGTGAATTTGGAAAGTTGACCTATTCTTGGCTCAAAAAACAGCAATCCTGAAGTTTGGTTGTGTTAGTAACATTGATACTAGGCACAGAGAGATGCAGCGAGAGAATTTATTCCTGGCACCTTCTCTGGGGTAGCACTTCCTGGGTGGTTCCAATGTGCTTTACGTCTTCTTTAGAGCACAGAAGCGAGAGTTCACTTTTCTCACATCAGAAAGCCTTAATTCTTTCAGTAATCCTTAAAATATTTTTTCCCCATGCTCCATCCCTATAGTTCTTCTCCTAAACCCCCTGCTCTGTCCCTAAAGCCCTTCACTCCAACTTCCCCAGCCCATCCTAAAATTTTTCCCCCACAACCCCGAAGTCCAGCCATAAAAATCACTTCCCTAGACTCCACCCATCAATCCTGAACTTCTTTCACTTCAAATCCCAGAGTTCATCCTTAAAACTCCATGGCCTGTGCCTACAATCTTTATTCTTGCTCTGTTGGTCCTTCCCTACAATCCTACCTCTTGCCCACATGCCAGTGCCATAGTCCTTTCTCACAAAACCCCAGTCAGTCCTGAAAATCCTTCCCCCAGACTCTGCCTACCTGTCTCAAACTTTCTTATGCATAAACCCCACAGTTCATCCCCAAAAATCATTTCCCTTTGTGTCTCCACTCCATCCCTAAATTCCTTCACTCCAGCCCCTCAGGTCCCTCCCAAATATCCTCCTACCCACTCTGCCAGTCAGTAGACATGTTCTTTTCCCCTGTCCCCCAGTCTGTCTAGAGAATCCTCTCCAACAAACCCTCTGTCCATTCATAAAATCCTTCCTCCCACCCCTAAGTCAGCATATACATTCTTTCCCCCTGCACCGCCACTGCACAGTCTATCGAATCTTTCCCCCCTTTCCCCCACTCCATCCCCAAAATTCTTTCCTCTGCCCCTCTGGTCCCTCCCTAAACTCTTTCTCTGCCCACCCGTCGTCCGTCCCCCCCCCGCCCCGTCTGTCCCTAGAATCCTTCCCCTTACCCATGGTCCATCCATACTTGTTCTCCTTACCCACAAACCTACCACTCTGCTCCTGAAATTCTTCCCCTAAGCCTCTAGTTCATCTGCAAGGTCCCTTTTCTCAGATCCCCCTCCCCCACCATTATCCTCCTAAATCTTTGCACCCATTCCCAGTCCATCCTGAAAATCCTTTCCCTTCTTCCTGGGCTATCCCTAACATCATTCCCCTGCTCTTCTCGTCTATCCCTGAAGTCATGTTTTCCAAAGCCTCCAGTCCATCCCTAATAACCTTCACCCTGCTTTGCTGGCCCATCCCTAAAATACTTCTCCTTGCCCTCCTGTCCATCTCAAAAATCCTTTGCTTGGCCCTCTGTCCTTCCCCCACCCCCCTCCAGTCCATCCTTACAATCTTTGCTCCCATTCCCAGTCCATCCCCAAAATCCTTCCCCTTCTTCCTGGGCTGTCCTTACATTTGTTCCCCCCACCTTACCACTCCATCTCTAAAAGCCTGACCCCCACTCCACTGTTACATCACCAATATCCTTCACCTTGACCACAGTACAGCCCTAAAGTCCTCCTTCTGTCTGTTCCCTCCCTAAACTCCTTCAACCGAAAGCCTCCAGGCCATCCCTAAAATCCTTCCCCTCACTGACCTAGTCTGTGCTGATAATCTTTCCCCCCGCACCTCCAATCCATACCCAAAAACATTCCTCGACTCTTAGGGTCTGTCCCAAGTCCTCTTAAGTCTCTCAGTAATCCTTAAAATCCTTCCTCCCCCCAGCTCCATCACTATAGTTCTTCCCTCTAAACCCTCTGCTCCATCCCTAAAGCCCTTCCCACCAACTTTCCCAAGCCCATCCTAAAATCTTTCCTCCACAACCCCCAAGTCCAGCCATAACATCATTTTTCTAGATTCCACCCATCAGTCCCAAACTTCCTCCACCCCAGACCCCTGGGTTCATGCCTAAAACTCCCTGGTCTGGGCCTACAATCTTTCTCCCTGCCCCCTTGGCCCTTCCCGCCTACTTCTTGCCCACATACCATCCCTACAGTCCTTCCCAACAAACCCCAGTCCATCCTGAAAATCCTTCTACCCAAATCCTTTAGTCCATCCCTAATCTCTTTTCTACCATCCCCCTGGTCTGTCCCCAAAATCCTTTCTCCCACCTCTTAAGTCAGCATATATGTTATTTCCCCCTGCTTACCCAGTTGGTCTATTGAATCTTTCCTCCTGCCCCCTGGTCCATCCCTGAAATCTTTCCCCTGATGCCCTCCTCTCCCCCCTTCAAATTCTTTCTTCATCTTCATGCCATAGCCATCCCTAGAATCCTTCCGCTTGTCCTCTAGTCCTTACCTGCCCGGGCCTTTCTCTCAGATCCGAAAGCAGGTAGCCCAAGCTCTTTTGCCCCAGGTCTGGGGCACCTAGAGGGAGGTCTAGGCCAGCAGTGCAATTCCTGCCAAGCACCTTGCCTGCGGGAGCAGGGGCCAAACATTCCCTTTTGTGAGCTAGAGACTCCTCTACCATGGAGAATGCACCGGGGCTGTTCTCTCAGCTCTGAAAGCAGGTAACCTAAGCTCTCTTGCTCCAGGTCCATGGTGCCTTGTAGAGGAATGAAGGCAATGAGCTGATTAGTGTTAATAACGTGCAGCTGTGGCCTTAGCTCAAAGGCAGTGGGTTGATGGACATGGATGATGTGCAGCTGTAGTTCATTCCTGTCAAGTGGTTAAATAGGACTGAGGAGTGTGGGAGAGGGGGTTGGGTGGGAGAGGAGTAGTATGGTCTGACCTCTGGAGGTGGGAGAAACAGTTTGGACAGTAGGCTCTGACTGGCAGTAAAAGCCTTGTTGCAGTTTACTTTTTTGTAAAAAAAGTTTACAGTTTGTTTGTGCTGCAACAGTGCCTAGAGGGAGGTGAAGGAAAGCATGGAACAATTCCTGCCTGGTGCTGTGCCCACTGGAGCAGAGGCTGGATGTTTGTGTTAGTGAGCAAGTGCCTCCTGTAGAGTTGAGAAGGTGCTGGAACTGTTGCCTTGCCTCAGAAAGCAGGTAGCCTAAGCTGTCTTGCCCCAGGTCCGTGGTGCCTTGTGGGAGGCAAGGGCCAGCTGTGCAATTCATGCCTGTTGCATTGTCTGTGGGCGCAGAGGCCAGAAGTTCATGTTTGCAAGCAAAGGTTTCTGGTAGCATTAAGAAGATGCTGGGACCATTCCCTCAGCTCAGAAAGCACATAGACTAAGCTCTCTTACACCAGGACCCTGGTGCCTAGAGGTGGGTGAGGGCCAGCAGCACAGTTTCTGCCAGGCCCCTTGCTAGTGGAAGCAGAGGCTGGATGTTTGCGTTTGCAAGTGAGGGCCTCTGCTAGTGCTGAGATGGTGCTGTAACGGTTCCCTCAGCTCAGAAAGCAGATAGCCCAAGCTCACTTGCACCAAGTCTGAGGTACCTAGTGAGGGGTGAGGGCTAGCTGCAGAATTCCAGCCTAGCACCTTGCCCACTGGAGCAGGCCTGATGTTCATATTTGTGAGCCAGGGCCTCCTGTACCATGGAAAATGCGCTGGGGGTGTTCTCCCAGCTCTGAAAGCGGGTAGACCAGGCTCTCTTGCACCAGGTCCATGATGACTAGCTCAGCCTGAGGGGATTTAGGATTTTTTGCCTTTCCATAAGCACACTGCTGTTGTATGCACGCCTCCAGAGGATTGGAAATTTTGAGGTTCAAATCCTTGGTTATCTCCAGGGTTCTTTGACTTGCATTTCTGAACCTAAATGATTGCTTGTCCCATGTCTGTGGAGGCTTGTGACACAGATCTGGCACAGAAGGCTGGGATCCCAGAGAGCCTGCTTGGAGGATAGAATTCATGTTTCTAATGGGGGAAAAGTCCTTTGCAGTGATGCTTTTGAAATATATATTTTTTAAAAATTATACATTCTAACAAAATACTTCTGATTTGATGATTTCACATTTTCTACTCAACTAGGCAGTTAGAAAATTTGCAGATCTAAGTTCTGTTTAGTGGATGTGTTATTCATGGCACCCTAAAGAGCACCTCTCAAAGCTGAACTATTCCAGTCATTTCATTCTCCACATAACTGATGTTTTCCCAAGCCTCTTTTCCTTTTTGTTGTTCTCTGAAACCTTCAGCTATATCTGTGTGTTTTGCAGAGCAGTGGTTCAGAGGAAGATCTATTGTTGATTTGTATGATGGTTTTCACTTCCAATATCGTTTTCAGCATTGCTCTGTTTGCATCCTAACATTGTTTGCTCTTTTGATCGATGCTGTGTGTTGAACAGAGTGTTATTGAGTTGTTCACAAAAGTAACCAAGTCCTTTTTTCCCCTATGTGGTTGCAGGTAATTTAGAGCCCTGTGGGTGAGATTATCCTTCCCGATGTCAATCGTTAGCTTTTATTTCTGAGCCCTGCAAGGCAGGCAGGGAGCAGCACTGTGATCAGACATCCTGCAAAGGAGCTGGGCTTCAAATTTGGTCTGGGACTCTGTAAGCACGCTGAACCAGCAGCCATTCAGGAGAGGCACGGAGGTAATGTCTTCCCCACAGAGCCCTGTCCCCTCTGTCATCAGTGTGACCCCCGCCTTGCTCTCACAGTTACACACCCCAGCTGCAAGTTCCCAGAAGAGCAAATACTAAGGAGAAGGCAGCATCTCCTTAGTTTTCTCAGAGAACTGTGCTGCAGGAGCTGAGGTTTTTCTGCAGTGATATAGAAAGATATTACTTCCTAGTATCACCCTAACAATCATCCAATACGTAAATGGTCAGCGCTACAGCATAGGGCAAGAGCTGGCAAGAGAAATTCCTTCATTTAAACTGCTAATCCCAGTCCTATAAAACTGTCTGTGGCCTTTGCTTAAACATTCAATTTTGAAGGGACCTAAAGGTTTCCTGAAAAGCTAACCTCTCGGCTGCTGTGGAAATGCTTAAAGTTTTGGGCTCTTGCTATTTTTTTCAATTCGAGCTTTTAATTGGCCTTTCTACCACCAGTCTGTAAACTCTGCTGTGAGTTGAGCATGTCAACCAAACCACACAGGCTGTCTCCGACAGGCAAATACAAATAGCAAGTAACACACAGGGGAAAAAAAGTGCAAAATATATTGTAACATGGAAAAATATTTTTAAATATTTTTTGCCACAAGTAAAAAAAGTTTGATATTAGATTGGTCAGTATGAAAAGGCATTTAAATGGATGAGTGATCTAGATTTCATGGTTGAAGATATTCTATATCTAGTAGGCAAGTGCTGAGAGATCAGTTAAGCCTCTTGGGCTTTTGCAGTGTAACAGTTTGCTGTGTGTAAAACAAATAACATGGATTAAGCTAGACTAATTTTTCTGGCAGATTAAGCAGCTGTCATCTGTGATGTTGTGGGAAAATTACTCAGGATTTGGATTAGAGAAAATTGGAATGTATATAGAAATGTAGTATTACAGAAAAGGTTTCAGGGTAAAATACAGGTATCGCTTTCAGGATGGCTGGCATGCACAGAATTTACTTTACCACAGCTCCCTACATCTCCCAAGATTTGAGTAGCTCTTATATGGGATTTGACTCAGTGATGCTGTCAGCAGTGGTCCCAGAAAAGGTTGGTCAAATCACCCACCGATACAGTGGGCTGGCAAATTGCATGTTGTGGGCAGGCTCAGGGGCACAAGGTTCTCATCTGTCTTGGGAAACTGACAGGCTGATCAAATATAAAGGGTTCGAGGAAACTGCTGGTTTTCATGTGACACAGTGGCTGGATGTTTTCAGTTTGGGAGCTGGGCTCCATTAGAATGTGAAAGTGCAGGTGGGACCATGTTGTGACTCAGAAAGCAGCAGGCCGAGTTGCTCCCCCCACCCCCCCACCGTGCCCCAGCACCCTTTAGCCAGAGGTGTTGCTGAGCTGAAGCTGCAGGGCAGCTCTGAGGCTGAGCTGGGTTAGCTGGGGGCAGAGGGGGTCCAGGGGGGGGTAGGATAGGGTTCCCGTGTGGAGCAGCTGCAGGGGATGGAGCAGCGAGATGCTGGGGCGGGATCCCTGTCCTTCCTGACGGGGCTTTGCCCAGACACCAGATGCTGTTCCAAGAGCACGTTCTGCAGCTTGATCTCCTTCAAGACTTGCAGAACCTCTGAGGAGTAGGAAGGAAGGAGTTTAGTGACAGACTAAAGGGCAAGGTGAAGGGTTTTAGAGAAAGGGTGGGGGGTGGAGAGGAACGGACGCATGGGGGCTGGGGGAAGGATTTTAGGATGGGACACAGGGGTGAGTCAAGAACCTTTTCAGGGACAGTCTGAGGATTTCGGGTACAGAACCATGGGATGGGGAAGTATGTTAGGGACAGAGTGGGGTGGAGTTTAGGGGTGGACAGAGGAATGGAGAGGATGTTGGGGCAGACATAATGAGTTGAGGAAGGTTTTTTGTGATGGTGGGAAGGATTTCAGGGATGGAGCCGGGGTGTCAGGGCAGGGGGTAGCTTAGGGGTGCACTGAGGAGTTTGCAGGGAAAGATTTTGGGGTGGGACCAGGAGGGTCAAGGGGAAAGGTTTTAGGGATGTACTTGGTGTGGAGTCAAGGAAGAATTTTGGGATGGATGGAGAGGGGAGGTAGGAGTAAGGAGCTAAGGGACATACTGGGTGCAAGTGAAACTGAGGTTTTAGAGATGGACACTGAGATGTGGGGAAGGATTTTAGACATGGACAGGGGAGGGGAGCAAGGATTTTGGGGATGAACTGTAGGGGCTGGGGAAAGAATTCTATGGAAGGACTTGGGGGGTGCAGCAGAAAAGAATGTAGGGACAGAGCAGAGGGGAGGTGGAAGGCATTTTAGAGATGGGCTGGGGGTTTGGTGGGAAGAACATTAGGGTGATGCCACTGTACAGATACCACTGTATGTACATTTATGTCCAAGGATTCCATTAAGGGAAGGTTGCCGGCTCAGCAAAGGGTCAAGATGTCTAAACCATGCAATTACCAAACTCTGATTTAGTGTTTAGCTCTATGTTAAACAAATCTGGGTACAAAGTTCAGACCAAGCTGGCTCACTGAAGTTGTTAGAAGTGACAAATGAAGGGACTTCTAAACCAGGGAGTCAGCCTTGGGAAGGACGGGGAACAAAGAATGGATGGGGAAAAGAACACTGTTCTCCTCAGTAATGAAGAAGCTTCCAAGTGAGGAAGTTCTGGCCACAAAAGGAGACCAGTTGATAAATTGCTGCAGTCCTCAGAAAGCTGGTTGAAAGTAGGACAAAGGCAATTGTGGCGGTGGGAGATGGCAACATCCAGCTCACATTGCTCCCCAAGAGAGGGCAAGCCCCAATGGAACTGTTCTCTTCTGCTCTGCTTTCAATGCCAGCCCCTCTGCAGGATGGTGTAACTGAAGGTGTAAGAAGGGGACTCTGGTGATGGCTGTTGCCTCTGTGAGTCCAGAGCAGAGGGTGTCGGTGCAGACCCAGAACCGAAGGGTGGCTCTGGCATGGGTGGGCAGGCACGAGGATGGGGTTTGGTGCATTACTGCACCCAGCCCTGGCTGGCAGCGCTGCCCCGAGCCTTGTGGGCTTTGCTTCTGATGGGACAGACCTGCCTGGCTTCCCTCTGTGTGCACAGAGGCCTTGGAGCTGGTGGAGGGTGAACTTGTGGTGTAATTTCACACAAGCACTGTAATCTTTCTGCATAAATGTCAGTGAAGTGTTGAGCATCCTGCATAGCTGGTGTTACAGGGTGCTGGTGCAGCTCCTGGTACAGCCCCAGGCTGGCCTATGGCTGGGTTTTGTGCAGCACCGCTGGTGCCCGTGGCCTTTGGCTTTCGCTGGCTGGAGCCAAACCCTTTGTGTTCCTGAAGGCCCCCATGACCCAGGGAGTGAGACAGGGGCTGTGAGGCTCTAGAGGCAGGACAAAGAAACTTGCAAGTGTTTATTATTGAGAACAATGAACAGTTTACTCTTACTTATTCCTGTACTACTGTCTTTCTACCTCTATGACTCCTACACTACTGAGTTTCTACCTCTCTGCTCCTACGATACTTTGTTTCTACTGCTGTGACACTGCCTTGCTCCCCACAGCCCCTTCTATTTCTAGCGTAGCCCCCACTGAGCCCTGTTTGGCTGCCTGGCTGGAAGCATGGGGAGTGCCACAGCTGGCGTGCGGGGCCAGTTTGGGGCAGGAGGTGTGACACGGTGTGGCGAAGCCATGGACGGAGCCAGAGCTGCCTCATATTTGAGTCCAAGGTCTTCTGGCAGAGCAGGGAATGCACTGCAGCTGTTCCCTTGGCTGAGAAAACAGGTAGCCCAAGCCCTGTTGTGCCAGGTCCTTGGCAGCCAAGGGCTGGTGAGGGCCAGCAGTGGAAGTCCTGCCTGGTGCCTTGCCTGTGGCAGCAGAGGCTGGACCTTCACATTTGTAACTGAGGGCCTCCAGTAAAGCTGAGAACACAGCAGGGCCATTCCCTCAGCTCAGAAAGCACATAGCCCAAAGTCTCTTGCACCAGATCCATGGTGGCTGAGGGCCTGCAGAAGAACTCCTGCCTGGCACTTTCCCTGTGCCAGTGTTGCAACCTCCCAGTATTACCATGAGCAGAATATGATGTTCTAACTGTTGAGCTTATTATTAAGGCTGAATGCCAATAACTCACCAGTATACATGGTGATTTTTCTGGATTTTTTTTTCTTATCCAGTTGTTCTTGAACATTTGAGTGCAATTTTACAGGATAAGACCATATTCTAAGAAACAATCTATCTTTTAAATTGATCAAGGTCATTGGTCAAAGGTATCTGAGAGAAGTGGATATTTCTGCAAACTTGTGATTGCAAAAAAGGGAACAATGTATTTGAAATGCAGCTAAGACGTAAAAGTTTGGCTAGAATGCTCACATGAATTTGGGCTTACACTGACAAAGGGTTATGCATCACTAAGGCTGGCTTACTGAGTAGCATTGTTGTTATTCACTTGACCATTTGTATATCTTATACACTGAACTGAAAAAGAAGTGAATTGAGACAGTTAATATTCTAGGCAAGAAACATCTGAGACTACCCTAGGACATGCTGTAGAAAAACCCGTTCAACACTTACATATGCGTATTGCTTTTGCAGATATGAGACGTGTGTGTTAGACCCTTAAAAAAAAATCAGTGAGATCTACAGATTTATGTAATAGTCTTATGTTTTTAATCTTTTTAGCTAGATACTAAGGGGTTGAAGTGGAAAGTTTCTGACTTGAATCTCTTCCATCCAAAGAAATTCATCTAACCAGCAGGTAACAGGCAAGGCTGAAAGATTACTTCTTGAAGCAGGACAACTCTGCTGATAAATCTTGCCATGTTCAAACACTAGAAATCAAAACAGAGGGGCTGAATTCAGAACACTCTGTGGAGACATGCAAATGCTAAGATACTATTCATAAAACTCTGTGTTAAAGCATCACCAGAAAAAAATGTGTAAGTTGTACAAACTGTTGTATTGAGCACTGGATTCCATTTCCCAGGACATACCCTAACCACTTGAACTCAAGAGCCTATATTCCACCCAAGCTACATATTAGGGATATAAGTGTCTGTCTGGATCTCAACCCTAGCCTAACAATGTTATTAGTTTGAGCTTGTGGGTGCCTTGAATCCTCTGCCCAATCCTCCTCCTTTTCTATTCCTAACATATGAATGGCACACGTGTACTTTCTGTGGTTTGGCAGTAATTTCAGTCTGAATCTGAGCCAGGCACATAAACCATGCTTGAGACACCTACATATGCCACTGGCTCATTACCAGCTGGGACTCCAGCCACAAAGCTATCAAGGTGGCTTGTGGGGAGCAAAGGTATCCCAGCCCTGGGGTGAGTGTGCTGCTCAGGATTAGTGTCAGTTCTAAGGTGGAATCTTTGTCCTGTTGTAATTAGCAACAAAACTTCCATTGTGTCAATGAGATCAAAATTACCCATGCAATGACAAGGAATGACAGGTAAGAACCCATCAGCTTGGGTTTTGAGTTGTTGCTATATCATTTATAATGAAGCATCTCAAGGCTGATGGACATAAAATAGATTTTTAATTGTGTGGTACAGTCTGTAAGGTGCCTTAAAATGCAGGATAAATTCTTCCTTTCCTTAAAACATCACAAATGCTGATCTCCATTTCTATATACTTTATCATTGTCAATAATCTGCTGAATGTACAAAGCAAGAAATGGGATGAAAACTAGAAAAAGTGAAGTTGTACAGAGTTGCTTTACCTTTTAGTGAACTCTTGTTTCATCAGCTTCAGTTATACAGCTGTCCTTGGGTCTAATTCAATGCAGAGAAGTGAAGTAATATTGCTAGACGGCTGTAAACACCAGGGAAATCCTCTATTGAGGGAGTGATGGCCCTTAAGGGGATATCAGACTTTATTGTTTCTCTGTTTTTGAACACCATGATCTTGAACTCTGAAGTAGCATTAGCATCCAGGACTGTACTGCTTAAACTGGGATTGACTAGGTAAACTGGTTATTCTTTATAAATATGTATTATAATATTCTCTTTAATTTCCATGTCAGGAGAATTATTTTTCTGCTCCAGAACTAGTTCAGTGGAAAAGGAGAAACATTTCCAAATGCTTGAAACTTAAGGGAGAAGACACAGAGTTAGGGCTTCTACAATCAATATTGACAGTGCTGTCCTAGCCTATATAAGATACAAGTTCAAGAGCCTGTCTATACCAATTCAGAGGACAGGAAGGCAAAGTTTTCTTCCCAAAATGGTAATTAAGATTAAAAAAAATAATTTAAAAAATCTATTTTCTGCATCCCAGGCTAATGCTCTACATTAAACTACAGGGACTTCAAAGGTCTTCACAACAATCTTTTGAAAAATGGATTTTAGCTTTAAAAGTATTTCAGCTCCCTCTGTTTTGTTTTTTTTCTTGGGATTATTATTTTTTTTTTAACTGCAGGTATTCTTACATGTCAAGCATTTTCCACATCTAAATAGAGGATTTGATTCTAACTTTGTACACTGCTTAAATTGTTTATGCATTTCAGGTCATCCAGATATTTCTTCAGCATCAATAGCTTTATAATATAACACATAATGCATAAACATAGTGAGTGTTTATTACTAGACCTAGACCAAAATCCTGATTTTAGTGCCAAATACCAGAGATATCCATGATTTCAACTCAGCTGTATGATTTGAAATCCTCCCCTGCAGTGAGCAGGGACATCTACTAGATCCTGTTGCTCAGAGCCCCATCCAACCTGACTTTGAATGTTTCCAGGGACAGGGCATCTACCACCTCTCTGGGTGACCTGTGCCAATGTTTCACCACACTCATCCTACAAAATTTTTTCCTAATATCTAGCCTGACTTTGCCCTCTTTCATTTTAAAACCATTACTCCTTGTCCTATTGCTAAAGGCCCTGCTAAAAAGTTTGTCCTCATCTTTCTTATGGCCCCCCTTTAAGCAGTTGAAAGGCCACAATAAGGTCTCCTCAGAGCCTTCCCTTCTACAGGCTGAACAATCCCAAGTCTCTCTGCCTTTCCTCACAGAAGAGGTCCCATCCCTCTGATTGTTTTTGTGGCCCTCCTCTGAACCTGTTCCAGCACGTCCATGTCTTTCCTGTGCTGAGGGCCTCAAGATATAGGTGCAGTACTGCAGGTAGGGTCTCATAAAAGTGGGTAGAGGGGCAGAATCCTCTCCCTCGACCTGCTGGCCATGCTGTTTGTGATGCAGCCCAGGATTCAGTTGGACTTCTGGGCTGCAAGCACACATTGCTGGCTCATGTCCAGCTTTTCATCCACCAGTCTCCCCAAGTCCTTTTCTACAGTGCAGCTCTCAATCCCATCATCCCCCAGACTGTATTGATACCCTGACCCAGGTACAAGAACTTGCACATGGCCTTGTTGAACCTCATAAGGTTCGCATGGGCCTACTTCTTGAGCTTAATCTTAACCAGATCCCTCTGGATGGCATCCCATCCACCATATCACTCAGCTTGGTGTCATCTTCAAATTTGCTGAGGGTGCACTTGATCCCACTGTCCATGTCATTGATAAGGATATTAAACAGCACTGGTCCTAATACCTGAGGGACACCACTTGTCATTGATCTCCATCTGGACATTGAGCTGTTGACCACTACCCTCTAGGTGCAACCATCCAATCAATTCCTTATCCACTGAATAGTCCATCCATCAAATCCATATCTCTCTAATTTAGAGAGAAGGATGCTGTAGAGGACTGTGTCAAAGGCCTCACAGTCCAGATAGACAACATTCGTCACTCTTCCCTTGTCCACATAGTCACTCTATGATAGAAGGCCACTAGGTTGGTCAGGCAGGACTTGCCCCACGTGAAGCCATGCTGCCTCTTTCGAATCACCTCCCTGTCTCCTCCAGGTGCCTTAGCATAGCTTCTAGGAAAATCTGTTCCATGATCTTCCCAGGCACAGGGGTGAAGCTGACAGGCTGGTATTTCCCAGGGTCCTCCTGAATGTTCCATGATACAACCTGGCATGAGCAGTTTATTTGAAAACAAAACCAGGAAGAAAACACTCAGGAAGCACTTAACAACACAACTTAACCTTTAAGTTTGTATGCATGATTATTTTTCAACTGTCCATGGCTAAACCTTTTGAGATTCTTCTATAGACAACACATCCTATGAATAGATCTTCAACTGAGATAGAACTAAACCAAAGGTCTGAGTGTTAGAAACAAACAGGCAGCTGTTTCCACCTGGGTCAACCTCACCCTGCACAGTACAGCAAGCAGTCAGTTTACTTCCTGAAGAATGCATCAAGTGGAAAACAGCCTGTGGGCTTAAGTTCGGAGGAAGAGGCAAAGAAAAAAAATTGCTTTAACTTATTCCCCTTTTTTTCAGCATAAAGACAAAAGAAAAGAAAAAGGAAAGTGTGGCTCAGAGTGAAATCTTCAAAGTCTCATCAAGGAGATTGAAATCTCATCCAAACCGCACTCACAAAGTTTTTTTTCACCCAAAATGCAAATAGTTCTCTTCTTTGACTCCCAGATCACCAAGGTCATCACTCTGTTCATGCACAGTAATGCATTCCCATTTGAGGGATCATTAACACACCATTATTTATTTATTTTAGTTAAACTCATGTCCCACCTGATTTTCTCCACATTTTATCAACAATAAATGGCTTATAACCAAAGACACCAATTTTATACTGCATATTTGCTGTAAAATCACATTTATGTAAACACTGACTTCACACATTCAACATGAAAGGGGAGTTGATATCTTTCAGACAAGAAGGTCAAGAGCATAGGCTGCCTGGAGGGCTGCCTTCAGGTAAGAAAATCAATTATGTAAGGTTAGTTTAAAATTTACTGCCTTTTTTTAAAGGTTATCAACTAAACGATGAGCTTTGTTATTTATATTCCAGCCAACAGCTGGAAGGGGCATGGGCAGCATTGCCTGAGTAACATTTCAGGAACCTCAGCCCCAGAAGAAATCTGCATGGACTTCTCTTGCCCTCTGCCTTTCATTTCTCTAACCCTCTTTACTGAAGAAGGCTTAAATGCATCATTGTGAAACCTGTCCAGGTGAGGGATAAAAAGGAACAGCTCTTCAGCACCTGCATTCCACTCTTCATCTGTAAGGTCCTTGAGGACATCAACAAACTTTACCATCCCTTTCCAGACCCCTGGGGCTAGCCCCACCATGCCCATGGCCCACAACTCCATTCCAGCTCCCTTGAAGCCATCAGTCCCTGCCCCACTGAGATCACAGGATGCCATCTCCAGTCTTGCCACAGCCCTGCCCTGCCCAGCCATGGGCCATGCCAAGCCAAGCCCACCTGCAGGCCAATGTCCCATCCCTGTCCTCTGGGAGGTGCCCAAAACCCAGGGACGCAGCTGTCCTGGCTTCTCCTTGGCCTGCCCTGCCCCTCTCTGTGCCACCCCCTGGTGCAGGGACCTGCCAGCCCCCCCAGTGCCCTGACACCATCTGCCTATGAAAAGGCCTATTCTTGATTAAGAAATAGAAATGCAACAGATGTTTCTGTTTTACAGGTGTCAAAAATGGGCAGGTTTTATTGGTTCTGGCAAGAAGCATAGTCTTACAGTCTATTTTGAATATAAAAGAGACCACAGTGGTGCTGCCATTACTTAAATTCTTGACTTCCCTTGGTCTCACTCCTAGCATTTTTCTAGTAGAACATTCCCTTATGAAGAAAGAAGTAGATGCTTCAATACAGCTTTCTTTTTTGGGTGGTTTGTTTGTTTTTTTCCTTGTTGCTGGAGCTGAAGGTCTGATTCATGCTTTGGCTTATATTTTCCTATTTTTATATGGGAATTTTCTCCAGTGCCCTTCTAATGTCAGTTTTACAAGGCAGTTTTGCTACAGTTTCGTTGCAACTTGCACTACATGGTCCACCCATCACTATAGTATTTCAGAAGCAACACAAAACTGTGTTCTGAATGGTCATTCCCAAGTTTGAAGGGCATTCAGCAACTCGATGAAGCTAAACTTTTTGATTAGAAAATTTCAGAATGAGCATCATTGTTAAAATTATCAGCTTCCACTGGGGACCTAGCTGCAGGCTGGCTTTAAGGTTTCCTGCAAAAAAAATGCACAGTGAACTCATTGTCCTGGCTGCCAAACGCCAGTGTGAGGCCCTTGACAGCATGATGGTATCAAACCTCCAAATAAAAAGCCATTCTCCTAGCAGACTGTAGCTTCCAGCAATGTACATTGCTTGATACAGTCATTAGTTTTTATGCAGTTTTAGAGCAAACGTTTTCCTAGGAACCCAATTTTCTTCTGACAGAAAAGACTATTAGGCACCCCAAGCATGACAAGTGTCAAGAGCTCCTTCCAATTGAAAATGCCATCAACAGAAGGTGATTTGCCATCAAAGCTATACACACATACTTTGCTTGGTTTGAGCTTTAAAGAAAAAAAAAGAAAAAAAAAGGAGAAAAGAGAAGTATCTTAGCTTATCTCTTATGATCTCCTCTGCTGTTTCTGGCTAATATTTGTTTTAAAACTTTGCAAAAGGCTCTTCTATAAAGGCTGTAGTGAAAGGATGCCTTGATTTTTCAGTAGGTAACAGCCTTGAATTTTGCATTATGCAAGGACAGCTGGCAAAGCATGTGGGCTGTGAAATAAGCGGAAGACTTGATAAAATCCATCCTGAAAAAGAAAACAAGGTTAGGAGCAATGAGCTGTGACTGACTAGAGCTGTGGGAGCTTGGAAACCTTCCCCCAAAATGAAAATGCTTAAGGTTACTTATCAGAATTGGCTGTTGAAAGACACCGCGTTCTGTGACAGCATGAAATGAGGGAAGATGAAGCTTAGTCCTGTCCTTTGCTGTTTCACAATGCCCAGCATCCATTCCCAAGGAATGCACTCAACTTGCAAAGGCAACTTAATTTCTACTGGAGGGGCACATACTGTAGTGGAATATAAACTGTATTCTGTGCTTTTAATTTCAAGGTTAAATCTGTGCTTTTAATGTCAAGGTTAAATTGTTCTTAATATGGACAAAATAAGCTATTCTCAGATACAAAAATGTCATGGATGGCTCCAGAGCTTGAGCCCTTTGGGATATTGGACTACAACAGTGGTGCCTCAGAAGAGGCATTTTAGCACTGCACAATGTACAGGAGTTTCTGGTTGCTGTGCGAGCCCCAGAAGCCAAAATTAGATCAGATAACTATTTCTCCAAAGAAGGCTTTTCTTCCTATAGTCTATTCAGTCAATAAAATGACCAAAACTTAAAATATTTTTTACAGCTTTTCTAGAGAATCTTTTTGCTCCTCTGATTTCTATTACTCTATTTATTGTGAACTATTTCTCCCTGCTTTAGAAGGTCGCTGAACCCTATCAACAATTACTCATTTAAATTTGCTGGAAATGACTAAGGAAAACGGGATTGTCTCAGCCATTATCTTCATGAGACATGTCCTAGAGACTTAGTGTACAAAACCCACAATATGTAAAACAAACAAAAAACCCAAACCACCCCCCTGACACTCCCTTTATTAAGGATTACATGGCAAAGATGTAGTTAAAGCAAATGTAGTCAAAAGTCTAAAATCTTTAAGTTTTTTAAATATTTTGCTCAGTAATCTGACCAAGAGACTGTGTCTTTTTCTTGTGGAGACTGTATTGCAATACAATTTGCATTGTTGGTATTAGCTAGATAAAACATTGCTGTCCTCATTAAAAAACAGCATTAAAAACAGTCAAGCTAACCTCACCATAAATTAGATGGCAAGGGCATAGATGTAACACACCTGAAATAAAAATCAACCCTGATATATTGGTGAAATGCCAGCATAAAATATCAAACAAATTTTACTTAATTAACCTTCATGGACTAGTAAAGAGTAGGATGATTTCATGTGTTAAATAGTGCATTACATTATTAAGCTCTGACGTTGTTTGGTGACTGATCACTTAAATGAACAATTTCACAGGAGCTTCTTTGTATATGGGGGTAATTCAGGCATTTGTAGTAATGTTTATTTTGCAAGTCATTCTGTTAGTTTCAAAGTTACTTCTCAAGTCATGCTGCGAAGAAATTATCCTTCAGTAAGAAGTATAAGATAAACCATTGTTCGTAGCAAGATGTAATTCATAGGGAAAAAAAATCCTGAAGTTCTCTTTGACTCACTTGGGACATTTCTGGAGAATGCCAAGTGTACTTCTCCGCAGTATCTGCACAGATATTGTGAAAATAGCCAAGATTAATAGACACAATACAGTCACAAATCAGGAAGTTACGATACAGATGCCAAAGAAGTGTGTGAGCAGATGTTAAATGGTACACAGGGCAAGGACAAGGTCAAAAGCTGGAAGGATGAAGTACTGAAGAAAAGCATATAAGGGAAGCTGCCACTTTGAGCTTCTAACACTAAATATTGAACTTGACTTGAGACAGGAGCTGCTGCTTCACACAGTGAGGTGTGATATGATCAGTGAGGTAATCAGTTGCCTTTTGTCTCAGAAAATAATTTCTGACTTTTGCTGAGTTTCTATCGGCAGATTTAATCTCTACTTTGTAAAAGAAAAGGCTTTAAATCATAAACCTCTGAAAAGATAAACATTTTTAGAAAGTTGTTTTAAAAGTGATTGTACCCTATGTGAATGTTTTAAGGAAACCATGTGGAAAGATACATTTTTATTAAGATGAGATAAATTAATCCTTACCAGAGCAGAACAAAAATGGTAGGCAATGACATTATTAAAAAATAAACTGACTTCCTAAAAAAACATTTCATGGTTGAAAGAAAAAGGTAATTTCTGACTGTTTTCCTGGTTTATTTTTGTCCAGGAATAGTGGAAATGCATGAACTAGGTAGATTAAATTTGATTAGATTACATTGATTTGGAATAGATAAAGGATATTGGGAAAATAAAAATACATGAAATTTGATAATGTTATTTTTTACTTAGGATAAAAGCTTGTCTATAAGAAGTCTGCCCTGAAGCTGTGCAGTTGAACTGGAAGAAAAGATTTTACAAATTCCTACAATATTGGAATGTGTATTTAAAGAAGACCTGGAATTTCATGGAATAGTTTTAGCTTAATTTGACAGTATGGCAAAAGTTGAATTTTTGTCTTAAACTGTTTAATTCAATAGGGTCTATAGGCACATTCCCAAAAGCAAATTTTGACAATTAGAATGATTGTGTGTCTGTTAATGTCCGTTAAAGTACCATACAAGTGCAGGCTAGATCTTAACCATTATAAGGATTTTGTGTGTTCAGTTAGAAAAAGTTTCAAAAGAGCTATTTGAAGGAAAATATCCTGCATGGTATAAAACAAGATGAAAAATTACCAGTGTTAGAATTTTAGCTTAAGGAACAGCACACTAGAGTTTTCACATTGTAACCTGTAGACTTGGTAATATCTTCTACTTTACTAAAAAGTCTATGAGAAAAGACACTTGCACTAATGTAGGCATGCTGGCTACTGCATTGCTTTTGTCATTAAAATTCACTGCAACCCACATGTTGATCTGATGGTGATTTCATGGCTAAAGATTAGGTGAGAACCTTGTCTACAGAAACCGGAAAAACAGTGTCTTCATTACTGAGCAGACATTCAATATCTTCTTTCAAAGACTAATTTGTCTTTGATAATTTCAATATCTAATTTCAAAGACTAAAATAAGGAGTGTCCAAACCACTACCTGATTTTTTTTATATATATCAACAAGTTTCTTTTCAGTTTTATGATCTTGGGACCTGAATGCTCATGTCTACAGTTCCAAATGTCAAACCTTACATGTAGGATTTTCTATATTGTTCAAACTCTTCCTATTAATAAGAATGTACCGCAGATTTAAGCAGTTAAATGAGCAGAAGAGATGTGCTATCATGAAAATATAAAAGCATATAATTTCAGTCTGCTGAGATGCTTTGATAGGTTTTCTCTTGTGTAGTCAGAGCAGCTGTTACAGAAAGAGCCAGATTTTCAGGAATAGGAAGGCAAAATCTATTGATGTGTTCTGTATTAAGAAAAGTTTTGTTCTGTATGAAGAACAAATATGACCTTTTTGACACTCAAGTCTAGTAGTTACATTCTCCTAAATATATATAATGCTTCTCCATTTTTCCAGAAAGTTATAAAAATTTATAACAAGTTTATAGTGTCTATTATAAAAAAAAGTAAGAAACAACAAAAAAGAAAAACACAACCAACACCAAGATATCCACCTACATCTGTACAGAAAAGTTTTCAAAAGGTGTCTAGGACTTTCTTTACCACCCCATAAAGGGACACATTTTAAACACTGTCAGTATTGTGATTCCCTCAGTACTTATCACAGACATAAAAAACATAGGTGACTTTCTGAAGACAGTAAAATTGCCGATATCCCAAAGAGAGTCAACTTTTACCACTTTTACCCCCATACCTGATATGGGGGCATCAAGTAATACAAACTGTATGGAAAGAAGCTCTTACACCTAAAGATGAGTTTCCCATGATCTATGGAAGCTGAGGAAAACACCGTCCTTTGTTTACAAAAGTATTTCAATTACTGGAAAAGACATTGCTTCAGGAATCATTGAATAGTTAAAATACAAAACTGACTTCTGGCTAATACCATTCAGAAAGCTAGAAACTACTTCTACAGGAAAACATGTGATTAGCAAATCAAATGAAGACCACAGTGGTATAGTGGAATGCTTTAAAAGTGATCTTGGAGTTTTCATTACTGTATCACCAGAAGACAGGAGGGCAGTAACGACAAGGAGTGTCATATTGTTTTGATCCTTCTTTTTTTTTTTTTTTTTTTTTTTTTTTAAATTCCTTTTATTATGTCCCTTTTTGTTTGCCAATGTCCTGTTAAGGAAAAGGTGTTTCCACAGTCTATGAACTATACATAGTGTGTACAGCTTGTGCAATTGAGCTTTTATCAAGCAAAGACTCACACGGAAAATTATTTACCCTAGTTATGACTCCACTTTATTCTTTTGTATATGGCTCTTCCCAGCCCGTTGTATTTATGTAGACTCCCTATTCACAGTGTCAGGCAGAAAAGTTCAGAACTAATGAAAATGATAGTCAGCTTTACTAGATACATAGCTTGACGGGTGGTGTTTCAACCTTTGGCTCTGGAGGAAAGCAACACACAGAAATATGCTAAATTTGCCCCCAAATCTTTGTGCAGCGAGTGAAGAGACGGGACACAGCTTGATGCAAGCAAGACGTCAACTTTATTGTACACCATCACAAGTTTATAGATGTTTTCAGAGGCCGCGCGCTTTAAATAGATTGGTTCTTTAGGCCGAGCATTACGTACTGGGCAATCCCTGACTGGTTAGTCAACAAACAAAGGACACCGTAAGGGAGTTTCCATAGACAATCGTTAAGT
>JAVJGJ010000057.1:70784781-70807728 GCA_035590215.1 Microhierax caerulescens | reverse complement strand
CTTCCTTCCTTCCTTCCTTCCTTCCTTCCTTCCTTCCTTCCTTCCTTTCTTCCTTTCTTTTTTCTCTTTATCTCTCACTCTCTCTACTTTGCATTTGCAAACCTGTTGTTGGGCAAATAAAGTTCCATGGCTCTTGACTCCATTTTGAGTCTTAATTCTGTTCCCAGGAATACAAGCAGAACCTCACTCCGGTCTTGGTCCAGCATGCGACAGATGCTAATACAGGAGCAGCGACAGTTGTACGGCCGTAAGGCAGCATCCCCTCAGGAGTTTAAAGCCAAAGCTGCCAGAGAAACTGACGCAGAAGAAAAATGAAAACGTCAGAAATTTAATATTCTATTCTGGAAGAGCAAAGTGCTGTTTGTGTTTGCCCTCAGGACAAGGGACACTTCAGATTTTGCACAACTTAACTTTATTGAAAACTGTATCAGTAATTTTGAGTTACAAAAGTAATTTTAATTCAAGTATCAGTAATTTCACAGCTAAACAAAATTTCAGATCTGGCCCATCAGTTCCACAGAAATACTCAGTTAAACTTTCTAAGAGCCCTTTCAAACTTTTACCTCCAGTGCTGTGCAGCTGCACAGCATTATTTTTCCCCTATTCAGAGCTGACCCTTTCCATTTAAATTGGAACTTAAAAAAGACACTCATTTTTAATGCACTGCTCTACACTATGACAATTTAGTGTTGAGAAAGTGATGGGAATGCCATGGGATGTTGGCTTTTATTAGAGCAAACAAGCAGCCTTCAAGTCTGGATATGTCTTTCTGCTGTACCAATGCAGAAAAGTATGCACATTCCAGCTTAGAATTTCTGAAAGCAGTTGAGATGGATCACATAAATGGTGGGGGAGGGAAATAAATGTTAGACTCTGTTTCAGTTTTATTTCTTCTACTCTTTTCCCCTCTGTTTTGCCAGTGCCTGCCCAGGGAAGAGACTTCAGGGAAGCTGTAATCTCTAGTATTATAATTTCTAACTCATTAGGGCTTAATTTTGCTGTAGTACTTACTTACATTGTGCTTTTGAAACATTTGAGGTATGTTTTCCCTAAAGATAGTGCAGAACTTTTGCTGTTATGGTTTATTTCAGGAAACCAGTGCAAGGTGCTCAGCTGGCTCTCTGACAGATACTCCTGACTGTCTTCTGGTGGGAATAGCAGAATAAGAAGGCAAAGAAGAAGACTAGACACCATGAAATAATGGTTCAAATATAATCCAACTTTATGCAATACTTCCTGCCCTAATTTCATGTCACTTGAAATGCAAAAAATAAAAACCCTATTCTGCCCACTAAACTGTAGCATAAATTGTTTGAGAGCTTCACAATAGGAGGTGATCGCCATCACATGACCATTCCTGTGGAACTTGTGCATCCTAAGATGTAATGATCTGCACACGCTTACTCTATGGACACCCAAGAACTCCACTTAAACCTGAACGTGTCTTGCACTGACTTAAATGAAAAATCAGCATAAGTGAAGATTTCAGGACTATGTTTGAGAAAGTCCACAGAAGAGAGAGTCATCAGTCTTAGAACAGTTTCACAGCTACACTTTCCTGTGTAGAAGAGGAGGATTTGGATGCACACCTTTCTAAAGAGATTATTAAATTACATGAGATACTTCCCTTGTTGTTGGAATATTGAGGTTTTCCTGTTACCTGCAATCAATATTTTGAAAACCAGCTTCTTTATTACATAGCTTCTTTGTGTAACTCTTCTGGTCTTTCACAAGCAACTTAGTTACAAATGTGGTTTGTTGTCATCAGGCAACAGGATCATGGGATATCTTTTTATTCTAATTTTTATTAAAATTTACAGTCAATAATGGAGAGGGGAATCTTAAATGTTAATTCCATAATTGATTTTATAGGTTATGCAGTCACAGGAATAATGTCAAACTTAAATAGACATACCAGTTATGGCCAGTAACAATTTTTATTAGCTGCAATTAAACCAATTAACGACAATAATTCAAATAACGTTTGATCAGGTTCTGCCACCATTCTTCACATGGATTTCTGTCTTTTCCCTCTGGAAGCCCTGTTACTATGGGACCAACTACACCACAGTTATTCAGTGTTCATACTTTACCCTGGACAGTAAAAAACAAACCAAAAATTAATTAATCACTTTTGATGCAGAAATGAAGGCACCTTTATACTGTAATGCAGTTTTTTAGAAACAATTACTGATACCTCTTGCTAGGAAGTCTGTGAGAGGATAAATAGTAGGAAAGCTTAGGAGATGCCCTACAGGAATATCATATGTCTGTTTAGTTATATAAATTCGCAAAAAGTGATTGTGGGACAAATTGAAGAAAAGTGAGAAGAACTGAAAAGATCCAGTTCTTTCTTAAATACTAAAGAATTACCGAACTGGGGGGGGGGAGGTGGAAGCTCTGCCCCATGGACATCTGGTGGGAGCCAATGTCTCTGTAAGCAAAATTTTTAACGACTGGTTCTGAATGTTCAGCTGTTAGTTCTTGGTCTTCAAGGTCAAAATCATTTTTCTTTAAAGTAGGATAATTTTGCAAGTGCAGTGCCTGAACAGATCCCAGCACTGCAGAGCTTGTAATGTGTGTCTACTCCAAAAAAATATGGTCTTTGAGGAATGCAGGCCAACCTAGAGATGTCTTTCACGGGTGATGCATATTGTGAAGAACGGTGTATTAATAGAAAGCATTGCCTCCACATGAGCCAGTTAACATCATTATGGATACACTGTGATTGCCAGGTATACGGCTTAAAGCCCCCAAAATCTCACCTAAATCAGCCTCTTTTCATTACATTTCTGCTTGTTGGTAGGCTTTGTTGAAAAAGTTTTTTCATATCTTGGATAAAAGAAGTTGTAGCAGAGTTCAGAAACAGCTTATAAATAAAATACTGAAGTGCCTAGAAACTATTAAAACTGAGTTAATTAAAACAAAGTTCAGTGAGCAAAAAACTTAGTTTCATTAAAAAAAAAAAAGTAAAAAAACCTGCAAAATCTCTTCTTTCCATATGGTTTGACATATCTTGTATCCAGGCTTGCTCAAAATGTGTCAAGAATTACTATTGTGGGCTTATTATACAACTTGGCTGTTACGTGTTTAACCTTAGGAGAAGTCAGGAAGACTCTCTGGGGGTGAAAAGCGAACAAAAGCTCCACATTCTTTTGAGGTGCACCAACCAGAAGCCACAAGGCATCTGAGAATATTCACACACACATAGCCCACCCCAAAGTGAATACTTTGAAAAGCCCAACTGCCCTAAGTTAGAAAACAACGTAATCAGGACTGACTTCCCTGCATCGTGTCTGCTTCTGAAAAATGCCTCTGGCTCCAGTCAGGGAGATGGGGACTCATCTATAACACTCCAGGATCCTCACTGTGCTGATCCACCAATTATGATTTACCTCTCCACTTGCTCAGAGACCTCTGCACTGCACCGCAGTGTGTGCGCTAAAGATATCCTCAGCTCTCACTGCATCTCATCTCAGGTTTTCACCAGCTAAGATGGTTAAACATAGCATGACATTTCACAGAAGTGTGGTGCAGCTCTTCCTAAACTTCTAACATGTTGTCTGCTGTGATGATGAACTTCCCACGCCTACCCCAAAATCCACTGTCAGGAATTCTTTTTGAGGGATATTTGTAGCACCTCCTCCACCCTGTTCCTGTCTTCAGATGTAGTAGAGAAAAGGCTAGACTTCTCTGCTTCATTCTGCAGCCCAGCATCTACACTACTCTGTCCAAGGAGTCTGAGATACCCTAATTAAACTTACATAAGTGCCTTCAAGATAACTTTACCAAAGGTTCACAGTCTCTCAGTTGCAATCTCTGTTGTGTCTACAGTGAAGCACAAGTAAACCCGACATCATCTGGGTCCTGTTCAAGCTGCAGCTCTCTGGATCTGCTTAGGAGCTAGCCACGTAAGTAGGCATCAAACTTGTCAAACGTGGATTGTAACCTGAAATATGCTGAGCTCCACACTGCAGCAATACCAGCACTTTGCAGAAGAACTAGCTAATTCAAAACTTGCTCGGAGAAAACTGCATTGCAGTTACTTTCTGTGAAATTCTTACGGATGGAGTTATGGATAACCAGCTTTGGTAAGCTTTTCCCGTGACTGCAAAATAGGCATATTTTGACATGACAGTATTCTGCCACTTTCTGATCCACACAATCTATCCCAGCCCAATACTATTTTTAATCTTTAGTCATCATGCAAATGGATAGTGACAAAATTAATCAATACCATGGGTCTTGCTACCAAGATTACAAAAAGGCAGTCACCTTGGTTTTAATGTTGTGGGATTGTTGTGGTGTTTGGTTTTTTTTTCTTGTTTGGTTTTATTTTTTTTTATATTATCTTGCATATAATATATATCTAATAATCAGAATACAAAGATTACTGTATATTTATTTGCAAATATATTCCCATAGACTTGTGATCACCTTCTAACGCTACAACAGTCCTGCCCTCTGAGCCAAGTGAGTAAAGACCATGCAACCCATCCTTTCCAGTGCATCCAACTCAGCTACATGCATAAGTCAAGGTTTCTGCACTACTTTGGCTCTGCCTATTGATGGGGAAACAAAACTAGCATAATATAGTTTTAATTTTTAAACCAAGGGGCTGAATAAAAATTGAATGTACAGTGTGTGGTCTTATATCATGAGGGCCAACATTTATTTTAGATGCTTTTCATTGTCCAGTTTATTACTCTCCTGTCACACTAAGGTATATTGTCTTAGATTTCATGCCTGCTTTAATGTGACAAATTAAGAAGTTCTGGATAGATTACATACTGAGAAAGGGATGTGTGAACGGGTGTGAGGAGAACATAAAACGCTTGAGGAAGGATTTGTGTATAACAGCTTAATGGCCCATCTTTTCAATTAGATTAAGCTCTGAAATTTGACCCATTGACCTTAAGTGTTGACTCCTCTGGAGAAAGCACAGTAGCTTATTCAGCAAAAACTGCAGATAAATGTAAGGAGAAAGAATTCAATTATAAACAAAGTTATAATGCAGTATTCACAGATCTGTTGCCGTGCCACCAGCATTAAAGCAATTTTGTTACCCAACCAATGACTGTTACAGGAAAATTTTAGTCTGTGACTGGTGTATTTGAATGAAAGGTTATTTTTAACAGCTCAGACCATGGATTTTCTACCGATTTACCAATTAAAATGTTAATTACTAAGTTTTTTGAGAATATTTTATTTAATGCAAACATTTCATAATGTTTTATCTCCAGACAACTCTGAATACTATCGTTAAAATCCTAGTACTAATTTATAGAAAATTATTTTCACTCACTATTCCAATCTTCATCTATTTTCCATATTCTGTTTTGTGTCAGTATTACATAGACATACATTTCTGGTCTTTTTTCTTTAGGTGATGGCCACATGTAAGCTCTTGCTTTTTAATACTGATGTACAATTAACTCTCTGCTTTACCGGAGTGATCCCACAGAATTTTTCTCTGTCTTTTAGAGCTTCTTTATGCCTTTCACTTCTCCCATTAGTTTTCCCTCCTTGCACTGTTTGCTCTGTATTGTTACCAGCAAAAGCAAAGACTGGGAAAAATCGTTGCTGAAACCAGCTGAAACTATCAGTCCATTTTAAACAATAGCCTGAAAACTGGTTAAGCCACTGGCCAAGTTGACTTGTAGACCACTCATGGCTTGAAAGTTGTATGAAGAGCAGCCACCAGAGAACCTGGACCTAGCATTCTTGACTGAGTTTGGCAGCAGTTGGTTGGTTGCACTTAGGACCCAACACAATTAAGAAACTAAAACAAATATTCTGTGGACAGTCAAAATTTCCACTGAAACTCAATTTCTATTTTTTATTTTCCTTGTGCATCTTGTTCCCATCCTCCTCTTTGGACAAAGCTGTTCACATGTACTTCAGTTTCTGTAACATGCAGTCCTTTTCTGGGAATTTTGTCTATTTAAAGAAAGAAGTACCAAGGGGATATATTATCTCAGCAAGTCACTGTTTCTAAACCCTTACATGTGCTATAGTGCTTCATAGTTCCCTGTGTATTATCACCCATCCCATGTTTTAGCCTATTATGATAATGACTGATTATTAAATATTCAGACACTTCATTTCTCCAAGAATTGCCTGAAATATAAATATGATGATTCTGAAGGAGAGATCCCTTGAGAAAAGACTCTAATAGCTACAGCTGACAATATTCCGTGACATGCCAATGGAATTTTATGCTATACAAAACCATTATCCAAGAAACATGCAAATGAAAATGAAATTCTGGGGCAGAGGCAAACTAAAATATTGCAAGCACAATGTTCACCAGCAGTGTAAAGCATGTGTATGGCTTGCTAGCTGTCTCAGACATGGGCTGTTTCTATTGCCAGGTGTACAAGATTTTATTTCTGGGTCACTTGTTTCCATCTGCAATTTCAATGCCTGCACAAGACTTGGAAGTATTAAGGTACCTGTTTACCTGCTGGATGCTTTTTAATGAAAAATTCTGAAAAGTAACCTTGTTTCCTTTAATAATTTTCTGTAAAGGTGCTTGTTAAACATCATGTTATCCACTAAAGAGGCATACTTTTATATATCTATTTAGATTATAAACTAATGGTAGTGGGGTTACATTATATAATTCTTATAATGCAGATTCTGAAGGTTTGAAAGTTTAATCAGTTGTGAAAATACCTATTTGGTTCTTTAGACTGGGATTTCAACTAATGTCATTCAGAGTGACACTGAAGAGGTAAAAAAGAGCAGTGCAGGTCTTTTTCAGCTTTTTGTATCAAATAGAATACAGGCAGGGAAGGAAAGAGAAGATAATTTAAACAGAGAAAGATGGCTGTAAATGTGATACTCTATATTTAAGTAGTTATAATTATTGCTAAGCCTACAGTTTCAATATGCAACATGACCTAAATATGCCTCTGAATTGTACTTTTAAGAGAGTTTGTCTGTTGTAACGTTTTTCTGTTAATGCAATACTTGAATTTTAAGGGTCTTATTAATCATTGGAAAATGTAAAATTCCCTTGAAAGCTATCTGCAAGCAAAACCCTACTCGTATAAGGATACTTTCATTGCCTACTTTATTCTTATCTACACTAAAAAGTTTTACCTAATGTAGCTATTTAAAAGAGGGATGGAACATTGTACCCAGTAGCTATGCTACATTCTAACTTCCTTTGGATGCAATTATATGAGGCTAGAGGTGCTTCTAGAACTGTTAGAAGTCATTTACTTTGATGCAACCAAAAGAAAAATAATAAAGGTAAAACTGTATGAATTTGTAGCTCTGGAGTAGCAGTGGAGAAGAACACAGAAAAGGAAAATGATTGTTTCATTTGAACTGTACTAATACAATTGTTTTTCCTAGGACAGAATATACCCAACTCCTTCTCTCTCAGCTTGCTACAATGCAGATCTTGCTGCTTTAGGGCTATATCCAGGGCTATTTTCCTGAAACAATTTTAGAGATGGATGCAGCATTTCATCTCATATTTCTTGCAAAACAGAAGTGTATTCAGCAATACTGAAATGTACCAAATGCATATTATATAGAAAATAGAATTTTCCAACACAAAGAACATTCCATTATATAATTCATAGCCTTTCACTTAGAAAACACACATGAAATGGGTTTTTATTCGATTTTAAATGTGAAAAATAAACTTGCCCTTAACCTTGAATCAAAATATATTTCTGCTTATTCTGAATTGACAAGTCCCTGTCCTTGTCCCCACTGAAACAAAATATTTGTACAAGTGCAGCATTATCTGTCCAGCAATACAAGTTTTATATTGTCAGTGAAGCTTTTGCATTTTACTACCACCACAAGGACAGCAGCTCTTATGATACACGTTCTGGCTGAAAGCTGAACCAGAACTTGAGTAATATATTAGTCTCAGCTTTCCTTGTCTTCTGCTACTCATTAATCCTTCCTTCCTCCTCTTTCTGTTCATTCAGTTTTCCTAATCCCATCTCCTTTTCCCCATTACTGTCTTCATCCTTTCCCCTCGGCTCTCTTGCATTTCATTGCTCATTTACTTGTTGCTTTGCGTTTACACACATGAGGTGAAAAGCTAACGGTCAGTAGAAGCTGTAGATACCCAGTCTAAAACTTAGTGGATGTGAAAAGTCCTCAAAGAGCTATGGATCAGGACTCTGTGAAAAAAAAAAACCAAACCAAAAGAAGACAGAAAACCTAAAAGAGCTCCTGGGTGAATTGTTATCATAGCAGTCACTAGAAGAACCACGGCTCCCAAAATTGACTACACCTTAGCTTCAGCTCATCAGCTATACCCAAGCCAGTGGAGGAAGCTGACCAAAGGCAACATTTTCATGCTGGCACTCTTTTGACAGCTTCTACTTCACCAGACTTACTTTAAGCTTTTTTCTTGGTTTTATGCATTTTAAATGCTGACAAACTGTAAGTTGCTCTATTGCTGAATCATTAATGAATTGCTGTTACCAGCTGCAGACAACTCCATGCATTTCTCCTTAACCTTGGAGACCCAACTCATGAACATGCTTAATTTCAAATCTTCAAAAAGTGAACGCAGAATCACCTCTTGTTCTGCAGGTAACTCTTAGTTATGCGGCACTGGCAACGTGGGGAATACAGAAGGAATGTTTGGCCTGCATCATGCCCTGATCACAACCTGCCATGTTGCAGCTCCCTGCTATTCCCCACCCCCACCCCCCACCCCGTTGAATTTAACGCCTTCTCTTAGTGTAATTTTTCTCTTAAATCCTGCAGGTGCTACCTATCTCTGTCTCAGCAATATTACTTCTCCTTTCTGTTTTGCCCTGCTCATTTTATCTGGCTCTGCCCTGTGAAATTTCTTGAGGTTCTTTCAAATACTTAGCAACGTCCTCTGAAGCATGAGTCTGGCTGCCCAGTGGTGCTGTGTCACCAGCAGCTGAGCTGAGGCTCGGGGAGGTGGCAGGGATCCGGGATCCTCGTGGCAGAGATGCTGCAGAAGATGCAGGAAACTGGAAACAATCACAGCTTAGACAAGCAGACATCAGGAACAGGGAAAATAAACAACAGATATTTCTAGGGAATGGAAAGTAATTATAAGCTTTCTCTGCACTCCTTTTTCCTCAAGCCATTCTTAATGATTCTATACTTCTTGTATTAATTCATTGATTACGAATCATGAATTGAGTTGCCCAGAACTTAAAAAAAACAGTCCATATTGGGTTTCTACAACTGAATATCATAAAGAAAAGTAGCCTGCAGTCTCCACCACAAACCTCTCAGTTCAGTTACACAGTACCTACAGTATTTGTATAGGGCCTAGCAAAATGGAAGAGAGATCTGATTGTTTCTGGCAATCACCATACAAAAAATGAACAATACAATCAACTTGGAGCTAGTTGTAAAAGTATAAAAAAATGTAACTATGTAACTTTTAAAGAAGACAATATCTGAATTAGAGGTTTAACAATAGACATAATGGCGGTACATTCTAGCTTCATACACTGTGATCATACAGCTCTTTTCAACGATAAAGCACAGCTTGAAAGTGTCGTCATGGAAAAAGTAGTGAACTTTGGTCAGTTTATTTTTTATCAACTTAGATTAACTAATATAGCAATGCAGGAAAAGAAGCAGTATTTCTGACAGAGTTAAGCCTGACATCTAGAATTTGCTTTATAAACTTGGATAACTTAGATCATGACTAGCATATCAATCGTCTTTGATTTGGGAGCACAAGCCTATTTCACCACCGCACAGAAACTCTGCATGAACCACCACATCAGAAGTTCTGCAATAAGTTTTAATATAACTTCCTCTGCTCAGTTGTTTTTACTAAGGGGTTTTTCTTTTTCTATGAAAAGAAAATAAACCTTGCAGAGAAGAGCCTAAATGGGAGGAAGAATAATGGGAGGAAGAATACAATCCACTTTTAGCAAGAAAGTGTAGTCAGCATATACATAATCAGTATTTTCTTCTTTTATATTGGTCTGGTCATCTGAATGTGCATAAAGGATCGAAGTACTATTTTGGGACACATCACTCGACAGTTCTTACCTCCAAGTGCAGATCCCTCTTGGATGGAAGTGGCCAGCTGTATTGAATAATGCACATACTCATTCAAAAGTTTGAGCAGATTCCTGGTAAAGGCTGCGTTAGGTCTGTTAATTTTTTGCTTTATCCTTCTGAGTATTTTCTGGGTATAGCCTGCCACCTGCCAAATGTCATTCAGAGATGGCTGCATTTCGGTAGTGTATAAAATTTCATTTGTCTGTAGTTCATACTAGTCTATTGTTTTTCCACAATGATTGAGATTTCTTGAGGATGAGAAGCAGTATGTGTTAGTGATAGTCTCTTTTATTCACCTGAAACACCATGACACCTGAGTCCCGTTATCTAGCTCATTTGACTACATCTCTGTTTAAAACTGATTTCTTCTCAACCACCTTAATAAAAGATTTCAAGCATAATTTACTGGAAATGGCACCTGTATGTGTGATATTTGATATCACAAAACCAGTTCCATCTCCTAGCTTTGTAGCCTCTTGTCATGAGGGATGAAGTGTTCTCTAAACCCAACATTGAGCATGTGGGGTCTGCAGAGGTTTAATAGTTCCCCTGGCTTAAACAACTACTGTTCCAGTACATGACCCCCTATTTCAACACCCGCATCATAAGGATAAATGCTTGCTAAACTCTACTAGTCTTGTGGGGGTTTAAATGTGGTGGAATAGACACAATTCTGCTGCACCAGTGCAGTCACTAGTTGTGGTCAAAAGGATTGCTTCTGCACATCTCTGTTTCTACAAGTGATTCATCAGTGGAATGGACTACATGACAAGGTACTCAAATCTGGAAAGCCTGATGGAGAGGGAAAGGCAATCTGTGTAATCTAACAGATGAGGCTGGATAGTACCCAGAAAGAAATCACATTTTGAAAAAGAAGTAATGAATCATTGGCACAACATGTCTTAGGAAGGAGGAAAGCTGAGGCTCCTCAAAAAATGAGGAATTGAATCAATAACTTTTTGTTTCCCCAAAAAAATAATTACATCGATTATACAATAGAATAAAAAAATCTACTTTTAATATTAAAAAATCTAAGTCTGAAGCAGGAGCTTCTGCTAGAAATTAGATATTTCAGCTAGAAATAGATCAACTTGAGTTGTAGAGTCTAGGTAGCACTTAAAGTGTTGCTTTACCAGCCATTTTCCTTTTCTTTTAACTTTATACTCCCCTCTGAGTGAAAAAAGGTCATATATATTCTGCATGATGTGATACACTCACATCACAAGAAACTTTTACACCAGATTTTGTTTTTCTTTGCAGAATATATGCCTTAGTACAGATATCAATTCAGAAGCCTATGGGCTTTGGAAGGATGTTGCATTGATTCTGCCAGTTGGTCAAGTCTGCCTTGAAAACATTGGGTTCCTGATGGACTTTTGTCTCTCCTCTGTAAAACCAAGCATTGCATGGCACTGAGCAGAAATGTCATCCTTTAATTAAGATTTAGTGATTTCTTATGTTTGTTATCCTCTCAGTTCTCTCAGTCACTGAAAATATTGTTATATCCCTATTATTACATACATGTTCACAGTTTATTTATTGTACTAAATGTGTCTGTTAAATCAAATCAGAAATGCAACATGTGAGATGAATGATAATACCTGGCATGATATTTCAATATCAAATATCAAACAAAAGTCCCAAATGCTCCTCTGCTTTGTGTATTCCAAGAAATTACAGAAGCTTTTTGCTTGCAAACAATTGTTGCTTTATGTATTCTAAGGAATTCAGTTTTCATGGTTATTTTTCTAATTTCTGACACATCATTTGTTCCCTTTAAATCACTGCTTCAAGCCTGCCTCTGAAGTAGTAAAAATTATTCATTCCACAAATGAGAGAGCATTATAATTGATTTTTGTTATCTGTCTTGTTTTGTGTCAAAACAATAAGCCTGATTTTGTGATCTTGTTGAAACTTCATTTATCACAGCTTTGCAGTACCAGATGGGAAGGCTGGAAATGACAAAAGCACACAATTGTAATCCCTTGTGCTTGAGATGGGACAGAGAAAAGATTTTGTTTTCAAATTAGCAAATGGTAAATAATGAACATATAGAATTCTAATCTGTTTAAAACATTTAAATACAGTCGTGTGTTGCTTTTGTTGGCAACTTTTTTTACTAATTGCTATTTAATGTGTAAGCAGTTTGACACGTACATCATTTTGCAGCATGGCTGAGAAGATAATAAAAGGTCTGCTTGAGTTCCTCCATCCCTCACCTCCCATAGTGGAACAAATAAGCAGCAATTTTGTATGTCGTTTTGTTGCTGCAGATATTGCTTCCACTCAAAATTTCAATAACAGAATTGATTCAGGTCAGATCAGTGGTGATGTTGACTAGAGTAGCTTTGGGGTATTAATCACATTATCTGTTTTGCCTCTATACCAGTCTGTCAGGGCCCAACACACTGGTTCTCAATTGTAGGGATTTTTATTTCTTTTTTAAATCAATGGTGCAGCAGCTGTGTGTTTTCTTAATGTAAATTTTTTTATTTACTAGTTTATTTCTTCTGTCTTGCAACAGATACAAAGCATGCACAGCCTTCAATTCTATTCTGTTCTAACCTTGCTTTTAAAATTCTTATTTGGGTACATTGGTTTTAATCCCAGGGATCCAATTCCCTCTCCAATGTGTTTCTGGCTACAACTACAGAGGCAGAAAAAAAGACCTTAGTAGGTCTTTTCTCTAAGAAACTATATCAGCAAGCAACTAGTATCTCTGCCCATAACTAAGTATTTGCTCATGGGAAATAAAGTGTACACTTGAAACACCCATCTCATGCATCCTTCTGTAAAAATATTGAGACTTTGGATCATCTGTTTGGCTACAATGCAAATGCAAAGAGGGGTTAGACAGAATACTATGTGAGCTAAGGACATTGCATACCATGGTGTGTGTGGCAATCTGAGAGCAGAACCAGTTTAGGAATCTGCACATAAGGTTAGAAACCTGTCAAAAGGGCAAGCAGCCGACTGTCAAGCTGCACTCTCCATGAACCCCAACTACTTTTTTTCTGAAAGAGGTCCCATTACTTTCAGAGAAACATTACGCATTACAGGTTCTTCTGTGAGCACCCACAAATGAATAAAAAGAAAAAATTCCAACCAAAACGTAATAGTAAAATAGCACAGAAGTATTGAGTCTTTGATTTTTTTTATTGTTTTATTTTTAATGAATGAGACACAATCTATATCTATTTAGTACTAAGTGACCTGCTACCCATAATGAAGGCTCAGTGATGCTATGTTCATGGAATACTATATATATCTAGTACTCATACATATATATATATTTAAAACTCATACATATAGTATTCTTATCATGATACACAATATAAGTATTATGTGTGTGTGTATTTACAGACTGCTATAAACTATATATAGTTATAATATCCATTGTATATCTTATATCAAACTACTGATATAGTATACTATAGCTAGCTCTGCAGCGAATTGCCACTAGCAGGGAAGGGTATTACTCAGAGTGAGTAAACTTTACTCAGTCAGGGTCTTTTCTTGCAAATGGCTGGATTTTGCTCACAGTCTTCCCCTTTTCAGTTTGCTGTCTGGAGAGTCCTGCTGCTGCAGCAGGTCCTGCAGGTTTCCGTGGCAGAGAGCGATCCTGCAGTACAGGACCCAGTGCAGGGTGGGCATTTGGAGGAGCTTCCTTACAGAAAGGGCACGTTTGGTACTCAGTAGAGATCATTTTCTCCTTCCTCATCATCCAATTGCTTTCAGACCTGAGCTGATTGTTTACTTTTTAATAGCCCATTTCTCTGTTGTTTTTCTTAAATTCTAGACAGATCACCTCATTGGGATTCTTTTATTTATTCTGGAAGATTTTGGAAGGAATTACAAATCCTTTTTATTGTAGATGTAATCTGAACACCAAGCTGTCCCCTGGCATCCAATGCCAGCCTTTCACAAATGGACTTTGTTACCCTATTTTTCTTACTCCCCATGTTCCACAAATCTAGAAGGGTAGGTGCATAGATGTAGCATTAAACAGGCATCTTCTTCCCATACTGCAGACAAGCAAAATTACTGTCTATATGAATACTTATCAAAAATCACATTCTCCCTTTCGAAGCAAATTTAATGTCAAGAAGGAAGTGTGCATTACTTGACACTGTGACTCAAAGGACTTTGGCCCAAGACATCTTCAGACTATGACAAGAAAATGAGAGTTTGGAAATGTCTGCCCAGTCAAAAGACTACATTGCAAATTCACTGATGATGGCAATATGTGTAACTAGCTGGGTAAGTCTTCCCTCTGCCCCTCCTGACCTTCTCCATTTCACAAAACAACAACAGATGAGATTAGAGGGGGTGGAAGATTCTGGAGGGGAAAAAAGGAGAGCATTTCTATTCTCTATATTGTGAATGGTTTGAGCATAGAGGATAAAATAAGAATGTGGGAAAAGAGAAAGAGAGATAAACCTCTGAGTCAGTTCCTCAGCACTGATCAAGCACTATGCTCTTTGATGTTAAGAAGTGTTTGATGCCCTGTGCTTTACCGTCTTGTACCCCATCCACAAACTCTGCATATATGCAAACTGAATGCAGGTGTTTGATACTATCACAGAAGCTATTATCATTAATATGGTTTTATTTACATAATAAATTTGAATGCAATTGTCTCTTTATCATTTAGGAAAGACACTATTTTGAAGTTATTTTTATATTCCCTGAATATGTAAATAGCCATCAAAGAAAACAATGTTTCTAATTGTTTTCTGTACTGTATGCCTTCCTCCATCAACATTTGGTCAAGACTGATAACATTCCAGTAAATGTGTGTAATACTCCTCTCCTGTTCTCCACAGAGAGAACTCAAATGAGGAAATTGAGAGGAGCTTCTTTATACTTCTCTTAAGGTTTGGGGGATGCACTAGGTTTGGATGATTATCAATCCGTTTCACAGAAAAAACAGAATGCAGGAGAAACCAGCAAAAGCTGAACATTTAACCCTACTATCAGCTCTTTGTAAGGCCTTATTTTCAAGCAGGGCCACAATACCGTTTGTCTTGGCTGAACAACTGCAGCTTAAAAATGGGTGGGAGCTTATACGAGCCCCTGTCCTGCCTCTGCTCCACCTGGCCACTTTAAGCACATCACGAACTCCTCTGGCAAAGGATCCCACAGTAGAGTTTAAATCACAGGGTACGGACCATTTTACTGGGCTATGAGAATTGGGAAGCACCATCTTGATCTAGACCTTAGGGACATGCTGTGGATATAAAACGAGTTATAGTTGCAGATTTATCAGGCAGGGATTGCAGCCACCTCCTTCCTTGGTAAAGAGTAAGGCTCTTACCGCCAGCTGCCACATCCCAAGGTGCAGCTGCACCACCACTGCGCGTGGTTCACCCCTGCCAGCAGTGTCAGCAAACACCAAGCTACCTTCCTAGTGACTGTTGAAGAGGAAAAGGTGATGGATTTCACAATGAATATTATGTGTGACAAGAGGTGTAATTCGATAGGTTTCTGGTGACTGCACATCAGCGTGCTATAAAACCAAATTCTGCTTTTAAAATGATCATTGTAGAGTAACCAAGACAAACCTCATCTCTCCCCCCTTATTTCATTGATTTTCAGAATACAGTGAAAGGAAAGAAATAATGTTTATTCTCCTGGCACTGCCAAAGAGACAAATCACAGTTTTCTGTACTTAACAGAACACATATATAAAGCCTACCAGAGATAATAAAAATGTTGTCCATATACTGCTCAGATACTGCTCAGCTTTTATACCATACCATAATATACCATACCATACCGTACCGTACCATACCATACCATGCCGTACCATACCATACCATACCATACCATACCATACCATACCATACCATACCATACCATACCATACCATGCCGTACCATACCGTACCATACCATACCATACCATACCATACCATACCGTACCGTACCGTACCGTACCGTACCGTACCATACCATATGTTCTTTAGGAAGCTGGTATTACATTTATAGAGGGGGAAACTGAGGCAAATGCCCATGCTCAGCCACACCAACAACATAACAGTGCTTTTCTCCAGCATGTACCACTGCCTTAGCTAGTACTACACTCTCCTCTGATTCCTCACCAGAGTGCCAATTAACAGGCATGCTCTGGACGGTATGTCTATCTCTGAAATACTCCCCACAAAATCTTGATCCAAACACCATGTTGCGCTATAGATGCTACGATGGAAATAGCTACAGGGGAACATTTTTTCCTCTCGTCTGTCCGACAAGACATCTTGGGAGGCTGTTGGATGATTGGTACAGAAAGGTCATGCAAGATTTTTTCTTCATAGTCACCTATAGCAAAGTTGTGGGGAGGAGAGAGAGGGATGGTTTAATTTCCCATCAGACCAGGAGGAACATGGCATCATCTGGTGGCTCCACTCTCCAGCAGCAGCACTTGCTAAGGTAGCGCAGGCAGACACCAAAGGCAGGAGGGAGTGATTCCCACCACTGCCGGATGATGGACAAAGTCAAAAGGAAACAAGGTAGGGGAGTCTGCACACAAATCTTTAAAATCAGGATGTCCCTTTTTCTCCTTAGCAGGTGGCAGCCCAGGTCTCTGCAGGAAATTCTGGCAGCTCCCCTTACCCTTTTGTTCTCCTTCTTCCCTTTCTGTAAACCCCCTTCCACTACTGTACAGAGTCCAGGAACACACAGCTAAATGCCTGACTGAATGTAACACAGCACAGCAGAGACAGATGAGTATTCATTCAAACCTTGCCTCTCACAAGCCCCCCCTGACCCCCTTACAGTAGGGTAGCTCGTCTGACGCTCTTCTGCCTCACACTTGGGACAGCTTGTTCTTACTCACCCTCATTATACCTTGCAGAGATTTCATGTCTCTCCTGATCTTAATTAAAGCCACTTCTGTCTTCAACATCCATTAACTAGACACTGACATTTCCAAAGTTCTCACATTTGTTTTAACAGTGCAGCCATATTCTGCTTAAAATGGAGGAAATCCCTCCTTGGCACACCCAGTACCAAGAACAATCAATAGCCTAACAGGAATGGAAATGTGGACAGCATCCACTTTTCTTTGAAGTAGGAGAGTAATGAGTTCAGTTGCTCAGACAGTGGAACTGCAGCTTCAGCTGTCCTGTGTATTTCACAGTTTGTCATAACGGCTGTCACTGACCAATTCATCACCAGTCAAACACTGTCACTTTGGTAGAAGCCACGCGAATTTTTTATACCATGGACTGCACGTTGGGAGTCTCATGTCACAAACCAAAAGGAGTTTGGTTTGACTGTCGCAACCCAAAAGGAGTCATTTAGAATGATCTCCCTCCCCTTGGGACCAACGACTGAGTTTGTGATTGGACTGAATTAAGGTGAAATGACACCAACCAACTGGTTTATGATTTATTAATACAAAATATGAGATGTGTGGTTAGATATGATTGCTCTATAGCGATTACTTTAAGTGGGTAAGCAAGTCCTGTGCCACACATTGTTACTTAGGCCTGGGCACTATTCAATAAAAAAAAAAAAGGGGAGGGTGGGTAGGGAACGAGAAAAAGAGATATCACCACCCATATATCCAGGGTAGTCACATTGGTCCTCTTCACCCCAGGTGTCTTCGGGGTGGGGATCCTACCCCAGCTTTGGTCAATTCAAGTTTTATGCTCTTGACAGGAGGCCTCCCCATTTACATACAAAGTGAGGGTGGGTGTAGTCTGTGCCTGCACAAGCTCAACATGTGAGTGGTGGTCACAGAGGGTCCTCACTGGTGATCGTGAGTGGTTTAGGCAACCCCTGCTGTGCACACGAGCAGTTGCCTTAAGTTACCACAGAAGTTTCTTCCAGGAAGCGTTAGCTAGATGTCACCTTCGTGGGACCCAACGCCTTTACATCCTACACCACCTTGTGGTCACCAAGTTAGGCAACAGTGGCTCACTTTGCTGCAACAGCTCATTCCAGTTCCTCACCAATCTGAGCAGAAATGCTTTTTGCAGCAACAGCTCATTTCAGTTCCTCTCGAATTTGTGAACTAAGCAATGTTTAAGGCAATTATCAATATATCGGTTCCTTACACTGACACACCAAAGCCCAGGACTGCACTGCAGCTCATCAGAAAAAATAAAAATAAATCTTATCATACACACATGTCTCTTTAGAAAAGGATGTCTCACCATTCTTGAATGGGATTTCCTTCTCCTTCACTTTATCCATGTCCTTTGACAGTGGCCTTAAAGCATACTTAGGTTTTTGGTCTCAGCTCCTGTACATCCATTCAGTGTGCAGGGTCTGTGGCCATACAGACGAAGCCAACATCATGCGGCAGGTTGGTCAGGCACTCTCAGTGGGTTTAAGGGCATGCCTTCAAGACTGGACTCAGCTTCCCATCTTTCCTCCCCTAGTTGCCCATCACTTGTCCTAGGCCCTATTCCCAGTCCCACACCTCATTCAGCTGAGGAGGAGCAGAAGGTTTTGCTTCAAAGTGTTTGTGGCAGAATCCAGGGCAAACCCCAGAGATGCATAGCTCTCAGCCCAGTTCCAGGACGGTGTCTCTCTTTGCCCTTTTGAAAAGCATATTTTCTGTCTGTACCACACAATATTTAAAATAGGAATTAAAATCTTCATTTCATGGCCATGTAGAAAAGGAGTTTTTATTTTCTCAAAACAGGAAGGATACAGGCCAGAAAAGTGTTATTTTCCAAGCTCATAAAGTCTAGTGAAGTGTAAAAGGAAGGAAAAGATTGAGCCCTGTGGTCCAGAAAAGACCACCAAAGCAGCACAGCTCAAGGAATGAACACACTTCGTAGAACTGCGCCTCAAACTGTTGCAGATGGTATCTTATTTGGATCAACACTGCTTTTTTAGAAGAACTTGCAGAGCTATCACTCTCTTTGTTCTCATTGCTGGACTCTGCACCTTACTCCAGAGCAAAGACTGCCCTCCTGACACGCCAAAGAGAAGAACACTACAGGCTTTCCTATAGTACCTTTCCATCAATTCCTTTGCATAAATGCTAAATAAGAGATACTTCAAAGGGCCCTTGAAGGTGTAGGTCTAGATGTGGTACATACAAAAGGAACTACATGTGTTCTTGATTACTCAATTAGTACACAAAGAATGTGGATATTTGTATACAACAGTAGGACATACACCTCATGATTCCTCTCTGTGCTGTATGGAGTTACAAACTAACTGCTCATGTAATCCCAAGAATCCCAAGAATCCCAAGACTAAGAGAGCTTAATGATCCTTCATCTCTGCTTACATTTCTAAATGTGTGTGCTTCACAAATCTGTTGTAAGAAACACACTTTAAAATGCAGGGTTATTAACAGTTTCTCCTTATATATAATTTTCACAGCTTTCTTTTTGTGTGCCTTTTAGTCACACCTCAAACCAGCACCATTTTCAAGTTTAAAAAAAAAATAAAATAGAAAAAGCATAGCTGAAATTGCTCAGGGACTTTTAACACACTAATGCATCGTACCTAAAAAAGTGCTCACAGATTTAATGGTACAAAGTCTACAATGAAGAATCACCTGAACTTCTTTCAACAGAGATTGCTTTTTCATTTGATTTATGTGTTGTCATGTGAAAAACGGTGTTCATAATCCATCTGATCAGGTGGGGCTCCTTTGAATGTTATGATCAATAACATGGGATTTAAGCTGAGACAACTTTGATAAGGCTCCCACAACATGTTAGGTTATCATTTGATTTGTGTTTGTAATGTCTGGAAAGCCTCATGTTGATTTGGCTGCTGCAGGAAAAAAAAAAAAAATAGATCCTCCTTTGAGTAGAGCCTTGGCGGTCTGGAGTATTTTGATGGCATTATTAAGAGACTGACTGGAATGCATTACAAACTGTGCTGTCAGGAATGTCAAACAGCCACCTAACATGCTTTAAATTAGTTTTTCAAGAGAGGGGGCAGAATGCCAGAAAAATTGATTTTATTTTCTGCACCAAGTCAATTAGCTTGAGGCAATGAGAGTAAACCATGCTGGATCCACCTTGCATCATCCAAAAGGATTTTCCCATTGTATTTCATGAAGATCATCTTGAAAAGAGTGATCAGGTTGGCAACTAAAATGCCTGTTGTAGGTCCCAGATTTGATAAACAGCATTTGCCAGAGAACAGGAAATTGCTGTTTAACTTTCCATCTGGGTTCACCTATGAGAGGTCAATTGTCTGACAATGTTTTTATTTTCAGGATAGTGAGATACTAAAAGGATTCTGTGTGTAATGGCTTTTTGTAATTACTGGGGAAGAGGAGACACCAGGCACGTCATTGTGAATAAGATGACAAAAGGTATTTGGGCTACTAAAACTGTTGTTTCTTCCTGAACTATGAAGATCTTCCAGTTACCTTGGGGAAAAAGGGAAATAAACACTGTGTCATCCTTCACCTCATTCTGTTTTCATGCAAGGCATTGGTAAAACTTGCATGGTTGGCATTCAATTCAAGACACTATTTGGAAGTGAATAGTATTTTGATGAAACTTCTTGAACTGAGATGAGCTGCATTGCTGATGCCAGAACACTTCATAGAGATATATTATTTTTGGTAATGTAGTTTACATTTAAAGTGATTTTAAGGTCCCTGGATTAATTTGTTTCTAATAACAGAGAAAATCAGGGATTGGGAGAAGGGAAGGAAGGAATAAACCCCCAAATTCATCAATCCCAAAAAAGCCATTTTGACACAGTACTGTTCTGCATGGTGAAACTTTTAAAGACTTGGGGAGAGGAGAAAAGAAAGAAAGAAGAAAGTCTTTAGGACTTTTCTTTCTATAAAATCTGGTCTAATGATACATAGGTTTATTGAGCAAATGCACTGCTGTGACAGATTTTGCAAGAAGTCACATTAAAAAAAAATTTCTCAGTCAATTATGGTGGCAAAGGTGGTACATTCATTAGGCCCCTGACCTTTGGCTTTCCAGCTGTTTTTTTACCAAGAGCAGGAGTCATACAGTTTTTGTTTGTTGTTTGGGTTTTTTTGTTTGTTTGTTTTTGTGGGGAGAACATAATAGCAATATGTCAGACATTAGAAATTTATATCCAACTGTTCTTTCAATAAATTCTTTATTTCTTAGAAGTAAATGTGAATGAACATTGGATATAAATGTTGACCTTCATGCCGCTCTTATTTATAGAGCTGGATTTTCTCCATATCAGGTGTTGAGGGAATGAAGTCACTGTCATGCTTGAACCTAACAACATTCAGGTAGCTGCAGTAGAGATTTCATCTGAATGATCTTTGTTGAGAATTTTTTGCTTGCTTTCCCACTGAATTCTGACATTGGTGTTTCTATCAACACCATCAATTAATACCTGATTTCAGATTGTTGCTGTTTATAAATATCTCTGAACAAAAGTTTGGGATAGAGAACTGTTTTTTTAAGATCTGAATTTTAAGAGGTCCTCTGTAGCATGAACCTCTGCACATCACAGTAAATTCACTTATTTAAAATAAAATTTACAATGTCCTTTCCCAGTCAAACATTCACAACACAAAAATTGCTAAGTATATTGTAAGTTATCAGCTACATTTAAACCATGTAGTGACAGTATCAGCCATCATCTAAGGCTGTACTATTTATGAAAAGTAAATAGAGAAAAAATCCTTCTCTAGTTTAGGCAAAGGGGAACCAGTCAGCTTTGTCCAAAAATCTTCACTGTGAGTCTCCTGTAGATTTCATATCACATTCCCATTGTCCTAAGACATGTTTAGTATTTGTTGAATGAGTTTTTGGTTTAAAGAGTCTGAAATAATGTGAGGAAGTATAGCTTCAGGGACTGGAAACTGAGGGCATCTTTTGCATATGCTGTGGGTGGTGCAAATCTTGTAAGATACTTAGAAGAAGAGCATGAAGCAAAGGGAGCCAAACCTGGTGCAATCTTGTCTCTGCTGAAAAAGGCCATGACACATGAGTTCCCTGAAATATGCTCAGGCATTGCCAAGGAGAATCATAATTAGTACACTAGCACATTAAATATTAAATGTTGCAATTATAAGTTTCTCTTTCTGTTGGAAGTGACAACTACATTCACTAAAAAAGCCATTCCTTGTGATACACCAGCCATTTGTCACCACTCTCTATATCACAGCTACATTCAAGGTTTTGTTCATAAAGGTGGGAATCAATGGATCCCAAATCATAGATTTGTTTTCATCTTTATGTCTCTCCCTGCTTTTTCCAGCAATACGTATCAACGCCTTCTCAGTTTTCTATCACAAATGTTGTTTGTGTTGTTCCACTGTGTAATCGTCCTGCACTTTAGCAATGATAATCACATCTCAGTATCTAGCTCAGCAACCTTTATTATCTTATCATTTCTTAACATCCTTCACTGGAGAATGTATCTTCTTGCTGAGACAAAAGATAAGCACTGCAGTTCATGGCTTTTCTCATGCTGTTGTCAGAAATCGGATTTTTCTCCTCCAGTGTAAATAACTCCACAGATATTCAGCTGTTGTTTAATTAATAAGGCCTTCCCCATCATGATGTTCTGGGTTAAAGTCTGCTAAAAGATGAATAAGGGATCCCTGGTTCACTTATTTCCTGCCTCTTCCTGTTCCCCATTTGCACTAGATAAGATAAAAAAGAGGCTTTCTTAAGTCTGCTTCTCTCCGTACAACAAAAGCAGGTCCTAGACTCTGCAAGGAACCTGGCTGCATTCATTATCACCTTTACAAATTTAAATGAGTGCCCCAAAAGTGGGCAATTTAATGCGCTTTATGTTTCAGTACAAGGAACACAAAAGCTAACAAAAACTCCGTGATGCTAGGCTCAAGAGAAGTTTTCCATGTCAGTCAGCCACATGGTAAGGAAGCCAGTACCTTACTGTTTGGTATTGGTTTCTGATTAGGGGAGGATTTTTCTTTGGTGTTTGGTTGGTTGGTTTGTTTAGATCCCAC
>JAVJGJ010000057.1:70766277-70784767 GCA_035590215.1 Microhierax caerulescens | reverse complement strand
GCAATAGGCTACCTGGGACTGAATATAGTAGACTTGAATTAATTCCAAATTGGATTACTTCCCCATCTTACCTTGTCGTTGTATCGAGGCCATACTATAGCACAATACTGTTGAACTGCTCAGACCCAGTGTACTCGTCCCGCGTAAGGAATTCTGCAGTAGGTGCTTCATAGCACCTACTATACAAGGAAATTCTGTTTCACTAAAAAGATTGTTTTAGTCACTACAAAGCATGTTCTTTCAGATAGGCTGCCTCCAAAATCTTTAGTGCTCAAGAAAGATGTAAATGGGTGCCTGAAGCATTGTCTTTCATCAAACCTTATAACCCTGGAACAAAGGCATTCAGGAGGCAGCTATTGATAAGAATAGGAAAGCCTTTTCAGTTACAAATACTGTGCAATGGGGACAGAAGGAGATAGTGATTTGATAGCAAAGTCTCTTTAAAGACAGAAATTATATTAGAAAATAATGTGATACAGTAAAAAGGACATGCTGATCTATGCATAGCCATCATGTGATCTAACATAACAGAAAATTGGAGGCTGGGTTTTAATATCCTGGATTATTACTCCTTCAGTACAATAAGAAGACTGCATAGGAAATACTGGATTTCCACTCTATACTTAAGGAGGACTTCCACTTAAGGAGGAGCCTGACACAAAACCAGGGACAGACAGAAGGACAACTACAGACAGCACTCTAGATCTTAGATTCCCCTTTTCTAAACTGACTACAAATGAAGCTCATGGAGCCTAGATACCCAATTCCTTGACTTTTTAGAAATCTTCATGAGGTGTCATTAGGTGAAGGAGCCTGGAAATTAAATCTCAGATTTATTGGTTGATTTTTTTTTTTTTAATCTGGTTGTTGGAAACAAAACTAGAACAAAAAAAGCCCTTTTTACCAGTCAGCATAAAAAGGCTTCTGTGTTGCAGCCAAGATCTACAGTCACATTTTCCATGGGGACTATTGTCAGACTGCAAAACTAAAGTCCTGCCTGGTGTTAGTACCACTTGAAAAATCTCTTGATTTTTCTTGAGCAAGATGCCATTTGGCTGCAGCAATGAATTTCTGCTCCTCAGCCATTTATCTGTATGAGATCAGGGCTTCAGAAACTGCATTAGTTTGATATAACTGCTATCCTTGTATCTTGCTCATGTTAGCTTGGGGATCATGTCCTGGTGGTGCAGGAAAAAAAGTTTCCATCTGTAGTCTTCCCATGTTCACATTCTCTGTGATTACATATGAATCATTGCTTTGTGTGTCCTCTCATTCTCTTATGTACATGCCATGGAAGGAGCAGCCCTAATGCCATCAGTGGCTTTACCTGTGACGTGAATTGGGCACCGAGTTTGGTGGTTTAATGCACAAGGAGCTTCATGCGACAAAAATATTGAGTTTGAACCAATGCCTTCTAATTTTTGTTAGAAATTATTTGTTAGAAAATACTGGTAACAGTATTTGTCAGTTCTCAACACTGAGTCTTAAACCTGCATATGTCAATAGATAGGCAGTTGTGGTAGTGAGTTAGGTTATGTCAGTATGTCATATGGCTGACCCACACTTCTGACAGAAAATAAAACGGAGGAATAATGTGCAAGGATGTGGTTACCCATAGCAGTACTTCTAATTCTCATTCTAATACACCTGAAGTCCACTGCAAAGACTGGTTTTATGTGTGATGATAAGAGTACTTCACCTATGTGAAGCTAAACAAAAGCATCAGAATCTGGAAGTTTGGGGCCAGATAATACAAAGAAGCAGATTTCATGTCAAAGGTGTCCACAAAATTATACTTAGCAGAAGCAGAACAAGAGTTGTCACAGAGAATGATGAGAAACTGACAATCTGAGGAACACAGGTTTTGAATTATTTATCACAGAAGAAATTTCTTTTGCAAGATAAACTTGGTAGGAGGGGCGTAATGGATGGTTTGGAGAATACCAATATATTTTATAAATATTGATTCAAGCACATGATCTATTATTATTATTATACACATAACTCATCTGAGATGAAAGGAAGAAGACAGAGATGTCAACTCAGCTACAGCAGTCTTTGGTAGCACTTTTTCTACAGAAAATTTTGTGGCTACAGGATACTGTTCCCCATGGGGCTTGCATCCACTGTAAAATAGTTTTTGGGGAAAAAATTGTAATTTAATTAGATGAGACTATTGCTTTCCTGCACCAAGGCCCACAGTCAGACCCAGGCATGAAAACCTTTACAGAGCTCACATACTTTGGGACATACACAGGACTCGATTCAAGTCTCACCTTTAAGCAGTGGCGTCTTAGAGGCTACCTCATGTGACACTTGAAATTCTTGTGGATTGTCCACCCCTGGAGATACTCAAAACCTAACAAGACATGGTGCTGAGCAGCCTGCTCTAGATGACCCTGCTCTGAGCCAGGAGGTTGGGCTAGATGACCTCCAGAGGTCCCTGCCAGCTTCAGCTGTTGGGTGGCTATGTAGACTGCAGCAGCTTTACACATGCTGCAAGTGCCTTTAAGCTGAATCATGGCTGTTCTGCTTCCTGCAGACATAGTGAAAAGAGCTGTGACATGATGGTAAAGGCAGAGGTTTCATCCTTTCCATCACTTATGGTTTCTTCACCTTCTATTTACAATTATTTAAAGATGGTGATCAGGAGCTAACTAGCTACACAGAGAGTTTATGGATGTACTACCTGCAACTTAAGCATCTAAGAGTTAGAGGTCTGCAGACCCCAAATGCGTTCCCAAAGGAAAGAAATAGCAAACCTCAGGAAGAAGTTCATTTATGTGCAACTGTCTAAAATGGGTCACGTGGATTGCAGGTACTAGAAGCAAAAATGGAATGTTTAAATGTTCAGTGGTGCCACCGAATGGCAATTGCAAGTAAAAATGCATTTACTTTTTGGCAACAAAGACTAGGTAAAAAAAAAAAAAATAATAAAAAAATTAGCCAGCACTTCAGTGGAATTTTTCCGAAGTATTCTGCTCAAATTCCTTTGGAAACAAATAAAAGGTTCAGCTGCTGAAAACTCTCAGTCTTTAACTTTCACAGGTAATTAAATATAAATTAGTTGGGTTTCTTCTGCATAAAAGTAAACAAATTTTTTTAAATCATAAATGTATTTTAAAGTATTTGTTCACCATGTCCTTAGCACTTTGTTCAATAAAGACATTGCAGAAATGAAATCCATTGATACATAGTGCACATGGTTAATGTGTTATAGTTGTAAAACATAAACATGAAAGGAAAGAGTTACCCATGTTACAAAGCAATCATTTTCTCACAGCTTTCCGTTTGTCATAGAGGCAGGCAAGCTTTGTTCATAGTCATTTAGTGAACTGTGCCAGTGCTTGAGCTCTTTTACATTAGCTGGTGCCACTGAATGGCTTCATGTGGCATTTTCTTTTAATTCAAGTGGATTTTCTTTTAATAACATTACTTATAGAGCTACCTGCTTTTAAAAAACTTCAATCATATTTTACATAAATCTGTGCATGTTCTATTAAATTTGAGACAGATAGGGAGAAAATAGTGTTTTGGTTTGTTTTTTTTCCTCTCCATAGAACTTGCAAAGGAAAGTTCACTTCCTCAAGATTAAATTTCACTTTTAAAAGGGAAAAAAATAAATGGGACCATTCATCCTAGTTACCTTCAGTTTAGTTGTTTCCTATGTCAGTAATATGAGAACGTAATATCTCATTGATAACTAAAAAGGCTTCTGAAGGATCTGGTATCAGCCACTGGCTGTTGCACACATGGTCATTTATTTAACCAAAGATCAGCCAACAAACAATCCCTGGAAAGAAATCCAGAACTATAAATTAAAACTGGATCAAAACCCATATCTTAGTTCAACCATATTTAAACCCTGTAACCAGGGTTTGTCAAGAATGTTGATGAAATACAGCTGCCACACATTCTTCAATAATATTATCTATCCAGACCTTCAGGCAAATTCCATTCTAAATCTGAACCCTTAATTTTTTACTAGAGAACACACATAGCAAAAACATTAAAGCATATTACGAGGCAGATCTGATCATTGCTTTGAATCTCTCTCCAAAAACAGCAACAAAGAGGTTGTACCAATGTTTTACATTTTTCTCCTGAAAGATAAAATTGAAGGAAAAATGTAAAAAAAGCAGTTTAGTTTCTATTTTAAGTATTTTATTTTAAGACTACAGTTAATAAGCAATAAACAGTTCAGGTACTATGTAACTGAATTTTTATTTATAGACTGATTTATGTCCTGAGATGGTCTGAAATGAGTTTGTCACAATCTGGCACGGCTACCAAAACAAATGCAGTATTATTAATATCTCACAGCCTATCAAGCTTTTCATCTCCCAGAAGCCTGAATAATCTTATTCATGCTGAATGTTATCCAGCACATTAACACACTGATATTTCCCCACAGATTGTAGCTACTGTCCTGCAGCCATAAACCTACTGGATTGTGAAATGCATTCTACTGGGTATTCCACCTTCTGAATAATTATTTTTTAAAAAGAATAAAGGAAAATATTTCTAACTATTAATAAAACCTGGGGTTGGTTTTTCTTGCTTTGTGCATGCTTGTATGTTAGCAGTGTTGTAAGAAATGGTTGTGGAAAACTCTGTTTTATCAGGTTCTTTGACCATACTATGTATCTTGTACCACTTTAAGACTGTTAATCATGATGTACATATTCTAAAGGCATTTGCTAATCATTTGATATAAATTTAGTTGATGGATGTAATAGATCTGATCTCAAACTTTGGCTCATCTTCCCAGGTTTAATGTTACGTGTGTTTTCTGAAATTCCTTGGACTTTAACAGATTGGCTAGAATAACACCTAATTCCTGAAAAAACAGTTGTTACAGACAGAGTTTTGCAGTGTGGGTCAGGAAAGAGGAAGGTGTACAAGAAGATAATTGTGAAGAACAGAATGATCTTCAAGCCAGAAGAAATGTATAAATACAATTTATTATGTAGTGAGGAGGAGGAAAAGATGTTGGAGATCAGAAACTCTGAGTTATAAACCAAATAGCCTTAATCCTCTGAAGTTTGCAGAGGTGAGTGGATTGAAAAAATAAAAAGAGCCAAAACATTTGAAAAGGGCCAAGAAATCATATGAGAACAGAAGTGAAGAATTATTCTGTATAAGAGTTGGACCAGAATTCAGAACACACTTTTTTGTCCCCTCTTTCAGAAGTGCGTTGGCAAACTACCTATGTTTGTTTCTCTTCTACCAGCTCTGGAAAAAAATCTGCAGAAGTTCTTATCGTTATTTTAATTGTGTTGATCATGATAGTTTGTTCTGGTTCTGGTGCCTAAAGAATAATGAAATTACCTCAGATAAAGTAAACCAAACTTTGTTTAAGTGGAGGTTGGGTAAATAGCTTAGCCATGTCCTGCAATTCCACAAATGTTGAAGAATTCTGAATGAAAAATATTAATTTTAATAATTTTTATTTATTTAGGAAAAAATGTAGAAGTTGGAAAGTTGGCCAATCTACTGTTGGAAATGGATCTTTTTCATGCATGTTATTATATTTTATCTGCCCTTTTACTTGGCTGCTCTATATTTATTCATTGAATTTTATTAGTGACAAAATACACTGTTTAATAAGAGCTGAAGCTGTTTGTTTGAAACTGGAAATATTTATTCTAGCTTCTCTGTAGGAACAATCCATGGCTTTCTTCCTACAGAAAAATGATGAGAAGAACTGTGATGTGGGGGCTCTGTTATTTTCCATTGCCCCAAAAGATATCTCTATATTTTATAGTCACCATGTTGGAAGCATATTAACTGTTCTTCTGATGTGAATGATAACGGCTGTATCTTATGTTGCTATAATCTCTAGTGTAGTGAACCCCAAACCAAAGGACATGCAGTACATTATTAAGAAAATCACTCTTCAGTTTCCTCCTCATGATATGAAGGAAGTTCTTTGTGTCTGCTTGCAATATAACTTGACTAGCTGCAAAATTTAGTAAGTTCGTCACCTCCTCTACCTCTATATTCACATAGGCCAACTGGTGATCAGCAAGCTATTCCTCCAGTTCTCCCTGCTCCTGTATCCCTGTGATTTCCATATCCCATAGGAGTTCTGAATGGGCTTAAAAATCCATCTGCCTAGAAGACAGAGGACCACTACTAAGGTCTGTTGCCTCTAGTTTAAAGAAGAGCCTGAAAAATCCAAATTATGTCTATACCTAGCCTGTGTAACCTTGTAGTCCAGTCATTAATTCCCCCACTCCTCCTTTCTCTCTTTTAGTTATATTAACAATGAATGAAATACATTAGTTGAGGAAATGTTTGTCTCTTACCAAACTATCAAACTAGCCTGACAGAACTTAAAATAGATGTGTTCTTTAATATCTTTCTGGAGGTTTCCATTTGAGAAAAAAATAATATATGATTAACACAATCTTGCACATGATCCTTATTTTGGATCTAAGTCACTTTTAGCTATTTGTCAAAGTCTAAACTGTGTCAAACTTTAGCAGTGTCTGTGTGTCCTGGGGTAAAACAGGCACCCCCTGACAGTGATCAATCCCATCCTAGTAAAGTTACTAAAGGAAAGTGGGAGAATTTGCCTTCTGGAGTTACCTGTTTCACTCCACTGGCTAGGAAGGGACCCCAGATTAAAAAATACTTTATTTCTAGGCATAGATAAATTTTTAGCCCTCCTATCGTCCATCCTAAGTACAAGTCAAGGTTGACATTGCAGGACTTAGCTAAAAATAAATGCAACTGCAACATACAGAGGGATGAATTGCATCAGTCTATCCCTTGTCCTGTCTTGAATCTAGGAGATATACTCTGCTTTCTGCTTATATTTTGATCCTTGTTGGTCAAGAGCTAGAAGTCTCTATACCTAAAATTGTCACCAATTGAGTAAGTGTTCAGGAGAATTATCAGTGCATACTTGCTATGTATTTATACATTCCTACACTCTATTTTTACTTCTGCTTGGAACTGGAAACAGGCTTTTAAAGATGGACTTTTAATGTGACCCAGCATGACTGTTCATATGGCTCAAAGACTTAGATTTAGGTAGATCTGAAAGAAAGTTTCACGCAGAGAAACAGTTCATGTGGTTGTGAAATGTATACATTCTGAAGTTTCTACCACTTTTTCCTGCCACAACTGGAAAAACTCTTATAACAATATGAAGCAACTCTGTAAAGTGTGCCATCGTTATAATCTTCACAACCAAAGATAAGAATCCTAGGGCTTCAGCTTTTCCCAACTGTCAGCCTGTTGTCACATCTATGTTGACAATTTGAAATACATTGTTTGTTTTCTCACTCTAGAATGCCATACTTTAAACTGAAACGTGTGTATTTTATAGGGACTGTCTTCTTTCTGTCTTTCTCTGGTCTTTTCCAAGCCTTTTTGAACAGGAAATCCCTCTGAAAGTGCAGATAACGAGTAACCATAGCTATTTGCCTCCTGAGGGAAGGGGAAATAGCTACTTCCCTCCCTCTCTTTGTCAATTCATTTTCTTTCTGGTTTTATTCAAAATAAAAAATCACACCTGCATGGCTTCTATGCTCAACTCCCCAGCATTCCTTAATATACTGAGAAGGCAGTTCTGCAAGTTGTTTGGTTTTGGGTTTTGATTGTTTGTTGGTGGTGGGTTGTTTTTTGGGTTGTTTTTTTTTTTTAATTGCACTGACTTGGTACAAAAAAGACATTTAAAAAAAGGGAAAAAAAAGATTAACAAAAATATTTCCCACAATATTTTCAAACTGTTCTCAAGATGAAAATGGCATAATAGTTTATTGCTCATAAGACTGTTGGTCTTATCTGAGAAAGGAGGCCAGCAATAGTACAATTACTGTAATTGTACTATTGCTCTTTTTGATTAGTATTAATACCAATAATATCAATAAAGTACATGATTTGCATTGACAAGCATTCAAGAATAATAGTAAACCAAGAAAATGCTATCTATAAAGACAAGATCCAATTAATTTTTACAATCTTTAACGATTTTTACTGACAGGAACAGGCCAGTGTGCTTTCCTGGGCTTCAGAAATGGTGCCTGGGAGCTGTGGTACAGTGATCATACAAGAGTAAATCGACGGAGAGAAGCAAAGGCACTAAGATAGCTGCTGCCTCAGGTAAATGTTGGCATGTCATACTAGGGATTTCTTCCCATGTGTTGTGATATCAGTGATATCCACTGAAATGAAATAGCCAAACAGCCTTGATAGAAATAATTAAACACCACCAACTGGGCTCCATACCAGTTATTATACAATTAAAGCTGTCTCAGTTCATCCCCAGCTCAGGCTGTTCCTTTGCTAAAGAGGCACATTGTTATTCATGCAACACTTAAACAAGCAGGATTTATTTGTGGACATTTTGAATATTCCATTTTGTTTTAAAGTCTGTTGTTTATAAACCTGGGCTGCCCCTGACTATATACTTCATACCAGACAAATACATAAAATACATTTAGTCTGAACAGAGAAATTATGTTTCAAAATGCTCTGATGTTACAGACCACTCAAATTATACAAACAAAACATGCCCAATGGCAAAGACACATTAACAGCCTTACATATATATATGGATATATATATGGATATATATAAATGTATAAATGTGTCCTTTTCCAAGGAATCTTATGAAGGACTTATATGTGTTGGAAACCTCAGCAACTCTTAATGCTGCAAATCTTGTGCTCTGTGCATTGCATCCCCTGTGCAATGCAGCCTTCACTCCCAGTTACTAAAATATGCTGGGGAGGGAAAATGTCTTTTCCATCAATCGATGAACTGTCCATGACAGCCCCAGGGGAGAGTTATCTGTATGTCAGCAATGTTTGTTTTGCTTAACCTGCTAGTATGTGTGCTGTGGTTGTTAAAATACACCAGTCTGTAAATGACACACATCCCTCCATTGCAGAGACATTAAAAATACATCTCATTGCATGATCCTTCCCTTGAGATGTCTCTGCTTTCTAGTGAGCAGGATTCTGGCAGCAAAGGTTGCTTCCTTCTTGACCTCTTCAGAAATGATCAACCAATCTCCCACTGATAGTAAAGGGCTTTGGATCAGATTTGGGACCTTCTGAGGGAAGTTTCATTGAGTGTAAAATTTGTAAGATGATTGTTGTAAGTGATATTTGAAAACTTCACCTCAAAAGTCATGTTGGCTTTGGGGGTGCGACATTGACATACCTAATCTGTAAAATTGAGGTGTCTTATCTAAAAGCTAGATGTCTCATTTTAGTATTTTATTTATGGGGAGCTTATATAAAATGTTTCTAAATTTATAAATTTAAACCACACACCTGTGGCGGGTTTTCTTTGGTCTAAACCAGACATTGAAGGTGTGGTTTGGATTGACAGTCAGGGGATGGTTTCAGACATCTAAATTTAATAATCTGTATTTCATCCTAAAAGTAATTCCCTTACTTTCAGATATTTCAAGGTAGTTGAGATGATCTTATCTTTTGTCTCAAAATACCATCCAGCTTATGAGAGAGTATTTGCTACATATGAGGAATTATAACACCCTGGGGTATTGATTACCTCTTCCTTTAGAAGTAAGAAAAAAGGGACACAAGGCAAGGAAAAACTCAAGTCTCTTGGCCATGAAATGTGTTGCTTCCCTTCTATGATAGCCAGGGATTCTAATTGCAACTACTTGCAAATCTCCAACAGAATTTTCAGGAAACAGTTCAACTGATATCCTTTAAATTGTTATTATCCAATACATTAAAAAAAGTTTTCTATATGCTGTAGAAATATGTAACACAAAGGTCTGGGAATCAGCACAATGAAGTAACACTTCATCTTCCTGTAAAGACTCACAGAACCATTTTAGACATAAGGGGGGGCATGGAATAGCTTGTAAAAAATAAATAATGTTACAGGTCAATAGAATAACAAATCTGAAATAACTGACAAGAATATTTTGTTAGTGAAACACACATCCTTCCCTGTAATGTCTTCACCTTCACCTCCTCCATTCCAAGAAGCTTTTTAAGCAACACAGTAATTCCTGCAATAGGAGGCATCTTCAGAACCAGTCTGATAGAACTGAGATTCACTCCGCCTCTCATAAGCTTTTTTCTAGATGCCCATGGAGGAAAGCTGGAAAATTTGCCTACAACTTCTAACTTTCCATTAACCAAAGCAAAAAAAAAAAAAAAAAAAATACATTAAAGTATGAAGGCTGACATTATAGAGGGATATGAGGAAGAGTAATTCAGAGTCTTCTTCACACACTTAAATTTCCCTCTGATCAACAAAGACAGCAGGTATCTATAGAGATTGCCCAGGTAAGACACCCTTATCTCTGTGTTTACCATATGTAAAGCTTAGACCTATACAGCCTATAAGATGATTTAATTTTCTTGCCTTCTGAGTAGGAAGCTGCCAACAGATGATTAATAGAAATATGAGGATCAAGAGTATACTTAAAATTCAGGACACTGTCCACTTCTGAAAGTAGCCAACATTGTGGTAAACAAAGAACTCTTGATAGGAAATCATCTGAAAAGGTTCAGAGGGAAGCTCTATGCAGATCAAACATCCAGCCTCAGTATCGTCTTCCAGGAGACAGGAAATCATTAATTCAACAAAGATGGGGGATAGGGACAGGGATGGGATAAAATAGGGAGGGGATGGGGAAATCAAAGCATGCAGCATCTTGCTGGAAGTCACACAAATGACAGGACTAAGGGGAATACTGAATTTAACCCCCTGAATTAACCACTACACCATACTCTGAAGTAAGCAAAAGTTCAATTCCTCTTCATGTTAGTTAAGTAGAAGGCTCTCCAGTATACACCAAAGGATCAGGCCCATTTAGATGTATACACCTGTCATTAGAGCTTTAATGCTGTCAGTGGATGATGGCAGAGGAGGCCAAAATACATTGGATGAGGTTTGGCTTTGACATCAACAGTAATTGATTTTACTCTTATAGCTGGCATTTGATTGGATGATTAGTGAATGCAGGTTGTAATCTTTAAGAAGTGGAAATGCCACTGTACTGAAATGCAGAATACTGAAAAGGTCAAAGAAGAGGAGAATTCCCCCTTTAATTCTTGAAGAAAGAGACTTCAGAGCCCAGGGAGCCCACACACATGACAAAGGTTATAATGAGAAAAGAAAATGGAAAATGGATAATCCATTTTTGTGAAAAAGATCCTAAGGAGACTCTAAAAGGGCAAATGTCCCATATTTATCCCTCTTGTGAGTGTCACCACATGCAGAATGCAGATGACCATAACTAGGGGAAAAAGAGAACAAGCCTAATCACTGTTAAAATAAAAAGACATATCCCACATATCTATATGCTTATGTAGATAGGAAACACTGAGATGTGACATTTCTAAACAGAAACACACACAGTGGGAAAGATGTAATGAAAAGAAAGGTGTATGAGTTTGTTTTAAAAATTCATACATTTCCTGCGGAATTCAGGAATGAAGAGCTGTCAACTGTTCTTCAACTGAAAAGACTGAGGTAAAGAAGATGATTGTGGAAGAATGCTTTTTCTAAAACATTCCAGATAAAGACCTTTGAGCCAAATAAATACTTTCTGTCTTTTTTCTTAATTTCTGAAACTCTCATTTCAGATAATATACTTATTACATTAGCAAACTTATGCATGGGTGTATACCTGCTGTACAATAATTCAAATACAGAGCATGTCGCTGTTGTGCAACTTTGTGTATCTCTGTGTCTGTGTTAAGATTTGTCAAAGAAGTTTGCTTCGGCCAGCAAGAAATACACAAACATATCAAATGTCCTTCTCCACTTCTTTTATGTATACATACATATATACACGTATATATACATATATGTATATGTATTTGTACATGGATGTTTGCATTTGTATGCAAGTATATATATATAAGCTTTTTCATTTAGCCATCCACATTCATGCACATACACACACACACACACACATGGACACAGAGCTATTAAGATAAAAGGAAAATAAAAGCATTATAGAAAGAATGCCATCCTAGAATGTACCTATTCCCTTGACCTTTTCCCCCAAGGCAATTACCTAGTGTATATCTTCAAATATGTGCTAGTTCTATGAATGGTTGTTTCTAAAAATATTCGGAATTCTTCTGCTAAAGCTGAAATCCCAAAACCTGGAACACTCTGTTTGTACAGTTTTTAAATTGAGAAGTCAGTTTTGCAATAACCACTTCTATCTTTCTTTCTTTCTACCTTTCCCATTCAAGCTTTTTTATATAATCTTTCATTTACTTCATTATTACTATATTCAAGCCTATAAACTCTACACAAAACCTCTGAGCATTGAGTGATGCTAGAAGTAGATGTAAGAGATGAAGAGAGGTGCTTCAAGAGAAGAAAAGGGTTGTAAAATAGGGCAATAGGGTGCTATTAGATGGCTCTATAGTATTATTCCTTTGCAGCTGAATTTGTCTAGGAATGTAATCTGCAACACAAAGTAGTTCAAAGAGATTTTTTTTTTCCAAGAAAGTATGCAAAGCTACTGAAAACTAAGATGGGCAAAAGTTTTCTGTTTTTCCCATTTTGCTGTGTCCAGAGTGCTGAATTTGCTTATCAGCCTGCATTTACAGAAAGAAGAATGAACTGTTACCTAACTGTTCTAAAGAGACTTGTAATAATACTGTGCTTCCAGAGAAAAGAAAGAACTGTATCAGTTTCATAAGAGATCAAAAACGGGAAGAAATTTTTGAAGTGTTTGTACCACCTCTGAGACTGTTAAGCTAGACTTGAAATTTTGAAGGGTTTGCGGAATCCCTAATTTAAGAACAGATTATGACGGTGCTTGGAGACAGGATGTCCCAACTCTATCTTTAAAAAGAAACTGTGTAATTTGCCAGAATGTAATCAGACCAGATTATGTATTTTGTAGGGAAAAGTTTTGGCTGAATTTTTCAAAACATGGATTCACAGTAGCATCAGAGGCAAAACAGAAGTGAAACTCCAGGAGACTGAAAATGGACAAGAAGCAGTAAAGAGCACATGCAACGAAGAGGAAAATGGCAGATATTGCCAATGTCTTAACATCACATAGGACTGTTAAATCTGCAAGATTCAAATCCACTTTCTAACAGGCTTCAGAGACAGACACAAGTTACCTATGAAGAAGGACAGTAAAAACATTGTGTTTTATAGAATGAGAAAGATCTGTATTTGCATGGCGATGTTTGCAGCACTAACAGATGCTTTAGAGAATATTTCCTGGTGGGATTTGCTCAAGAGTAGCTACACACTGTGCCTGAACTATCACTTTCAATATCAGGAATGACCTTTGTAATTATAAGTTTAAAATCTGCACAAGTTACTGTGATAGCTGAAGATATACTTAAGTATGTGAAAAGAAAACACGATCGTGTAGAACATAGGTAAAGTTCAGACTGCATCATGGAAAGACTTTCTTGTCTGAATACTCAGAGCTAGGTGTAAAAGTCAGTAAGTCTTGGAAAGGTAGATTTGCAAGTATTGGGAAATGGGAAATGCAAGATCTGTCTGACATTAGTAACTTATTCAATTGCCCATGCAAAGGGATCTAACCTGAAACACCTAACAAGATAAAAATAGGTTGTTATATACCTGGCTGACAGGTATAACACAGGAACAATGGGACATCTATGGTTTTCTTGGAGTGACAGTCAGAGGTCAGAATCACACAGTGAGTTTTGTTGACTATCTTTACTATTTTCTATTGCTCATAATGTGAGCTTATGCTGCCTTTACCTCCAGGTAGAAGCCTGCATTATAGATACCTCAACACAGTTATCTACTGAGAGGTGAATATCTGTGAGCTAGGTGTCTAAGCACTCACTTCATTTACCTAATGATTAGCACTAAAGACCATTTAAGTGTGCCTGGCTTCTCCCAGACATTTCTGTGGGGCTGACAGATAAGAAGGGATCTACAGGACCAACTATGCATTCATGGATTAGCAGCAGAAGTCAGCTAAAAAAAATCAGGTATCTTAAATGTGAGCAGGCATTTATTTCCATGTTGGCTCACTAACTGCTTTTGGCTCCTCTGACTGCACTGATCAGGGCATAATGGGGCTAGTAAAACTGGAGTAGCAACTTTGAAACAGGTGACTTTAAACTGCTAAACTTCTAAAATATTGTTTGATATAAAGCTTAGAAACAGCCTAGTTGGTATCAGCCCCATGCTAAAAATGAAGATACTGCAAATGGCTGTGAGCAGATTTAATGAAACAGAAAACTTTCTATGATAGGAAGTTATATTTGTGGAAGCTTTTGCAGACAAAAGGCAGAGTATGTTTATAACAGTGAAACATGGGTTCAGTGGATCCTTATGTGGTTGCTGTTATGTGTTAATTACTACAGAAATACAGAGCTGCAGCTGAAATAGCAACTATTGACAGCTGGAAGGAATACAAGTCATTTGGGCATTTGAGTGATGCTCTGTGTATGTACATACATATACGGCCCTATATCTTGAAAAGTATAAGCTTGTTTGTTTAAATAACAATCTCTTTAGCCATTAATATCTAGCTAAACTATCCTTCTTTACTCTTGTTTTGAAGTTGTCCTGGTCTTCTTGATTGAATGTACTGTATAGCTCCAAGCACTTCTGTGCTATTAAGAGCCTGTTCAGTGTCCTTCAGCAATTCAAACCAGGATAAGCCTCTGATTACTATTATGTCACTCTTTTTCACTCACTGATTATTTGAAGCCTCAGATAACTCTTTAAAATTAATTCAAAAAATGTTTCCATTTCTATAATCACTGAAAGGATCTGGTGACAGTTTGTTAACAGCTGTATTTCCTGGTGAAAAACATGTTTCGGTAAAGCCCAGACTGTGCATTACAATACTGTTTTTTTAAATGTCTACACCCTTTAAAGATGTCTCACATTTATGTGTTTTTAGCTCTTAATGCTGTCAGATATGTATGTAAAGATCAAAGTATCAGAAAATTCCTTAAATTGCATTTCATATTGAGAAAAGTTTGATTTCTAACATAATAAAATAGTAACTTATCCTTGTAAACCACCCATTTACTCTGAAACAGCTTAAAATTTGCCTCTGTTAACACAGCACAAAACGAACATTTGGTAAGACAAAGATATGTCTTTATAACATAAAGTGATCTGTTTCACTGAAAAAATCTGTAAGGGAACTCTATATAACTGTATGTGTCCTTGAATTACATATCTTTCATAAGCTTATTATTAACTTTATGTTTATATCCCAGCTTTCAAGTCAGCAGTATATGTCAATTATAGGGCAGAAAAAAACACATCTATGTTGGTGTATAGGCTGGGACTGTGAATTGGGTGTCATGAGAATGATGAATGAGAGTATGAAAACAGAGTCCTGGTAAGGTCTGATTCCTTTGCAATGATAGAATGATGATATATGCTCAATAGTTTCCAGCTGCGGATCTCAGAGAAGATACCTCCAGAGATCAATAGCATTGACCCTGCTTATGGAGGAGGAGAGTGAGGTCCTTCATCATGACTTCCTGACAACCAAATCAAATTCAGTCACTGAATCCTGGTCAGGATTTCAGTCTCTGGAAAACACAGCTTCACACCGCACATTTCCATAGAAGTCTGGTGGGAGCAACAATATACTTCTAAATTAATGAATAACAGCACTGCAAAGGGATTTTAGGTGGTCAACACAGATTACTTTTTAATACTGGTGTTACAGCAGCAGCTACATACTCTGTTTATATGTCCACCTGGTAAGCGTTATTCACATGCATCATGAAAGGGAGATCCCCGAGCAGATCTTGTACTCTTAAATGCACAGAATGAGGCAGACAGCAAAGCAGAGCTTACAATAACCGATTTGAACATTAGCCATAGCAGACTCATATTTGAGTCAATTTATAAGCACCTTTTTGATAAGCATGATGACAGTGGTCATGTTAGAATTTTTTCCTTCAATTATATTTATAAGAAAACTTGTTGTTTGCTTCCTGATAACAATTAAATAATTTTAACAGCTTGAAGTATTGCCTTGGTTGAGTAGTTGCTTTCCTCACAATTGGAGAAGGTGATAATTTGAATAAGCCCATCTTTATCTAAGAATACCTGGGTCTTTTGCATGTTGAAAATTAAAGATTTCATTAATTTCCTGCAAAATAGTTAAAACAAATGTCTTCTGTCAGAATCTAGCTTCTCCTAACTTCAATTAAACTTCAGAATTACTTTCATGCATCAGAGACTGCACTGAAAATATCATCTCCACATCAGCTTTGTACTGCCACATATGGCAAACATTGATTCGTCAAGCACTGCAGAGAATTTCCCTACATTTTTCAATTTTCCGGCAATTGTACCTTTAACTGACGGTGAAATTATTATGGCTTTTGTTGTTGCCTTAACTTTATTCAAAGTACTTAATATATCCCAATTTACTCAGTGTTAGAAAATCCTGTATAATTTTGACACTAACTTCCCACATACTCTATTAAAAAAGTCCACACAGAAAGTTTTTTTCTTTGGTACTTTTTTTATATTATAAAAAAAATATTAAAAAATTAGTCTGGATGTAGAGTTTTGGGTTAAAAGTTTTGACGAATTGAAATGTAACATTCTTCACTGATGCTGGATTTTCAACAATATCAAGACTTGTACATGTCTGGACACAACTGTGGTGTTAAGGTCAGGTTTAAATTCAAATAGTAAGAACTCCGAGGTGGATTACACCAAAACTGAACAGCAGACTTTTTGCAAACTGAGGGTGTCCATGCATTATACTATTTGGTAACAGTTAATCACATACATAGGACTTTTCAGACAGATCCAGCAAGAACAGAATTTATCTCTTGAGGCATTTATTCCCATCATTCTTCACTTCCCAGAGAAAAGATATCAGTCAGTGACACTGCAGTATTTTATCATGGATGGCAGATCAAACACTTGTTCACCTCTGTTGTGCTAGAGGTTAGTCAACAACAGCACAGGTGACGATATGTTTGCTTTTAACTCCCCTGTCTGAGAATATCCCCAAAAGGCTGACTGATGATAATTCTCCAGGAAGTGAAGAATGGCTGTAATACATGGCTATCGAGCAAGTTCTGTTCTTATATTCACTTTTCTAAATCCAGAAGAGACTCAAGTCCAGGGGACTTACGTCAGTAAAGGACAAACTCTTCTGTGTTTACTGCACTAAATTCAGCTAATACACAGTTGTTCAATTCCTGCTGTTGGAACATATCTCTCCTGTGATTTGGGACAAATTATTTAATTTGTGTTTGCTACAGTCTCTCCTCTACATGATAATGGTTCTTCACTCTGCTTCCTCGAATCCCCCCCTTCTGCGCCCCCCCCCCCTTTTTATTTTTTTAAATCCCAGAGCAGCAAGAAGCTTACCACTCTCTCAAAAATATTGAGTAAATAGGAGTGGACAGCCCTTGCCGAGTTCCATACAGCTGTATCACACCACTTAGGAGTCTAGCATTAGATTGTCTAAAGCTAACTCACCAGGCGCATTTGCGGTGCTATTTTTCAGCCTGGCTTGCTGATGGAGATTTCAGCCTGGGCTGAAATTTCAGACATGGGCTGCCTGTCTTTGTGCCCTTATATAGCACCCAGAAGTGGGATACTTCTTGGCTGATCCTTCAAGTACCTTAATAAGACAAACAGCAACAGTTTCATACTGGAAATAAAAAGAAATACAGCTGAAAGCTTTAGACCATCTATCTGCATACAGAGCGATGGGCACTGCTGAAGGGTAATCAGCTGCTTAGGCCCGTAGGATAGCTTTGCAGGAAACACCGTCTTCTCCACAATATATTCCCCAAACTCAGCGTGTGCTGCAGCTTTTCTGCAGAGCAGTGCGGCGCTCGCAGCCACGAGGTGGTACTGTTGCCTCTTGCAATGGCGGGAGCCAGGCCTGATCCTGCGGGGCCGCCTCTGAGACCCAGCAGGCCGCTGCCCCCCCGCGGTCCTCTGCCCTGCGGCCTCTGGCCAGCCTCCACTGCCCTGCGGCCCCTGGGCCTCCTGGCCTGCCTCTGCCCTGCGGCCCCTGGGCCTCCTGGCCGGCTTCCACTGCCTTGCAACCCCTGGGCCTCCTTGGCCGGTTGCTGCCACACTGCAGCCCCTGGCCCCGCGGCCTCCCTACAGGCCTCTGCCACCCTGCAGCCTCCCGGAGGGCCTCTATTGTGCAGGTGCCACACTGGCAGGTCCTCTGCCATGTCATGCCGTGACAAGCCTTCCTCTGCTACCCTCCCAAGCTAGGGTCAGAGCTCTTAGGCAAAGCTTGATGTTAGCTGGACTGGTTGGGTCCACTGTTTTTTTCCTTCAGATTGGGCCAAGTTGCTGAAAATCTCCCTGGAAAGCCTTGGATGCCCTGGAGACATCTCCAGGGCAGCAGGGCTCCTGCACCTGTGGTGGTGACTTGGGAAGGCAAATGCCATCGCTCCGAATGTCCCCCCCTTCCTCCTCCTTCCCCCAGCTTTACATGCTGAGCATTTCGCCATAGGGTATGGGATATCCCTTGCTGGGGTCGGCTGCCCCCCAGGCCCCA
>JAVJGJ010000057.1:70722302-70738465 GCA_035590215.1 Microhierax caerulescens | reverse complement strand
CAAACCCCAGAGTGTGGCCGTGCTGGTTCATGAGCACCACTGGACTGGTGGTGCAGACTGCTGTCAGTGTATCCAGAACTCTAAGAAAGCCATACTTACTCTCACTTTTTTTTCTTTCTTCTTTTTAACTACTTGTTATTAATATTAACATATTAAATGCAAGTGGACTGAGAGTGGTAAATTGGACATCACTCAGAATTTAAACCTGGTCGTATCTAACCTCCCACCTTTGTGAGGAGAGTCAGAACACAAAGGAGTTTATTTTCTTACAAATTGCTCCATCCTCTTTAACACAACAAAATGGCAAGTCACTCTGCAAGAAATATGAATCTTAATAACTGAAACGCTTTAATTCTAGTACTTTTAGATAAGTAACTTTTTGAATAGTGATGTCTTGCCTAATATTTGCCTTCTTATTTTGCCCCAAACCCATGTTCTTTAGGGTTTTTTGCATGGTACTTTAGAAAACATTTGCACTTGACACTGAAATTAGAGAAATGTGTAAGACAACCATAATTTTGACTTGTGTGCTAAATAAAATATCAGAGACTTCCAGAGCTGAAAGTGTGAGCTGCAGCAGCTTGAGCTACAGAGTCAAAATTGTGTATCCAGGAGTTGTAAGAAATCACATTGGGATTAACACACCAGGAATCTGTAAAACATACTCACCAATGGATTTCAACAGGCTTAGGTGGGGAGCCAGGTATAATATAGTTGTTGAGATCAAAGTAGAATGACTGGATACGGAGTTCCAAACAAGATTGAATTTTGGTTGATTTTTTTGTATTGTTTTTCCAAAAATAGAAGTATTTTCATTGGTGTCATAAGGGTAATGTTTCCAGGCTGCATCCTATTACTTGATAATGAGCAATACTTGTAAGTATGCAAATGTTTGTACTGAATGGCAGCAATGTATCTGTTACGTACAATTTGATGATTTAACTGTTGTCCAGGTTATAGAGATTAAGTATTAGCTTGCATCACCTGGCAGATATTTTGTGATGCAAAAGGAATTAATTGGCTGTATTATTCCTCTTCTCCCGGTGTAAATACCCACACCTAATAAAACATGAGACAGGAACATTTTTTTTGGTCAGCTTCTAAGGCCAATAATATTCAAAGATCTGAAGTGAGGCACAGTGGTGAGAACAGAAAGAAGGGTGACCCATCACATCCTATACTGACTTGTGTTAGCGTACAGAAATTCCTCCTCACTGATCTCAAAGAAAACCTCCAAGGCATTGATTTCTTCTTTCTTCTTTCACTTAGTGTTTCCTTCTTATGAAAGCAGAGCTCTAAGAAAGCCATACTCTCTCCTTTTTTTCTTTTTAACTGCTTGTGCCAGCACCAAAACCCCCTAAAGATTTTTATCCTGATTTCCAGCAGTGTCTCAAAGAACATCCCAGGCTATCCTTTTGATGCATTTCTGGGGTTTATTAATTTCCAGAGAATATTTTGACTCTCTATGTTTTGCATCATCAGTAACACTGAACCCAGGTCCAACACTGTTATTTGTAATACAGGAAAACCAGCACTTTTCTGTTTACAAAATGAAACTACTTTGATTTTGACCTTTGCACTGAAGGTTAAATGTTATTGTCAATATATCCAATAGTAGAAGAAAATATACTGCAGACAGTTTCTAGCACACTAAAAATCTTCCTTTATCAAAGCTATAGCATATTGAACAATAATGAAGGAACTGGTTTAAATAACAGTTAAAATGTGATTGGCCAGACTGGTAACAGAAAAGCAGAAGGTGCATGCATGCTTTCAAATAACTGAGGTCCCTCACTGCCAGCTCTCAGTTCCTTGATTGTCACATCTCAAATATGCTCCTCAAGGCTTTCCTTGGGAATAAATCAACTATATTTCTCTAAGACAATGCCTGAGTGCAATCCCAGGGATTTGGTTTTGACCCTTCGTCACCCAGTATCAACTTCTAAGCATGCTCAACAAAGGCTTCTTAAACTGTAACTCCAGCTGTCTGCTGCTCTGGTTGTCTGTGTGGGCACAGAGAGTGTCTCTTGCCATGTCTGAGACTATTGTGTTTACTGTATGTGTTCCTGTGGTCTAAAATGCTACTAGAGCATTTTAACAATTAGAACATTAACATTAGAACAATTAGAACAATTTAACATTAGAACAATGAAGATACTGCCATATGATACTGGCAGATGAACAGGTCATACAGGTTCAAGCTATGACATGGTGCACATGGCAGACAATGCTAAGGTGAGAGATACTGCTTTCTTCAGCTGGCTAATGGGGGGATGTAAAGAAGACAAAGCCAGACCCTTCTTTGTGGTTGACAGCAAAAGAAGAGGAGGAACTTCATTATGACAAATGAAATTCCTTTTAGATATTAAGAGAAAGGTTTTCACCAAGAGAGTGATCAAAGGAAAGAGAACCCACTTAGAGTAGGATTGTCACAGAGGAGCCTCTGACCTTGGAGATACTCTAGACTCCATGGAGGAACCTGATGAAACTTTGAAGCTAGCCCTGAACTGAGCAGGGGTTTGGAACAGATGTCCTCCGTATATCCTTTCCAAATAAATTGTTCTGTTATTCTGTGATTTCATATTTCCACATTTTCTGATGTCTTCCATGTTTGTTACAATATATGTGATCCACTCTTGAGATTTCTACTTCAACGATCACAGCTCCCTCTTTGAGATGCCAGTATCATCACTTCTCTTACGTGAGATCTTCCTTCTAAATTAACCACTCACAAGAGCAAGGCCACAACACTGTACAGAAGCTAAATCAGTATTTGATGTGTCTGTCCCCAGCTTCAAATACGAGACCTGTTGGAGAGGACAGTCTTCCTAGTGTAGTATGTCACTTCTCCATGACTTAAGCTAACGGTTATGGTATGTCGTTGACATATGTATGACATATGGCAGCACGTAGACCTAGGCACTATTTATAGGGAATGTACACTGAGAATTTGAGGGCCTTGGGACTGGAATGGCTCTGTAGGGGTTATGATAAGGAAAATATGGAATTGTTATTCAGCACTCTTCACTTGCCTTTGACCAGCTGTAGTGGACACGCTTAGGGTTTTGCATTCCTTAGGGGCAGTACGAGCTGCAAGAAATTTCTAGAGTCCACTAGTGCAGGTTTTGTTCTTCATCCTAATAAGGCAGATGCTGGAGGGAGACTCTTTGGAAAGTGAAAAGGAAGAAACCAGCAGGAGAGAGACAAAGCACTGTGTTTTAGTCACTGACTGTGGCAGCTAGGGAGACCCAGGGCTATGGTTTTGTTGCTCTGTGGGAATAGCCTAAAGCCCATGGCTTATGAAATAGATAATGTGGCAGCTGGAGACAGCAGGGAGAGTGGAAATTAGTGACTTGGGACAGGAAGGAGAGCATGGAGTAAGTCTGAAAAAGCCTCAGGAGAAAAAATGATCAGGAGTGCGTGCCTAAGCTTGATGGATATTTTATGAAGTAGAAGAAACACAATGCTTGTCCAAATTACTTGTGCATACAGCCACATAACCTGAGCTGAGTATACAGATTTGTGAAACAGCCTGTAAAAGCCAGATCAGAAAACACTGGCAATTTTTCAAATGTATGGAGGTAAGTTGGGAAAAAAACACTGGAAATGTAGTCTCTGAATTAGATATTCCAAAGGCCACACATCGTGAAAACAGTACTCAAACAAAACTCTGTGCCTCAAACAATTTTTAACTCTCTAATGCTGTTACATTTGTGCAAGAAACACACATCTAAATCTGTATGTTGGTGGCTACCAGGGTCCAAAAAGTGTGAAGAGCCAGAGTTGCGACCCTATTCCTTCCTATCCTTATGGTCCCTGTGCTTTACCCCTAGATAAACTCATTCCACTTTGCTACAAGATGTGGGAAGCAGAAGATTCCTAGGTCGGTCCTGTGACCTGGTATATATAAGATATAAGAGCAATGTCCAGAGGACAGTTCTGGAGGGTGGTTTTGAAAAGTTAGACTTTCAGGCTGGATCATTCCTTAGTGCAACCTTTTGGTGCATCTAGAGTCAGAACTGTCAAGTTGTTGCCTTGTATAAATAACAGCCTTAAACATCAATGGATGAGAAATCTTAGGTCCGACCAAATGGTGCAAGGCTTCTACAACCAGTTCCACAACAATGCATTACTTGTTTACCTACAAGGACTAGTTAGATTCTCAAAAAGCATGGTCATGTACATCAATTTGCCAGTGTATATGATAGGAAGTTTATTCTTGTTTCAGGCTTTTATATCAGCATTATGACACAAGTGGGAGGACAGATGATACTTAATCTAGCCTCTACTGCATGGTACTAATAGGAAATGACTAGTCTTCTATGTCTTCTGTGATACCTGCAAGTAAAAAAGGTAACCTGACAACATTTTAAAAGAAATTTGAAGCAATACAGTGAGAATGAGTGGATATAAAATCAAGATTTTATGGATTTTTTCTACAGGGTTCTTGGTTACATACATGGAGGAAGGAATCTGACTTTATTGGCATGAGAATGTGAGCTGAAGTTCTCTGCCCACAGTCAGGACAGACTCTGTTAAGTCTTTATACAGTAAGCACAGGACTCCTACTTTTCACTGAACACTGATTTATACTAAATTATTGACATACAGGCAGTATCTGATTAGTGTTCTTCATGCAGACAAGTTGCTGGCAAGTGGAGTAGATAAAGCATAGTCCAAAAACCCAGTCCAGTTAGTCCCCTGCCCCAACCCGTTCTGCAGCATCTTCTACAAATATACTCTAGGAAAAGAAAAACAACCTCAGAAATGTTAGTGGGGAAATTTTCTGGGATTTTCTAAAAATCCTGAATCCTCCAAAAGGTACCTTTTCACAAAGCATGTTATAAAAATTGTCAAAATATCTATTTTTCATTTCAAATTGCTCATGTAGAAAATTTATCTTGTTAAAAGTCTTTAAAAATAGAATAAAAATATCTTTTATGGCAGCATTGTAGCCTATATTTTTTTAAAAACATGTTTATGAGTAATTTTTTAAGCAATGGCAGTTTTTATGCTCTATGGGCTGGAAAATGTTTACATCTTGAAAATATGAGAAAAAATTCTTGATAAACTCTACTAAAAATAAATAATATCAGAAAAACAGACCCAAAGTAGAGATGCTTTAGGAGCATGACTCTGTTTATGAAATTTATGCGTCTATAAATAGAAAAGTACTGACTTTGCTTGAAACTAGCCAGTAATTACTTAGTAATGCATCTCAGTTAAGGCTGCTATCCAGCTTTTAAGGTGCCATGGCAACTTCTGCAACTTTGGCTATATTTCTGTGAGGTTTTTAAAAAAAGTCTCATTTTTTTCTTCATTTTTGTAGAAGCTTAAGGAAGGTGTGTATATTTTGGTCCTTTTGTAAACATGCCAGGGTGACATTTCTTGTTTCTGTATCACAGAATGACTGGGAGGTGGTAGGAGCGATGTTTGCCATCATTCCTTGCAAAACGCAGGCATCGTGCCCAAGAACACGTGTTATTACCGCTGTAGGATATTGTGTATAAACACCTTGTGATGTGACCTACATGTTCCCACAGCCTCAGGTGAGAATTATTCACATCTACAACATGACCCTTTTCTCCCTGGCTTTTTAGTGCATCAAGGAGCTTGTTAACATCACCAGCTAACTATACCATAAACAGCTGCCTCTGCAGTAGTGTTAATAGAGGGTGAGACAGAGTAAGCACAGTGGGCAGATACGTAAGACCTGTTAAAAAGAATAATTTTGGAACACATATAAATAGAGCACTGAAAGAGCTGTGATGAAGGCATGTTTGGAGTTCTTTTCAAGTATCTTTCTAGGAAATTTCCCATATATTCATATAATATTATCAACCTTATACAAAGTATTGAGATTCCATTTTAATATTTTACAATTGTTTTAAAGTTCTGTTCGTACATTATGTACAAAGATATGATCTTTTAAAATTTATTTTATTTTGATTTCTTATTCTTAATTGGAATGAGAGCCATGGAAGTAGTTTACTATGAAAAGCCAGATAGGATAAATTTTCAACCGGGGGGAGGAATTTAAGACATAGTTTTTAACATAAAATAATTAAATATATTAAAAAGCTAGGGTTGCATCCTCACAATTTCACCCCAATGGATGTGTGAGACTCTGAGACATCTGCTTGCAAAGCCCACTGAGTTAGTGTGAGTATTATGTGAAGTGTCAGGGGAGTCATGGGTGTCCTTCTAGTTCCAAGCACCCTCCAAAATGTTAGAGGTGTTTGTAAGCTCTCAAGAAGCCACCTCCACTCAGGGTTTAAAGGGCTGTTATAAACTGGAACACTTCTTTTCCCTTTTCCAGTGAGCTACAGCAATTATCCCCCAAACAATTCCTTCCTGCTCTCATTTCCAGTGATAACTCTCTGCAAGGACAGGTAAAAACCTTGGGAAAATCAAACATTCAAGGATCAGAAACCCATGCATGCTTTGTATGGCTTGAAGGGATGCTTAACTATGAAGGTCAAAGCATGGTGAACACTTCAAAGTAAACTGAAGCGAGTTCCTGGCTGGATTTTATTCTTTCCTTCCATCTCTCTGCAGAAGAATATCATGTTGCCAAAGGCGTACAATGAAAAGACTAGGCACTTTTATATTACTGTAGTTGAAACAGCGCCGGCTGTATCATGGTGGATCACATGTATTTGTTGGAGTCAATTCTTCAGATGCAACAGCTTAATTAAATTTTAAGCATTATTGATTCGGTTTACATAGCCTCCCCACTCCTAGCACCACTGAATCTGAAGCTGCTACACTGTGCAGCAGAAAAAAAATATTAAAAATCAAGGGTTATTAAAAATGAAAGCATTTGGCTGGAAGATGCAGAGAATACCTTACAGTATGCAGAGCTGTATTACTGCAAGATAAGTAATACCCCTTCTTCTGCAGAAGTCTAAAACAACAGAGAGATTTGTGGGCCAGGTTCTCACAATGTGCAAATGAGGGGGGCAGTGTCTGTGCACTCAGTGATGCTAACACCCTGTGGAGGATAGGAACAGGCCTGATCTGTATGAAAGCATCTGATCAATAGAAAGACAAACCAGCTATTGGTGGTATGTATTATGGGGTTGCCACAAAAAGTATTTTTTTTCTTTTTTTTGGTTCTGTTTTTTTTTGTTTGTTTGTTTGTTTCAGTGTTAACTGCTGTTTGTCCATTGCAAGGCTTTATCTGTACTGTATGTCAGCTTTAGTGTTTTGGTTTGAGACAAACAGGGAGCCTAACAAGAGTAGCAAGATTAAGCTGAATGAGCTGGGCTCAATGTGGCAAAGGCAATACTGACAAACACAGTTAGCAGTTTTCCAATACATAGAATTTGTACTGAAGAAGACAGTGATTCATTATTTTCCACAGTCCTTGGGACAGAATAAGAAGTTTTATGGAATATGTGACAATTGAAGAGTAATGTTATAAAATAACCCTCCCAATATGTATGAAATAAACAATCTGCTTGACATTAGGACAGCTTAAATACAGGGTGATGCATGTATTTTTGGTGCTGCTTCAGTGCGGGAGGTTGAACAAGAGGATCCCTTAAAGCCCAGCATTTATATGTTTCTAGATTTATTGTGAGCTAGTCAGGATAGGTTGTGTGTTCTGGTATGCTTGTGTGCCTGAGGATAGATGGTGCATTGTCTGGGTAGTTTAGGCTTGTAAAAGGTCTTTTTTTCCTGATTTTCTTTTATTTCTGTGTTGAGAGACTTCCTGTACTTGATGTTTGCCTCACTAATGGCTGTAAAAATGGCCTGGAGATTTGGCATGGAGCTTGGTTTTATTTATATTTTTATATATACACATATATATGATTTATGCAACTAAATAACTACAGAAAAATCCCTATAGCAATGGGGGTATTATTGTATGTGGACAATGGCTATTTTTTAAAGTATATTATCACTACATCAGTTATTCCTTTATTACCCAAACAAAGGCTGCAGCACTCATTTGGATTCTGTCTTAAAATACTCTGTGTTGTGACTGTGGTCTTTTCTCTCCTCCTTTTCCCCATAGGCACTCTCTTCTGCTAGGTACACGATCTGAGCAAGGCAACACTGAAAGAAAATAAACGTCTTTTAGGACTGCTTTCAGTTGCAACTTTAGAAAAAGCAAGAATACTTCTTAGGATAGTAGCAGTAGTGTAGTATTTGAATTTTAAACTGAAATATTTTGAGGAGAAAGAAATATTTTAAAGGTAGTTTTTTCTTTTAACAGCATAAAAACTTTTCAAAGAGTATGTTAATGGAGAAAATTCTGTGTTAGCAGAGTTGTGACTGTACATAATGATGCATTCATTTAAAAATATAGAACTGTATTGAAATATAGATACTCTCAGAGGCAATGGGGAGATGTATATAGCAAGAGTAGCAATATATTTATGCAGGGGAGGGCACAGCCTCTCTGAGGAAAGGAAATTCAGACTATGTCTGTTCTGCCTGATAGCTCCAGGCTTGAGCTCATACCCTTACCCGAACCCTTAATTGCCTGTATCATCTGCAAGCAGAGGCAGCTTTGCCCAAAAGACAGGCAGGCTCACACATGCTGCACAGGTAGCTTGGCTTGTGCTACCTCTCTCTGAATTTCAGACTGCTATTACAAGCAGTATGGAAAATATCGTTACATATAGAGATGGGTTTTGGAGGCCATCTGGCTGGAGGTGACCCACAGCTCGTGGCATCAGGTCTAAATGGGAAGCAAAAAGGTTAATATGGGTAAAATGGAAATGCATATCCAGTGTGCATTTGGGATTCCTCTGCATTAACCTAACTCCCCTGCAAATTTAAGGTCTTTTCTGTATTCCTACTATGCCACAGCAGTGGCTGCCACTTCCCACATGCTCTCTCCACTAGCGTTCCGTAACAGTTGACATTACAGTTGGCAGCACACCCTAGGCCTTACCCTGCCCCAGTGCTTTCTGAGCAGTATTTTGTCTATATATTCATCTGTAGTAAACAAACATCTTTGCCCCAGCCAGGCTACAAGGACGAGCATTCTGATCTTGCCCACAGATACAGGCTGCCAAGGCTCAGTGGCAACATCTATACTATCCGGTAGATCTCTTACACATTTTGAAAACAGACTTCAGTCCTCTGGTTTCTCCACCTAGCCCCTTCTTTGGAAGGAAATGGGCTCCTTGACTTCAGTGAACAGTGTGTGAATAGCAGTCATGGGAATGAGGTTGCGGAGAGTACCAGAGAGATGAGAAGCAGCTTTTGCTGTTCGTGAAAGCCCAGTACTGGTACAGTCATGGGGTGACAGCTACTTCCCCACGGGGCTCTGCCAACACACCTTCCATCTGGCTCACACGTCCTTTCAGCACTTGTGCCTGGCTTTAATGAGCAGCCGGGGGCTGTGTGGGCTGGTGCCAGGCTGGGCTGGTTCTGTAATGGCTGAGGGTTGAATTTGTGCCTGGAGATGAATGGGACCCCTGGACTGCACAGTTATTGTACAATAAAGTTCTACAGTCACATTCCCCTCAACCTTCCCTTCCCCTTCATTTGAAGACTTAATTAGAGCAGCTTAGAAGCTTTTTAAATCAAGCCAATCAATTATTTGCCTCTCTTCCTAAGGAAGGAAACACTTTTGCTTTTTACTTGTTCCAGTGCCGCCCCTTCTCAGCTCCCACAACTGGACGCTCCCTGGTCGCAGTCCTGTTCGGTGGCCGTCACACCGGCTCACGCTAACAGAAAGGCCCGCGTTGCTAGCAGCCTGTGGGAAGAATGTGAAGAGCTTCCTCCTCACCATGACTATTGCCTTTGCATTGCTGTGTACAGAGAAACAGAGAGCACCTCCACATATATGGGGTGGGTGAGGGGTTGGCAAAGAGACAAGCTGGGCATCCTTGACCACTTCTCTAGTTTACCCAGGTGAATTTCCACAGGTGGAGGTACTTCTGTGCTTCACCAGTAGGGCTCTGCTATGCCTAAACTACTCCAAGCCACCTGTGTCACCCCAGCATAGGTGCAGGCAGTGCTGATGCTGCTCTGCAGAAGCACCCTTCAAACCTCAGGAAACGTAGCAAAATGGAAGATTTCCCTTTTTCCAGCCATATTTTTGGGGACAAGGAGGATTGCTCCTGCCCAACAAAACATCCACCACACTGTGACCAAAGGACTGACCACACAGCTCGTGGACAGAGTGTTGAAAGGACCCTGTAATCCTGACTTCCAAAGCTGGGCTTTCCTCTTGGTCTAAACCAAAAACCTGACTGCAGGGAGTGCCTCTTCCTTGACTGCAGGGAGTGCCTCTTCCTTCTGGACCTGTGCAACCAAGGAAGCTTGGCCTGAGCCTGAATGAATTAAACTGGCTTTTATTATCTAGATACCTTGCCTAGATACTTTTTCAACCCTTCAAATGTGTCTGTCTCATCTTATCTGTATCAAAAAATAGACCGAGACTTTCCTACTCCATTTGATTGTACATTATTTTGAACATTTGCATCAGAGGGAATGGTGGGGGACTGGCATTTTAAATGGCTATTCAGAAATTGGCAGAATAAAATTAATAACCTGTAGAGCAAAATGTATAGGATTTTTTTTTAATTAACTTAATGCATGTTCAAGAAAATGTGTGCTTGCAAGAGGAGAGCTACACAGAGGTGATAATTCAGAAGATAAATTTGACCGAAAACAAAGTATTTGATAGATCACCTCAATTTTAACTGTTTTATACCAAAAATTCCAAACCCAACCAGCTGTTCAAAGTTTTCTTTCATTTTTCTAAAATATATTTAAATATCTCTCTTTTTATGAGATAAAATGTATTTGAAATTTTATTTTTCATTTAATATTATATTTAATAAGATTATATAGTATTGCTTTTTTATATAGCTAGTATTTGTATGATGTTACAATGCTACTTTATAGTACAGATTTATTGAAGTGAAAGGTTGGTCCTTTATATAATTGAGATTTTTCAGTTCAGTGGAATAAAATCCTTGGTTATGATTGCAAAGAAACCATCATGTACTTTTGGATGGAAAACATTCAGCTTTGTTGTTTTCAAATGAAACAATAGTAGGCTTTCTACTCTGGTGTAAAATGATATTCTATTTGTCTGTCCATTGACCCAGGAAAGTAAATTTATAATAATGCAGATATTTTGCTTCATGAGGCTCTGAAAGTTTTAATCTGTCTCTTGATGCCATGGAGACTTCTTAAGTGCATTGCTGAAGCTCAGCATCTAAGGTACTTCCTGGGCGAGGACACCTGGTCCACCTGGGACATGTCACACTTGGAGCTTTCTGTGCCACTCCTTTAACGGGCTAAAACTTGACTATGCACAGTAACTTAATTACAGTATTAGCCATAATAGGTAATCATAATAACATAACAGTTAAGGTAACGATAACTATTAAGAGCTGTAAACTGTATATCTCAGATTAATACACAGCTAAGTCTTGCTCAAGGCCTGTTTCTGGGTCCACATCCTGTATAGCCTTTAAGCAGATTTTATGCAGGCATTGTCCTTCTTCTGCTAAGCTTCATTTTATCAGTACCCTCTCTTCTGTTACCTTTTATCTGAGTTCCAAACTTTGAAAAGTGAACTAATCCATATCCTCATTTGAATAAAACTTCATAAAGAACACTTGCGAGATATTGAAAAATCCAGTTAATTAAAAACTGATTACATTTAATTGTAGACAGACTTGCAGCATGCTGGAAACTATTTCATTTCACTAGGCTAAACAGCTGTGACTAAAAGGATTACTGACAGCAAAAAACATCCCTCCTAAATTAAAGGTGTGCTAGCATGAAAACGTCTATTTGACCATGTGGTTTTTTTGTGGTTGATTGCATAGCTAGGAACAGTATACCATACTGATATCAGACAACACAGATTAGAAGAGTAACAGTTTTGAAATGTGAAATATGTTCATTATCTGTTTGTTACAGCTACGGTTCCTCATGCCCAGCTATTCATTCATAAACATCCATGATCCTTGCTATCTTTGTTAAATATGTATATATATCCCAATACAGTAGATATGACCTTTACTGTAAATTGGTTTACTCTTCTGTGAAGAATGACCCTCAATCTGCTTTTAAGCAGATTTGAGTGCTGTAGTTTGTTTATTTTCCTCCCCGTGCCGTTCTACCCACAGCTGTCTGTTCCTGCCCTACATTCCTCCCGATCCCTTAGGTCCTCATTCACCTGCATCTCCAGTAAACCATCACAGATCAGTAGAGCTGTGCCTCTGCAACCTCAGTGTGACACCCTAAGATCCCTAAAGTTCCGTTTTGGTTGCACCACAACCTTCCAGTAAGGTTTATTGACCTCCACTGCACGCTGTGCCTTCCCTTTAATGCTAGCTTAATTCATTTAAGAGGCACTGACTGGGAACAACTATACCATACAATTATACAACTGCTTCATATAGAAATTTTGTACACGATCTGTTAGTAAAATTGCTGCTTTATCACACAGGGCATGACAGAATTTTGAAATTCTTTTTGTAGTCTCAATCTGAGTCTGTAAGGAAAAAAATATATCCTAAAAGCTTTACACTAGAAATCATGTCACTTTTTTTTTCTTTAACATTTTCAAGCTAAAAAAAGGAAAAGTGTAATTTCCAGTTGTCATTTCAAAAGTTTAATTTTGTCTGATTTCAATGTAATTGAATGATAATGTATAAAATATGATGTATGTAATACAGCTAGTATATTAAAGAAGCATTATTTCACATTTTCAGAACTGTCATTTCCTAGTTAAAAGTAATATTAAAGATAAATTTCTTGGTTCCAGTAACACTGTATTTTCAGATGACAAATATTTCTTCCTGCAAATTCAACTAGTTTTTCATTCCTAGCACTATCCTTTAAACATAATCTTCAATGAATTCTGAATATTTCAAATCACTGAGTAAAAAGAGAATTCATACTGAAAGCGGAAGAGATATTGAATGGTTCTGCTAAAAAATAAAAGTGCAAATATGAAAAGTGAAGGTATGAAAATATACAGGAAACAAATTTCTGTAAAATATAAGTTACTGACTTAAAGAGCTATTGCTTATTAACTGAGTTGAAATAATTGAACATGTGCATTTTTTTATACCGTTCCAGTGAAGTAAACTGAATATCTGTAACATATATGCTTCATGTCATCTGCTCGAACTAATGGGGTTAGCAGTGACAATTAAGTTGAAATTAAGGTGTCAAAGACAGTAAGCTAACACTGTGATTTCCTAATGTTTCTATATATTGTTGGTAGAGACAAGTAAGTGTTTACTTTACATGCATCAACACAGAATCCTCATGGTGGTACTTCTGAATCCCCATCTCAATCATGAAACAAACCATATTTCATATGATGACGTTTGATTATATATGATGTGCATAACATAACTTCTGCATTTTTGTATTTTACATGTATGTATTTGTATTACATATTCTGGTTTGCTCTGGTGTATTACTTTCCACCACAGAAGATTGCATAAACACATTGCAAACCAGACTCTGTGCACACAGAGTCTAGCAGAATGGGTCTCTGATTCCAGTGCCTTCACATGCAAGAACATTCAAAACAGTAGTACAAAGACACAGTTTTCACTTGAAAAGCAAGTAACAAGGAGACAGAATGTAGCGATGAGACAGAGAGAGAGAGGGAGAGGGAGAGAGAGCACCCTGGATGAGGAGAGACTAGGAGAAGACAGCAGAGGGACTGGCGTTAAGAATAATTTGGTATGGTAAAAGACCTTGTTGCAGCTGGCTAGTTTTGAGAGTGCTGTGACAATAGACTTTTATGGGCAACAAACATGTTGGGAGTGAAAGAACACCACCCCACAGTGCTCCAAAATAGCCTTTCATCTACACCATGAATCTGCTAATTTTAAATACTAGAGCAAAAGGTAAAGGTATCTGTAAAGGTCATAGACATCTATAAAAGCCAAGATGCTGAAGAAGAAACATTCTGTGACAGTGCAGTTGGAGATCCTGAGATGTGTGAGAACAATGGCAGTCATTAAAAATGCTTCCTTAGTCCAGCCAAACATCAGAAAGCATCGGTCATTTTGTTTAAGAGATACAAACAGCCATCAAAGAGATGTGAGAGAGAATTTCTTATTCTTGTAAGACTTTTTGAGAAAGATGTAGGCCAAACAGTAGGTGGATCTCAGACATCTTTACATGTAAACAGTGAAAACACCTTTGCCATCTTTGACAAGACAAAGGTCTGCCCTCGAATAACATCATTGCCTTCTACAGCAATGACAATGGCAGCTTTATGAGAAGGGGGAAAACCAACTCTGTTCATCTCCAGATTCGTTAAGTAGAGCTGAGCTGAGCTGACCCAGGATGTGTTTGTCATTTGGCAAACAGATGATGCCAACACGACGTGAAGCGGTGGCCAATTAAGTGTCTGGGAACCACTGTTGGGTGTATCTTCCCACTTTCAAAACTGCTTCGGAAAGAAGGAAGGCTACAAAATGTATCAGGAGCTATTCAAGAGCATTGAAGCATTTAAAGATTGTCAAGCACTGCAGCACCTGCTGGCTCAGCCTCCAGAAGTGCACATCAAGGACACTGCAGCAACAACCAACCCTTTTCAAAATATTTCAGGAGCCAGGAAGAGGTAGATAAGTGTGCAGAGGTCAAAAGTGTAGCAGAACACCTTAGTTCAATAGAGATTAAGAAGTACTATTATTATCAGGATTTTATCTTCACACCGCTTAGCAGACTTAGTGACTTGCAGGCTAAGGCTGCTTGAGAGCCCGCTTGACACCACAGTTGATCCCATTATCTTGAAAATTCTGGGCTTAGTAAATTCAAGTCTGTCACGTGTTTCGGTCATGACATATCATCCTAGTTGACTTCAAGGTCAAAGAAGAGAGGTTACATGGTAAGGCAAGATTTAAAGAATAGCAAGGTGGAAATACGTTGCATTTGTCACCTGAGCAGAGGCTTAGAAACTGTTGGAGGATGGACTCCTTCCAGCCAAGCTGCCACTGAAGATCAATTGGTGCAATTTCAATGAGATGGAATTGTATTAGAAGATTATGTACTGTTAAAGCCAAAATGTTTTTCAGAAGTTGGTTTCAATAAAGGCCCCAGTAGAAAGGAGAAATAAGGTGGTCTGTATCAGGCACTGCCTTAGGATGCGAGGGATCTCATCGCCGACGTGCCTCCTGCTGTGCCCAACTTAGGGTTCACTTTCCGCTGCTGCGTGCTGAAGCCACGCACCAAGCCACCTCAGAAAATGGGCTTTCTTCAAAGAGTTGTTTTGGAAGTTGTAAACATACGTAAAAGATGGAAGAGCTTTGCTTGTTCTGAGCCACCTACTAAGAAAATAAGGAGACGGCTTATCATGTGAAGTGTTATTTCAATGTAAAGCAAGTTTTCTACAGGAAAGTTACACCGGGCCACCTGTAAATGAAGGCAGAATATGACAATGTACTGCCACTGAAAAATATGCACAGGACCTTGTGTCTGGGACTGAGAACACATGTTGATATAGCTGTTTGTCAGGAAGAACATTTTCATAGGGGTTCACTGGAACAGCTATGTGACTGCAGTGCTGTTCGGGCAAGCTACCTTCTGCTGGTATGGCATACTCCCTTCTCATATTAAATAGCTACATTTCTTGCTATAGATATAATGTATGAGGCGAAAATTTGATCTTTCTGCTTCCAAGACGAGGCCAGTAACTTGTGCTATTTACTAGTATTGCCCTCATACACTTTTTTTTTTTTTTTTTACAATCACTATCAAGCTGTCATGTTAACTCAGCTAACTTTGAAGGTTCAACAAGCACTGCATCTAACTTACCTCCACTGCTACATCCTTGAGGTGAGCCTCCAGGTAAAATCTGAGATACATCACTGGATGCACTGGGGAAAGGTAACTTTGTCCACGATTAATCTGTACCTCGAACAGGAGAATCTAATTTTCCTAAACATAGTAAATACATCAATACGAGAGCACGAATTTCCCAACTTAGTTTATTTCCTAAAAATTAGAAACTCATCCTTCAAAATTAATATGTATATATGCATCACAAGTTTATTTAAAATAAGCTGTAATTTGCATGAACTTTCCATAATTTTTGCAAAACAATGTTAATTGCCCTATTTAATGATGCAAAGCAGCCCAAATTTTTACCTTTCACAGTTTTACGTCTTTGTAATTCCAGCCCTAATTTCCATTACCATAACTGTATT
>JAVJGJ010000057.1:70705017-70720046 GCA_035590215.1 Microhierax caerulescens | reverse complement strand
CTCTCGTCTCCTCTCCTCTCCTCTCCTCTCCTCTCCTCTCCTCTCCTCTTCTTCTTTTCTCTTCTCCTTTCTTCTTTCATTCATGCTGACATCCCATAGACTATTTTTGCTACCAATCATCACAGGAATAGGAACAGACAATTTACTACTTTAACAGTGAACTAAATACTATTCTGGTTTACACCCATGTAAATGCAGAATAACTTCATTGAAATAAATGAGCCAGAGCTCCAAGTGGTGTAAATGACTTTTCATTGGTATCAGTGAAATTACACTAATTTGCTTCAGATGTATCTCAGGTTCTTAGTAAATCCAATTTATGCTCTTACCAGGGTACTGTTCTCAAAGAGAATAATGTGCCTTCTCCAGTACCATGAAGTATTTATTTTCTTTCTTTTTCCCTCTTCTTACCTCTCCTAGGGGAAGAACATGACTTTATACTCTGGAATTAACAGAATTAGAACAATTTCAAAAATTTGCCTAATTATTCCTCATGACATACCCAGGGGGTTGGCAAATATTATCACCCACGTATTATAGCGGGAGAAATTATATTGAAGAGGTTAAGTGACTTGCCTGAGGATGGGTTGCAAGGCAGTGGCATAGCTTGAACTGAATCTCAGGGATTCCAAGCTTCTCACAGCTACCCTCTAGTCAACGCACAGTGCTAAATGTACATACATACACACATACATGCATGCATACATACAAAATACAAACTGTATTCTGTGTCAGTATTTTACCTATTTTCTCAGCTTGGTCACTCAACTCCTTCTCACTTGGTGATTCAGTTGTATGCATTCTTCCCCACAGTATCAAGAAGTGGCTAAGCAAATAGTGCATTGGCATATGCGATTGAGTGTAAGCTTTTGTTTCCAAAAATAATTTAAATAGGAGCTTTTCTCAACATGAAACAAGGGTACAATGTTTTCTGAGAACACAAAATCAAAATGAAAAAACCCCTGAAATAACAGAACACCTTGCATAGTAATTAATCATCACTGCTGTGTCTTAGCTATCTAGGAGCTGTGAGGGACTAAATAATGAAGCAGCTGAATTGCTGTTTAAAGACATTCAATTTATTGTCAAAAATACGAGATAAAGACCTGATACCACAGCCAACTGGGTTGTAGCCAAGACTGTCTAAACCTTTCATAAAGTACCGGAGACAATTGTCTTTTATAGATATGCAGAACACACCTCAGCAGCAGGAAAACAACATGGAAGATAGAGTTATACATTAATTTAATGTATACAGTCTGGTACGACTAAAGCTCTAGGATTCTCAAAGCCATACAGTACCTCTCTAGGATGCCAACATTCATTCAGAGTTAACAAAATAGTGAAAAAGGAGAAATGGTGGATAAAATTAATTCAGGCTTTCAAAAGACTCTTGATAAAGACCCTTACAAGAAACTCTTCGGAAAACTTGGTAACTATGGAGTGAGAGGTAGAACTTCACATGTATTAAAACCACACTAGGAGATAGGGAAAAAGGAGAATAATTTTTTATTCATACTGTACAAAGAGGTTAGAAGTGCGCTAGCGTACACACCAGTGTTTTTTTGTCTGTGTCAAATTGCAGAGTCTGTACTTGTGAGCAGGTCCTTTGAAATCTGCTGCTAACCATGGTGAGGTTTGTTGTTACTGTGCTTCAGGAAGTTTAAATAAGGTTTGGAGGACACGATGGAGCATTTATAGACAGTCTGAAAGGGGAAGAACTCAGTAAATTAACCGTATGAGTTGCACGTGTAAATGCTAGTGGGTTTAGTTAAGAGTTCAGCCAACTATGAAGGACCCTAAAAATATCTGAAATGGTCTTGTAAATGCAGTGCTGTGCAACTCACCAGCTCATCCCATCAATGGCATGGCTGAACTCTTTGTCCAGATTTCCTACAGATTGATTTCCTTTGAGAGGGTGGTATATGTGTTCACTAGATGGGTTCTTACCTTTTTTCTTGGAGCCTCTAGGTTAGAGGTATGTCTGCCAAGAAAAAAGAGAGGAAGAAGAAGCCGGATCAAATTTCCAGAGAAATTATGCTTGAGAATTACTGTGACCAAATTAAATCTTGTCATGTGAGGGAAGTTAAGGTATTTTTATCATGGATCCTGAAGCAAGAGTGATAGCTTCATTCTGTACTTTCCTCTGCAGTCACCCATGCTCAACTCAGGTAGAAGCATGTACTCGACCATTAGGTGTTGGCCAAGTGGCTAGATATGTTGCTGGTCATATCACTCAGTGGGTGCTATGGGTTATAAAAACCAGTGTGCCTTAACCACCCTCATCCAATGTGGCTTACTTACAGTACCACTCTTCTGTTTTCTTAACATAGCATTATAAGTTAGGAACATTAACTCAAGCTGAACATTATTTTGGAGAAAGCTTTGTTGTCTCTCTGAAATAGATCTATTCCAAACTCCATCTCAAAATGCTTTCAAAGAGATGAATAATGCAATTGCTTTATAAGAAGAATGAATATGAAAAAAGGAGTGAAAAAGTAGATAAAAATAGATGGGAAGATGATGGCCCATAGCCAAGCTATGCAAAACTAAGGATGAAACTCTGAAAGCATAAAGGACAAATAGGAAAGCTGAGGTAGACGAGTTCGTCTCACTTTGCTTGGTACTATTGCCCTGAATCATCTGCCTGAAAACACCAAGAAAATGCACTAGTCTAAGGTGAAGGGAGTGAGGACACAAACTTTGTTGATGGTATGAACTTGCTTGGGTTAGTAAAAATGAGAGCTGACTGCAAAGATTTGCAAAATGACTGTACAAGCCTAAGTAGCTGAGAGATAAAATGGAAAATGAAATTCAATGTGGATAAATGTAAATTAATGCACATAGGTAAAAGCAATAAAGCTTTAGTTACAAAATGATGGGCTCTGGACTGACTATTATTCAAGAGAGAGATGTTTGGGATATAATAGCTAGTTCTATAAAAACATCAGCTCAATATTCAGTAGAAGTAAAAAAGCAAATCAAGTGTTAGGAATCATCAGGAAATGAATAGAGAACAAATAGACAATGTTATTATGCCAGTGCATAAATCTGTGGTATGCTTGCATCTCCAGTGCTTTGTGCATTTCTGGTCTTTCTGTTTTGGATAGAGTAGAACTGGAAAAGGTACAGACAAGGGCAGCACTGCTGATCAAGGGTGTGGATGCTGTCCACGCAAGAAACAATGAAATGAACCAGGACTCTTCAGCCTGTGGAAGAGGTGGCACAGAACAATAGTGACAAGGAGGAGGTGAAGAGGGATCAACTTTCGGTACATGAGCTTAAAGTCATGAGAAGATTCTGTCACACAGTTCATACTACGCAAACTGAAGTAATTCCTTACACCTGTATAAAATGTATTGCTGAAGGAACCACTGATACTAAAAGCTACAATCGTGCTAAAGGTTGCCTGCATACCCCTGGAAGGAGTAGCTGGATGCTGAACTACCACCTCTGTTTCAGGAAGCCCCTGGCCTGTAAAGCATGGGAAGTGAAGGGCAAACACTGCTTTCTGGCCCTTCTTTTTCCCCAGGGTGTTTGTCCCTGGTCTGTCAGAGACAGGCTATTGGGGTAGGTGGAGTTTTGTTCCTCATACCTTACCTGTGTGCAGGTAAAAAATATTCCTAGAAGTTAGAAAGGTGTATACATACATGAAAAATGGCATGTGGAGGGTCAGAGAAGCTACCCACAGCTCAGGGAGAGAGGGAAAGGAGCAGGAAAAGGGGTATGCAGGGAATGTTAGGACATTGCATGTTACTGTTTTATCCTCTTGAATTTACACTCAACAGTCTTCTACTTATCAAAAAGGGCTTTTTGCAATCAATGGGAGTTGGTTTAGGCCCTCAGGGCAAAGCTTTCTTTCCTTCTCCTGTATGTTCCCATTGTAGATATGGTTTCCTGATAGAATTTATTCTGAAGAGCACAGAAGTCACTCCATGGTTACTCAGGGTGCATCTATTTGTCATTCTGTCTGTACCTCTCACTATCCTTTTCTTGTGTTTTCTCTGATAAGGGACCTTGGTGACTGAAACACAGATCAAAGCATCAGCCTAAGGCTGGACAAAAGAAAAGAGAAAAAAAGGCATTAAAAAATATGTCATTGAGCTTAAAGAGTTTTCTTTTATTTTCTGCCCTTTTTATTTGAAGTTTTTCTGTCTTATCCTGCATTTAGCATATCTTACAGTAACTTTGAAAGAAAAGCAAAAGAGACTAAACAAAACATGATTTTCCTTTATTGTATTGCAACTATACTTATTTCCAAACTTGAACAGTTTCATTACACGTTGGACAAGATGGTGACTTGTGCTTGATCTGCCATATCCGTGCTGCTCACTAACCCTCTTTATGACTGTTGACATGGACCTTCACAAAGCCATGGGTCCATTGACTTCGATCCTCTGTGTTTGATTCATTTGGCTCTAATTACATTTGTGTTGCTGTGTGTTAATTGTGAGGAAAGATAGATAATTCATTCTTTAATTTGGCATAGTACCCATATCTGAGATGCAAGGTCTAGGCCAATTGAAATGTCATTTCGTACTATTGAGGCCTGAATACATTAGATAAATGCTGTCTTGTCTCACATACCAGCAGAGGAGAGAATTCTGGATATGAATACATCCGGAAAGTTAATTGTGTCCAAATAATCATTCTTTTAGCACAAGCTAATCTGTAAGATCTCAAAGATTTATATAAAGCATTCTGCTTTATTTATTAAAGAAATACACTGTATAACTGCTAACTTCGTATTCCATCATTTTAATTCCAATAGATTCTCCACACAATTTTCTTTAATACTGTCATAAAATAATGCCCATGCTTTTTCTTGTCCTCAGAAACCCAGTGGTTCTGCTGTAGCATCAGGGGTTTCTTAGCAATCACATTTTTTCATAGCTTTTATGAAAGTTACACTGTTTTCACTACCTACAGTATGATTTAACTATATGCAGTTTTATTACATTGCCCAGAAGTGGTTTTTAGGCTACAGCAATAGATCAGCACAGCTTCACCAAGCTCAATAAAATGTTACTCCCTTGGACCATTCGATATGATGCTTTTAGTGTGTATGTGCTGTCGAAAATAGCATCCTTCTTTCACCCAGAAGCAGAACAAATTTATGCAAAGTTACAGCTATGGCAAAATTAGAACCAATACTTTCTTTTATAGCCATCATTTGTGCTGGCAAGAAAAGAAAAATCCCTAACTTTTTCAGGATTTTGGTTTTATAGGGAAATTTCTTTGATCATGTTATAACAATAGTGCAAAGGGCTATACTCTGGTAATGTCTTTTATCCAAAACTTACTAAAAAACTTACTCTGAAAATTCCTTATGCAAAATGACAGCCTCAAAATATAAGCCATTTACTGCCAGATGTTTTGCAAGCTGTTCTGTAATGTCACATAAAAAGCAATGAAGTAAAGACAGAGCCATAGCAACATATATTATAAGAAGCTGAAATTGGGATGGAGAGGGGTGTTAGATTTGTAAAATTTACAGTAATGTGAAGAAATCAAGGTGTTCTTGGAAACTGAGTGGAGCCAAGGCTATTTTGAGTGATTTTTTAATGTCAAGCAGAACATTCAATTAAGACATGACTGAATAAATGTATACATTTTACAATGCACAACGAAACACCAGCAAACGTTCCCTGCTATTGAACCAAATAACAAAACATGTTGAGGACTTGAAGATCCCATTTTGAGGGATTGCTTTCTCTCATCCAAAGACCTTGGATGAGCCATTGATCCCACAGATGGGTGGTAAGGTGTCTCACATGAGATATGCCAAACCATTAGTCAGTGCTGATCATCTTCCTGATCTCTTATGTTTCTTTCACTGTCGTGCTGTATAACCCTGAATTATTTTGAGCACTTTCTGCTAGTGATGATGGTGGCTACATGTTCATTCAGACCAAGACTAGTGCATGTCAGATGGAAATAACGGACTTTGGTCATGAAGGATATGAAAGAATGATGCATGTGTAAGTGACCCTTGAGTGGCTGTTTCAGGGCCCATTTTTACTTTGGGACATACCAGTTTAGCCTCAATACACTTTGCCATAGATCTGATACTGCTTAGAAGTAGTGAGGATGTTTATTGGTAGCTGCAAACAAGGGAAGCTGGCAGTAGAAGCTGGTGATTAAGCACAGAGGAAAGTGAAAAAAATGATGTATAACTGGAAAGATCAACAGTTTGGGCATACTGAGTAGATTTTTTTTGTTTGTTTTTAACAGCAAAATTTAGCAGGCAGTAAAAGGCTCTTCTCCTCGTATCCATACACTTCATGTCCCTCTGTCACTGTCTCTGAACTAGATCAGGGCCTTCAGACACTACAGAGTTATTAAAGAGGAAAATAAGGTGATATAAAGAATCAAGAGGTGATGCTTTATATTAATAACAATAATTATTTATTTCACTCTTAGTATTTAAAATAGTATCTGCATATAAATCACCACTGTGTGTTTTTCCCCTCCCTCCATTGTCATTCCATATAATGTGGGGTTTTTGCCTTAAAATAAATGGTAGCAATTAAAAAGAGTGAGACAAAGTAAACACATTTCTTGTTTTCCTATATTTTGTGTTGTAGGGAAGCAGCACAGTTGCCTCACAGTTTGTATCTGTGGAAAAAGTGAGTCTGGGAGTTAATTCTTCATACCATTTGTGCATGAAGCCCTAATCCAGGATGGGAGAAGGAGGATCTGGGACACTATGAAATGGCAATAATAAACAGAATTATGTCTATTCAGGGGGGATACAGTGTTAACTACTCTCCATTTACCCAGATCTCATTGACAGCGCAAGAAGGTGGTGCTGTCCTCGATGCTGCCCAGCCTTCCTACTTCAGACGCTTTGAAGCAGGAATCATGAGGATGCCAACTGTGCCTTGCTGCTCTGCATGGTTATCAGCAGAGATTCCATCTTTATTTGGTTGTTAGAGTACCTCACACATCTGTGGAGCAGGATAAGACATAAATAATAATAATAATAATGTCACCGCTTCCCTCTCATTAATAACGAGTCACTAGAGAGTCCCTCGTGGTGATGCATAGTGCATGACACTGCACAGATTAGAGCTTCCATCATTCAGCCTGTCAGCATGATTGCTTTTACTAAATACAGTCATCACATACAGTGAAATATGCTCAGCTAGGGCACTGCTAATAAAGCACTGGCAGCAGCTTCGAAAACAAGGATATACAGCTTTCATCATTCTGCTCTGGAGACTAAAAGCGTGGAGAAATGATGGGGATTGTGAGCAAGAGGTGAATACGTTAACACTTTTTCTACAAGAATCCAGGCAGTGGATCTTAGTCCCAGAAATCTGCCTTTCTTCTCTCTGGGAAAACCATTCACTGACTTTCTTAAGTCCATAAACTCTTTGGGTCAGTAAGCTTCTTAATCAGTTTCACAGAGTTTAAAGCAATTGAGATTTACTCTTGTCTGCTATCATGAATGTTAATTACCATGATAATTAGCTAATTATGTTAGCCAAACTGGCAAAAGAAACTTCTAAACAAGAACTACTAGTATTTCGTGTGGGAGGAAACAGCAGCAAAAAAAGAGTTTTCTAACCATTTACCTTAGCCTCATCTGCTGAAGCTCTTTATAGTCAATGGACAGCAGTGAGTTTCTAAGAGGCCGTTCAGAACACCAGCCCAATGCAAAAGCTCTATGTGTTCCTAGGGAGGAGTCTGCCACTGTCAATGGACCTTCAGATTGCACACCTAAAGCTGCACGTCCAGAGTAGATGACATGTATAACTTCTTCATTCCCCTTCCCAACACTGCCCTTCTTACATGTTGCATCTGGCTTCCACAGCCATTTTCAGCTGAAGATAGTGCCACAAAAATCACTTGTCCCACCTCCCTACCACCTTTGGCTATCCACTGCCCTCCCTGCCTGTTTCTTTGGGTGAGTCCCAGTGTTCATACGCTCACAGAGCAACTTAAGATAATGGCCCTAGCTGGAAGGAGTGTTTAGGGGCTAGTTTTTTGGTTTTTGGAAGGCAGTTCTCCAATCTGGCCTATTGCTTGACCATCACAGCAGAGATGGTAGGAATATAATACCAGCCCAATCCAGATGTGTTGAAAGAAATTTTGAAATATTACCCAGTGCTTCTGTGAAGATTAGCTCAAGATTCCTCAGAGGTGTAGAATATTAGCCTCTACCAGATACAGTATGAAATAGATACCAAACTTCAAATTCTTCTCCTCATTTATTTCCTAGTAACTTCCATATGTGGGGAAGCCCTAGGGGACTGCATATTGTTATTCTTCCATGAATTCATTTAGCTTAGTGACTGTAGGGAAGGATCATGTAGGAAAACCACTCTGCAGATGGACGTCGCTGGTGCAGATACAACTGCCAAATAAATGAAGGTGATGGTGGCTGACACGACAATTCTGCATTGAACACTGATGAATGCACACCAGTCACAACTGTATTTCAATGTGCTTTAATGTGTTGTCACCAAAAAAATGCCATGATCATACTCATTACATTTTGAAGGCAGGGAACAAAGCCATGTCTTTATTCAAGTTAGCTAGGACATTGCCTAGGAGTTCATCCAAAGACTCCGCTCCAGATCAGTAAAAAAAAGAAATTGAGACAAATTACTGTGTTATAGAGTTACCTGCGTCTTCCCTTGAAGCATTTGTTGTTTTTTTTGGAATGAATAACAGAGTAGAGGGACAATTGTGGTTACAAAATAGCAATAAAATATCTGTTTTTAAAGGCACTCAACATTTTCCTGTGGAGAAACACGGAAAAGTAAAATGTTAAACCATAGGAAAAATTGAGCAGAAATACAGAAATAAAAAAATTTGATGCAGAGGCTTATAAAACCTGAAACTCCACAGAGTTCATCCAGCTAGAGAATCAGTCCTGAATAGCAGTACTTTTGACAAGTACGGCTTTTTAAAAAATTATATTATGAATGCTAGGTCATTTGCACATGGTAATTGGCCTTGTCTGTCTGCTCTTTAGCAAATGCTGCCTTGTTTGTTACTTCCCAAGTTCTATGATTGACTATGGGGCAGCACTCTTTCATTTTTATAGATTTATAAGTGATGTTAATGAGAATAATCTGGGAAAATAAGGGAAAAAAAAAAAAAGAAATCTGGTGTCATACCTGGGCTATGGACATAAAGATGACTCCAAAAGAGTCTTTTAAACCATAACACCATTTCTATGCTGACTGAAATACTGTTGCACCACGAAACCCTTAAACCTATATAGCTTTATATGCTAGCTTAGTTGGACTGTTTTTCTCAGTAACTAGTATCTTGGCATTATTCATTGTCCAGATATTATAGGATTTAAAAATCTACAAATGTACAAACCCATTAAAAACAATTTAGTTCTAACAATGTTTTCTGTAGTCTTTTAATGAAAACCAGACAAAACCCAGAGCTACTGAAAAAAATGTCACCTTTATTCTGGAAATTCAAGCTCTGTGTATTGCATCTGCAAATGAAAAAGTTTTAAGAAGTGTCTGAGTGCCAAGAAATACCCTTTCTACCATCTCTTCTTCTGCATCCAAAGCTTCCTTCTAGTGGGAATAAAAACAAACAGTGTCACACACTGTGCTTTGCTACACTAGAGACAAGTACGGCTAAAGGCATCTGACAGGTCTCCAAAGCATGGAGGAGGGAAAGCCACTGCTAACGTTGTGCCCTTCAGTAGTCTAAAACCCATTTTAGCACTAAGGATTGTTAATAGGAGAAGCTAGTCACTTCCCATGTCAGGGTGAATGGATGGCCAAGAACTGAAGGACATAAAACCAAGTGAGAATGGATCTTTTAGTAATTTCCCTTCAAAAGAAGGCACCAAGTTCTAGCCCAACAGGGACTTCTTGTTGGAGAACTGTAGGTGAAATAGGAAAAGGAAGATCAAATACAATCTCTGTTTCAACATTACTGTAGTAATATTTCTACTCCTGTGTAGGAGACCTTGCCCCACTTAGGAGTAGTGGCAGATATATGTACGAAACAGCCAACTGGCATCTTCCAAAATTAAGACAAAGCTCATTACCTTAGGGACAAATTATACCTAGTGAACTCACATCAGTTATGCTGCAGTGTCACGTTATTGAGTCACAACCCATAGAACATGGATAATGTACACATTGAGGGAGGACAGAGAAGGAAAAACTGAAGAGAGCTGAAGGAAATAACAGATGAAAATTAAATAGGTATAAAACCGGAAAAAGACATTTTAAAAGCAAAATAAAGTTGAGGAAAGAAGCCTAATCAAAAGGAAACAATCTGCAAAGCCTTTGCACAATTACAGTCAAGTTAGTGTGATTGATAAAACATTTCTTAGACAAGGCATGGATATACCTGTCACTCGAGACATTCCCTCATGTTCCAGAGAGATCATTTTAATGCTCAGTTTAAGTGAAGGATTAGGAACGAGATCAGACCACAAAGGAGTTTCATGCTCCCCTCTCAAATCCCATTCATCAGTCAAAACCTGCTGGCTAGTCAGACTAAGGTCCACCGGCTTGCTTGAATCAGTACCATGTCCAGAGCTGCATGTCCTCATGTGAAGCAGCAACACTTACAACCCAGAATATGAGTATAAATCTGGTTTTATTAGTTGCTTAAGTTGATAAGCTGAACAGCAAAATGGCCTGCTCGAGGCACGTGAGCACATTCCTCTTGCTTCTCTTGCAAGGGGCAGGAATAGGTTAGAGCAAACAGGTAAGGCAAAAAATACCTGAGACTGCCACAGCAGGGTTAGGGAAGCTTCTCAGATCCCTCAGCCTACAGACTGCAGGTTCGCAAAAGGTGTAACTTCATTGCTTTTGAACCATTTTCCAAGAACAAATAATATGGGTTCTTAGTGGTGAAAAAACCCACCTCAACATATTTTCATAAAGGAAACAAATTTCCTGTCTTTACAAGAAGAAGACATAAAAAATTAACTCAAGAGAGTATTTGTTTAGATCATAGGAAAGTACCGATCAGTATGAGAAACAGATGTGATAGAAAAACAAAAATACTTGAGAATTGCAAGAGTATCTTGTTAAAATATACATGAATGCCATAGTTCTTAATGACAAAAGATATTTTTACACTTTGTAAATCAACATAGCTCAGCTGAAGTGTAACAAAAAATTGTATTTGATCAATTTCTATCTGAAGGTCTTGCCCCTGGTATGCAAAAAATATTGGTTATTATTTCAGTACACAATGCATGACCAGCTCATGACATCAGTGTAAAATTAAAATATTTCAGATTTGTGCTCTTGGTTATTTTTTTAACTGTTAGAATTCATAGATTCAAGCTTTCTTCTGCAGTCAAACAGTACATTAAAAAAAAAAATTGTAAATTGTTCATAATGATGGGATCCCAGGAACTGTAAGTATATGAATGATTTCTATACCTTGATGAAATTATGTGAGTTGGAAAGCACTAATTAGGACTGCTGACATTTGTTTTATTGGTCTGATTTCTCATGCTTCTCATGCATTTCTCTCCTGCTGAATTCCATGGCAAAAATTGCTGTTGCCATTGATGGAAACAATGTTATTGTAGATGACATAACTCTTAGTGGCTTGCAAGAAATCTGCTTCCAAACTCAACTTTTCTCTTTTCTTTTTGGCTTTGTTCTTTTGATAAATGCTGTCAGCCAGTAAGGAAAATCAATTTAAATGAATAAGCAAGTGAAAAGCATTCACATCACCTTTATTTCACTTTGCTTTCTTGCTTGATAATAATGATGCTTTATTTCAGTACTGAGAAGCTTCACTACTTGGCCAAGACTTCATAAATAAGAATCAAGTAGTAAATAAAATCATAAACCCAACTGAATGTCAGCATTAGCTCACAGCCATTGCAAACTTCTATTTAATAGTAATGAACGGAAGTTCAGGAAAGTCCAAGCAGTTCATTGCTCAAACGGGGCTTGCAAATTGCATATGACAGTCTTTTAATACTAAAAAAAATATCAGACTAAGGTCCCTATGAGATGTGCGCTGCCAGAGAGAGGAGAAACTTTACCCTTTTTATTAAGCTCATGGTTCCACTTTGTTTAATTTGTTCTTAAGCAAGGGGAAAAAATGAAGATGAATTCATATAGGGACAGCTGGAATGACAATATATTGCAAGGGATGAAAGCTGAAGCATAAACAAGCTTTGGCTTCACCACACAGCTGAAATCAATGAGCCATCATGGACCTTCAGCACTGGCAAATGGGCCTCTGGGTTCAGTGGAAAGTTAAGACTGACAACTTTTCCCACCTCAGCCCACCAGTCCTGCTTCCTGACAGTGGTGAAATGACCATCTCTGTCCTCTGCATCCCTTGGATGGCCTGATCTTTGCTTCCCTTCTCCCTGGTCATGGAGTGGACCATCTTACTGGTAACACTATTGCCTGTCCTCATAAACATTCTTCCTTTGTAGTGCTGAGACAAGACATTTATGGAGAAAGGTCACCAAATATCTGCACTCAGTAGGCATAAAAGTAAAATGTTGCATCAAGGACGTTTGAGGACTTGAATTTACTCAGAGCCCCATCAGTCCTGTATTTGGACCCTTCAAATCATTGTGAATGCTTGAAAAAGACAATGCAAAGAATGGTGTGGGGATTTGAATATGCAAATATACACTGACCTGCTACATCAGTATGTAAAGCAACCAAGTATTTCTACTGCTAATAGGAAGTCCATAACCTGTCCCTCAAGGAAAGGTTACTTCTCAAAGGATTCATCTACCCTAACTCAGGTGCCTAGAATTTGGATATCTATACTCTCACCTGTCATTTTCACATGCTTTCATAGTCATCTAATATGTCACACAATCACAGGACAGTTTAGATTAGAGAGGGTGTTCATTCCACCATAGGTTTAGCATAAGTATAAAACAATGCGTATCGGCAGCACCAGTTCTTATTCATTGCCTGTGAAGAGGGTGTAAGCAACCAGCTTTGACGTAAATCACTGTCAGGTATCTGAAGTTGAATGTGATGTTCAGTGAGGGCAAATTGTCCTGGTTAACAGGGAGACCATAAAACACTGATTAGAAGTTCTCTATCTCTTTCTGAACTCTGTTTTGTTTGGGTCATGCCAGCTGTACTCATGTTTTAAAGCTTCTTGAGAGTTTAAAGAAATAAAATATTCACCCAGGTTTGTGTCTATAGATACAGAGAAAAGGTGAGCTCTCAGTCCTGGCAGCTGTAACTTTAGTTTCCCACAGCTTGGGTTGCACATTGATGCTTTTTTCCAGAAGCTCTGGAATTAGAGCTTCCTCAGTAGCTTAAATTTATTTGTTGTTAGAGACCCAGACTCTCAGCTCTGGTTTACATTTTGTTTCTTCAAGTGAAGATTGAAGTTCATAAGAGAAGCTTTCTGAAAACTTTAGGGGTTTTGTTTGTTCATTCATTTATTTTTTTTTATTTCATTTTTTATTTATTGTAGAATCCAGGTTCCCTTTCCTAACTGTAGTAATTCTCCTAATGTGCCCATATTAGTCTTCCTCGCATGACAGAAGGGACAGCACAACCCTGGGTCACTGTGCACATTATATATCTGACTCCATCGAGGGTAGAGGGAGTTGAGTTGACTAGGCTTGGTGAAACACTTAATTAGCCTTTAACCTGTAGGCCACAAAAGAGAAACACAGGCCATCCCTTTTCAGGTCCCTCCCCAACCTAGCCATTTTCGGGGATTCAACTGGTGTTATCTGAAGACGGTGTCTTCAAGACGGTGGCCTCAAGGCTATGTGGAATGCATTACTAGTGGCTGCTGTGCAGTTTTCACCAGACCTTACTCTCACAGCAGTGGTCATCTTCTGTATTTCAGGATAAATTTGGATATTAAATTCATCCATTTTATCACAAATTACAGAAGTAGAGTTTTAAGACATCAGTTGTGTCAGTAATTAAATCTCATGAAAAGCAGAACACAGTACTAGCTGGGAGTCGGGAGCACAACAGGCTGACATAGATGCCATTGCCCATACTGGACAAAGGAAAAACAGCTTGTAACTGGGGAAAAGGATCTTTGTAAGAAGTGTTGCTCTTATTCCCTGGCAGCTGTTTTGTGTAAAACCCAAACTGATTGTGTTCACAGATATTCCTTCTTTCCTGAAGCATGTTTGAAAAGAATAGTCTTTTCCTTCTTATTGAGCTCTTCTTTTTTGCTAGCAGTTTCTGTGAGCTACAGTGACATGTAAAGCTGACTGCTAGAAAGTCAGCTGCCTACATCTCCAGCATCCCCATAAGATGATAGTGTGTCCATGGTGACACTGTGGCAACAACATTATAAAACATCAGCTTTACCTTCAAGTGAGAATTTCTGGCTTGCCTGTAACTTTTCTACTTCAAAAACAATTTTCTCTCTTGAGGTAGGAACTGTAATTAAGCTTTCCTCATCTCTTTCTTAACTCAAAAATGGTATTACAAATATTTTCGTATTACAATGTTGCTAATTGCTTTGAAAGGGAGGCTGAAAAGTAAAAGACAATACAGGGGAAAAAAGTCACTGTGGGAGAAGAAAGATATTCAAGATATTTGGTCAAGATACCCTTAGAGACACTCTCAGTCTTCATACTGATGTCCTCAACCAATATTAACAAGATTTTTGTATTCAAGGTGCAGGCGTTGTGGTTTTCTGGCCCATTGTATCAGCACATGTGTAAACATGTGTTAGGAACCAGACATAAAGACTGGCACAGAGTGAATGTTCCTAGCACATAAATGGAAAGTAATCTCTTGTGAGGGATGTCAATATTCCAGTCAAGCAGCAGACACATCTCCAGTTAGATTACCAGGGGATGTACATCAGAAAGTCCTGAGAAAAAGTATGGTAGGGACTGCTTTACTCGACTAATTTTTCAATCTTCTAGCTCGTTCTCTGACACTTTCTTTGTCAAGTGTCCTTCACAAGACCCAGACAACCCAATTAAGTGTTTGGATGACTGAATTTGACCTGTGAGCCACATTCCAAGTGTTCTAGAAATTAACAGATGATTTATCCTTGACCTCAGTGTCTCCATCTGCAAAAAAGCCCCCAAAGCAATAATA
>JAVJGJ010000057.1:70678624-70690936 GCA_035590215.1 Microhierax caerulescens | reverse complement strand
GAGTCCAGTATTTCATTATCTGTTACCTCCAAAGGACCTAATTCTTATCTAGCACAGGTCATAGCTTGGTGACTTCAGCTAAGCCTCATGGGGATAAAAGCCTGTCACTCATACGTACTGTGGCCTTTGCTTCAAAAACACCAGGATCAAACAAGCTTAGGGAAGGCATTAATTTCCAGATGAGCTGAGATCTCTAAGCCTGAGGGTTTAAGTTTAATATAACAAATGAGCTCCTTGCCACAGTCTTTTTACTGACCATAATTGTGGTTATTTCAGAAATATCAATGACCATTTATATAAACTTTTTGTAATGTGAAATTTAGTGCAAAAACAAACAATAGGTTTTGAGGCCAAAGATTTAAATGCTTAGTTACCCAAGAGATATTTTTTCTGGTGAGTATTGCAGCCTCCTCTCTGATAGTACAGAAGAAAGGGATTGCAATTTATCTTTACTGTGAAACCATTTTTTGATCATAATTTTGATAAGAAAGGAAACATTTCCATCCCCAAGGATGATCATGATACAAGCAGCCCAGATGACAGATCATCAGTGTTACTCATCTAGTGCAGATTAAACATACTTATATTTTTATTGTGTAAATATTATCCTTTCTTCCTAATAAGTTATAAAGAAGAAGAGAGACTAATTGAATTGAAGAAAGACATGTTTTATTTCCAGTTTTTCTACAAGCTTCTCATGTATCATTAAGCAGAACAAAAATATTATTTTACCTTGGAACATGCCGATCACAGTAAAAAGAGACCTAAGATTGTTCTGCTCACTGCCATCTCAGATCAACACAAATGAGAAAATTATACCAGGGACCTGAGGTGGCTGGAAAACATACAGCAAGATTTATTCTTTAAGGACTAACACTCTATGCTCCTAATGAACTTCTAATGTTGAGACAACTTCCATCAAACTCGTTCAGCTCTTTGTACTGCACTTTCCTGTGTTTCAGATTAGAAGATTGGCTGAGAGACCTAAGGCCTCTTAGCACTTTTTCAGACTGGTATTTTCCCACCTTCTTTCTCTATAGAATAAGATCTGTTGTAATCCACCTTAAAGGAGTCACCAGACTAACCAGTGACCAATACATTCAACTGGTGGGTGAGGTATTCTGGGCACCAATTGCCATGCAGAATTAAATTATAATTTATTAACACATGAGAAAGTTGGTTAAAAAACATTCTAATTTATTATTATTACAGGCCACTTGTCTAGGTAAAATGATTTAATCACAAGAGCTTTTTAATCATGAAGGAAAAATTTTCATCAAAGTGAGCAGCACACTTTAATTAAATAGAGTAGAAAGCAGAAGACAAGTTCTCAAATGTTATCTTTTGCTGAGGCTCCAGGGGACTAAGGAAATTCTTTCAAAAGCTGACCTTTCACTAGGAAAACCCATTTGGGTATATATCTATTTCTTATCTCTACATGAGAGATTTATGCAGGTAAGTGCCTGCTCTTGAGATGAGAAAATACTTCATCAAGCATTATTATTCCAGGCATTGAGTTGTCTGACAGGTTCAGAACCTACTTCTGTAAAAGAGGCATTATTCCGTGGAAGGTTATGAAGGATTAAACCCCCTTTACTTCTTAGTACAGATTGCAGTTTAGGAGATCGTCTGTTAAAATCACCACTGATAACAGTGAATTATTTTGAAGCAGGAATCAGGAGATATGTCAGTTTAGACCTGCTGATGATCTAAACCATGCTGCTTAGCTTCATTTGTCTACAAAACATGTTGAAAGCTGTGGCCCTGTATGTAGTGATGATTTCAACTTGATTTCAACAAGAAGTATCATGAAAGGATAACCAGCTACTCTGCAAAACTATAGGAATTTAGACCACAGACGCAAAAAGATAGCATGGATTTATGCTTAGATGACCCCTAAGGTAGTGTTGGTTCCATGATCATCATTCATGAGTTGTTTTGCTAAGCACATCAGTTTTTATAAGAAAAAAGTGGGTGGGGTGACATCACCAAGAAAAATCGCTATGTCAAATCCTTCCTTTTCTTGGTACACTGGGAGAGAGGCCATGACAGCCTTGACTGTGCTTATAAGGGGTCTGGACTGCCCACATAACATCCAGTAACTCAGCGTACTGCCAGACTTACCCAGGCAGACTGTTCACAAGCATCAGTGAGTTTCCTGTGTTCAGACCCATTTCATACCTGTGTTCAGCTTTACAAGGATAGCTCTTGGATTGTGTCCTTGCAATGCCCTTCATTAACCCATTTTGTGATATTATTGCTGCCTTCCTGTACTCAGCTATAAAATCTCTTCCACACACTGAATTTTCACTTACATACTCCACCCCCCCCACCCCCCTGAAAAATCTCCTTTTTTGAAATGGTTTATCATTCAATTTTCAATGACTTTGTGCTCTTGTTGAACATGCAGAGATTATTTAAGGCCAACCTTTTGCCTGAGCATCATGGTAAGGTGTCATCCATGGGTGTGAATGCTTATTTTTGCTTGAGAAGTGGAAGAGAGGAACTTTTTGGCAAATGGATACTTGGTTAAAAATTCCCATCCTTGATTCCGTTGGATTGGAGTGCTAATTAAACTAGGCTGTTGATTTTGCTTTGGTTGCATTATTCAAATAACATTCAGTAAGCTTTCAGATTGAGAGACTTTTAAAAAAAATTATTATTTTTCTGTTGATCAGAACAGAACAATCAAAACAATTAAACAAGCTTTTTACTTACCATAGTAATCATCTCCTAGCAATCAAAAAATCCCTGTCTCTCAGAGGTAACTCTGAGACAGTGTTACTGCACAAGAATGTGCATTCAAGAGCTGGTAAGGAAGGGGGAGGGGGTATTACTGACTATTTGTAAAAAGAGAAATATAAAAGAGCCTAGCCTCTCATTTACAATTCTTTAACTAAGGGCTGATGGAGGGAGAGAGAGGAGGAGCTAGGGACACAAAAGCAATTAAAAATGAAGGCTTACAAAGAAATTGTTTGTAGCTAATTGAGTTGCTGTGGATACCCTGTTTGTTGTTTGCATTCTTTGTGCAATTTGTTAGGGGGAAATTGTTGCAGTGAGCAGAGAGCGTTTTTGAAACTGTTTTCTGGCAGTCATCACAGGAGGTTAAACCACAGCCTCTGATGCAGGCACAGAGGTCTCTTACCTCACTTTAAGTATCTTCAAAATAAAGGCATTTGTCCAAGGTATTTATTTAAAAGCCCTTTAATAAGGCCACTGATTATCAGAGAGAATCAACCATCTCTATGAAATTAATCATCCCAGCCCAATGTAAACATTGAAAGCACATTATGGATGCACCCAAGGAGTGTCCCATAAGGCCGAAAAATGAGAAAACGCTGATGGATTAATAATGTGTACTAAAAGGCCCTTCAATGGGAGGAAGGGTCTGGTTTGATCCTGGCTGAACATTCCATACTTTGCCCAATTTTTAAGCTGGAACTGATATTTTTTTATTGCCAGAAACTAGTGAAAGCAGCTCAACTTCTTCCTTTTTCATGAATTTTCAGTATTAATTTTGCAGCTATTAACATGGGATTTCCTAACCAAATACAAATTAGGAGAAAGCTGGAAGATGTAGGAATGGCCACAATTGTGTTAAAATGATCTGTGAAGAAAAGGACAGTTTTATTTTTAATTCATTCCAGTCCAAGAGAAAGAAACAAAATACTCTGTCCAGGCTCATAGGAAGTGTAAATGGGAATTTCTGATACACAAAACTATGCTTCCACCCTCAAGGTGAGTATCTTATCAGTTTACTGAGCATGAAAAATGTTGGGTGATAGAGCTGGAAAGATGACCTTCTTTTGGGTTTTGTGACATTGTCAAATCCTCTCGTAATTCTAGCTGCATATTTGAAAGCCTTTCATTTAACCAAAACCCAAAAATATAATTATTTTCATTCCAAATTAAAAGAAAACCCTCAACCAACCAACCAATAGCCAAACTAATAAAGAGTTACATGGTATCTCATTCACTTACATTCATATTGAAGCAGCTGTAAAATCAAAAAGGTGATTTGAGATAACACAAAAGGTAAAGAAGAAAAGAATCTAGTTGCCTGAATATGGAAATTGCCTTTGCTACAATACTTCAAAGTGAAAACTTTCTTGGTCTTTGCCAGTGACTGACAGAAGATAGTTTACAGAACTGAATACTAATGATAAACCCTTAAGAGTTTGTTGCAGTTGCCCATCTGGTTTCTTAACTAATTTATGGTCTATCCTGACACTCCTTAATATTACATTACCTTGTAATACAATAATTTAGGAACCTAAAAATACTCTCCAATGTTTTGAATCGCAAAGCTATTAAAAATTTAATAAAATGAAACACAAATATAATGCAATTAAAAATCCACATTGCATATTAACACAACAACACTTTGCAAGAATATGAAATATAATCAAATTTGAAGCAAATTATGACATAGATATTCAGTCAGATATCTAAGAGTTTCAAAAGAATTTACTGTAGACCATGCAGTTTACAAATATAAATGATTCATCTCATTAGAAGACACAGCAGAAGAATCAATTTCTTTTTAAGAAAAAGTAACCTAACTACTGGAATACCCCTCCATTCTCTCTGTGGGTATAGAATATCACCTGACTTCTACATGCCCTAGCCACAGGAGTACTCGCATTTTCCTGTTCATTCCTGCTAATTTTCCCATGAATTTCTGTTAATTTGTTGGAGACTCTACTTTTGCTGATATTTTGATGCTACAGTCATACACAGACCAGCTCAAAGCCCTGTTTTTATTTTAGTTTTGTTTGGGTTTTTTATTATTTTGGTCTTCAAATCTGAAGATATTGTGATGATGCAATGACCAGTGACCAAAATATCGTGTAGGTATTTCAGCTTTTTCAGACGCTTTAGCTACCACAGAAGAAAAATCAGCTACACAATCTTCCCAGTGATTAGATTTCTAAGTATAAGAAAGACACGTTTAGCTCCTGCTGGTGATATTGTGGGTATGATGAAAGAGATTACCTCCTTCCCTTGTAAGTTAAGAGACCAATGTTGGTTTCTTTCCCAAGATATTGCCAAGACTATCCTCTGGGAAACCATTCCTCTACATGGTACACGTTGATATCAGCCACCTAAGATGTTTCCAGCACTCTTCCCTTAAGTTCCCAACTTTGTCTTGAATTACAGCCACTACCATTGTTTATTTGCATTACTACTTTATTTTAATATTAATGTTTCCCTTAAAAGCAGGCTGCTTCCTTCACTTGCATTGACTCTAAACCTGAAAAATACCCTCTGAACATGCCAAGCAAGTTCTTGACAACAAAAAGGGCAATATACCAAGTTCTGAAATATCAGTTCAGAGTGTCTCTGACATTGACCTCATGGAGAGTGGCAGAAAACAATGCAAGGAACCTGTGACCCATGGATAATTCAGCTGTCACTGATGAAGACGTCCCATGGCCTGGTGCACCAGAGGCATTTCTTAGCATCAGAGAAAGGAAGAACATCTCTGAAGACACTCTGCTTCTCAAATGCTGTCTTTCAGAGCGACTCCTTCCTGGGATATTGACTCCAGTTTTACTTAAGAATTTTAGGGATTCTTTTGATACGTAAAAGCCTGTCTCGAAACCCTCTGGATTTCTGTGCTAATTTAGGAGCTATCTATAGATACAGCTTTGCTGTAACTATTTAGTATCTTGAAGAATAATGGAATGATCTTCACCTTCCTTTAAGAACAAAACACCTTAATGAGCAAAAAGGTATTTTTAAGGGATCTTTCTTTTATTCCTGTCTGCTTATTCTCTTAGAGAAGCAGCTGAATTGTCATCATAAATCCACATCATAACATTTTGCAAACTGCATATTATGCAAGTGGTTGGGTGCAAGCGGCAGCCTGCCTCCTGATTTCTATTTTCCTCAGACAGCATGACTTATACCCAGAATCATTTAATTGCTTCATTATTACTTAATAGATTTGTATAATAAAAGCATTATTTAAACAATACATTTGATGATCTCACAATGAGAGTTGTCTTGAGAAGGTTCCATAGGAATGATACACAATATATTAATAGCTGAAATAGTGGGATTGGGATTCCATCAGTAGATAGTATTGTTAATAGCACTGAGCTGTGCTTTTGGTCTACAATAAAGCACTAGAAACGCCTACGATGAGAAGCCTTTATATCTTTTAAATAATCTTACATACAGTACTTTTTATGCTAAGGTTCTCATATTTCTGACATAACATAGACATAGGCAAAGTCCCTCAATAATTACAACTGTGTAATAGAAAGAGATGTAATTATAGGTTCTGTGGCCATATTTGATCTATTTGAGGCCAAAAATTTTACATCTTCTGAAACATAGAATTCCACTTCATTCATTCATGTCTATTTCTAGTGGAATAGACATCCTACTATGGCTACCCATATTGTGGCCAAACCAGATGCAGTCTTTCTTATTAAGCCATGGTCTTGCTTTCAAGAAAAATGCCAGGAAAAATGTTCCCCATAAGAACACCTCAACATCCACCTTCCTTCACTTAATTCTCATTACAAGGCAGAAATGTTACAGCCTCCTCCCATCACTCCCTTACCACCCACCCCAAAAAAAACAAAACAACCAAAACTGAAAAAAACCCACTCTGTTTTTACTTTCTGATGAAGTGGAAATTCCAGTGTCTAAGCTGGTAGGTGGATCTGCTGACTGTGGCTCTTCAGCCTATATTCAGTGAAACAGTCATGTTTAAACAACCTTCTTAATCATAATTACATATTGAATCATGTTTCTTCTGGAATCATTAGTATATGTGTGTGTATATACATGCATACGCATACACATATGCATATGTATATGCCCACAACTTCTTGATCAATTACATTTGCCTTAGACCACTGTTTCAAGTTTTCTTCTGCAACAGTGCTGGCCAGAAATCTGCATTTTTCCTGCAAAAGAAAAATTTCTTAGTACTCAGACTAACCTAGTACTTCTACAAAGCCACAAATATCCTTACAATATTTGTAAAGCAGTGAGAGTTGGCAATGAAGCTATACTTAAAGGCCTTGGTTAATGGACCCCAATGGCACTGAATCTTCTGAATTCCACCAAAAGCAGGTAACACAGCATTTCTGTAAATAAGACATATTTCTTCTGCAGCAAGACTAAGTATTTTTCCTATGGTTTGTGTGATCACTTGCTAAATCTGTTATGACAGGCTACTTATCTCTGTCCAAAGTTTTAAGACCTTTGGATCATTTCCCCAAGTCTAGACGTTTCAGTGATAAATCCACCATACCTAGCAAGCATTTTTATAGAACAGTGGAAGAAAAATAATTGTAGTCGATTAATTCCAGAAGTACTGCTTTTACTTCAAGCCAGTATCTCATCATAATTGACCAGCTACGACAGGTATGTGGCTGCTTTGCATCTACAGAGTGGCACAGGGAAGCCTGGGCTGTGATCTCAACACTTGTTTAAATGAAAAATTAGTTTGAAACAAAACCTTTCATGCTTATATGGGGAGCTCCTGATGCAGGTAGCATGATCGTAGGTGGAAATAGATCCATGTGACTTTTTAAAAGACTGTTTTGCATCTATCATTCAGATGTTTTTGAATACATGTGGAACCTTACCTGGCTTGTTGTTTTATGGCAATACTTTGCTTCATGTTCTCTACCAGTTGAGTCTGCAATTTTCAAATTATTGGCTGGCTAGTAAAGATCTGTATTTACCACAATATAAATCTTTCAGGCAACTTGAGCCTGGAAACCAGAGGTGCTAAGAAACTATTCAAATACAATTTTGTTAGCAGATCTGATTTCTTAGAGCAAAACTGTTTCTTACCCAGTCTGAATCAGCCCTTTTTCTGTGTGTAGAACTTGCTCTGCCTCAGACTTTCATATTGCCCTTTAAAATTTTGGGAGGCAGAGTTGTGTCAAAAAATATAGTGTACTCTTTGAGAGCTGTTCATTTCAGTGTGCCAGGTTAGAACCTCACTGCAATTTGGGCATAAAGTGGAGACAGTCAGAGGAATCTCTTTCCACTGCCATAAACCTGTTGTTTCACAGGTCTGCATAATTTGCAGAAAGCAATGCTGTGTTCTCCAAGATGGAACATTTTGTTCCAAAGTGCTGCTGTTGCCTTTATCTGCCCTGTGGGGAAGCAATCCCTTTCCAGCTTTCAACCATGGACAAAGGTTTACAGCACTAGAAGCAAAAGTATGTGTTTATATAGGGATACACCAACATATCTTTACTTTTATCTATGGTAAAAATACATGTTTTCCATGAATGTGGTAGCTAAGAAGCTTTTCTGTTTTTCCACTTACACCAACACTAGGACAAAGTGATCATTTTTACTATTTTATTTGCAGGAATTTAAAACACAGAGAAAGGTATTTAAGGTCACACAAGAAGTGAAAAGTGAAGCAATGAATTAAACTTGAGCTGCTGGATCACATGTTGTTTTTTTTCCTTTTCTTTCTTCTTCAGAAATAGAGGTACTTCCGTGAACACAGTGTGAGGAAGAGCTAATTTACTTTGAGTTAAAGTAAATCTTTCTTACACTACCATAAACAAATCAATTTCGTTAAACTCCATGCTCTATTTTTTAAGATCTTAAATCATGGAATCACATAAAAAGCCAAGATGGAAGGGACATCTGGAGGTCATCTGGTACAAACCCTGCTCGATGATGGACCAGCTTCAAAGCTGCAATAGGTTGCAAGAGGTTACAATACAAACCTTGTTATTTTAAGCTGATTTAGTGAAACAGGTTTAATTAAACTGGATATACCTTATAGATGGAAAAGAGTTAAGCCTATGGTTTTCTGAGAAGACTCATTTGCTTTTAGGACATCAGATGAGACTTTCAAAAGATCCTCCTACATGACACAAAATGGGAAAAAAACGCACTCTTGTCAAATTTACAATAGGTAACTTGTACTGATGGACTTCAAGCAAGATCTGGTTTTGCTTGTGCTTTCACAGTCAGTATAAAAGCTGTCCTAGTAGACCTCATGGGCAACATATAATGTGCTACTAATTTTTGGCAGAAATGCAAGTGTGTGATTATTCTTGTTTCAGATCAGCTGTATATTGCCAGGTGATCTAGTAATGCACAAGTACAAATTTAATGATCACAGATTACAGCTTGGGTTCCTTCTCTACAAATGTTATAAATAAGCAAAGGCAACCTTGGTTCTTCTAGTGCCAAATCTCTACTTTCAAATCATGTTGCTGTAACAGGGGATTTATCTGATTTTTTTCTTTCTACATAGTGGCCCTGCAGTGGTCTGTAAATGTCATATGTCTATAATCCCTCTGAAAACAATATGTTATTTACCTTAATTCTGAGACAGTTATGTCTTCCCACCATAGAGGAATTAGTACTTGTGCTGAAATGCTTTGCACTAAAACACCAAATGGGAGCATATAGAGACAATAAAAGGTCCACATTAAAGCATGTACTAATAGAACTAAGAATACCTGAAAGGCAGGGTAGCTGCAGATGTATAAAATAGGATAAGAGGTACCTAGAGGACAGTTTTAAAGAATCTATTTATTAAGAAAGTGACAGAAGAGTATTGAGAAATTGGTGGATGTGTAAAGGTGAAGACAGAGGAATCCATCAATGAACTTCTGACAACACAGAGTCGATCCCTTTTAATCATTAAGTCATCAAAGAACATTGAGCATCCTGAGTGTAAATAACATGTTTTCCTTTTTATTCTGTATGGGTTTTTTTGCTTTTGCATTTTTTGACTGTCTACAACTTAACCCATTCATTAAGATATTTCAGTAGGAAAAGTCTTTCCTTTTAAAAGCCCCATTATCCTCATCCACACCACCCCCAAAAAAAACCCCAAAAACAACAACCCAACAAACTTTTAATAGGAAAAATTAAAATAGGTAGAAGTTTTAAAAAAGGATGATTAGTGTAAAAATATATTTATACTATAAATACACACAAATATATGTAGATTTAAAAAAGTAGGCACACAATTACGTGTATAGAGTCCTCCTTTTTCTTACAGAGACATTTAAGAAAATGGGGATGATGTTATTTTTATGCCTAACACTGTATTTTAGAGGTCAGCTAACTGTGCTGATATATGTTCACATGTTGAACACACAAGCCACACTGTGTGTGGAGAGTGGCAATTCAAGTGAAATACTTAGAAAGGATCATTTTTCTATATTATTATGAGCAAGTACTGAGGAAATCAGGATATTTTTCTTTTTCACCAAAAATGCCTAGTCATACCCATGCTACAGGTTTAACTAAATTGTTAATTTTGGGAGATAGGAAGTATCTTTTCTTTTGTGACATGAAGGCTTTATATTTGTTTTGTCTTACTTCAAATGCCCAAAATATAAAAAATTAAGTTATTTTTTAAGGCTACTTATTGTGTCAATGAAAGAGAAATTAAGTTAGACTAGCTTCCAAAAAGTCATTTGAACCTCGCTTAGCTCCTTGATGTAGCATGAAACATTGTCTTATGATGCCTGTAGAGGATCTGTGTCTAAAGAAAAAGCTCAGACAATTACTTTAGGTTAAATTCCTGGTATTTGGCTTCTTAAAGTAAGCAGTTGCATCCAACTCTATATGCATAATTGCAAATGTACCTAAAAGGCTGTACTGGGTATCTGCCAGATTACCTGTTATACACAGGGACAACACTAATAAACATAGACCCCTTGACGTCTACAGAGTAACTGGGAGAGAATTAAAGTGCAAGCAAACTTTTAGCTTGTCTTATCTTGTCAAGAAGACAAGTTTGAACTCGTGTGTAAATACTAGTAAATAAACCTCCAGCAAAAATGTGCTTCCTGGGAAAAAAACATTACTTGAAAGGAAGCTCATTTAAAATATGTAATTTTCCTTCATGCTAATTGATTATTGAATTTCAGGGAAGTGGGAGGAATAATTCATGCATGGAATGTGGATTCTTTGCAATTTACATAGAGAACCTTTTACCTTCCTGATCTCTGCCAGGAAAGATCATAAAGTATTACTTTAAATAGTTATCCAAAAATTTTGTTCAGTCTGAATATTGTATTGCATCTTTACTAGTATACTGAGTTGAGTTCCTACCCAGGATAATAACCTCATCCGATTTTAATCATCAAACCTTTGGCATTTAATGAAAGCTAATGGTTAGGTTCATCCTAAGGGCTCCCTGTAGCCTCAGTACAGAAACTTCACATCACCCTAACCTGAGAGTGAGAGAGAGGTAAAAAGAAGCATAACTGAGAAATGCTTTTGAGAGAGAGGTAAAAAGAAGCATAACTTAGAAATGCTTTTTCTTTCCATTGACTGTTGAGGGTTCCTCAACTAAATTAGTTTAGGTTAGCTGTCTAAACAGAAAAATTCTTGGAGCCAAATGAACTTTGAAGCCATTGCAACCTCATCAGCATCCACCCCTGGACAGTGCAGTATGAATTCTTCCAGACAACAGGAGAAGGAACTTAGGTTGAAACCTTGCATGATTCCTTCATATTCCTTAACCCTAGATCAGCTGAGTTTACCTGTATGAAATGCAAATGGGTTTACATGGTACAATCGCACATAGAACTTCATAAGGTTTCTGAAGTCCTTGTAAGAGGCAGTGGTCTCTCAAAAAACAGCATGCAATTCAAAAAAGCATATATAACATTAATTCTGGATCCTGTCTGATTCTAAAGATACATATATACATGCATTTCTACATCTGTCACAGAGCTGCAGAAGTGCACATATTCAGTCTGAGTTCCAGGTTCAAGAAGCAGTTTCTGGGTGTGATGCCATAAATCCTTTCCCCAAGTAAAGCAACTGATCAAACCGGTCGATTTACTTGCCAGGATGAAGGGTTGTGTATTTAGCTCTTATTCTCCTCTGACAGGTCCATTTAATAAGCTTTTCCTCCATGATTTGATTAGCTGATTTAATCTGCATAAATATTCATTTTAAATTTACTGTATAAATAGAGAAACCAACACTGTACTTTTCAAATTTACTTGTAAAGTGATCTTTGATTTTTAATATGTTTGCATTCATGGCTTTTTGCTATTTTAATTAGGAGAAGTTAGGAATCAAAAAAACTTAATGCTGCTCCATTAAACACTCACAGGTCCATGGGGACAGATGGATACACCCAAGGGGACTGAGGGAGCTGGAAGAGGAGCTCTCTAAGCCACTCTGTCATTTCTCAGCAGCCCTGGCTAATTGGGGAGGTCCCTGAAGACTGGGGATTAGCCAATGTGACACCCATCTACTGGAAGGGCCAGAAGGAGGATCCTGGGAACTGCAGGCTGCCAGCCTGACCTCAGTGCCAGGGAAGGTTCTGGAGCAGGT
>JAVJGJ010000057.1:70655759-70674123 GCA_035590215.1 Microhierax caerulescens | reverse complement strand
CCCCGGAGCCTTCTCTGCTCCAGGCTGAACCACCCCAACTCTCCCAGCCTGGCCTCACAGCAGAGGGGCTCCAGCCCCCTGAGCATCTTCACGGCCTCCTCTGGGCTCCCTCCAACAGGTCTGTGTCCCCCTTATGCTGGGGGCCCCAGAGCTGGACACAGCACTGCAGGTGGGGTCTCACAAGAGCAAAGTAGAGGGGGAGAAGCCCCTTCCTGAACCTGCTGGCTGTGCTGCTGTTGATGCAGCCCAGGACTCATTTGGCTTTCTGGGCTCTGGGTGCACATTGCCAGGCCATGCTGAGCTTCTTGTCTACCCACACCCCCAAGTCTTTCTCCCCAGGGCTGCTATTACATATAACATACTGTGCAATATGATAGCATTAAATACTTATACTGACATATCATATGTTACACACAAATACATACAACCTACATGTCCATATACATGTTCATGTGTGTATATATATACACACAACACATAGATATATATATAAAACATAATCGGCTGCATGGCTCTTTATCACATCACCTGAGATCAGATTCAGCCAGGGGAAATGAAATCCGAGGAGTAATTAAGAGATTTCACAGGTAACAGTAGTCTATATTGGCTTGGGGTTGGCAGCTGTTGGAGTACTAAGCCTTTCATAAGCTCAGCTTTTATTTATATTATCTGTTTGTTATAGAGTTGGAATTTATCTCACTACATTTAAAACCTGTGCTGTGTATTCAAGCCAGCAAACACAGGCTCCTTTTATAGTGAAGAGGAAAGAAAGAAGACAACAAACAGTATGCGTTTTGTAGTTGCTGTTTGCCTTATTCAGATGACCCAGACAAATCAGATACTCATAATGTATCTCTTCATCAGTCTTCACTGGAACTTCAAGGTGATTTACTCAGCAGTAGATGTCTAAACGAAGGTGAGGAATTCCTACCCTTTTTCTTTAAAATGGGACTAGATTCCTCCTAGATACTAGTGCAATACCTCATTCAAAACCTTTTCTAGAAACTACCAGAAAAATGATAAAATAATCATCATCGTCACAAAATTGTCCCCAGATCCCTAGCTATAATTAGAAACCTGTTCTTCATTGATCTGCCTTTGGTAAACATTCAGAAACCTCTTCCTACATAGGAAAAGGGTCTCCAATGAATCAGGTTCTTTTAATCAACATTTTCTGATATCACTCACTCCGGTATGCTGTCACAACAGTAGTGATGCAGACTGCCTTTGTTGATCTCTTTGGTAATTAGTTTTTGAAGGTTAATCCCACTAGGCATTCCCTGTGTCAGCTTGGAGTTTAATGACTTTCTGAGCTGTAAAGCACTATGTGCTGGAGATAAAAACATAAAATTTAGGTCTGTCTGATCCTCCAGCAGGCTGGCCTGATCAAATTCAGATAACCAAACCATCAGGTCAGCACAGTTAAGGCATTGCTGTTCCCCTCTCATAAGCTCTCTTCTGATGCCCGGTGAGCCATAAGGTAGCTTCCAGCCACTTTCTGCCACCCACAGAAAATGAACACATATCTATTTACATTTTTGTAAGGTTGATTTCCATGAAGGCCTGAAATGTATTTGGAAATAAAATCCATCCCTTAAAGCGCCTATGCTAAAACTGTTTGGGCTTGAGGAGTGTAACAGGTTACAATGCTGTTTGCCCAGTTCTCATGCTCTCCCAGAAGGTGTCTTCTCTTGGCCATTGTTTGAGACAGGAGATAAGCTGTTGGTCTGATCCAATGTGACTATGCTTCTCATGTCTCAATAACAAGATGTCTTCAGAGCTGCGCCATTAAGTTTCACCATAGTAATATCTCTACTGTTTTTTTTATAGGGATTTTAATTCAAAATCCCTGTATAGAATAAGGGCCTAATATGATATGCAGCGTGCATACAAAGACCAAAAATAGTCCAGAAACAAAGTGAAGAGACTTCCTAACAACCGGAATTTAATGCATACTTGGTGCACAATGATCTGAAATGGATTGATTTTGTATAACTTCAGTCTTACAGAATTTAGACAAATGGGGTGGGGGTCATGTAACTAAAAGTGAATATCCATCTTTGAGAACACTTTTTCTTTTATGGTCATTATTGGAAAAACTTATTTTAAGGGAAGAGTTCCTCTAAGCTCTAATCTGACACCTAATAGAAATCAGATAAATAACGTCCTTGGTTTTCCTACCATTAGTGGAGAGAGGAAGACACCTTAGATAACAAGTCTTCCTACCTATTCTAGGTGCTTGTGTAAGGATGGAGTAAGTTTTATCCTAGAGCTATCTTTGTATCTTCCCCCATGCATAAACATCACCTAGATGTCCTGGTTTCAGCTGGGATAGAGTTAATTTTCTTCTTAGTAGTTAGTACAGTGCTGTGTTTTGGCTGTGATGTGAGAGCAATGTTAATAGCACACTGATGGTTTTAGTTGTTTCTAGGTGATGTTTATACTGAATCGAGGACTTTTCAGTTCCTTGGGCCTTTCCAGCAAGAGGGTTGGAGGGGCAAGAGAAATTGGGAGGGGACACAGCTGGGACAGCTGACCTGAACTAGCCAAAGAGGTATTCCACACCATATGACGTCATGCTGTGTATATAATCTGGGGGAAGGAGAAGGAAGTGGGGGGAACATCTGGCATTATGGCATTTGTCTTCCCAAGTAACCGTTAACGTGTGATGGAGCCCGGCTGTCCTGGGGGTGGCCGAACACCTGCCTGCCCGTGGGAAGCAGTGAATGAATTCCTTGCTTTGCTTTGCTTGTATACGTGGCTTGTGCTTTACCTATTAAATTATTCTTAACTCAATCCTTGATTTTTACATTCCTTTCCAATTCTCCTCCCCATCCCTCTAGGTGGGGGAGAGTGAGCAAGCGGCTGTGTGGTACTTGGTTGCTGGCCGGGGTTAAACCACAACACTAGATCATTAGCTTATATTAGATGCTGGATGTAAATAAATACATCTGTCAAGGCTGTACACCTTATACATACATTTTTTTAGGGGAAAGCAGAAATTCCTCATGCAGTGATAAGTTTACTTTCTGGAGTGAAGTTTGGGCTTAGCTTATCCCTATAGAATAAAATTTAGGCTGCATGGCTAAATATCTTACACTTGTAAGACAGAAAGAATATTTGCAAATACATCCTCTTTCACACACAAGTACCTGCTCAATGAAGACCAGTGTAGCTGTGCTGGGACTCAGCTGCTTTCCATTAAGGCTAATGACAGCCACTGGGAGATATCTGCAGGATGCACTAGCTCTAAGGCAGATGCAGAGATTTTCTGTTTATTTGTTTGCTTACATTTATTGTAGCTCAGGAGGAGAGTTTCTGGGTCATTAGTTTTTTGGAAGAGTGAAATATAAGAAAAGAAAAGAAAAAAAATAGAAGAAACACGAAAGTGATTTAATGAGATCTCCAATTAAAGTGTGTACGCATCAGGTATATATCAACGAACATGCTTGTTGAGTGCATCGCCATGCAGATGTTTACTCTGGAAGTCACAAAACCAATGTGTATTTACACCAAAGAACAGTCTAGCCCAAGTTCTCCTTCCTTCCTTGACCCCAACTGGATTGGTAGCCCTCATCACCTCAAGTAGTCAGGTAAGCAGCCTGGGGCAGGCTGTCCAATTAATACCTAGAGTGAACTCCAGGGGGGAGCTCCTGGAGAGATTAAAAGTTGGTCGAGTATCCTCAACCTGGGGAGATCAGAGACACAAATCCACAGCAAGCATTGGTTTGGAAGCTCCCTAATGGGAGGAATCTGAAGCTATATACTGTGCTGAGCTTCAGCATGGCTGTGTGAGTTGGAAGGTAAACATGTGGAAGGAATACTGAGAAAATCCTCAAGTTATTGGCCTATGGTCTGTGAAGCACACATGCTGTGAACTTTGCAGTTTCTCCTCTGTTTGGCCTTCCAAGACAGGAACCTGCTTCACAGGGTGCTGAGAAATTTCAACTCCTGCTGAAATCTGTGGGAGTTAAGGGTGCCTAAAACCATGCCCAAGACATAATCAGGTACAAAACCAATTTGTATGTGGGCTTACACAAGGTGTATATATGGCCATATATACATATATATGGAAGAAACTTCAGGATGGTTAGATGAAGAGGGATCTATACAACATGCGTGCAGAGATTTATGCGCTTTAGCAAAGCAGTTTCTCACTCTCTGAAGGCCTGAATGCATATCTTTGATCTAAATTCATGTATACTGTAGATATGCAGAACCCATAACTGAATCCTTAAAGGAAATGATGTTTTTTTTACATTATCATAGAATCATAGAATGGTTTGGGTATGAAGGGGCATTTAAAAGCCATTTAGTTCAACTCCTCTGCAGTGAGAAGGAACATCTTCAACTAGATCTTGTTGCTCAGAGCCCCATCCAGCCTGACCTTGAATGTTTCCAGGGATGGGGCAACTACAGCTTCTCCGGAAAACCCATTCCAGTGTTTCATCACCTTCATCGTAAGAAATGTATTCCTTATATCTAGTCTGAATCTAGCATCTTTTAGTTTACAACCATGACCCCTTGTCCTGTCCCTACAGGCCCTGCTAAGTCTGCCCTGTCTTTCTTATAAGTCTCTTTAAGTGCTGAAATGTTGCAATGCGTCCCTGGAGCCTTTTCCTCTCCAAGATGAACAACCTGAAGTCTCTCAGCCTTTCCTCACAGGGAAAGTGTTCCGTCCTTCTGATCATCTCTGTAGCCCTCTTCTGGACCCACTCCAATAGGCCCATGGCTTTCCTGTAGTGAGGACTCCAGAGCTGAATGCAGTACTGCAGGTGGGGTCTCACGAGAGTGGAGTACAGGGGCAGAATCACCTGTCTATATCGTTGATGAAGATATTAAACAGTACTGGTCCCAATACAGACTGCTGAGGGACACCACTTGTCACTGGACATTGAGCCATTGACCACTACTCTCTGGATGCAACCATCCAGCCAATTCCTTATACACTGAACAGTCCACCCATCAAATCCATATCTCAATTTAGAGAAAAGGATTTTGTGGGGAACTGTACCAATGGCTTTACAGGAATCCAGACTGATGAGGACTGTAGCTCTTCCCATGTCCACTTTATGTTTTTATCCTTCCACTACACAAATTCTTTTCAAGAGTAATGTCTCAGTGATGTGAAAACACACATAATAGCAAAAATCTTATTCCTTTAAGTAGGAACAATAACCAAGAAATTTTCTTACCCAAATTTATAGAAGCACTGTGAGCTTTAGTTATTAAAGTGATTAGAGCATGCATTCAAGATATTATTAATTTTCTGAGATTTTCTTCATTTTAATTCATTTAGATTTTTAATACCTATTAATTGGATAATTAAAGTTATTTAAAGAAAAACCTGTTTATTCAGATGCTATTTTGTTAAGCAACTGTTATTATATATATACCAAGAACTATTGTAACCATGAATGGTTATAAGCAAAAATCTGGATTAATTTGATGAAAAAAAGCCCCAGATCTTATGATACAATACCTATTGACTTCAGCAAGCTTTGAATCAAATCCAAAGAAGAAATGTAGTAATTCGAAATGTCTATGACTAAACAGTTATGTCTCTGTTTATGATATTCAAAACACTGCTGCATGCTTCCTGGTTTGTGATATGGTCATGTGGGAATAAATCTACACCAGGGTGGAGGTGGTTTTGCTGGTTTTTTCTTTTTTTTCCTCCATGTATGTAGTAGGATCAAAATGACATCAAATAAAAAGAAGTCATCATTTATTCAAGATAATTTCAACTATTCTATAAATCTCCTTTTCTCAGATTTATATTCAGAAGAAAATGTTTTTTTCATACAATTGTATGTGAACAAAAAAAGAAACAAATCTTGTTTTCAAAGGACACTGTGCCATTGGGCAGGAGAGAAAAAAGAAGAGAGAAAAAGAAAGAAAATCATCAAAAAGCAAATGAAGAAACATTTTCAAGGTTATTTGATGGAAAATTCACATCTTAAATTCACAGGAAATTAAGCAAAAGAAACATCTTTGAAGACAGAGATAAAATTGTTTTCTACAGCTCTATGATATGTATTTTCATCAGTTTATTTGTATCAGATAAATATTTTTCACATGTGGTTGTTATGGTTGCCCAATAATGAGATTCAGAATGATGTTTCTAACTGAGACAGAGACATGACTTTTCTGTCAAAATGGCATATAGCTGAAGTTCAAACGGTTCAAAATGAAGTTGACAGAAGTCATTATCATCTGAGTTTCTACATAAAAGATTTCAGTGCTGACCGTATTTCATGGTGTTTCTGCCACATTAAAAGAACATGTGGTTTTAGGCATTTTAGTGACTAGCATAAACCAAAATCCACCAGAAAACGGAGCCGTTTTTCATCCTAACTTGGGAATCATAAGTAAATGACATCTGATTTCACAGCCAAACTGTCCTATGTGTATGTTGTTATATTCCTGAGCACTCAATAGAACGTACATGATTTCAAATAAGTTGCCAATTTGAATATATTTCCTTTCCCCTCCAGGCCTGAAAAATCAAATCCTGCAGGTTAAGTTAAGGGGGTGTGTGGGGTGTGTGTGTGTGGGGGTTGTGTGTGGGGGTTGTGTGGGGGTATGTGTGTGTGTGTGTGTGTGTGTGTGTGTACAGATTTGTAAACATTGACTCTTTGAAATCAAAGTGGATAAAATGTTTTATGCTGCTTTTTCTACAGCTTGACTTTTGGTGGGCTGGAGCTTTACTCTTCAGTGTTGGGTCATTTTTAACTCTGTTGGAAGTTCACGCTGGCTTTAAATGGCCTTCACAGTTCTACCCATACTGAGGAAAAAACAAATCCAGGCTATACTGCAAGTGAGAAGTTGTCCCTTATATTAGCTGAAGCTTAGTAAACTGAGCCCAGCTCTAAACAAAAAATTTATTCTCAACTCAACAGAATTTCAGTTTCAAAGAAACTATTAAACTGCTTTAATTTCCACATGTTTCTGCAGTTTATTATGTCCCTCTTTCCGGGTCTGGGAATTTCTCCTGTTTCCACCCCCAGTGATGTGTCTCTGCCTCTTTTCATGTCACTTGATGAGGATGGCAAATTCACGTCCTCCACTTTAGGAAAGGATAACAAAATATATCATTGCTATTGATCAAGAACAAAGGAAAAAGGAGGAGGATGGTAGTTGTTTTACTCAGTAGTCTGCTATTCAGAAAGAAAGGGAATGCCTTCCCTTTTAAGTCATTAATTTGCAAACTTTTCAGGAAAAATTCTTCTCATCATACCTGTGTGTTAAGTCTCATGAAAACTTGTACTAAACTCACTCTAACACTGCAGTCAGAACTAAGAACTTTCATTATATATATATTGACATTTCTACATTTTCATTTGGCAATATACGTGAAGCTTTAAAATGCCATAATTCCCCATGAATCTTGTTGATAAAATTGAATGGTCTCACTGAAGTTTGACTTAAAATATTATTATAAAATATTTTAATACATATCACTGGAAAAATAATGAAGGAAACAAATTGAAAACTTTCTTTCTTATATTATATTGAGTACTAATAAATTCAAATGCTTTATCTTAAACATCTCTTCCACATGCATTATTTCAATAGAAATTCAATGAAATTGTTACAAGGGAAACCCAAAACCTTATTAGGAAACTTTCATTGTGCCAAGTGTGATAACAGTACTCACAAATGTATATTCTGGCTCTTTGTTCACAGTTTTGTGTGCAATTCAGATAAAAGTTGAAGTTTCTCTTCCTCTGTAAGTAAAAGTTAAGTGTCTGCCATTAAGTACATTTTTGGAGTGTACAGTACATTAGATTGCAGCCTAAGAAACTTCTTTGTCTCATCTAACTAGAGCCTTTTAGAAGCTGATAAGCCTAAACTAATTGTCTAGCCTCCCATTTTAATCAATCCACAGACAGGCATTTCCAAAGCGTGATTTGTCCTGCTTATCTTAGAAATATAGGAGCAGAAACCTCATTACCATGGGATGAGTTGTCTTTTCAGAAATACCTCTCTCTCTTTCTCTCTCCCTGCCCTTTGACTACAAAAAAGCTTAAATAGTTTGGTCAAATTAAACATGCAACTTTCAAATTACTCCAGTGAGGTAGAGATGAAACCCCTTACCCTTTGCATGTGGGACTAGGTAGTTTTCCATTATGCTATTCCTACCCTTAAATTCTAAACTTTGTTGGTAAGCATATGCTTGTAATGGGACCAGGATCGGACCCTGGCTTTGGCCATGAGCTTTGCCTTGAGATATGGGCTTCTGGGGAACTTAAGACAAAAAGGAAGGCTCTAGTATGACGCCTAGACGAAGAAAGCTCTTAGATGAGTCCCCATAAAGACACAATGCCATGTTTTTGCACAACCCTAGTTCTGATACATCGTTAAAATTCAACACTGTTAGTAAATTCTTATGCTTCATGTAGTTCTTGGAGGCATAAAAAGTGCATGACAATTACAGCCAGTAAATCTTATTATAACTTATCTAATATGCATGCATTTCACCTACATTATGGTTCAATGTTGTATTTGCAATGGCATCATTTTGCACAATTTTAGTTGAACATCAACCTGGAGTCTAAATGATTAGGCTATACAACCTTTCTATTTGTTACTATGAGGTCTGAGTCTTGTTATTGGGTTCTGGGCATGGGTAGTGGTTTTTTCGTTAGTTGGATTTTTTTTCTCTTTTTTTTTGTTTTTTTTTTTTAATGATCTCTATATACCAAAAATGCAAGTAAGTGTTTCTATTCTTGAAGCAATTACAGTTTGCAAATGAGGATTCATGAAGACTTTGTTCTTTAGTTTTTTCATAGCCAGAGGGAGAAAATCAACCTCTGAATTTTTTAAGTGACATGACATGAGGGTACTTCAAAGTCCCAGTTTTTTATTGCCGTCTTCTGACCATATAGGTTTAAGCAAAATTATCCAGATAAAATTATTTAATATAAAATGGATAAAGGAATCTAAAACTCTGGGAACCATAGGCTCTGACTGCTAAATCACTTTGGGTAGTGTTAACATCTTCTATCTATAGACATCTGTATTGTAGGAATATCTTTTTCTTTGTTAAGCCTATCTGAATGTAGGCATCTAATCCAAATCACATGAAATATGATTTAGGATTGGTTACTTCTCGCCAATGGTTTTAAAGGCACTTCAAGTGACTAATTCAGATGCAGATTCTCTATGTAGTCAGATGAAATGCATCCTATGAAAGTAGCACAGATCTAACATGGATGTCAGGAGAGATAAATGTTACTGTTATTGACCATTTCTAGATTAGACATAGCAATTTTATTATCACATTTTGAATACAGTATGAAGATTATCGTTATGATTCCATTTTACAGAAAAGAATGCTCAAAGGTAGCTCAGAGAAGTTGAGTGATATGTACAAAGGGGTCAGGCCTGACATTGGCAGAGCTAGGATTTCAGCCAGTGTGTTCTGGAGCTCTGTCCAGCTATGGTATCATTTGGGCAGTACCCAATAGAGGAAAAATTAAAACATCTGAAAAATCTGACCCCAAAAAATTCTGAAAATGTCATCTAATTCATCATCTATGGGCATAATTCATTGTAAGGACCTATTACTCTAACACAGCCTTCTAAAGAGACTTAGAAATAGAAGCTATGTGTTTGTATATATGCAGTGATTTCTTCTTTTTAATAGCCTTTGCACTTACTAATGTGAAGTAGCCAGCAGCGTTAAAATTTTAATTGGGAATTAATTTGTTTCCAGATCTAAACTGAAGAGTAGAAAATATTCATTTTATTTGGCATTTTTTTGGTACCAGCTTGCAAATACCTGAATAATAAAATATTTTAATTTGTGAGTTCTTACAAATAGAGATTATTAGTAGATGCTGAAGTAATTTGCTTCTGCCTTTGAATCAAATCGCTTTCCTATCAAAGGAAACTCATGTCAGCTGGAAAAGTACTCTAGCCTGTGGGCAAGGAGCTGGAGTTAGGTCACGCAGATCCTCCCTGAGAAAATCAAGCTTGTGTTACAACTCCAAGTTTGCCTGAAAGTGAGAAGTGCTCAAATCTGGTACTCATAGCTATCACAGCAGAGTAGCGAAAACAACGGTGAACTCACTGAAAACTGGTGTGAGACAGGGGAGTGCCATGGGTCTCCCTGCCTGCTTGTTTCACTGTCTCGACCCTTCTGGGGATGCACTCACTGTGAATCAGGAAACTTGATCTGATGTGCACAAAAAACTATTTTCAATGACATTGGCAGTATTGGTACCCCATGGGAGAAGACTACTTCATAAGGAAAATTTATGAATGAGAAGAAATTTGAAGCCTGACTAAAATGGAGGGTTCAACAGGGTGAGATAAAAGGACTGGAGGCAGGTGGGGTTGGAGTTCCCCAGGGATTAATATTGATTTTACAATTCTCCATTAATTATTCTCACCAAATGAAATGTGGGAATGCTATATTAATTTTGGCTAACAGCCTGATTTTTTGATGCATGGTCAGAACAGAATATCATAATTCATAAGCAAATATCTTTGTATTTGTGAAACACAAGGAGAAAATATGTACATTCAAAAATAATTGCTTTTAAAAATCCAGTTTTGCCTAGCTGATCAAAACCCACTGCTGGTTTCATGATGTGAAGCAAAATCCTAACAAACAACTCAAGTGTGTCTTGCTGCAGCGATCATGGTATTGCTCCCTCTCCCATTCCTGTATGTCTCTCATTTTACTGTTGATGCTTAATAAAAGCAATGAATATGTACAGTTAACTGTTGGCAGATCGAAAAATGTGTGCTGTGAATATCTGGCTGGACTTGTAATGGCAGATCATAAATTTCACTGAATTTATTTCTTTCTGCATGATCATGTTTTTAATGAAAGTTACTCTTGTTTAAGATAAACAAAAACCTTATGCAAGGTCTAGAGCAAGTGTCCTTAAATATTTGATAAATAAATCACATTTGATGTTAACTAGTACCTTGCTTCCAATAAGTATTCAGCCATCAGCCATCACTTCTCTTTATGACCAAATCAACCCTCAATCTTCTCCTTAGTAAGTGTATGAAACAATAGTGCATATAGTCCTATTCTTTAGTAATCCTCAGAGCTTTAATCACTTTGATATTGGTAATTGCTGTACTTTCAAGCTAAATGTCTATGTTCCTTTTCTGATCAATGAGGGGAAAATAGTTACGACCATCCTCTCAAGATGAGACAAACCGCTCTTTGGAGATGCACACTACTCTCTGCTGATCACAGAACAAGCCTGGGGCTTGGATTTGCATGTCTAACTCTCAGAGGACCACAGAAAGGCACAATACTTTAATCCTTACTCACATGAATTTTGTTTACCAGGTGATCTAGATCACTCTATCATCTTCTTCCTGCTTTCTTGACATTCAAGTCAACAACAAATTTATGAGCTGTGAGACTGCATTTAGTTCTTGAATGTTGATAAATAACACAAATAATATAGACCCGATAGCTCACCTCTCTGCAGTCACACAGAAACAAACCTGTACAGCATTAACTTATCATTTATACATTTATTCAGAGGACTGTCACTTGTCCTATGTTTAATCTGCTTGATGTATACCATATTAAAGTTATGCCATCCTGTTTTCTTAAGCAAAACCTTGTGCAGTGCTAGGCCAAGAATACAGAAAACTATGTCTATTTAATCATAAAATTCAGTTTAACAGCATATGTTTTCCATACTGGTTGGTATGAATTGTATTTTGCTCTTTAAAATTCTTGCTTTTCAAGTCCTGAGATCAGTATCAAACTGACATTAAGACAAATTTATTATCTCATTTATCTCTTAAAAGCACTGATATAACATTAACATCCCTAAAACCTTTTGAACTTCCTACTTTTTAGTGGTTATTGAAAACGGAACATGAATGGTACTGAGAGTTTCTTTGCTAAACTCCAGGTACAAGAACCTGGATATTCTGGCTGAAAAACTTTCATAACTACTCTTTAAGATGTTCCTAAGGAGGCTTGTCTTTAGTGTCCTCATCTTTCGAGCCAAGTTACCAGAAAATGAATGCAGTAATAAAGTATGAGCTTACTAATAGCATGTTTGGATAGACATAGACAACATGTAAACCTATTAATGATTTACATCTATGTGCTCAATAGTTTGAAAAGTTAATGATATGCTTTTCTCCTGAGATGTTTTTGAATACTAAACTTCATTTTCTCAAGGATTATAATAACAGCAGTCTGTGATAATGTTATCCTGCTGGCAGCCATGAGGAATTACTTCAGGACAAGTAAAGGTGTATGAAATTCATGCTGCTTGTTGCATAGGCATCCCACCTATATTAACTGCAAAGCTGAAAGATACTGAGCCCTGTTAATTAGCACCTGTAAGGACAACTCTATTTCCATAATTTTTGTGACTGTGTAGAAAGGTCTTTATTTAATTTATTTTCTCTAGTTGATTAGTCATACCACTAACCAGCACTCTTAAGTGCTTACTGGTTCTTGTCCTTTGACACATTTTACTTCTCTGATACCTGCTTCTTGTGATGAAGAGCAGAAACCTCTTACTCCAGGATTTGTGCCTCACATACACCAGATACTGTTGCTTCAGACATCGTTACTGCTGGACTTTCCTTTGCCTCCTTAATTAAAACTTACTGCTTTTTAGCACCCATTATTAAAAAAAAAAAAGTTACTAAGCAAGAATAATTATATAAAACCTGCAATAACCACCCCAACCCAAAATATTACATTGTATATTATAGTCAGAAAATTAATGTATTGTCCAGTACTAGCACTGATGATGTATGGACTAAAATCTGTGTTCTCAGGATATTTTCTACAAGGAACAAGGTACTTGAGGTGAAATTTTAGAAAGATTTTTATGTCTAGTTTTAAAAGAGAAAAAAAAAGTGAAAGAGAAATCAAGGGAGAGAGTGAAGGAGGGAGAAAGTGAGAGCAGTGAGGGAGGGAAAGACTAAGGAAAGAAGAGGAGAGGAAGGGGAAAAAAGAGGAGAGGGGGAGAAAAAGGAGAAGGGGAAAAAAAGGAGGAAGAAAGATGGGAGTGACACATTCATATAGCAGTCTTAATATCAACAACTGAACAAATTTTCACTGAACAATTTTACTAACATAAATCTATGCTGTGTCAGTATGAATCAAAGATAACTGCCAGTAAGGTTGTCAGTAGTTAGTAACCTCTTTATAATACACAAAATAGTTCTTGCTCTTGTTCAGTCAATCAGATACTGATACTTCTCTGCTTACCTTTGACTGAGAGCCTAGATACCCCCTGTTCAGTAATCAAGAAATCAGGGAGACAAGAAATTCAGACCTTCAACACAACACTACTCTGTGACACAGATAAAGAAGCCCTCGCTGCTTTTTCTGTGAGTGTATAGAAAATCTCAGGCCCCAGGGCTGGAAATCTTGTAGTTTTACAGACGACAGTTAACGCCTGTTAAGGAGAGGGTGGAGGTCCTGTATTGACATCAATAAAAAAGACATGGGCAGAGAGTAAAGTTGGGGGCAGAGGAAACAAAGTAGGAATGTGAATGTGAGCCCTGTAGGAATCTGGGACCTAAAGAAAGGCAAGACATCAGGGCTGAGCTGATCCCAACTCTTTCCTCCCCTGTGTCCCACCTGGGGGCTCCTGCTGCCCACTCAGGTCATGGTCCTGTGACAGGCAGTTTCTTCTGTCTCTCCCTTAATGTGGCAGAGCTGTTTTCTCTTAGCATCAGGATTTTACCTCTGCAAGAGTCAATGTGGCTCTCAACTATTCCCACCCCAAAGAAAGCAGAAACAACTGGTCACCCAGCAGCATGATGCTCCTGACAGGCTGTGACGCTACGCAACACCTCTATGGGGGTAATGGGCAGGCTGAATGCAGCCACATCTCTCCAAAACACAAGGAGTAGGCAAGGGGAGGGCTATCATGCAATGTTCAACTTATAAAAAATGGGAGTGTGTCATACTACCTCTCCCTGACATTAAGGCATGAGAGAGATGTCTGAAAGGCTATGACAGCCACCCATGCTTCGGTCCAAACAGCAGAGTTACAGTGGTAGCATGGCCAATAGGATTTCGCAGGGGGTCACAAACAGCCAGTGCTTCTGTTGACCTAATCTTCCTAATGTAAACAGCAATATAGAATTTCTGGTTTAGGGCTTTGGTTATTTTTTTTTCTTTTTTTTTTTCTTTTTCTCTTTTTGTATTCTTGTCCTATCCTCGCTGAGCAGAAGGGTACATCTCACTTGAGCAGACAGGCAGGGAAGGGAGCAATGTTCATTGACTTGTCATTTTTTCAGCAGCTTTTTCAAAACTTGTGAGTCAATATTCACGGGAAGATTAGCACCAGAGGAAGAGGCTTGAAAGTCTATCTCACATTACATCCTACCAAAGGGAAAGCTAAAAATGAGATTATATGAACCTGGAAAAGCATCAGCCTCACTCTCAAATTGTCTTAAATATGGAATATTTTGTGTCCTTTTCCCTTCTCACTGCTCAGAAGCCTGGTGGGCTGGCCAGAAGCCTTCTGGAGACTGCTCAGCCAACAATGTTTTATGTCAGTCACTCTTATGTCCTCTAAAAACCAGTCTCCAGAGGCACTCAAAACCTTGTATATGGGCTCACCACATACAGGCCAGGCAAGTCAGGCTGTGAATATATAAATCTCAGATGCTTTCATCCTTTGAGCAAGACTGGAAGTTGGATGAATCCTGGCCTAAGGCTTTTATCTCATGCCAAGTTCTTCCCAGTCTGTGAAGCCCATGGTATTTACTGCCATTCGCGCTTGAGTCTTGAAATAAGATTTAAAGTCCATTCTCTGCTTCTATCCCTTAGCACCATTTTACTTGCAGTTCTAATTCAGATACATGTCAATCCTATTAGACACTCTGAATTATGTGTTAATTAAACGTGGCACCCATAAATGGTTCTGCTCAAGTTAGTGGCAAATCTCTGATTGCCTGTAGGAGGAAAGGGTCAAAAGCATTTACAGTATGCTGTTTCGCTCGCTGCTGTTAACTAAAAGTGACAAAGGCCCAAACCAGCTTTATTCAGGTACCACAAACATAGACACTGAAATATATCAGCATTCACCAATAAAACACCAGAGGGCTCAGATCTGACAAGTGAGCCATCTTTGGATGCAGGGTGTTGAACTGAGATGTTATGGCATCTGTTTGTGTCAGAGCAACGCCTGATTTTGCAGCAGGATGATCTGGTTCAGGATTCAGTTGCCCAGACATAAATATCCAGCTCCATTTTAGACACCTTACCACAACTCATGTAGCTTCCCATTGCTGCTGCAGAAGGCAGGTGTCCCAGATACCTCAGAGCATTTCTAATACATAAGCAAAAGTGCTGAAAATGAAATAGTGCTCTTTTGTGCCATGCAAACACTTGCTTAACCGACATGCATGAAAATAGAAGGCAGAGGGAACGAACAGACTGTGACTACTGCCTTTGTCTCAGTCATTTATGGACCAAGAAAGAAAGAAGTAGAAAAATAAAACCAACAACAACAAAACCAAACAGAGCAAAAATAAACCCAGAGGTGATGTAAGAACTAAATTTATCAAGTGTAGACCTGTTTAAATGTTTACGTTTCAGTATTATAGGGATTTCTAAATAGGAAAACTGTTCTGTTTCAGGGGCAAAAGAAAGAAAACAAGAAGAAAACAGTTCTTTCAAATTTTCTACGGAAAAGGAAAAAAAAAAAGTTTTGTAAAAAATTGTAAAGAATGTAATTTAAGTCTATGAAGTCAGACTCAGAATTTCCCAGCTCAGTCATGGCACCTCGATCATCCCTGGAAGATTGATAGAGTTCCAAGTAAGAGCTGCATAACTCAGAAGCTGGTTTGGATCAATTCTGTGGTAGTCCTGCAGGTATCCAAACCCCTGCATGTCTGGAAACTCAGCCCCAGGTGATCCTAATATTTTTCAAACTTCTTAACAGAGAATCTTGCACCTCTGAAGATTCCAGGCTGAGGCTGCTGGCACAGCTGCCTGCACTGTGGCCCTGGAGCTGTAGACCTGAAATGTTTGTTTCTCCAAACTGAATGCAGGCTGTACTTGTGAGAGATAGCAACCACTGCTGAGCTTAGATTCATTTACAGCCTGCTGGGTGAATTGTCTTGGTCTTTGTTTCATCAGAAGCTCGCTGGTTTCAAGTTGTTTCTATGAAATATTTTAGTTTATAACTTACCAATATAGTACCTGCTTACTGGGGCCTTATATTTTTTTAAGATGTGGTGCTGCAGTACAATTTGGAGGAATGTAGCTCTACCTTGTGAAGTATGTCTCTGTTTTATTTGATCTCTTCTACATTTGCAATAGGAGAAAAACCCAACACACGATTGATTATTTTGAAACTACCTGTGAAAGGTTCATCTTGTGTTTTACACCCTAAACACCTTGACATTTGCAGTCAACCTGATCAGAGCTATGGATTCTGGAAAATCTGGGCTGTCCAGCACCCCCTTCCATTTCCTCAGTGGTCTTCTCTATTCTGTCATTCTTCTTTGGAGAAGGCTATAGGTATGCCTCTTCCTCTCACTTTTTGTTATTGTATGTTGTTGACCGGATTCTTTCTCCCGATTCCTGTTCTCTCTCACCAGATGGACGACAGTCGTTGACTTTGAGGAACGGAAATGGAAGCAGACAATCCCAACTTCTCTGAAAGTGATCTCTGGTATCTCTCAACACCTCACACTCATGAGGTGTAACTAATGTGTCACTCTCTGGTGGCAACTGTCTTACTGGAAAACAGGACCCCAGAGGTAAAACCAGAAGCACCTTAGCACCATCTCCCACAGACTAGACTAGGAGACTTAATTTTTCTGCTTCTGTGTTGAACTCTGAGTAAAAGCTAGGTCATTGGTTTCAAAGTCCTTTTTAAGAGTCTTCCAGTGATTTGGAAATCGTTATCAAGAATCAGATCTTTCCCTGTGGCCTTCTGGTGTCTTATCTTCGCTTTTTTTTCTTTTCTATATATTGACAAAGAATCATGGTTTGGGCTGGAAGGGACCTTAAAGATCACCTAGTTCCAAGTCCCCTGCCATGGGCAGAGACACCTTCCACTAGACCAGGTTGCTCTAAACCCCAACCAACCTGGCCTTGAACACTTCCAGGGATGGGGCATCCACAACTTCTCTGAGCAATCTGTGCCGGTGCCTCGCCATCCTCACAGTAAAAATTTATTTCTGACAGCTAATCTAAATCTCCCCTCTTCAAGTTATCAATATCTGATAGAATGAATAGCTAGAATCTCTTAATTCAATTTTCAGAAGTTGTTCTGTAGTTGAATCCAATCTTATTCTGCTCTGTGGAAGCAACTTGTAACCCTGAAGAGCTGCTCTTCTTGCTTAGTTCTGATATATCCCACAGTTTTTTATAATCCAGCTTTCTTTCACGTTAAGTCTTTCTGCAGGTCAATGTCATCTATATAGGCTCAAATGCAATGTGTGGAAATAACATTAGAATTTATTAGTCAGTTCCTTCTGAGCCTACAGAAAGAGCAGCTAATATTTCTACTTGATATTCAACTTCCATGTGTATTTCTGGGGAAACAGTAGTTTTTACTGTTTCTTCATCACTGACTGGATGGCACTTTTCCTGGTACACTCCTCAATGCCTCTGAGTATACTGCCTCCCTGAGACAGAATGGCTGCACCCAGTTGTGGTTTTCCTATTCAAATCATGTATAATCCCACAAAATCTGAATCTGCACAAGAGTTATAAACTGTACGTTTGCGTTAGTTTTCTTCTAATGGGTCCTGTGACAGGTACAAAATGGGCATTGATGGAGGAGGTCCCTGTTGCCTGATGCACAATGATAGATGAGCAGTTAGTATTCAGAAACTTCATTATTTTGATCAAGAGAGATATGAGGAATAAAGCTGTTATGAAAGTTTTCAAAATGAACTGAATATGATAATAAGAAGAAACTCTATAAACTTGTATATAATTGCTTAACGAAGAATTACAACAGGAATCCTTTTTTTACCAGAGCAAAGACCTGTATCAAAGTTAAGAGCACAGATAGTTAAACTGAAAGGAATAAATTCCTTCACAGCAAGAAGGGAACTGTTGGAGGTCACGGAACTTTAATCTGATCTAAAGTGAAGATAAGGAAGAAAAATACTCGTATCTGTGTGTAATACCAGGCATCACTAGAACCTTACAGGAAATAGAGCTGTTGCTGGCTTCCTGATGCTTGTAATAGGTCTGCTTTTTAATTTCCTTGTTCCTTCTTAACATTTATTCATGCTTCCTTACCTTTGGAAATTAGAGTTGCAAAAATCAAGGAATTAGCAAGATGGCTGAGAAGATTTTTATTTTATTTTATTTTATTTTATTTTATTTTATTTTATTTTATTTTATTTTATTTTATTTTATTTTATTTTA
>JAVJGJ010000057.1:70636358-70655659 GCA_035590215.1 Microhierax caerulescens | reverse complement strand
TTTATTTTATTTTATTTTATTTTATTTTATTTTATTTTATTTTATTTTATTTTATTTTATTTTATTTTATTTTATTAGAAAATACTGACTTAAACAAAACAACAAACTTTCTCAGAGTTAGGTTTTAGAAATCTTGTTTCCAATCAGAAGAGCCAAACAAACAGATCTTAAGGACTTTTTTTCTTTTTTCCCCCAGAATTGCTAATACTTTCTTTTGACATTTTCAAAATTAAAAACTCAGCTTTCTTAATTCAAGACTTTTTTTTTTTTTTGTGTTTTGTTTTTTGTTTTGTTTAACTAGTCAAAATAAAGCAATACCTGATCATCACTTTCCTTTGTACAGATTTTTGGAGTGAATATTGTACTGAAGGCATATGTAACTCTACTGTTCCTGCTCTCACGGCTATGTGTAGCTCAGTTTAGATTCCGGAATTTGACAGTTTTTAAAACCACAAGCATAATTTTTCCCACTTCTCAGTAAAGGAATTTTCTCTGCAGAGTTCAGCAGTTTGGAGGAGGAAGGAGAGTAATTCCCCAATTAATAGAATTAGTCATTGTGTTGAATAAGAATAGAGAAGGAACAGTTTGCAACATCAAAATCTAAACATGACTGTTCAAAATGAGTATGTCAACACCAGCAGCTGGATCACTCTCCAGTCCTCTGGTTGTCCACAAATTCATCAGTGAGGATTTTTCTCTGTAGCAGATCAGCTAGGTTCTTCCTTAACAAACCTGGAGCACTCACATATTCGGCTGGGTGTACATAATACATTGTGTAAAAGGTCTGTGAGGCAGTGGTCAAGCCAAAGATGCTCCAAGTGTCATGCAGAGAGGGTGAAGCCAGTTCATTAACCATGAGCAGGATGTGTGCAAACAGCCCTGCAACAAGGGGTCCAGAAATTAAATGTCATTTCTCCTGGTACAGAGAAAGAAGTCAATATAGACACACTAATTAACACCAAGGTCCTGAAGAGAGCTCTAGACTGCAAGATGCTCATTTGCTTGCTTGCCTTGGGTGTCTCATATCCATTCACTAAAAATCCACTGCAGAATGAAGATTGTAAACTGTTGCTAATTGTTGATTTGATACAGCTCACTGTGCCCCTTAACATATTGTTCACTCCCTGACTGAGGAATACCTGCATTGAAACTCATATTTTTAAATGAAATTGCAATTAAGGCAGTTCATTTGAATTCAAGATTTATCAGATTCAAGAATAATGTCAATCATTATTCAAACGAAAAGAAGTGTGGTCTGGGACAGTGTATCTAGTCAGCAAAAATGAGTTAAAATATGAAATGTTTGTGTGTAATACAGGTCCAATAGTGTACCTTCATTTTAATTTCAAATACAACAGGTACACAGGGGTTAAAGCTGATAATGATGTTTGGGAGTTATGTGCATAAATCATATTAGCATATAACAGGATTTGTGACTGCAACACCCACGCATCAGTTCGTATATTTACCACAAACACTTTAACTAGGTTCCCCTTTTCAAACTGTTCTCTAAGTCTGATTTACTTCTCCGTGAACTGTCATGGGGCCGGGCTGGCTTGCAGGGTTATAATACAGCCCAATGCTTTCTCTGCTCTATCGGTGTTGCTATTTCAGATCCAGAGAAGGGTTATGAAGACAAAGAACCAGTTTCCTAATTGCAGCAGCATGATTGTACGCACTGGGATAATTTTTGAGACTGCAGCTGCAATGAGATTTATAATAAAGGTAAATGATCTACCCTTTAAATATGTGCAGTTACAACATTTTCCTATAGAACATCTTACCGCTTAATGGATATACAGGTTACTATGTGAAATGAGTAAGAAAAAGAACTGCTGTAACAAGCAAACTCTGTTTATATTTCCAAAAATACCATTCATGTTGAAACATGCATTCAAACAGCAATGCAATCCATCCTCTTAGGAATTAACATGGCTAGTAAGAGCAGTACTATTGAATTTTGTCAAGAAATACCTGCTGGACCTAGAAATTATTTATATGGATCCCCTTTTTAAAGCAGAATAATGGGGTTTCATACAAATAAGAACATGGCCCAAACTAAGAGTCTTCTGTGTTGGCCAGGGAGGCAGGTTCTGCATGGGGCTCAGTGCCTTTTCAACAATGGTCAGCTTACTGCCTACATCCTCCTGTTTCACTCTCTCTCCTGCTTTCTTTCTTGGAAGTCAACCACCCACTCTTCTCATTGCCTTTTCTATGTTTTCCTTCTTTTGATTCCTTGTATACTTGAGGGAGAGAAAGCAAATATAGAACTGCGACTGGCTGACAGATTTTGCTTCCTGATAGTTGGAAACATGTTGCTGATTTTCTAAGTTGTCACTAGCTAAAAGGAAATAAAGCAGCTCTAATTAAACTAATTACTTTTGTGCTTTCTTTCCTTCACATCACATTCACACAGAACTAATAGGAAAGATTTACTGTGTAGAAAAAATCAAGAAGAAACACTGCACCTATGAAATCCTCTTTATTTTTACTGATTTAAACATTTTGAGGCACAAAAGACAGTGAGAAGGAGTAGGTTTGCAAAGCTGAGGAATCCCTTCCCTTGCAGCTGAAAGAATAAACTGACCTGTCAAAATTTGTGATTACTATTCATCCACACAAAAAAAATGAGAAGAGAGAACTTAAGCATTTTTACTTCTCAGAACTGTATTTTCCACCCTGTAGCAGACATAGAGAAGATGGACACTTCAAATCTAAGGATGCAACTTAACTGGAAAAGCAATAACATAGTCACAAGTTGTTTTGTTCACCGAAATTACTTGAACTACATCACTGCAGAAAATTTATTTGCATCCAAATGCACCCATTATTTATGTGACAAGACCTTGTGTAGTTACAATAATGTAATTTAAGACTAACTGACTTGGAGAACAATGTGAGTCTAATTATGAAACCAAAACGCTCAGCACACCCTTCAAAACACACCAGGTAAATTGGGTAATTTCAATATCCACTTGCCATCATTGTACTCCAGGCTGATGTCAATACCTGAGTTATGAGAAGCTATCTCAGATACATCAGCCACCTTGGTCACCAATAAGGAGCAGTTACACAGAGAAGTGGACTGTGAAATACCTGTATCTTCAATTCTGTATCATCTTCCATTACTACCTCTTAACACTATTCAGTGGATGGACTGTACAGAGTAAAGATACCCACTAACTGTGCTAATCCCCTCAGTAAGGGCATTATTATTTTTAATTTACACAAAGGATGTGTTTAGAGTATTTTAGCCAGGTATCCTTTAACTTTGTATACTTTTTCTAATATCTTTATGTTAACTGTCTACAGACTGTGTGATGCTAAGCCTTAATAACTCCAGTACTAGACTGAACTGTCCATGCATGTGCTCAGAGCAGGTTATTTGGACTCTCATCACAAACTCAGAGAATTTTGGGAAGTTCAGTTCAGTGGTTGATAATTAGTTTGGAAAGAACAGATTTACTGAGGAAAACAAAAATGTTGTAGATATCCTATTGAAACCCCTTACCGTCGCATGTCTTGGGAGGCAAGCCCAGCATTTTCTAATGAGTATAATTATCCTTTGTCTTCCTTGCTTTTGTATGCAGTTCTGCACCAAACTAAACTTAGGTTCTCATTTCTACTATCTTTTACTGTTTGCAGTTTAGTTTTTAAACAAAACTTTTAGACCACTGTTTTCCTGGCAAGTCAGTTTGTCTTGGAGAGCAGTGTTTGCATGACTTTTAAAGGAACAGCTTCAATCCCCTTAGGAAAGTTGGTTTATTATTTTTTTTAAATTTTTTTTTTACTTCTCATGGCCTTTTGCAAAAGATACTTCTGATTACATTTCAAAGTGTTTCCTGAATGGAATCATATTTCTATTCAGCCTTTACATGGGGATTATATTACAAAAAAAAAAAAAAGGGACTTTGAGCCCTTTCTCTCTCACATGCACAAAATACAAAAAGTATTGTACTTTGTACAAATCTCAAATCTGAAGTGGGTTACATCCCTTACATCTCTTATGACATGTCAATGCATGACAACTAACATGTGCTGAGTTTCTATTTATATCACCATTCAAACATTAAATAATAAGTTACCAGAGCAACCAACTTGTCATCCAGTGGGTACTGCAATAATACCTCAACAATTCCTGTATCAAAACCTTGTAGCTGGCCACCCACCTGAGATGAAAAGCATGCTCCGCTGTAATCAGTGGAAAGTCAGTTCAGTCTGTTTTACCCAGCCTGGATTTTGCCTTTGCTTTTGGATAAATGAGTGAACAGTCTTGGCTCACAGAAGTGAGATATACTTTGCAGAAGTCTACCTTGCACTGACATTCAAAAGAACCATGCACACTCTGTTTGGTGTGTTGTAAATAGCCATCCTGCTCATCAATGTGGGGTTTTTTTCAGCATTCCTTTGCAGATATCTTAATTAAAAGTAGCTGAAAATCATCTAGTAGTGATAAGAGAGCACACCTTGAGCCCAGGGAGCTGTTCCTGTACAGCATTTTGCAAAGACAAAACCTTATGCAGCTTCTACCAAGTACAAATCCTATATGTGTTGAATAGGATTGTTACAGCCTCTGTCAGCAACCTCCTCTGTTATGCCAAATACATTTGGATAATATCTAGGCACTTTTTTCTAGATGGCTTTAGGGCACTTCCAATGTTCAGGAATGATTTCTTCCCTTCTTTCTTCAGCATACAGGGCACAGCTACAAACGATATGCAAACATAAAATCTATATATAATAACTAACAGGGAAGTCATCAGTTGCTCCAGAAGATTTGTCCTTAAATGAGTAACAGTAGATATATCTGTATTAGAAAACCATCATCAGATTAAGAAGAGAAAGGGGCTTGCAGGCCAGCTGCCCCAACTGAACTTAAGGACAGAAACTCTGTAACATCTAGTTCAAAATGCAATATGTTAAGTCAGAATAGATCCAAACATGGCAATGATGTTGTACAAACAGTGCAGATAATGACTAGAATAAGTGTGTGTCAAATCCAAAAGTACAATTTGTAGCCAGTTAGCCAACAGGTAACGCAGTCCCTTTGAATGTATAATGCGCTTATGAAAAGTCAACTTCAGATCTCTGTCATATTTACTGCTCTGCCTGAATAAAGAATTTCTGCCAGGTGTTCACAACACAAAAAGTGTAGCAGCAGTGCCTGAAAGTCTCTCTTTCCTTCCACCATAGCAATTACTCTTGGTCCTGGGACATGTCTGTCACCTCTTCAGCTGTGTCAGGGAATTTAGTTGGCTGCAAAATGTTGCATACACATGTAATGTTTTTTGTACACGTGCCCACACATTTCTCCAGCTTACTGGTTATGTAGATTGGTCCCCCATGGATATAATGCAATAAGCAAATTTTAAAGGAAAAAACAACAGGGCGCTAGTGCTCAGAACCAGCATCTGAATATCCTGAGTTCTAAGGTACTTCACCTCTCCAGAGCATTTTGTCTACTTGTGCTACTAAATTGAAGTTTGCAGGGAGAAGAGAACAGAAACCAGAAGAACACAGGCTGAGCCACAGAGCTTTTCAGTAAAGAGATCACAAATGAACATCCAAGAGTTATTGATCTCTGACACCAACACAAGTGCTAAGATTAATCCTCTGAAGTCTGAGTTGAGCATGACTGTGGCTGTGAGTACCGTTACAGGGCACTGCAAGCTGGGAGAAATCCCACCTGCTTTCTTTTACACTTCCTTACTTGTATGGGGTGAACTTCGGTAGTTCCTTTCTCTTCAGTCTGTGTCTAGGTGATGTGTTGAGTAGGACAACCTGTGTCTGCTTTCTTTGCTTGTCCTCATCACAACACGGGGTAATACAGGCACGGACAATAACAGCATTTGGGTAGGGGGAATTTAACTATGTCTTTTTAGGTACTAAAGTGGGCATTTAGGTAGATTAGCTGGTTTTGTGCTAGACAGTCTTTAATCTTATCTGACACCATTTTTTATCGTTATAGTAATTACACTTGAAGAGTCTTATTCTAACCCCACTACTTGCACTGAGTGGTAACCTGCTTAGCAAGGAGTCTTGCTGAACTGACTTATTCATTTAAGAGGTAACACAGCTTATGAATCAATGTGACATATTGAAGATTATAATCATCTGTCACAGGGGTAGAGAGCTTGCAACCAGGCAACCTGTTATGAATTTAAAGAAGAAAAAAAGAAAAGAAGAAAAAAAGAAAAGAAAAAAAAAGGCAGACTTGAAAAATAAACTAGAAAAATTACGATCAACATTATACAGGAAATCTCAGTAGACAGAAAAGGGAAGAAAAGAGATATAATATCCTGGTCTATATGAGAGTCTAAAGACTGGAAGAATATTTTAATCTAAGTAATATCAGGCGAGCAGCGTGAAGACTTGTTTCAAGAAAATCTGTGTTATTACTCAGTCTCTGCTGCTGGGTCTAGCAGCTGTAGAAAGAACTGGGATCAGTCTAAATAGCTGTAACTATGGCTAGTGGCATAAGACAGAGAGGATTTAAAAGCCAAAGACAATACCAAGTAGAAGGGCCAAAGACCCGACTGCTCCCAAGATGTGATCTCTACGCAGTAAGTGCCTCAATCCCAGCCTATTCACTTTGAAATGGCATCTGCCCTGATGTGCCCATGGAAGTCAGACCCCTGAGAGGCTGAGAATGCAAGGGTGGTAAGTCCATTGCATGTACACAGTCCTGTGGGTCTCCTGTTGAGGTCAATGGTCTAGATAGTCTTCTATAATGAGCTTCTCAGGAAAGATTGAAAGGCTTTTATATTTTAGAAAAGCCAGGCTCTTAGAAGTAGAAGCTAGGATATTTAACTTACCAAACAGAAAAAGATGTGCAATGGATCAAACAGAAAGACAAAAAGAGTTTTTGCACTGCCCTCCCCTGGCCATTAGTGATCACTAATTTGGGGTTGGATTTGGTGCAAGATTAGACACATAATTTAAGAGCTAATTTAAGATGTAGCTGTCAGCATATGAACTGAGCATTTATGCATCACTATATCTGATGGATATATAATTAATGTGATCTAACTGGGGGCATGGACTTTCAGATCATGAAAGGACATACGTAAGACAGGCTTCAGTTATGCAGGCAGAAACATCCATCTATTGCTACTCTAGACACATGGAAGTGTGTAAGATGTTCAATTAGAGCCAGCAGACATAACAGACCTCTAGGAGGACCATGGCTTTCTAGGGCAATAGCTAGAGGCCAGGCAGGCTCTCAGGGCATATCAAATTGCTACCACTGCTTTCAGTCCTTGCACTTCCTCTGTTGAGGCTCAGTATTTCCCCCAAACCAGAACTGATCTTCCCTGACCAGGAGGTTCCACTTGGCCCAGTTCCTACTTAAAGGATCTGTAATGTCTAGCTGAAAACACCAAAGCCAAGACTGAAGGATGCAGGCAGTCTCCATTACACCTATAATCCTGTCTAGTTACTCACTGTCACCTGAGCATGGTTAGACCTAGTGATTGTCAGTTTTAGTAAAAAATTCAGATAGTCTTCTAAAGAAGGGAAGGAATGCAAACCCACCTTGCCAGCAATTACAAATATGTTGCACTGTGCCTTTTGCACCTATAACCTCTTTTTATCTCTGACTGGTATAAGAGTTTCAGGAATCTAAGTAAAACCAAAGAAATCTAAATGCTAATGAGAAGACACTACTATGAAAACTGCTGTATCACCAGACTCCTTTCTGAGTGTGTTGAATTTAACATTTTCTGACAAGGCAAAATGTAATCTTTCTCCATGAATGGATACAATGGGAAACCATTAAACATAACAACTGTGTTCTTGATCAAATAACTTGTTTTCAAAGGAAGTTGGCTGGAGCCAGAAGATGCCACATCCTCCAGTGGTTCAAAGAAGAGTGGAAAAAAAAACAGTCCAAAAATGAGCCAGCAACTAGTCAGAATAATTATAAACTCAGAAGACTGCCATGGTCAGAGGAAGGAAGCCTGCCCAGGAGGAGGAAGTTGATACAAAAGCAGCAGGAGACAAATGTCTTGTACTGTTCACAGAGAACCCTATTCCAACCCAAAGGCAGCATCCAAAATGGTGAAGCTATTGAGTCAAGAATACATGTGGAAGAACTATAATTTTTTGTGCAGACCACTATATCTCTGATCCTATGCAGTGAATGGCAGCAATGCTGTAAAAGTCATTGGGGAAAATATATTTCTAATTTAGTCTCTAACATATTGTTGAAAGGTTAAATAAGAAACCAGAGCCCTTACATCCTTGATGAAATACTATGGGAGGTGTAAAAGTAATTGAGAGTGAGGAAAGCAGCATTAACTTTTTGGCTTGCTGGGAAAAAAAAATAAAATTACTGCAGAGGGAGGGTGTCAGTTAAATTTTATCCCAGTGGTGATTTTTTGGCACAGTTTGAAATACCTTTTCATACACCAGTCACAGCTGCAAATGAGAAATTAGACCTGTTCTGGTTATTGAGAAGTTCATTGGAAAGATATATTGATTTTAAACCTGAAAAGGTGGGAAAAGGCTAGATGCAGAAGACAAAGGTGATTTATCAAAATTCAGCCTATCACTATGCTAGTTTTTATTACTCTTTATCCAGTTCTTTAATGGAATCTTCTTTCTTCTCAGCAATGTGTGGGTTTTTTCTCCCTCTTCCATTGCCAAGCTGCCTCCTATGGAAGTCTACTGGTAGAATCTGTGCCTTAAGGTGCAATATAGGTAACTCTGCCTACCTCCAGCATGCTAACAACTCATGGAATTCAGCAGATGGATCCCTGTCATATTCAATGAGCTTAACACAGCCAGACAGGCAGTAGCAGCCCCATTTATGGAGTGCAAAAACCCCAATGATAGTTGTTAAAAAAAGCATGTTACTTTGAGGTTTAGAACTAAACACCCCATTTGAAAGTCTGCTTCTGTATGATAAGCACACATCTGCATGGCAACATGTATAAGAAGCAGCATGACCTCCATTTTCTCTCCTATTTTTTGAGTTTGAGGGCTTCGGGTCATAAAGAAAATGATTGCAAGTACTACAGCATGGTCCTGCTTCACTGCATAGAAAAAAAAAAAAAGAGTAATTTAAATATAGAGTGTTTGGTTTTCCACCTAGCTTTTTAAAGGACCAACAACAAAGAGTGATCAACAGAAGCTTCTTTTTGTTTTTAGAACAGAACACTGTGCTGATTAAATATTAGTTATTAACAAGGAGCATTTATTTTGCAGCAGTTTTTTGTCTTTTAATAAGCAGAGTAACACACAGGGTTTTCCATTAGTGACTTAAACTTTATCTTTCATGTATTTTTAGCATTTCCATCTTGGTTAATTCCATTTTTAAATGGCATGAAATTCCTTTGAAAGTGCAATCTGTCTTTGTGCAGAATCTGTGTCAGCTCTCTGTAGTGTATCGATCTGAAATACGATGGGCTGCAAACCTAACTTACAGCTTCAAACCACAGACTTGTGGCAACCTAGCCATTACTCTTGGAAGCACTACTTTTAAAGAAGACACGATACCTGAAGAAACCAAAGCAAGCTCAGACATTTTCACACATGGATGACAGGCAAGCTCACTAACCAAGTTCCTCTCCTAAAACACTAAGCTACAGCTACTGGGCTTTCAGTTCAAAAGATGTAGAAAACATAGCTTGATAGATGAGCTGAAGAAACGTAAAAAAATTTCCAGTATACTCATTGTCCTTTCTGTATAGTGGTGAGCAGAAAGCCCCATCATACTCTCCTCAACACAAAGACCTGGTCCCGCAGTGCTGCTGCCACAGCTGATTCCCTCCTCCAATACAAATGTGTTACTCAGACCCACCGATGTCAGCCCTGTTTGTGCATCCCACCAAAGACCCAACATTTACCAAAACATGGAGATGTTTCTGTCTAGGCCTTGCCCTATAGTGAGCCTTCAAGGAAACATAAACCCCCAGGTTTTACTACATAACAGCTAGGATATTTCACTTTTTAAGCAGAGCAACCTCAAAGTGATTAAAGGGGAAAGATGAGAAACCATCAGTGTTTGTGCATAACTCTCCCGCCCACCTGTGTCCCTCAAGATGTATCTTTGACTTTATGATGGTTTTCAGTTAATGCAGTGACTTCCTGTGTTGTATGTAGCTCTCCATGGTTATTTCTTCTTCCCAGGAAGTTCTGGTATTTCCCAGCTCCCCACTCTGATTCCCATCCATCTTGTCCCTACAGTTACAACCAAAGTCTCCTGGGATTTCCTCCCCTCATTTGTTCAGCCCCTGTCAGGTAAAGAGAAACCTCTCACCCAGTCTTTTTACTGGGACAGAAAACAGCTGTGAGCCAAAAAAACCCCAACTAAGCACTTTCTGTCACATCAGCTTTTTCCGTTCCTGAACACCTGCAGAACTCTGAGCATCACAAAGACCAAGCAGCTCACAGGGCACTTCTTCTATTAGGACTTGCTGAGTTGCTCAAGTCAGACACCATGCACGTTACCTCAGTTTGCTGCTCTCTGTCTTGGACTGGTGGTGATTTACTGTGCCAAAGGAGTCAGGCATCTCAGCCGCGAGGTAAGGACTTCTGTAGTCTACAGAAGGGTTAGTTGAGGGTTGGCTTAACCTCAGCAAACCCTAGGGTTTTGTGGCTTTTTTTTTTTTTTTTTAACATAGGACAAGTATTCCTATAAAGGAGGGGTTCCTGAAATGCCTCTGACATGTCATTTCCACGTTTTCTTCTCTAATACTCACTTGCACACAATTATTTTACCTCCGTTGGCCAAAAGAGGGAAACTTCTGCTTTTTGTTTGGGTAGGCACTAGTGGCTATTCATTAAGCCAGCAGTGGCCATATGTATATATATCTGTACACAATGTCTGCTTCAACAGATGCTGTCTCACCTGTGTATTGAGTGTGGTCAGTGAGATTTTGTGTTTACACAGAATTCCTTTGTGCATTTGCTAGATTTCTTATAATGATTTTTTTTTCACAATTCTATGTGCCATCTGATTTTTTTCCCCAAAAATTATTGTGCCACATAAGTCAATAATTACAATGGATAAATAAAATAGTAGGGGATGGCAAAGTTCTCGTTATTGGCACAGCTATACAAATGAAGGAGGTCTGTGTTTGTGTTTAAGTGAAAATGTCAGGGGGAAAATATTGCAAGGGTATTATTTTGGGGGTTTAGTAATTGCAAAATCTATAATTTAAGAGGTGTAATTGGACCCTATATATTTTAATTAAATCTGTCCAGGCCCCTATTTTTAAATGATGTCTGAAAAATAAATTTAAGCCAGAGGACACATTAGAACAAAAATAACTGAAAATCTGAAGTCAGTTTCCAAACTGCCTATCTAGATGAATGATTTTATCAACTAAAAAGATTAAAACACCCACATCCTCCCAGAGAATGAAGAGAGTTAAATTAAGTGTGAATATTTTTAAGTATGAGCTACTAAGTAACTGATTTTTATCTAATGCACATAATGTTCTACCTACAAAAGTCTCCTCCCTCCACCTCCATTTTATAGTCAGCCAGAGAGGATATGAAGAATGTTGTGATACATTTCAATTTTTCTGAGAAGGAGTAAAAGACTAAAGAGTTGTAAAAGGTTTGTATTATATATAGACCTTGTTGCAGCACATATACCACTGTAATAAAAATTGCCCCAGGATTTATGGCTCAAATGAAAAATTAAGAGGTGGGTTAGAAAACAATCACAGCAATGTTTCCAATTATTTCTCTTCCCCTCCTTTCCTCCCGTCTTGTATGCTGAGTTGTTGGAAAGAACAGATGGTTAAGTAATCAACTAGGTGTGAAACTATACAGTTATGTTGCTTCACACATCTGATAACAGCAAGGGCCCATTTATGGATGTTTCTTGGAAAAAAAAGAGAGTTGACAAGATTTTTAAATTGGATTTATCTTGCTAGAAGAAAATCAATTTTCTATACATAAGTAATTGAAATTGACCTAATTAATGAATTATACTAATTTTATTGTGCCAACTGAATTTACATGCCTCCCTTTCTGAAGAGCTGAGACACATACATCATCTGGACTTTCCCTGACACAAAGATCATATCATCTCCTGTAAATAGATGAAGAAAGGGCTGCTGACAAGTAATTGGAGCACACAGACACAAATGCCTCCAAGGAGGTTTCGATGCCTACCTGTCATTTTGGCTGTGAAAGTACAAAATTTAGAACCTCAAAATTACTGGCGTCAAACCCAAAGGGATCTCTCTGATTATGCAGAAATGTCTCGGATGTCTGCATTTCTGCTGCTGGGTTTGCAATAATCCTCAAAGCTGTGACACTTCCGAACTGCTCAGTGCCTGAGGGCTGGCAGGATTAGTCTCTCTTCTGTCCATTTACCTCTCTGAGCCCAGGGAAAGAGCCAGTGGTGGTGCTAACAGATATTCAGAGATGAAATCTGATGGCTTATCTTTTTTTTTTTTTTTTGTATACTGTCATAAAATACATGGCACTGCAGAGCAATTCTCTCTCCTCCTTGCTTTTCTTTTTTGCTATGGGAGTCATTAATTTTGTATGTGAAAGATGTGTGGCCAGCAGGGCTGGGGCAGTGCCCATCCCCTTGTGCAGGCCGCCCCTCAGGGCCTGGGCTCAGGGTCAGGCCCCTCAGCACAGGGGGGACGCAGAGGGGCTGCAGCGTGTCCAGAGCCGGGCAGGGGCTGGGGCACAGGGCTGGGGGGGTGGCGGGGGCAGCTGGGGGTGTCACCCTGGAGTGGGGGGTCTCAGGGGGCACCTGCTGGCTCCCTACAGCTGCCTGGCAGGGGCTGTAAGTGTGAGGGGGTCGGTCTCTGCTCCCAGATCACTAGTGACAGGACACAGCCTCAGGTTACACCAGGGAAGGTTTAGGTTGGGTATGAGGAAAAATTTCTTCACTGAGAGGGTGGTCAGGCATTAGAACGGGCTGCCCAGGGAGGTGGCAGAATCACCATCCCTGGAGGTGTTTAAAAAATGTGTAGATGAGGTGCTTAGGGACATGGTTCAGTGGTCAACTTGGCTGTTAAGTTTATGGTTGGACTTGATGATCTCAAAGGCCTTTTCCAACCTAAATGATTCTATGATTCTGTGATTCATTCATTTCTGTGCAGCAACCTGAGCAGCAACTCAGCTGCTATAGGAGAAATGGAGAGGGATGGTACCTGTCTGATCCATTGCTTGACATGAAGGGCTGTCTTCTACAGCATGGCTGAGTGGTTTCAAACCTCCTATTTTTTTTTGACAGGAGCAGAAGCCACTGATAAAGGCAGTTGTCTAACATTCCAGATGAGACAATGAAAATGCAGTGATTTCAAATCAAAATAAATTATAAACAGATACATTCTATTTGATTGTGATTTCCTTCAGTGTCATCACTGTCCCAAAATCCATGTTTCTCACTTTCTGAGGAAGCTTTCCATTCATGACATATCTATAAAATAAGTAAGAACCACCAGCTTCTCCACCCCATAAGTTTTAAGAGAAAATCATGGCTATTACCTCTACCTATCTGCCTCTCTCTTTGCCATTTGTCTGCTGTCCGGCTTTTTCCAGATGTCAAAGTTTTGTGCTCAATTCCCTACTCATGGTTAAAGTACTGACTGTGAATTTAAATTCCAAGGCAAACATCTACCTTTTAGGCTACAGAGGCTGAAACATCTGTGAAAATCTGGTATTGAGGAGTCAAATCTGCAGATGCATGCTTTTCAGAGACCAAAATGAATGTCATATGGGGTGGGAAACAACATCAATCTGACATGGGTGTTGAAAGTTCTTGTATCTGAGCTCTAGACAAAGGATGAACAAATAGTGTTTTTCTTTTGTTCAGCATGTTCTGTCTGACAGCTCCTGGCTGTTTTCTGGAAAGCAGTTGCTTTAGGATTAGTTCATGGCACATATCTTCCCAGAAGCCTGGAGCAGGGGTTAAAAATGGAGTGGCCAAACATTCATCACTCCTACCCAGAATCATCAGTGCCATGAAGCTTCATTCCTATCCTTTCACATATATTAAGCTACACCTCCATGCACACTGCAGATTAAGATAAGCAACATATGACCTCTTTCAGTAAGAATCAAAGATATTTGCAACACGGTTAGGAAGATTTCAATTCTTTAATTCCACTAATGTTTCTCAAATCAAACTGATACCAAATTGAGTGGGGAAGTGGACACTCCAGACGGGACAACCACCCTGCAGGAAGACCTGGATAGGCTGGAAAAGTGGGCTGACATGAACCATATGAAATTCAATCAGTACAGGTGTAAGGTCTTGAGAAAACGTAATGCAGGAGTATAGCACAGGCTCGGATTTACCTGGTTGGGGAGGAGCTCTGTGGAAAGGGATCTGGGGGTCCTCAAGGACAACAAGCTCAAGATGAGTGAACAGTGTGCTGCTGTGGCAAAGAAGCCAATGGGGTGCTGGGTTGATTCATCAAGTGTATCACCAGCAGAGATAAAGAAGACATTATTTCATTCTATCAGCACTTGTCAGACCATACTTGGGATACTGTGTTCAGTTTTGGTCCCCACTATACAAAAAAGATGTGGACAGGCTGGAGACAGTTCAGACAAGAGTCACAAAGATGATCAAAGGACTGGGAAGCCTACCATATAAAGAAAGGCTAAGAGAACTGGGTTCATTCAACTTTGAGAAAAGAAGACTTAGGGGAGACGTTATCACCATGTTTCAGTATTTAAAGGGTTACAAAGAAGACGGAGACTCCCTTTTACAAGGAGTCACATGGAAAAGATGAGGGGTAATGGGTACAAGTTAGTTACTCCCGAGAACATTCTTATTGGACACGAGAGGAAATTTTTTCCCAATGACAACAATCAATCAGCCATAGGAATAATCTCCCCAGAGAAGTGGTGGAATCCCCAACATTGGAGGCTTTTGAGATTCAGATGGACAGGGTGCTGGGCCATCTGGTCTAGACCATGCTTTTGCCAAGAAAGGTTGGACCAGATGATCCTTGAGGTCCCTTCCAGCCTGGTATTCTATGAAATTCCAGTTCCTTAAACTACATAAAACAGCACCTGTGCTTCAATCCAAGATGTCCTGCAGTGAGCTGGTGTGAAATCATACCCATCTTTCAGGATTTTCACTTGCCATCAGGTTATGCCCTACTCAAGCATTTTCCACATACAATAATTAAGCAGATCTAGAAGTCCTCACTGAACTTCTCAGAGCCTTCAGCTAATTTTTGTATATATGGTTAATTTTTATATATGTTGGTTAATTTTATGGAATTTTCCTTTTAGTTTAGCTTCCAGTTGTAACTTTCATAAGAACATTTCCTTCCAACCTGGTATTCTGATTCTGTGATTAAAAATTATTTACTAAGGAGACTGTATAACACAAGGGACTGCAATACGATAGTCTCTCATCTGTGTTTTAGTAACATAAATCCAACATGAATATATATTAACACTGATATTCCTGGATCAGTTTTTTTCATTGCAATGCTATAAAAGAAAACTGGGGGAAGAACTGTATTACAGACCTTCCATAAAGAAAGAAAAACACTTTTAGGCAGGCTGCGACACACTGCAACAACTGGTCATGTAATGAATGCCCAGTAAGTGGTGTACTGTAGGAGCTTTGTACTGAAGGAGTTGACTTAATCTACTCTGAAGCAAACATCTGCAGGGGGTTAGGACCCTACTACCACTCATTACCTGGCTGTCCTCTTACTGGTGATTACTGCTGTTAAGGCAGAAGCTACAGACTGGGAAGTGTCCATGTCTCAGCACAGGCATGATAGCATAAACACATTTGTATCAGTTGTTTAAGCTGCTATGACAGACTGGGTATCAGCGCACCGGGGAAGTAACCTCTGGCAGAGAAAACCATAATCCTTTTAAACACTGTGGTTAACATGGCCAGTGCTCATTTGCCAGGATCTGGAGGCTGATGTCCTCACACTGGTTCCTGTTTCCAGGGAAAAGCCAGCACCATCAACATGAGTGGGGCTCTTCTGACAGCCTCCTTGGAAGAAACGTACACAACTTTTGTTGGTAGTCATACATTTTGTTCATATTTTCTACTACAGGACATTATTGTGAGATTTAGATGATCCTTTCTACTTAATGTTTGAGCCCAGGCTGGCTCTGGGCATAAGTAAAGCAGTTTCCAAGGAAAGCAGATTAATGGGGATGGTAAGGTAGCCGTGGCCCCAGTAACTATCCAAACCTCTGGATAGCTAGACTTGTTCAAAAGAAAGCTGAAGGTCAGTGGCTTGGTTGCTTCTTATGACTATTTCCATCAATATGCATTACATTTCCAACTACTTTGACCAGGAGCAGCAAGCCAGGCTTCTTGTGTCCTCTGATTTGTGGCTGGAGCAGCCTGTTCGTGTCTCCATCCCTAATTTCTCTGTATGTCAACTTCATCTTTGCACATGCCAGATAGAAACCATGAATCACATACCATGGTACCATGAGGCGTTCTATCGCTTCCATTCACTTTCTCCATGCATAAACTGAGTATCTTTTTATACAGCTAATGGCAGTTCAATGCTTCCCACTAATATTATACCCATGTCTTTCACACACATACACATGATGGTCTCTGTGAGTTTCATTTGATAGCCAGAGTTGTGGCACATCACTGTCCCAGCTCCCTCAAACATGACATATATCCCTTTTTCTCTATTGTTTGCTCTTGACAGCTTTTCAATGGCTCACAGTGTCAAGGGAAACATCACTTCAAAGCATTTTGTTTGCTTGAAGGGAAAATAATGTTGCTATGATCAGAGGTAAACCAATAGGCATGGAATCTGCCAGGAAAGCTCTGCATGCTCACATACACATGCATATTATTGTCTTTCAGACTTTATTTTACTTGAGAGTGTCAAGGGCTTTTTTTAACAGAACATTAAAATAATATTGCTCCAGGCAAAGAATAGGCACAGCAATAATGAAAGCTGGCAAGTGGTGATGGCAAAAGGCAACACACTGCATTTCTTTATGACAACATGTTTTTTACCTTATCTTTGAAAGTGGGAGGGCATTAGCAGAAGGACAAGGCAGAAGCACATATATCTGGGATAAAACATTTTCCAAGAGCCAGAGGAGAGAGGGAGGATTCAGCTTTTCATGGAGAGAAGGAAGAGTCATAAACAAACTCCAGTGTGGGTTTGATGTGTGGTTTTAGGCCTGACATTAATCTTTTCTACTTCTATCAGCTTCAGTAAAAAACTTCTCAAGGTGACATATGCAAACCCTGAAGGTTTCGAAACAGAGGACACACACACATGCAGAGAATGCCATTTATCTAAATCCTAAGTATCACAATCTTCAAGGCAGCCTTGTGATTTGGGGGAACACAAATCTTGATTTTTAAGTTCTTGAGGTGCTTTGAGGTAAGTGTCCTTAACTCCTTGCAATCTATTCTAAATTTGTTTTCAATAAAATAAAGGAGAAATATGACTGAGCTGACCTATTGTTAGTTTTCAGTGGAACATGGGTTAATAGAATCAATAATTTTGTGAATGTATCTGGTTCGTTCTGCCAAGAAGCTACCACAAATTATTGATCTGACTTCCCTCTCCCCTAAATGCATACAGAATGGATTTTACTTCCAACCCTCTGGCTAAGAGCTGGAGAGAAGAAATATAACCCAATATGTAAACCCAGTAAGATATGGAAAGATATTTCAATGATCTTTGGGTTCAAATAGTCAATATTTTTAAGTGTTAAGGGGGTTCAGAAAATGTGCCAAATTTGGAAGGTAAACCTATGAACATTGTTGCATATTAAAATAAGATAACAACCCCTTAAAAACTCAGTGAGCCCCATATCCTCATCATTTTCTGATCTAGAAGCTGTCAAAACCTAGTCCAAGCAACTTGTTGTGTATGTCTACAATTCATAAATATGGTTTATATGCACCTAGATGTGTCTGTATGGTCTCTTCTGAGAAATACAAGTGAAAACAGACAGACACAGAGAACACATTAATTTTAAGCAGCTTTATTTTAACAAATTGATGTCTTTTTTCCTGTGCACCACTAAGAGAAGCTGTACATTGGTCTATCCTCTCATGAACATTTTGACAAAGTTATTTGATGTAAAATACAGCTTCAGAAGCAGTGCTTTTTGTGCAGTGAGCACAAATACCTGGATATTACCTTCTCTAGTTCTGTAAAACTTAAAAAAAATTACACTTGCAAAAAGATGTGGAGGAAAAAATTCTTCTGAGGACCACTTTCTTTGGTTGAGACATTCCTAATCTCAGTGAGGAAGCTTGAAGAGAAGCTAAACAATTAAAAATTTTTGTTTGTCTCCCATTGGGGTGCCATGGAAATGCAAATTGGGTCTTCCCCTCTCTCGCTGCCCTCAGCTGAATTCTGGCACTGGTGGAAGGAGAATGCAGTGGTGGGAACAGCAAGATACAGTGCACATCAAGCATGTGTGACAAGGTATCTCCTGTGAAGCCTGAAGAATAGCATAAATGCCAATAAGATCATAAAGGATGATGAACTGTTCTGAGACTACTACCACATCATTTCTGCATCAAAACACATGGGTATTATCACTTTGTCATTCTGCTACTTCTTATTTCTGTGGCATATTACTGCTTTGAAGATGCTGCTGGTTAATTATTGAGGGTTTTATGTAAGAGGGAGGCATCTGTGAAAACAATAGCTTGCTCAATGTTTCCTACAAGGATTTCATGTAACACTGAGCAGTACAAAAGATGTCCTCCCTCATGATATAGAGTTTCTGGCAAATCAGTAAGGGGAACAAAAGCCCTGACTTCTACTTCCTGGAGGGTCAGAGGTGGACAGGAAAGTGTTGACAGGGATGCTAACAGGCTGTCACTCTCCATCAAAATGTAATCAACCTTCCATGAATAAAATGCTAGTTTGAAATTTAAAAGAAATGCCATAATTTTATCACTGTCTGCATCTTCTCACCTACACAGACCCATTCAATAGTTTTTGCTCCAAGAATATGTCCTATTTCATTCTTTCTGATTTAGGGATATCATCATCTGTCAGCTGTTTATAGTTAATAGAATCATAGAAATACAGAATTGTTGAGGTTGGAAAAGGCCTTTGAGATCATCAAGTCCAACCGTAAACTTAACACTACCAAGTTGACACTAAACTATGTCCCTAAGCACCTCATCTACACATTTTTTAAACACCTCCAGGGATGGTGATTCTGTCACCTCCCTGGGCAGCCTGTTCTAATGCCTGACCACCCTTTCCATGAAGGAATTTCCCCTCACACCCAACCTAAACCTCCCCCGGTGCAACGTCAGGCCGGTTCCCCGTGTCCTGGCGCTTGTTCCCTGGGAGCAGAGACCGACCCCCCCTGCCTGCAGCCCC
>JAVJGJ010000057.1:70611924-70630039 GCA_035590215.1 Microhierax caerulescens | reverse complement strand
CCTTCCTTCCTTCCTTCCTTCCTTCCTTCCTTCCTTCCTTCCTTCCTTCCTTCCTTCCTTCCTTCCTTCCTTCTTCCCCTCTTTTATAAATTGACTATTCATCACTATGAGAATGCTTTAAAAATGTTCATTTATACATGTGCAGAACACCTTGGGGGGTTAGAGTGTGACATTAACCTCAGAGGGAGATGTAATGGACTTCTGGCTTGCTATTAGAGGAGTCAAATAATGGATGCTCTGACCAGGAAGTCTTGTTTGGTGCCACACCACTGATAGTGCACCCTGATAGTAGCAATCAGCAAGTGCTGTGCTTTGACATGCAGCAACCCCACGACAGAAGGATCCTGAGAGGCTAGGCAAGGTAGACAGCTATTTAATCTTGTCTGCATTCATGGTGGCTACACCAAAGGCCCTTAAGTCCTAGGAGCACCCTTGTCTGAGGGAGCCTATGTCAAGGAGACATGGACCCACCGGGCTGGTCACAATACGATGCTTCTGCCACTTGTCTCCTGTTAGGTTTAGCTTAGCCTCCAATACAGAAGACTGTGTTATTTATTAACAGAAGCAGAACTGGAGACATTAAAGCAAGAAATGCCTCCTAACTTGGGGGCAATCTAAATTAAAGATGCAAATATTCCCCCACCCCCCACCTCCCAGAACCAGCTTTACATGCAAGTTTAAATGATCAAAGCATAGTCCTCATCAGCATCAGTCGTAGCACCAGCTACTGTGAGCTGTAAATGCACACCTCTTGCACAAAAGAATGGAAAATATATCTATCTAATCTTTAGATGAACCAAGTGAAATGAGAAATGTGAAATGATGTAAAAAGATGTGATTAAGATTGAGATACACTTCCTTCAATTCATCCATCTTAAAGTTAAAAGTTCAGTCTAAGCAAGCTGAGTAACCTATGGCAGTACACAGTGGAGAAAGGCACTTCTCACACATGATTCACTATACCTTGGATGCGTCTCCTAGGTAAGATGATTCATTACTAGAGATACTGCTTTCCTCTGTTGGCTATAGAGAAACCCAGATAACTAGTTTAAGCAAGATACTTGACTTTAAATCAAGTTAGATGAGGTGATATAAAATATGACCTGTATTACACAATGCCCTTGTAGCACTGGCATAGTCAAAACTTCCTCTCTATTAATTTCTGCTCTGTCTGCCTCATTCATGCACATATTCCAGCTGACAGTCTTTCTGGGTGAAAATACTTAATCTCAACTCTTCACTCATATGAACCAGTTAAAGGTCTCTGATAATTACCTATGGTCTTGTCCCAGCAAGCAGCACAAGTAGCCTTCTAAAGGGAGAGATCAGAGAGAGAATTAGGGCTTTGTGATTTATTATCTGCTCCTTATACTGCTCCTAAATCAGTTAACAGGATTTACAGTAACCTACTAATTTGAATTTAGTAAAGAACCTCCCACTGAGGGTAAAAGCTGTAGCCTAAATGGGTTATTTAGAGACTTACACGTGATGACCTGGTACTTCTTGAATTGCATCCAGTGTTTCAATGAGATGAAGCATTCTGAGCTACCTGGGGCTTGTATAGAATTACATTTAGGATGTCTGGGGAATTTCATTTCTGGAATACTAAGAACAAATTCTGATCCTACTGGCATGAGTGTAAACACAGGCTAACTTTACTGACATCAATGGTGTAAAAGCCATATGCTGCTCCTCCTGGAGCTGACTTCAAATGAACTAAAAACTGATGGGCACCATGGATCTCCATGGGTACAAATGAATGAATCTGTTTCTTAGATCTTTACTGGTTGAATTTACTGTTGGCAAGACTTTATTGTATCATGTTGCAGAGCCATAACAGAGAAAAGAACTTGGGGCAACACTGCTCAAAAATTGGTTCATTCACAATGAAGAGACAACAGTATACTTCAGCCATCTTTCAAAATGTAAGGCTGAATGAGAAGGAAAAAAACATCCATAAGCAAAGAAAGGTCAGAGCTGGATAATATGCCACCCTTACTGCTTGCTGGCTGTTCCATACCTGGCCTGTGTTTGGAATGACAAGTGGCCAAAGCTTCACTTCCATTTGACTTATTTCAGTCACATACATTCAACATGCAATAATGAAGAGTGAAACATTTTTATGGTGAACTGTTGGATAACATCACATTTCCTCAGCACTTTGAGGTTCATGGGAGAAAAAGGTTCTAAGCAGGTGAAATAAAGAATTATGGGTTTAAGATAAATCATTTTTTACTCTGTTAAGTTCTAAATTTTTACTATATAAACTGCAGTACAACATCTTTAGCAAAGAGTAATCTTTAAGTACGTATTCAATCACATTTATTTCTGTTCAGCCAGATAGAAAGAAGAAAAATCAATAGTTATGACAGCTGCTAGTTTGCTTATAGTGGTGTAGATCCACTATCATGTCACTGAAGAACAGTGTGCTACCTATGCAAAAACACTGATTTCCAAATGCCCTAATCACCCTTAAACACTCTTACACAGCTCTTCACTCAGAGATGGCAGCCTTCTAACTCAACACACTTCTCTAGCCAGTGCATCTAGAAATTATTATGATAATGTACAAGATATGCTGCCATCACACTTCATCACTTCTTATTTTGTACAGCATCAGCTATAACTTAATGGTTTTACAATCAAACCTCTTATACAGACCATGTCTTTGGTCAGGTAGAAAAAATTGCAGTGCGAGTTTTACATCTGAGCCACATGTACATGGGGGTAATCTGTGTCAGTATTTTTAACTGATCTCCTTTGAGTTAATTATTGACTACTTCTACTAACCCATATTAAGCAAAGATGTGTGGGTGGCCTGAAGATTGACTGACTTAAATGATGCAGGAACAAAAGATTAGAGTGACTCATAGATCATCAGTGCTAATCCTCATGCTTGCAATCTTCAGTCCAGTGGGCCTTTCAAACATCTATTCCGAGTCTGTCTCTCCCCTCACTTTCAAAGCCACTGGACCTTTACACAAAACATCAAAAGGTACAGAATACTGTATTCCAAAACTGGAAAATAGCCTGAGAAACCTAGGGCATTCCTGATTTAAAGGCATGCAGCATGTAACCATTTAGAGCTATTACAGAATAAAAATCCATCCTCAGAAAACTTCTGAACATAGCTAGGGAAACATTTCATGCCTTATTTGCTAAGCATCAATTGGTGCTATAAGAGGAAAATTATTGAGAGGGTTTTGGTTTACCTCTTGATTTGTTATCTCAACATTTTAGGCTTTGCAATAGCAGGTGTTTTGTATGATGAACCTACAGGCACATTGAAATAAATGCAAAAAAGCACAAAACAGTCTGATTGTGGGAAAATTCACTGAGTGACTGCATTACTGAAAGCAAATCTCACTGACCATGGTCATGAGACACTTCTTGTTAACACTAGGAGCACTAAGACTCTTCACTAAATGTCTTCTGTTCAGCTATGCACCTTGTCTTCTTTCTAAAGGAGGAGTGGAAAAAATAATGGCAGTCAAGTCATTTAGAAGACAGAAAAGATATTCCTGGCCCTGGGAGGCAAACAACAGTAAAATGTATTACAATAGATAGCAGTTATACGTCCCTTCATATCTTACTGCCTCCATTGTGAGAAATACCAGTAGATTAAAAATTCATAACTTCCTCTCACAGACTTACATTGTTCATTGCAGGTTCATCCCTCTCCCATCATTTCTCCCCATAAACATACTAAGCTTAATTTTGGAGCAATGCAATATTCTTACCTTATCTGTCTTATTTGAGAAGGTATTTCAAGTCCTGCAATACCAGCTATTTTCCAGTGTAAACATATCCATGATGAGCTTGTCTATATGATTTTCTGCCAAAATTATCTTCTAACATAAATATTTCTATTCTGTTACTAATGCTAAATGTTTTGTCTTCATACCATAATGTACTTACATGAAGTAGTTCAGTTCTGTTTCACCAGAGTACACAAGCCAATTTCTGCTGATTAATCTCTTAAGGTGTGTTTACTATTTCCCCAATTATTCAAAGAGGCCTTTTTGGTCTCTCATAATCTGATCTACCCACATGGTTCTACATCAGGCCTTCTCAAGTTTTATACAGTGGTCTTAAAATCTTACTTGTAGAGAAGAAAACCACCTAATTTGTTACATCTAGTGCTTCTATTTTCCCTTTTCATGGCCACACTACCTTAATACTTCATAGTTGTCTCAAAAACAACAGGGATCCTAGGGTATTTAATTTCTTTCGTTGCTATCCAACCACTACACAACAAGTTCATTGATTGATGGAAATCTAAATCTAGGACTTTGCACTATACATAATTTGTACTTTTCTAGTCAAAAAAATCTTTCTTTGTACAACGGTCTGGTCCCTTGCCAATAGCTTCCAACTTACAATCAAGTATAGATTTCAAACCTAATTCTTATACCATGATGTAACAATATGTTTCGTTGAGTATAGTTGGTCTGTTTCCAAGACCAAACTTACATCTTATTCAAACATTTATGAACTACTTGGAGTATTTGTTCATTTTCAGTTTTTTCAAATTATGTCACATATGTGTCCTGAATCTATAATTAAGCCAAAACAGAGTTCTTGCAATTCTACCTCTATGTTATCAGCTTTACTTTTCAACAACTCTTCAGTATTTAAGGAAAAAAAAAAATAAATTAATATCTTTATTTCTGAATGGTATTTCAGAATTCAGGAATAAAGGTATAAATGTAATGCCATCAGATTTTGTGTTATTTCTGTGCTAAAAGTGCTGGAAAGTGCCATCCAAAGCAAAGGTACCAACACAGAAATGCTGGCTTAGTTCTATTTGCCTGCTCTGTTATATTGCAGCTATTGCAAAAGACAGTCTGATAAATTTAAGGTTACCTTTGACTACACGATATTTTTCTAGTAGCTGCTTGAAGATCCACAAGGAGAGATAATATTGTTACATCAACATTGTGTGCCCCATGCCCCACAGGTTAGAAATGTCTAATCTCTGGTGTAGATTTATTTGTATGAGCTGTAAATAACTTAATCACTGCATTTTTTAATCTGTTTCACTGATATATTAAAGCCAATTTTCCTTAATAAAATGTATCTATCTGAGCAGGCCTGGTAGAAAAGATAAATGGTATAATAAATTTGAGTAAGAGATGCAAGGTGCATAGTTTGATTAAATTCTCATCAAAATCCATGGGAGTTCATTAGAGATTAAGAAGCTGACTTAGAGCATAAAGTTCTTGGTAGCTGACTAGCTAACCCTTATAATAGAATTTTCACTTTTGGGATGCAGTTTCATGACCAGTTTAACCCAGTCTATGGATGCGTTCTTAGAAAAAAGGATGGTTCTGTCTTTCCTCACATTCTTAGCTATATGTTTCCAAAACTTCCCATAAGGCCATCCAATTAAAACCCACACAAAAAGTGGATTTGTTTTCAGCCACACTTCCAGCTTCCTGGTTGACTGACCAAACACATGTACTGATAATAGGAAAGTGGGTGACAAAATGCATGACCCATGGGAAAAGGTGCAACCGCCTCCATCAACAGTGACACAAACAGCTGCACTGAATGTGAAATGTATATGATGCTTATGTCAAACTGTCATATGGTTTGGACATTTGCAATTTATTTTATTACCTTTAATTAATGTAGGCATTTGCTATCACAGACTGGAATCCATTTAGTTACTGTTATTTTAGACAGTGTTAAAGGCAGACATAAATTGCAGGTAACTAGTGCAGCAGACAAGAAGGAATAACTAAATGCCCCCTTTTGCAATGGAACTTGAGGAGCTACTGCCTAAAGCACTGGTTACCTTGCTAGTGCTTCAGCAACAGCTAAACTGTGTGAGATGAAGGGATTCTCCCTGAGGATTGCTTGTAAATGGTAGGGTTGAGTTCTGGATCATCTGCTTTGGAGTGTTTATATGTCAGAGGCAAGACAGAAACCAGAAGTCTCAGAGAACTCTGGGAATAGGAAAATCACTCTGAATATCTAAATATGCAGCAGGGAAAAACTCCATTTCTAAAATCAATTCTCTTCTTCATGCAACAAATTGGAATTGACCTAAAAATTGTATAAAATCTCAGATCTGATTGTAGAAGTATCAAATCTTAATTGTCCATTTCCTATATGGAGCTTACTTACCCCTTTTCTTTCTTGCTGGCCCATAGGTCTCATATAATCTTCATCTGGTCTCTCTGAGCTCATTTGCTCAGCCTGTATTTCTACCCTTAAATCCCACTCAAGTTATTCTCTGCTGCTTATCATGATTGAACTAACTGGTCAATAATGTACCTATTGTATTTATCTTTCTTCCTTCCCTTCTGACTGCCTTATCTCATGTTCTGACAAGGAGTATCTATTGTTTAAAGGTACCTAGCAACTGCCTCACAATAAAAGATATAGGTTTTGTTTGTTTGGTTTTCTTTCTTTCATGGAAAAAACGTTCTTGCTTGTTTGGGAATTCAAACTGAGGACCAGCAAACCGAAGACCTCATCTGCAATAATTACATAATTTATTCCATATGAGCTGACCTTTCTGAGGTTTTCTTTTTGCCCCACTTAAGTGCTGTATTTTGTTTGATACAGCTTAGGGCAATATTTAAAATAATATCTGTGGGCTTTTTTTTTTTTTTTTTCCTTTTTTAACATCTAGAAACCAGTGTATTTCTTTATCTTTATTAGTTTGTACTGGTTAGACTTAAGCTGTTTGACAGTGTTTATTAAAAGTCTACATGCTGCTTTCCCTGTCAGTCTGTTATTCTCACAGTGTTATAGCAAGCAGCATGACTCTTTAATAACATTTCAGTCCCTTGACCTTTAAAAAAAAGCCATATTTTCATTAATTGCAGAGTTTGTACAATTCCACTTCAGAAGAACTGTCTTTACCATTTTGCTACCTCTGTAAAGTAAAAAAAAAAAATCAGCATTATCTTCTGGAGCCATTCACTGAGTAGTCTCAAAGGTTCACTTTCCTTCGGACAGCTAAGTGAGGTTCCTGAATGAGGGTAATCATGCTGAATAACTGCTATAGTCCAAGAAGAGGAGAGTGGGCTCATTTCCAGGGAGTAATTCAGAGCTGTAGTGCTTTGAATTTAGAGGTCTGTATCTCCATCCGAAAAAAAACCAACCCAAAAGCACAGGGACACCATGCAGAACAATACCAACTTTCCAGAGAACACTGAGCAGAGAAGGGGCTTGCATAGGCCTGCCCAGGAAAGTGACTTCCAGCCTGCTCTGTTGGATAATAAAGGCTGACACTACAAGCCATATTGCTTCATTCCACTCTAGTCATTATTAAAGGTGCTTTGTAAAAAAAAAAAAAAAAAATCCAAATCACCCAAATGCATTTATGCATTTGCAAGCACACTTCATCTATATTTTAGCAAGACTGAGACATTCAAAACTTTTAAATAGCCTGGAAATTGTCATCTTATATGTACATTAAACCTAAGACACCAATAAAATTATCTTTAGATGAATCCTGGCCAAACACTCAGTGAAACTACAACTGAACGAACACCACTGAACCAGCAAATATGAACAGTCCTTGTGTATTTTTAGAGATCCCTTATAATCTCTTAGCAGATGGAAAAATGTAGTTTTAAAATAGCTCTGCAGCTTGGGCAAGAAAATAACATCAATATAGAACAGATGAATCTACATTTTGCACCTTGTGTATTCTTGCCAAATTCATTATTTAATTTAAAGTCTTATTAAGGATAAAATTAGTATTTATTCAAATAAAATTGAGGGAGAAGCAAAGTCCCAGAGAGTTCAATGGCAAAATTTCCTTTGACTTACAAGAGGTCAGAATACTATTACTCAACAGATCTTGGTCCTTGAACATTTGCTGTGTCTAATCATTTTAAGTACTTCAGTGATAATTATTCTTTGTTCCTTTTATCCCCTGGTGCTGTTGAAGTGTACTAGATGACTCAATTGGACTTCCACTAGAAATTCTATCCTGGCCCTGAAACATCTTAAAAAATGGAATTCTAAAGAGCAAATATGTTTCACTGGAAAATACCTAGTCGATTATGGTTCTTACATCTGACAAGACTCAAGTTTGCCTAGAAGCATGTGGGCTGGTTATGCAGAATGTCTTCAAGACCACATGCACAAAAGGAGCTTGGTGCCGTACACAGCAATGGCATTGACATCTCAACCCTGTCTTTTCCTGTACCATCACTACAGACATGCTTCGCACCCTTACACGTTTCACTTATGTTTCAATTCTAATATGTGCAAAATTAATCTTGTATTGAGCTAAGAGTTGGTGTGGATGACCTCCAGAGGTTCTTTCCAACCCACATTATCCTAATATTCCCTGGACACCATTGCTTTTTGTTGTTACTCTTGTTTTGTTGTAAAGTACTTGATTTGTTTATATATATATTAGATTAATAATATTATATTAATATTGTGCAATAGGAACTCTGCAAATTCCTCAGCACCTTGTTCTTGATCCAGCAGTAAAGCCCTGTAATAAACTTTAAGCCAATCCAGATATTTCCTAATGTAGCCAGGACTGCTTACACTAACAGTGTTCAGCAGATTTTTTATTGCAAATAAGCAGTGTTTGAGATATTCAGAAGTTGTCTCTCATTCTGTGATTTTGTGCTTTTAATGGCTTTACAGAAGAAACAAGGATTTGTATTTCTGGGCCCTTGCTATTTATCTATGTATCTGGGTTTTTTTAAGTTGCTTCTTTGCAGACTAAATCGTGTTTTAAAAAAAGGTGTAAGAAAATGAGACTTCAGAGACAAAGATGCCTTTTATTTTTCAACAGTTCTGCCCCATGGTCTCCAAACAAACTCCCAGCCTGCTGACTTCTGTCAGGAAAGTACCACAAACTGACAAGACAGCAAAATCCCAGAAGTTTTTGTGTTGATATCAGACTCAGAGCCATGCCATATTTCTCATAGTTCCCTAGTCAGCCTGACACTTTTGCCTTCATCTCAGCTGCTCACCTGAGTGAACAACATTTTACCAAGAGAATAATATATAAATTGATAATCTTTATGTTTTAAATGAAAATATATAAAGTTAATGTTCATGACAGTAGCTAAAGCTAAACTCTACATGTGTTCTGAAGGGTAAAGGAGATTTTACACACTGCCATAGGTGTGCAAGAGTCCTTCAGGGGAACTCGGAGAGATTTCTTGCATCTCTGAAGCTGTCTCAGGGTTCATAATTCATTAGTGCTTGTACTCCATTAATTCCTAGAAGTTCCAGTCATGCACCAGAATAAACTGCACAAACATAGACATTTCTAGGCAAAAACTTAAGAAGGCTCCTTCCCCACAGAAATCAAAGCCTGAAAAGATGGAGTTTTATCAGGGAAAACCTTTCATTTTATCCTCACCTGTAGAGCTGTGGGACAGCAGAAGAGATGATTCATCCATTGCCAGTTTCCACAGTAACAGTCACACAGCTGTACAGTCCCACACCGAAGCTCATATCCCTTTTGAGAAATAGTCTTTTATCTGTAGTTATTTCTCTACATGTACCTATATTTATGTAGTTGTTTATATGTGTATGCACACTTAGATACAGAAGCAGAATTAGATAAGCATGCTTTAATCAAGATGTATGTATCAAGTATGTAAATAAATTACATATTGATAATTTTTATTCTTACTAGTACTCTCACCTCTTATTTTGACGGTCAGCTTTTAGCAGTACATGAGTTAGATGACTTATATTAGTTCATATGTTAGTAAGTCATCCTGGCAGGTCTATATAAAGGGAAAAGAATTTTTGCTGGACTGGAACAGCAGGCTTTCTAGGAAGTCAGAGGACCCAGTATTATAGCTATGAAATCATATTCAGTCCCTGAATGTGACATAATTCTGAAATTTATTTAGTACATGAGTTAGATGACTTATATTAGTTCATATGTTAGTAAGTCATCCTGGCAGGTCTATATAAAGGGAAAAGAATTTTTGCTGGACTGGAACAGCAGGCTTTCTAGGAAGTCAGAGGACCCAGTATTATAGCTATGAAATCATATTCAGTCCCTGAATGTGACATAATTCTGAAATTTATTTTATTTATAAGTAATAATAACAATAATAACATCAACAAGGCTAAATTAACAGATAGACTAGGCTCTGACTTACAATGCGCTACAATGCCTGAGCAACCATCTTCTTAATTTTTGGGTAACCTCTCATTGCACTTAGTAGTAACATTGTTCTGAAAGGTTTAAGCAAGCATAGAATATTAGAGACAAAAGAAATACTTAAATTTTCAAACCACTATGCACAAGCATTTTGGGCTGTTGCAGACAATAGAGCCCATGTTCAGGGCTCACTATCACTTCAGCTCAACCCCATAGCCAGTGTTTCAGTCCCCCAAATTAATCAGAGCTGCACAACTCAAATCCAGAACAAAATTATTAATTGGAATCATTTGTTGTCAAACAAAAGACATCAACTGTGTGGAGGGAAAGAATGGGAAAGTAATAGAAGGAAAACCAAATCCTGATAACACAAACTAGGTTGGGAAGTTTATCCCACTAGGAAACAAATAATACCAACAGCAGTAGAATTTAATAAGCTGGATGAGGCTGATTACAAGTGTTGGTCCAAGCTTTGCTTGTTGAGCTGCATCTAGAGCAGTTTCTCTGAGGCCTAGTGGCATGTGAACTCAGTCTGGAGCTCTCCAGGACACCACGAAGATTTCTGTCTCTCCTGGTCATCACCTTTCACACACTTTCATAGTGGTTGGCTTTGTGACTTCTTCCCTTCTCTCAACTAAAGCAGAAATTAGCCAAAAGGTTAAAAAAATGTCAATATAGACAGACACACAAGTGAAGCAAGAGTGACAAAATAAGCCCTATTCTTTACAGAAAACCTGGGTTAATGCAAGACAGAAAGAAAGGCAAAATATATATGCCGTCTAATCTCAAGCATTTTAGTTTTGGTCACTCTTTTCTAGCAGTTAGTACCTGTGCTGTTAGCTGTCCTAGCCCCACTGTGTTCCAGTCCTCCTCTCCTCTCACTTTTTGGCTTCTCCAGAATGCCTACCCCCAACCCCATTTATCCCCCGCTCAATGCTGTTAGTCCTGCCTATCCATTTCCTCTTCACCCCAAAAAGAAACTTTTGCAGTCCACTATCCTCCTACTACTCCTACCCCAAGTGGCCTATTGTACGCAACTGCCAGAGAAAGAGGAGGAAAAAAAGAGAAGAAAGAGGCCAAATCAGTACAAATTTTTCCAGAAGCTTCTCTTACCCATTCATAAAAAATATTTAGCTCTGTTTTGGAGGAGATCCACACACATTCCTTCCCTCCCTTTCACCACCTGACTGGTATCTGCCATACTGCACAAAGGTGAATATTTTACTTGTCTGGTAGACAGAAAGGCATCATGTTTGACTTTCATCCGACATTCCTGTAGAGCATTGCATTTTTCTCCCAGGGGAGTGTTGGCACGTGGCTCATTGCTAGATGACTCTGTGGACGTTTTGCCCATCTGGTCTGCAATGTTTTGTTCTGAGTCCTGTCTGTGCAGTAGCTAAGACCTGGTGAAGCCAGATCTCAGAGAGACCACTAAGGGCGTAAGCAGCAGTAACATTGGTCTGAGTTTGTATGTTTCTTTGGCTGCAGCTTGTGTAGCATGTCTGGTCTGGCTTTAAATAAAAAAGCTCAAATTTCCATGGCAGGAGAATAGAACTTAGCCACGTGAGTTCTTATTCTGCTCATATACAAGAGAAGCCACCTCTTTGCTGCCAGCTGCTGACTGGTTTCCAGTATGGTAGTTACACCGGCTGCATTCAGAGCAGTTATGATAGCATATTTGTGCTCTGAGAGTCACCCTTATGATACTTCGGACAACTTCTCGTCTAGCACTGAATGTAGTGAAATTTTATCCATTACATGGTACATATGTGTTGGTGATACATTTGAGTAAGCTGAAGTGAATTGTAAGGCTAGAACAGGCCCTAAGGAAGAAATCTCCAAAAACACCGAAGTTTTATTTCAAAGGCAATATCCAGTTAGAAATAAAACAGGTTTCTGGCTAGTCTGTTATTTGTAAAAAGCATTGGTCACTTCTTTAAATATTTTCTGGGATGTATGTGTGTGGGAGGTGTTATTGATTCCTTCAGGATGCTTTTCACATTGGAAATTGTGAAGTCAGTCTTTGATGTCATATGGACAATTGAAGATGTGACAGGATCATGACAACAGAAGAGGCTGTCATGAAAAGCAACGCATATGTTGTTTTAATTTCAATGAATAAAACATATTTTTTTGAAAACAAAGTGGGGAAACTGGTTCTGAATCTTGCTAACGCTAAAATTTTTGCTTCATTAGAGCTAAGACTACCTCTGTTTTTAAAAAGTTGACACTTGTATAGGCTCATGCAACAGCTGGACAAGTTATGATTTTCTTGAAAACCTAAGTAATATGCTAGTCAATGTTTCTAGTTTCACCAGCTTATTTGTACTTGTAAGAACTTGCTTGCGCTATAGAATGAAACAAAGAATAGAAGCTGTTTTGTTTCCACGTTCTGGTAAAGGTGAATGGTCACTGACCTGAGAAATAATGGGGCAGGAAGCAATGAAGTTCATATGACTAATGTAATGAAAAGGCTGATTGCCATTTGTATCAACCTTAGGAAAACTTAGTTGTAAGGGAGGCACAGCTGGTGTTCTATGTCTGAATGGGGATGGCAGGTGAAACCGCCTTTCAAGGAAGCTGAAACTAACCTGTAGGTACAGTAGCCATTAGACTGACGTATCTCTTGTCCTTGATCCATGGAAGGAAGTGGGCAGGCTGTTAATGGTGGTTGCCTCTTCCCAGGACCCTCATGTCACAGCATTAGCACAGCTGCCGTGAGCATGTGCTGCCATTAGCAGACAGGGCTGCCTGCAGACAGACAGGCTCTGTCATTGCCCTGCTATGAGCAGCAGTACTTTGACACAGAGACTTACACTAAAACAGCAGATTATTTTCACCTGAACAAACTTCACTGCTTACTCTCCTGTTGCACCAGATTAAATTCTAGACTGAATCTTTAAGACTCAAACACAATAAAAGTATTTTAATATCCTTGGACATATGCAACAAATTATCAAAGTTGCATGCTTTGTGTGCTTGTACTGAGAATTGTAAAGGTAGCGATTGAACGTGTACATTGAAATATTTCTGTGTAGGCTTGTTAAAATGTGTGTACCAGGAAAGGATATGGTATATGCAAGTTGTGAATTCTCTACCACAACTTTTAGTTTAGTCTTTGATGTACTTTTTTGAGGCCCGATACATGGGTGCAGGAAGAAAAGGTACGTTCTACTTCCCATAAAATATTTCAGGAAAAAAGGAATCTGGTTTCTTGGAAATGCAGAACAGGCAACTCAAAGGTAACCTCTCAAACTGGTGGAAATTAGATAAAGGGAAACCAAGACTGGGAATCCAGATCTTAGTGGTGAACTGAATCTGCAGTTTTGTTAACCAAGAAGGATTTCAGTGTTTTTTACAAATTAATCTTCATGAATACTCTGTCATAGATGCTTGCCAATGAAAGCTGTTGATTGCTTTTTTTCCAGACAACTTCAGCCCCACGTATCTGTAACCAAAAGTGGAAGCTAAGCCTTGATTCCAGTTCAGGATACAGAGAATCATGATATTCCCCTCTCAAAGAGGCAGAAAGAGCAAAACTTAAAGCTTGACAGTGTGTGCTCAGAAAGCATGAATCCAAGGAGCAGGTATACTGCAGAGCTCCCAAACCCAGCATCAGACATAGCTATTGGCTCCACATGAGCAGAAGCCAGCTGAGGCTCGAAAGCAGTATGTCATGAAAGTATGACCCTGAACCTAAGCCTTTGACACCCATCAGAGCTCATTAGCATGGTCATAGTCTTGTGACTACCTGGATATTCCACTCCTATTGCCAAATCTAACATTCTTTTCTTTTGCTTGGGTGTCCCAACACCATTGTCTACAGTATGCAATGAAGAGGAGAGAGGTACAGCTGTATTTTGACCATGGCGACTTGTTTATCCTTTTTCATTAGCACAGCCATACCATTTGCAGAGAAGCATGCTTATTCATTCATCAGTTGATGACAACAATTTTACTCACCCTTGAGTGAAAGGGCCAGCAAGATTGGTCAGTGTAGACGATAGCTTAGCTGAGAAATAGCCTTCAACTTTATTGTCTTCCTCTGAATCCTTGCATATAGTTTGGGGTGCTTTTTGTTGTTGCTGTTTTAAACTTTAATGAGGTATCTGGAATGCTTGTTAGATTCCCCAGTCAGACACCAGTGGTCAGATAACCTAGTTGTTATCCTGTTACCCTTAGTTTTTTATATATCCATGCTGCAGGAGCCACACATGGCAAAACCCTCCATGTGTCTTTGGCAAGCCAGCTGTGTCAGTGTGCAGAATAGCCTCATGAGCATGTTCAGTACTGGCTGCACTGATCTATGTGCTGCTGTGGTCATCGTGCTTACTGTCTAAAGAGCTGGTTAGATTAAAACTGGCATGGAGCTATCTATACTAGTGTGTCTGCCTTAGAGACCAGCTGTGGAATATGCTTATACAAACCCAATGCAACTCTAGAAGTCATTTCACTGTTTTGTAAAAATATATGACAATAAATAGCCATTGTCTAGACCTTTTACATCAATCACAAATATGTGAAGATTCTGCTACATGCTGTGAGATGTGCTGAGATTTCTTTAATCAAGTGGATAACTGCAATTAAACTCTGGAGGAAAATTCTACTGGATTTGAGGCAGAAAATTAACAATAGCTGTAAGCAGCTTTGATGCAGTTGCTTTGGTTTTTTAACATAAGTAGAAAAATCAAACACTGTTCTCTGCCTCTGAAGTATTTTAATGTCTGTCCGTTCTGCTTCCTGCCCCCCTCACCCCGCCCAAAACAGCAGGACAGACTGAAATACTAAAACAAATCCTTTCACTCTACAGATTTTGAGCCCTGGTAATGTACTGCAATGCAGCATTCACCCAAGACCTGGCCAAAATTGAATAGATGAAAGATATGCACTTAGCAGAACAGTGTATCTTCAGTCACCTTACAGCATACTCACACTGGCTAACTTGTGTTTACCTGGAAGCTACATGAGATGCTAGACATGAATAAATATGTAGCTCTTTTTTGTTTGGTTTTATTTACATGTTATTACAAAAATCAAGTATAGTAATATACAAAAATAAAATACAAAAATAACAAAAATATTAATTTGTAGGAAAGTGATATATTTCATTAGTATCCATTAATAATAATAATAATAATAATAATAATAATAATAATAATAACAAAAATACTTCTGCTTTTTTGATCATGCAGTTAAAGTTTCTATGATTATGATTTTCCTTACCCTCACATGTTTGCTTTCTGGCATAAAAAATGACACTGTCTTAGACCCCAAGTCTCTAAACTCCAGGATTTCAGAAAATATCTGTGGTGGGTTGACCCTGGCTGGGCACCAGAAGCCCACCACAGACACTCTGTCACTGCCCCCCTCAGCCAGGAAGGGGAGAGAAAATATAGCAAAAGGCTTGTGGGTCAAAGCAAGGACAGGGAGATCATTCAGCAGCTACCATCACAGGCAAAACATATGTGCTTGCACATATTCCCACTCCTTTCTGGTTGCAATTGCTGTTTCACAGCAGTTTCTCCCCCCTTTCTTAAATCTGCTATACCTAAGGCGCTGCCACTTCAGCTGATGGGCTCAGTCTTGGCCAGTGTTGGGTCTGGCTGGTAGCTGACTGGCAGGGGCTCCATCAGACGTGGGGGGAGCTTCTGGCAGCTTATTATAGAAGCCACCCCTGTAGCCCCCTGCTACCAAAATCCTGCCATGCTAACCCAATACACTCACAAAATGCATGAGGATATGTCCCAGTTGCTCAGCACCTTGAAAGAATTGCATCAGCATCGAGATCCTACCCTAAAGGACAATCAAATATTTATGCATAGCTTCTCTTTAGGTTGCATCCAAATATGAAACCTTTCCAGAACAGTACCCACTTAAGTAATTCCATTATTATTCAGGTAATCTTTTCAACTTTTCCTTCATTTTAAATTATTGCTTAAGTCTCATTGATCTCCAGGGAATTTATACAGATACTCAAATGAAACATGGTGCAAAAGGTGCATTCTTGTATAAAGGAAGCTATTTTGTAAAATGGGCTTGGCTCAATCGTTATGCTGAGCCTCTGAAGGTAGATTTTAACAATAGGTAAATAATGTTTCAGTCAGGTCTTATTCATGTTTAATTAACTCTCAGCAGATTAAGGTTCTATGAAAGCTGTTTCCTGATTTTTGAGAAGGTAACTTACCATTTGTTTTCATGGTAAAGCTGTCCTGCCAATCTGCACATATTTTATCTTTCTACTGCATTTGCATCTCCATATATATGATATAGGTAAAAATATTCATTCCACTGATTGATTGATTAGGAATTTTAAAGCACAGAGCTTTTCCATGAAAAATCATTCCTGACCTCTATTCATGTTGAAAGACATCAATTCAGCTTTTGAGCCATGGCTGCTACTACCTGAAAGCATATATTCTTACTGATTCATACTGATTTTAATACATTCATGAAAACTGCAGCTACTCAACAATATTGTAAAAAAAAAAGAAAAAAAAATAACTCTACTGAAAAACAGAGAGTTTTATCTAGCTGTAAAAGAGCCATCTGATGGTATTCATTCTGATTAAATAGCAGTTATTAGGCTTTTAACAGTTTTATGCTTTAAAGAATGATAGAAATTCTAATAAATTAGTTCTCCTGGACCAGTTTTAATATCAGCTAATCATGTATCATTAAGATGACAGATAGCATTTATCACCATAGTAGCTGGTGACAGTAGCTCTTACTGTATTCTGCATTTCTAATATCTATCAAATACTTAGAAAATATAATGAGATAAATAATGTACCATTACACATATTAGAACTTTAGAAAGGTGTTCAACAGTGTTGTATTTCTCATGTCTCCAACACATGTGACATTCTCATGACTCACATTTGATATTGTATTGGGTTAGCATGGCAAGGTTTTGGCAGTGGGGGCTATGGGGGTGGCTTCTGTGAGAAGCTGCCAGAAGCTTCCCCCATGCCCAGTGCAGCCCATGCCAGCCAGCTCCCAGATGGACCCAGCACTGAGTATGACTGGGCCCATCAGCCATGGTGGCAGCACCTCTGGGATAGCATGGAAGAGGAGAAAAAACTGCAACAGCAGCAATTGCAGCTGGAAAGGAGTGGGAATATGTGGGAGCAGTAGCCCTGCAGACCCCCAGGTCAGTGCAGAAGGAGGCAGGAGGGGCTCCAGGCACCAGAGTGGAGAAGCCCTGGTAGCCCATGGCAAGGCCATGGCAAGGCAGGCTGTGCCCTCAGCCCATGGAGCCCACAGGGGAGCAGACCCCCACCCACAGCCCTGCAGGAACCCAAGCCAGGCCAGGGGGTGCCCAAAGGAGCTGTGACCCATGAGCAGCCCTTGGTGAAGCAGCTCTGGGCAGGGTCTGTGGCCCCATGGGGAGAGGAGCCTGGGCTGGGGCAGGGCTGTTAGCAGGACAGTACCCCTTGGGGACCCACACTGGGGCCAGCTGGGCCTGGGGGGCTGCAGTCGTGGGAGGGACCCATGCTGGGGAAGTTATTGAAGGACTGCCTCCCGTGGGAGGGACCCTAGCTGGAGCTGGGCAGAGAGTAAGGAGCCCTCCCCATGAGGAGGAAGGAGCAGCAGATGTGACAGCATGTGATGGACTGACCACACACCCCGGTCTGCTGTACCTGACATGGCCAATGCATTTTCTGTTGATCCTTTGGCAGAGTGCAGGCCAGTTTGCCTTCACATGGTGGGGTGTCCCATACACCTGGAATTGACTGCCCAGGAGTGGAAGCAGAGCCCTAATGTTTGCCATGGACTAATCCAAACTTCTGGAATGCATTGGAAAAGGGTCATGCTCCTGAATGTCTGCAATACTTTGATGACATCATCATGTGGGGCAACAAGGCAGAAGTGGTTGAGAAGGGAAGAAAAGTAATTTGGATTCTTCTGAAGATGAAAGGACCTGCACAGGAGATTCAATTCTTGGGAATAAAATGGCAGGATGGATGCCACCATGTTGTCATATGAATGTACTCAAAAAGA
>JAVJGJ010000057.1:70589796-70599894 GCA_035590215.1 Microhierax caerulescens | reverse complement strand
TTCCAAGAATGAAACTAGGGGGGGAAAGAATGTTGGTTTTATCCATATTAAAACTCCCCTAAACTTTGAGAAGATCCAGTGTACACTGTGGACCAGGAATTAGAGGCTTGGCAACAGGATAGACTGTTATATCAGCCCTTTTTCTGTCCTCATGTTCACCTTGCTAAGGAATAATATCAGCCAGCAAATCCTTGTTGACGGTTCATATCCACATCCTCTGTATTCTCTCTGTTCAGAGGAAAAGCTGGAAGGAAGAAACTGTTTTTTCCATCCAGTTTTTGAGAGCATGAAGTCTACCTCTCTAAAACACCAATATAGTTCCCTGCACACATCGGGATCAGTGATATGAACGCAAAGAGGGAGGAGAACTGAAGAAGGAGGATAGTATTAAGCAAGGAGACTGCACAGAGAAGGGCAATAACAGGAGTTGTATGAGGCAAAGCAACTGTGGCAAAGAGTTCGTGGAGCAGAGTTATAGTCCAGAGCTACTGAGGAACAGTATTGGGAAATGACACAGGGATGAGCTGGACTGGGAGTCAATTAGGTGGCAAGATCAGGACAATCTGTGTAAGCATGAAAATAGGAGCAGGTGGGTAGTAGAAATTAGTCTGATTAATTGGGACCTCCTTGTTCAAAAACAAGAGTGAAGAGTTGGAAGGTGAAACCCTTGATGAAGGAAAACAAACTAGGAATGAGGACCAAAGGGAATGTGAAAGAGCTCAAGTGCAACAGCTGAGAGGAGTTTGGGTGGGATGAACAGAGGGAGAGGCAGGGTAAGGATAGTGGAGCAGATCGGGAGATAGGCGGCAGGGGACTTGGACAGGAAATCCATCAACAGCAATGGAACAGCAGCTAACTGAAGAGATATCTTAGATAAGACTCTCAGTGGTGTCAGCCATGCTGGTATGGCTGGGGAGAGAGCATGGTTCACTCTGAGGGCTCAAGCACAGAATTTATGACCAAGGAAGGCCTGTCCTTTCCTTGGTACCTCTCAGCTTCATCTGTGCTGAGCAGTGTCGGAGAAGATAGCACACTATTGCTAACAATCTTCTTTCCTCTTTCCAAATCGAAGAGCAAAAGGTGACTCGTTTGTGACAGACATGTGGCAAATTAATGTTATACCAAAATGTGGAGTAACTCTGTTGGTTTGACTAGTGATACTGTAAGTAAATCCTTGCACATAGACAGAAACACTACAGAGATATTACTTGTTTCAAAATCAAGACCCAGAAATTCAGGCTTTTCAGAATTAAAAGTATCTTTTAAAACCCTGGTGGCTTCATTTAAAGCACTTTTTACAGATGGAAAAAATATTCAACATTATCATAACTGTAGGCTAAGGTCAAGCCCTCTAATTTGTCTAATTCTTGACCTCTGTTTGAAGTAGCACCATGTATATTTGTGCTGTTTCAGGACTGCACCTTTAGTGTAGCTAAAACTGAAGACTCACTTTTTCCAAAACTGGGTCATAGCTAAAGCAAATGTTTTATTAGCAGCTTTTATTAAACATATAAAATCTTGCCAGACAGATATCTTTACACATCTTTACAGCCTAAAAAAAAAAAAAGTTTACAGCCTAAAAAAAAAAAAAAAAAAAAGAATTGTTAAGGATTGTTTTGGTGTTTCTTGGGGTTTGTTTTAGTCAGGGAAAGAAAATCTATACAGCTAGTTCATTGAGCTTGATGAACTATTCCAGCATTATTGCACAGAAATATAGAATCATAGAATCATAGAATGGTTTGGGCTGGAAGAGATCTTAAACATCATCTAGTTCATCTAGTAGTTCCACAGAAATATATTCTGTTGATTAGTATCCAGGATCCTTAAATGGGACAGGAAAGGGTCTCCAAAAATAAGCTTTATATAGAGTTCCTATGCTGCTGTGAACTATAGAAGTTGTGCTTTGCTCCTGTATTTACCCTAGGGAATATAATAAGGGGGAGCAAAAGATCTGGAGCATAACAAGGCCTCATAGCTTTCTGATTATTTGTGCTTCAGGGACTGTAGGAAAGAGAATAAATTACAAGAAACCTTTAGGCGTGCCAGCCTGTGTAAGTATGTTAGCATGTGCTGGGAGAGGCTGTGCTGGCTGTGCTGTCAGATGTTTTGCCCTCAGCTGACCCACGAGGCGGTCATTCTGTTCTTAAATTCTGCCTCCTGGAAAATCTACCCCTAAAAGGAAAAATCAAACAGTGTAATCACTGCAGAATTCCCAATGATCTCAATTATGCCAACAATTTTGAAACAAATAAAATGTATTTTTTTTTAAAAATCAAGTTTTCACTCTTTATTTCTTTACTGTGATCTATGGTGTATGTTTAATAGACAAGGATCTGGGCACCAGGTCTCCTCCTGCAAGTGCTGTAACCCACAGGCTTTAGACTTGGTTTGCCTGCCTTTTTTCTCTCTCTCTAAATGATTACTGTAATGATTCCATTGTTCTAGCACAAATATTGAGAGTGCTGTCTTCCATCCATCCAGACAATGTTTAAGAAGCATTTGGACAATGCCCTTAACAATATGCTTTAACTTTTGGTCACCCCTGAAGTGGTCAGACAGATGGACTAGATGAATGTTGTAAGTCCTTTCCAACTGGAACTATTCTATTCTATTTGAGTCACGGTCATGACAACCACATATTTACTTTTTTTTTTGCATCCCCTGTGTTTTCTGCAGGAGCCTTTATAATGTATGTTCACAGAAAGAGTTTTGGTAAGGTAAGTAGAAGGGCACTTAGAGGTAGCTCAGCATCTGGCAGGATTTATTGTGCTTAGCTGCTCCAGACTATCAAGGTATCCACAGAATTTCAGGGCGTTGTAAGGCTCTATAAATTCCAGCAGTTTCTGTATATAAAGGACAGATGAGAAGTTCCGAGGATTTGTTATTTAGTTGCCTAATGTTGCACTTAGACCCTTGTGTTCTTTTGCTGATTTAACCAAGATGCCTTGCTGAAAATCGTAAAATCTTTTTTAGAGTGATTTTGCTTGAGTAACATATTCTGTCTAAGTGTACACTCATATTTCATATAGTCTGAGTCTACACTCAGAGTAGAGCAAACATCATCTATTATTAGCTCCAAGACCAGGAACTATGTATGCTTTCTGTGTCATCACTTGGCAGCTGCCCCAAAGCCATCCCCAGTGGATGGCAGGGAACGTATAGCTGAAACTTACCCAAATTCTTTGCTCTGCCTTTGGTCTAGAGATTCAATTCACTTTACAAGATGGTTTCCACATGCACGTACTTGGATGCTGGTTCAATTGCTGGGCTTCCTGCAAAAAGAATGGTAAACCCACTGGAAAATGAAACTGTGCTGGACAGTGAGCAATGTAGCTTTTGTACCCAGATGTTCAGCTGATCCTTCTGCACTCTGTTCTGCTTGAATGGCTGGGGGTGGCTGCATGCATGTTCTGAAGGGCAGATGATGTTAAGATGAGAATTGCCAATGGATATAGAAGCAGATCAGATCCTTGCTTCTCACCTCTTTTATGAATTCAAGGTTACAAAACACCTGGAAAAAACCAACAAAAACCCAAACCCACAAAATCAACACCAAAACACAGAAAACTGAGCACGCTGACTAGCTATACTGCTTGTGGGGTTTAGGCAAGTGGACTGGGTTTTACATACTGCTCATGCACTTGCCAGAATTCCAAGTTCGGAACAATAAGCATAGACTTCTGACTTAGATAAGAACTGGTTTAATATTCTTCTACCATATGTATCCATGTGTGATGAATTAAGCATCACTTTTTAAAGGGCAAAGCTTGGGGGGTGGGGAGAGGGGGTGGTATGATGTGTGGAATTGCAGCAGACTAGCTCAAACTGAAAATCCCAAGTTCAAGATAAAGCCAACTGAGACTAAACTGAGAGACACATGGATAAAAAGAACATGGTATTATTAATGCTTATCACTTTTTAGGTCCATACAGTTCAATGACAGTTTCAAAAAGATGTACTGATAAAGGATTTCCTGGTAGTTTGACACAGTGTGTGGTGGTTCCAGTAAGCCTCTTGGTGAACAAAGAGCACCAGGGAACTTCTGAAGCCTGAATAGATGACTGACAGTGCTGAGCCTGAGAGGGAAGCACTTTATCCAGGCTTCTGTCTTTTTTTTCAACTGCACTAATACTCAAGCTGCTGTCTAAGCAATTGTCTTGTTAGTAAGAGCATGAAGCAAAGTTCTAATTGTTTGCAAATTTTGTGACGTCTTCTTCCTAGGTGTCAGGGTGTCCAGGAACCTGTTTGCAGGACTATTGGAATTTCAGCCAAGACGTCTGTGATTTTGGGGCTGGATTCAATACATCTGGGATCTGGAGATTCTAAATCCTTCTCCCAATACCCACCACTCACCCCAAAATTGGGGTGGGGTTCAGAATAAAAAAATCCAGCTACCGGCTACAAATTTTGCAAACATGATTTTTGCACTGGATCAAGCTAAAATCTGTGACACACAAAGTCAGGTCTGATCTGGATGAGGCTGCAAATCAGGCCTCTCTGTGGCTTTGCCAAATCTTACATAAATGAAGCTACATATCCCTTTTCTCTGGCAGTATCCCCAGAGCCTGTGTCTTCCTTTGCCTGCAGCTGGAGTCTCCCCATAGAAATCAACCTCACAGCACTGAGAAGTGCTGATCCAGTGTGATTTGGGAGACGAAAAGACAGCTTGACATGAAAAATTTCTGAATGCCTCAAGGGAGCTGAGGAGGATAGGCATGTTTCCTCCGTGGGAGGTTTGGACACCCTGGTTAAAGACAGAAAGGAATAAAGAAAGTATAAATAAAATAGTTTTTTTTTTTTTTTTTTTTTTCTGCAGATTCACTGAATCATGATAATTCAGAACTAGAGACACTGTAGGAGGGACAAGAAGATTTACTGGATCAAGATGCTGCTTACAAAAGAGGAACAAATTAAGAATATTTATCATGAAACTTAACAGGGAAGCTAAGCTTAATACTGACCCAGATACAGATAGAAAGCTACTCCCTGAGCAAAAATAATTATTGGCAGAATAAAACTCTTTAACTCTAGTCATCTAGATTTAGTTAAGGAGTAACAATACTTGAAGAGCAAGCAGGAGGGACAGAACAGGACCTAATCAGATATAAAAGCATTAAACAGGAAAAGAAGTGCAGACAGAAAAGCAGCATGGACAGACCAACAGAAGCCCTAAGGGTGTAGCATGCACCGCAAGCAAGCCTGATGTGCTGGCTTGGGCTCAGAGCCACAGTGATGTGGTCAGGCAATTTTCTGACTGAATTTGCCAGCTCAGGAACATCAAATGAGCAATTCAGGACCTGAAGAAATTCTCTCACGGAGAGATAACCTTTTCTTCTTCTGCAGGAACCATGGGGGATTTTGGCTCTCATTAGTAGACTCTTGGATCACAACTCATTGTAATGCAATCATAAATGTTGTAGTGAGATCTACAGAATGCTAGAAATCAGCCTTGAGATACAAGTACTAATTGTTCTTCTATACATCCCCTCACAGTGCCATAGCTCTATGTTTACAATACTTGATAAGCTTGCCAAAACAAAGCCTGCCGACAGCCCAGGAAAGGCAAACATACAAGGAGAACCTGGCCAGTGTATTTGGGAGATTGTTAGGGCCTTGATCCCTAGCTGCCACAATCAATGTTACATCCTTGACAGATCCCCTGCCACCTCTTGCCAGTGTGTCATAGGTATGGATGTTATCCTGTCTGTTAGACCAAAATAAGCCCGTATGTGTCCTAATTCAATGAGGATTCTCATCTCCAGTCTGCACAACATTTATGGACAAATTATCTCAGAAAAATGCTCATCCCTGGGAACCATGGGAAATGCATACTTTGAGGCTAATAGGAGATAATCACCTTGGATTAGTAGTGAATTTGAAAACAGCACAGACAGGAATCAATCTATTCTTTAATGCTTTAAATTAATTTCTTTCATTACAATCAATCTTGTCTGTAGTTTCCAGGACTTTGAACAAGTCAAATGCTGTCTTTATCATTATTGTGTCTTCAAATGTATTGGGTGAGCTGTCTGGCACCCAAACATTGTCCGCTATTTGCTTTCACAAACAAGATTTCCAGTCCCACCTATTAAGACACTGTCTTTCAAAAAAGTACAAGTAATCACAGCTTCAGACTAGTGGTCAAAGGATCAAGTGTTTTAAGCCTTCAAGCACCTAGAGTTTTGCTTTGGCCTGCAAATTCTCAGTATGTCCGCATTGCCTTTTCTGTCATAAGTAGATCTAGCAGCTTCAGCTGGCTCAGATGTCAGTCATGGGGAGCTCACTGTGGGCTGCAACACCTCCCACTACACTTTAAGAAAAAAGGTAAATGCTCACAGTTTTCTCTGTGTGTTCTGAGCTCCCTGCTACCACCAGCTAAGTTAGCTATTTTAAAGCTAGATTAGGTAAAACTACATGGTTCTGCAGAGATAAAATAGCCTCTGTCATTTCCTATTAAAAAATTCATGACCCCCTTTCTTCATTACACGGAGCTTTAGCACATACTAGATGTTACTTCCACTCTAATAACACCCAAAGAGTTGAACATATTTATATGTACATATACATGTTTCCAGTAGCTCTGAATTTTCATGTAGCCTTCCCTCTTTAAGTAAGCCCCTGATAATTCAGATGTGAAACTAAAGAAACACGGGACACTGTAGTGAGCTCTACCGTCTTCTTCCCCTTATGAAGAAATATTAATAATGTTAAATTTATGGCTGTTTATATTAAATAGGAAATGTAAAATGCTATAGCTTAAGATAAAGATTCAAGCTTCTGTAGCCAATGGCTAGAACAGTTAACTTTTCTTTTGAATTAATCCAAAGAAGTACCTGCAACATGTTAGTGAAATGCCCTACACTTTTCTTAACAAACAGGAGAAATCTGCTAGCGTTGCCTCTATTTGTGATAACCGTGCTTTCCTTGATTTTGATACTAAAACATCATGGAGTATCCTAACACATGCTCCCTGATGCATCCCACCTAATTTAAGCCATTTAAATTAGGAGCCTACTTACCTTAGATCCTCTATGCGCTAGTCTAGGTGAAAAACTAAGGACCCCTATGGAATAATTCAGCTCCTCCAAGATCTGAAGAAACCTCCACTAAGGCTGGAATTATCCTACCCTCTCTAGGTTTCTAATGGAAATGCTTCATTAGCTATTAAGCTACATGGGAAAAAAAATCACATCTGACCATTTACATTTACATGACTTTTGAATATTGGCTCCACATCATTTGACAGGTTTTACTGATGCCATTAGAGTTTGACTGATTTTGATGTTCAATAGTACCAGGCATATTCATAGTCTACAAAGCTCAGACCCCTTTCTGTAGTACAGAGCAGCTAAAACAACGTGAGTTTGCAATTAGAATTTGCAATTAGAAAACTAGTCGGTGTTTTAAGACTAATTTAAGGGATTAACTCAAACTATGGGTCACCTCACCCTTCCTGGCTACCTAATTTTGGAAAGGAAATAAACCTCTCTCTTTGGTGCCCTCTTCTTCCACTGACTTTGGACCAGATACCTAACTTTCAGGTAAGTATTAAGTAAAACAGAACTGTGCTACTGAGTGATGTTAGGTTGTCACTTTAGGAGTGATTCTTCTGACTTAAGGGTGAGGTTAAGCTCATAGATGAAGGTACTTAAATTGTCTACTGTAAAGACATCCTACCTCAGCTCCTCTGCTGTATCTGCCAGCTTTTTGCAAGTTTCCAGTACATTAGTGCAGCTGCCATTGGGTGCATACATATAGGCAACTTAACCTACACTCTTACTAACCTAGGCATCCAAACGATTCACATTGCTTCAAAATAAGCATCTAAGATGATTCAGGTTAGTTGCTCATCTGAGCTGCCTACTACTTACCCCTGACTCTAAAGCATAACTCCCTCAGGTATTTAGCTCTTTAATGCAAAAAGATAAATGAGATAAATCCCACTTTCTGGTTTTGATCCTCTGCTATTCCATCTCTAAAATGCAGCTACTATTGCTCATTCGCATAGCATTTCAGAAACAGGGATAAAGTTGTGCCCTGCTATTATACATCTGACTTACTACCTAGGCTTACTGTGGTACATTGCTGCCATTCCTGACTGAACTTACCTAATGCAGACAGTTTTTGTCGGTCATGTGGTGTTTTCCACTTGCATTGAAGGGGAAAGGCACTTAATTTTGTTCAATATTAATTAACTACTGAGGAGACAGCAGGGAAAGTGGGTGACGCTAATGAATTTATTAATCCAGAAAACACTGAAGTTTATAAAGAGGTATATGCTTAACTAGTTCAATAGTTAAGGCATCAACATAGAATGTAATGAAATTGTAGGACTACCTCATATAGAGACTATAATACTTTGGAGCAGGTCTCATCCCCTTATAGTCTGTAAAGCAATGCATCTTGAAACTAATGAAGTGCTACGTCTTTATGAGACTTTTCATGGACAATAAGGCTAATTGGAAAAGGGGGTATTAAAATAATGACTTTATCTTCATGTCGGTAAACTATGAAGGAGAATTAGAAAACCTAAGGGGTTATTGCTTTGTTCGGCAAAGTTTCTTACTTTTTTCCTTAATGTCTAATAAAGTTCTGAGTGGTGCTGCTTAATACTGTGGATTTAGAAGAGATTTTTAAATATATTAGAAATCTTTGTATTTTTTTCTATATCAGACCTTCAAAGAAATTCTTCCTACTACTCAGCACTTTGTTTCCTTGATCAGATCAGAATAGAGACTAAGAAAAATCTTTTATGTTGGTCCAGTCAAATACAGTACCATTGCTGGGGTTTAAATATATAGATAGTTTATTCAGATAAGTCTGAATGATCTACTATATCCAACCAAATTACTGAAAAAAGAGTTTGGGCCTCTGATACATGAGACCTAAGACTGGTTGGACATAGAACCAGTTTATAGTTATTAATGGTAGTTTCTGCTCTTGCTGTCTTGTTCTCCCCTAGGGAAAATGCAAGGTAATTTCTCTGAAGTCCTTATTTACTATACAGTCTACCCAGCTGGCACTCTGGGACTCACAAGCTCTAAACCACTTTTACACCACCTTATGGTATTATAGCCTTTATTGTGAGGGCATATTTTTGATCACTACTTTTCTGTTTAACACAGATGCCCATCACTAACTTTGTCTCTTATTTAAAGATTTAAGAACTGAGTTTTGCCATGAATGTTGACTGTTCTTGTTGAGATCTGGCACAGGTCTTAATTATTCAGCCTCCTGGATGAGGTGGAGATAAAAAAGCAACATCCTCACAGAAAATTTTAAAAAGTCAAATTTGAAAATAAAGCTATCATTAATTGGTGTGCAAATTGCAAGCAAAGGCAAGTCAACTTTAAGGACCCAGGAGAGATGAAGAAATAAAACTATAGGCAATATTTTGTTGCTCAAACTGTACAATCTGTAGAAAAGACTGTGGCTTGAAAAAGGCCCTTATAGTTTCACTGGTATTTTTTAGGATCTTCTTTGTTTTCATTTTTACTCTTATATAAAAGTAAACAGAAGTGCCCTTAGGATATAGAAGAAATGGAAAACAAAAACAAATAAAAAGGAAAATAAGAAAATGGGAGCTAAGATTATTGGTGTCATAGAAAAATGATATGTAGAAAGCAGTACAATTTATGGCTATTCACATTTCAAAAGAAGGCAAATTAAAGATATGATGGAAAGTGGAAGGGGGAAGGTGGGATGTGTCATGCAGTTTTAAGGCAAGTTTTATAGTGAGAAGAAGAAAGTAGTTTATTAGTCAAGTAATTAATCTGTGCAAGTCATTGTCACAAGGTATAACTGAGCTAGCTTACAGAAGGATTTAAAAAAGATCAGATATTTCTGTGAATATTAAAAACTTCATTTTTTCATCGTACAGATTGTATAATACATGAAATACCTGATATTGTTGATGCTTTTCATGCTGGGCACATCATTAGATTAGTTTAGTATTTTCTAAATTAATATGGAGGTTCCTACATGCCTTTATGCCATCTGGACCATTTCAGCCTGGCCTCGGTGCCGGGGCAGCCATGGGGCAGATCGCCCTGAGCACCATCACACGGCACGGGCAAGACGGACGGGGATCGGGCCCCC
>JAVJGJ010000057.1:70559228-70580868 GCA_035590215.1 Microhierax caerulescens | reverse complement strand
GAGCTGGTCCTCCTATGTCTTGCCCTTGAGACCTTTGGCCATTGTGGTCACCCTCCTCTGGACACACTCTAATAGCTTGACGTCTTTCTTATTTTGAGGCACCCAAAACTGCACACGGTACTCAGGGTGGGGCCACACCAGTGCAGTGCAGAGTGGGACAGTCACCTCCCTTGACTGGCTCACTATGCTGTCCTTGATGCACCCCAGGACACAGTTGTCCCTTTTGGCTGCCAGGGTACACCGTTGACTCATATTCAACTTGCTATCCACCCAACCCCCCTGCTGTCTTTCTGCAGGGCTGCTCTCCCACCTCTTGCCCCCCAGTTTTCATGTGTATCCTGGGTTACCCTATTCCAGGTGCAGAATCTTGCACTTGCCTTTGTTAAATTTCATACGGTTGTTGATTGCCCAGCTCTTTAGCCTATCCAGATATAAATGGGAAAAGGTCCAGTCTGCATAACTGGACAACTGCGTGACAGGAGAAGTAGAGGAAATACATTTGTTCTTCTTGCAAATGGCTTTAAATTTTTTCCAAAGATCTTAAGACAGCCTGACATGTCTTTAATAAAGCTATGAAAGATTGATTAATATTCCATTTATATTCATCTACAGTTATTTTATTTTTATGTTAAGTCTGATACCAAATTTAAAGCCAGTACAACAGAAAAGTGGTCACCCAGTTGTTAATGGAACCCTCCTGTAACATACCTACTACAACTCTGCAGCTTTTGCCATGGAAACATGAAACTGCTGAGTGCAATCAGATGCTGGCAGCGAGACAAAGCTGGCAGCTTAGAGAAGTTTTAAAACTTGTCCAAAAGTTTCGTAATATTTTCCATAAAAGTATTTTAAATTCTAGCCCAGCCTCACAGGAGTTGTGCTGGGATACTTCTACCTGAGCCAGCCCATGCAGCAGCACTATTTAGTCTTGGGAGGTGGAGTTATACTGGACCCTTCCTACTGCTCTACTGATAGTCTTGGCATTCTGTTTGCCGACAAAATATGATCTCTTTATCCCATCTCCTTTACCACACATGAACCTAGAATGCCTAAATGACCTATTTGAACTGCCTCTATGCACTTTTAAAGATTCTTCCTTTATTTTTCCTAAAATACCATGTGCTATCTATTCATGCAAATAACAACTGACCAACAAAGTGCTACCAATCATTGACATATCCTGCGAAGTTTAGGTTTGCCTTCAAACTCCTTCTAGTTCACTTCTTATTTTGGTGTGGCAATAAACAGCTTTAGATTAAAGTTGCATAGCTTGCAGAGAATGTTGGTACTTAGGAGCTGACTATAGAAATAAAGATTAGAATGAAGGCTTTACCGGCTCTTTTGTTAGGATGCTGATCTTTTGAAGCTACATTGTAGCCGGCAAACTCATATTTACCTGCAGCATTAACACTGCCATTTCATATAAGGATATACTAACACTTGGGGTAGGAATAAAAGACTAGTTTTTTTTCTTGACCAATTTTGCAGTAATCCTCTGGGTCAAAACAATTTGAGAAGGGAGACCTATAGTGAAAAGATACAGTTACTGCAATACACTCAAACAAAAATATATTTTGCCATTTTTCCTTCAGGCTTAATATTCTTAAACAGAAAATTTAGGATGGAAGAGTTTTATCTGTGTCTATATATGCATGCTTTTTTGCTTATCTGTGGGTGTGGGTCACGCATGTGGATATATATGTACATGTATGTATGTATGCATTCCTGAAGGCTTATGTATATATTGTACTAGAATGCATTTTAATGCTAGGTAAATAATAAAATTTATCTTCTTTGTCTCTGGCTTTTGGACTAATATCTCGTTGTAACTCCAGTTTGTAAAGGCTTTAGGATTCATCAGCATTCTCTCACTTTTGTGCATTGTGTGTGTTTGGGGTCTGACCTAAATCACTGCATCCCATGGGAGCACAGCTGGACAGAGGTTGTCTCTTTCTGCAGTGTTTGGACAGGAACACACTGCTGTTTACAGTGAGAAGAGCAGGACAGCCTTGATTGTCAACAAATATTCTCAGCCATCTCCTCAATATCAAAGCTGCGTAGTAATTACTATTATTATGGTAGATAACTATTGATTATAGTATTTACTATGCACAGTGGCAGAATGAAAAGATATGCATGTGTGAAATACATGTTTTTCTGTAATGATAATCATAACTTCTGTAAAAAATTAGACTCTAGAAAGTGTACATAAAGAGCTCTTTTCTGCCAGTTCTTTCCTTGGCTGGCTGGGCAGTGGCTTGCAAAGGTTGCTATCTCCTTTGTGCTTGGTAAAAAGAATTTTTTTTTTGGTAAATTTTTCAAAAGCAGCAATTAACAGCACAGATATTAATTGTAGTGGGCTTTTTAATGAAAAATGCATGTGTCATATTCAATATGCACTTCTTGGAATATCATTTGGTGGATTTTGAAGCTGATCAAGATTTAACCAAAGATTCCCTCAATCTAAATATCCTGGTGGGCAGTAATTCTCCAAACATATGAAACTGTGTAAGGGACCGACTGCTCTGTATGCAGTCGTTGTAGCTGTCTATTCCACCAGCCGTAGGCATTCTGCTTTGCATCTATCATATCCTTTCCACCGTGATTTTTTCTGCTGGATTAGCTTTAACATTAAGATGGTTTGGTATTCTCCTGTTGCTGTATATATAAATGGAGATGAATTTTAATATTGATGTTTCTATTAATTTTCTTCCCAAGCAACCTCTGCCACAACATGCTTAGACTGGAATCAAGGCATAAACTCCCAAAAGCTTTCAAATGACACCGCCTTAGAATAGGCCTCTGGTGAAGAATTAATTATGGTGAATCATATCTGAACATCTGTGCTGAACTGATCAGCTACATCGCTAAGGCTTTGCTTTGTTTTTGCAGTGCCAATCCTGAAGCTTCTGCTAGTACATGTTCCTGCAGAACTTTGAAGGGAAAAAAGCAGTCCTTTGCATTGCTGTATGTGAAGCAACACTGTGGTTCCTGGCCAGTTAATCATACAGCCACACTCTTGTCCAGAGCATGAAAGAGGAAAGTGATATGCATTAGTAAGAGTTATTTTTCATCCACAGTACATAAATCTATGTAGTTATATGACAGCTTACATACCTATTAAAGGCAGTTAGCCCCAGAGGAAAACACTATTAATGTGTCTAAGAAGGTTTTGTGTAGGTAGAAGTGACAACTCTGCTGTAAATATATCATGCAGTAAACTCTAAAACTCATATCTGACTAGGGTGTGGACACTTCTGGTTCTGAAACAGAGATGCCAGACAAATGCAAGGCACCCATACAAAACAGCGTTGCAGAAGTATCCAGCCTTTTCACTTATACAGACCTTCCAATAAAAGCATGATCTGAACTACTAAAATGAAGATCTTCTAGAAAAGTGAGCAATTATAAAAGTGAGTGATACTGAGACCACAGTCTGTTGTTTTTTTCTGAGCTATGGGTGATCAAAGCCAAACAGTGATCCTTTCTGTCAAAAGGTTTGTGTGTCAGTGTTTGAGAAGTGCTGATTTAACGACACTAAAATTTTGAATTTCACACTTTTCTGAAATATTTATATTGAAAAGAGACAGGAAAAAAGAAACAGAATCTAAATAATTCATTCTGATATTTTAAAACCAGTATTTTTAATTCCAAAGAATATTTTTAAACATTCATTTGTTTCCATTTTTTAAAAACTCTATGAATGTAACCCCATCATGGATCAATATAATATTTGGTTTTGATAAAACTGTACTAGTGTCTCAATTTTTGTTTCACCAATGAACATTAAAACTTAAACTATTGGTTGTTTTATTAAAACCCTTTCATAATTTCATCCATATCAAATTCTAAAGTAGCTGCCTTGCATTTTACAGAATTTAAAGATTAAAATTAATCTACTTAACATGATACTCAACTCTCTTGATAATAAAGACCATGTTCTCCATTACTAACTTTTTTTTCACTTCCTACTCAGCATTAGGAATATTTGATGTGTTATTCTACCATTCAAACATTCTCTATTGAGAAAATAATCTATAAAACTCTTTCATGTATTTCATTCCAAAGGAACATTGAGTTAATTTAGAAATCATTGGTAATAAGAGAGATATATAGATATTTTGACCTTGATAGGTTAAAACTGAAAACAAGCATTATGTGAATATGTGAAAAAGACACAAAACTGAAAAGATTTTAATTCATGCAGATACCACAGATATACACAATTATGAGCAAATGTCTGTGCTTTACAGCAGATTCATTCAATGTTAGGGTGTCAGTATCCTCCCTATGGTCAGCAATATGAGACCTCTCAGAAAACACAGCAGCATTCTTCCAGTGTTGATGTCTTGAGATCCTTAGAAGATAGAATAGAATAGAATCATTTAGGTTGGAAAAGACCTTTAAGATCATTAAGTCAAGCCCACCACTAAACCATGTCCCTAAGTGCCATGTCTACACATCTTTTAAATACCTCCAGGGAAGGTGACTCCACCACCTCCCTGGGCAGCCTGTTCCAGGGCTTGACAACCCTTTCAGTGAAGAAATTTTTCCTAATAACCAATCAAAATCTCCCCTGGAGCAACTTGAAGCCATTTCTCCTGGTCCTGTCACTTGCTATTTGAAAGAAGAGGCTGGCCCTCACCTTGCTACAACCTCTTTTCAGGTAGAAGTATCCCAACACAACTCCTGTGAGGCTGGGCTAGAATTTAAAATACTTTTATGGAAAATATTGCAAAACTTTTGGAGAAGTTTTAATACTTCTCTAAGCCACTGTTTTGTCTTTCTTCCAGCATCTGATCACACTCAGCAGTTTCATGTTTCCATGGCAAAAGCCACAGTGTTGTAGTAGGTACGTAGTATGTTGCAGGAGGGTTCCATTAACAACTGTGTGCCTATATTTCTGTTGTACTGGCTTTAAATTCAGTATCTGACCTAAAATATCTGTAGCTGAATACACATGGAATATTAATCAATCTTTCATAGCTCTTAAAGATATGCCAGGTTATGTCTGTAATGCATCAAAACATTTTAGATGTCTTCACCAGATCATAAACTACACCTGGAGCTGTTCACTACTTTATTTTGACTATAAGAAGAGAGTAATGTTCAATTATTCAGTCATCTAGTGACATGGTAGGTATGCTGGAGGATCCAAGATACCTGTGTAGGGCTGACATGACACAGAAACTGCAGGAGTGTTTTGCTTTTCTAGACTGGCAGCTAGAAACAAAAGGGATACATGAGGGCATGTCAAATGATACTACATTAGGCATCTGAGTGAAGCCCTAGATGACTAGCTCGGATGCTAATGTAATAGTGAACTATTTATTAGTTGTTACTCAGTAACCTAGTCACACAGTTGATCAACCAAAGGAAAAGAAAGATTTAGCTGCACAGACCATGTAATTTCCAAATTTTCCTTAAGTTGCAGTTGAGTTCTAGAAAAGTACTAGTACTGAGAGTTCAATATCAGCGCCGTTATTCAGAACTCTTGGGTTTATGAGTCATAAAACCTGCTTGAAAAGCACTCTAGTTCATTTCTGTATGTATTAGAGAACTGATTGAAAATGAAAGCTTTTATAATCACCTCTCTTCCTGATTTTCCAAATTAAAAGCCTGGTATGAAGAACAATCATGGCTTTTCTGAAATAAATCTCTTTAGAAAGAGATAGTTCTTTTCCCCCTTTCCTTAATAATTAGAGTAAATCACATTGGTATAATAATATTCAGCATTTTTACTTCTTCAATAAGATTCAGGAAGTGAGAGCCTTAAATCCTCACTATAAAACACCCCTTGATGTTGTTTTAACCAAAACAGTTTATTCACCCTCTGATTTTTAAATAAAATGACTACCATGTTCTAATCTACTCTGAGACTCAAATAGCAGAAAACTGATTGCACAGAAGACAATTATTGAATATTTTTCTCAAGACAGAGAAAAAAGGCATAGTAATTTCTAGTATCTCTGTGTACTCCTTCTCACTCACACATGCACAAACACACTGTGAAGTAACTGGGAAAAATACATATTTTCTGAAGAATCCTGTCTTTCTTTATGTATACATAACTGTCATGTCAGAAGCAGGATTCATCATTTGATAAGGACCCAAATTCAGCTGTCAATGCATAAATGTCTGCATGTGATCTGGGTGTATAAGCTACAGATGTGATCAAATGAGTTCAAGAGCTCAGTATAGTTGCCAGAAGGTCTCAACATTTAGTGTTAGTGCCGTTTGAGGTGTTCTACAGTATCCAGTGATGGTGAGATCATGGAATAATTCAGGTTTGAAGGGACCTCAGGAGGTCTCTGGTCCAACCTCCTGTCATCTATGAGACCGTAGGGTCATCCATGAGGTCTGCTTAGGGTTATTTATCTGATCAGGTCTTGAAAAACTCCACAAATGGAGACTACATCACCTGTCAGCAACCTGTATCACTGTTGAATGTCCTGATTAGTGAAAAAAATATTCTTGATATCCCATCTGAACCTTGCTGACATTGAGTTGGCACATGCAACACAGGAACTGTAAGAAAACCATGCCCTACAGAAGTGGCAGCTGGAGACAAAGACCTAGTAGCAGGTCAGCCAAATAGCTCTGCAAGCTTCATAAATTGTTCTGGTTAGAGCTCCTCCATATATAACAGGAGCTTAGACACTTGTGTCACATAGATTTAGAGGTGGGATTCCATTACCCAAAATTAATTGCCTGAAAATACCTACTTTCCAGCCAGCCAGAACATAGAAGAGTTTTTTAAGTCTGATGTGGCACTTGTAGGTCTCATAGATGCCTGAATAATCTCAAAGAATGCTTAAAAGTGTAGGCAACTGAAATGAGGTGATGTAGGATACTCAAAGAACTTTATTCAGTATCTTTAATCAGACTTTTTGAAGGAAGTTCTATATTATTTCATTCTTGACTGCACCATCATGCATTGGCCTTACAGACTTCTCATACACAGATGTCAGACTGTGCAGAGATTCTTCCAAGAATTCCCAAGAGCTTCTGGGGGGAAAAACAAACATCCCTTTGCCTTTGGCTGTATCAATTATCAGAGGTTACCAGGCACTGCCAAAAATGAAGGTTCAACCCCAAACTTACCTACTAGGACCTTTTAGTCAAATATAAAAGGAAAATTTGCATGCAGCTGAGGATGACCATTTAGAACACTGAAACAATTATGAAGTTTTCTATTACGGTATTTTAGATGATCCTAAATGATTAGATTATCATTTTTGTGATCACACAGCTGGATAATAGTATGAAAATATTAGAAAAGGTCATTCAAAAAAGTAAATTGAACTACTCTTCTTTTTCTTATTATTTTAATAAAATTAAATCTTTTGTTTGCAAGTCAGGTATTTTTCCTGTTCCTTGAAGCACTATAAATACCAATTTATTTTTTCACTATGAGGTTAGTCTTTGGAGTAATGGAAAACAATTTTCCTCATCTTTAATAAATAAATCATTGTGGGAGGCTCTGCATGATAGTTTGATCCTGCATGGCTTTTTTCTGCTGATTGTTAACCAGGTTGTACATTTTAATTCCTGAAACACTATTAACTCATAATCATTTGCTTTTAGACCTTTCTGATAACTTTGCTTTTTCATTAATTCCTTTTCACTGCGGTAATAAGGAATTACTTTGTTTAATGATTCTCTAAAGATCCAAGAAGGCTAAATATCCTAATAAGGCAATTTTATTTCACAAATAATATTGCAGCCACCAATATCATTAAATTTTAATGTTTTCTGCAGTAGGCCATGTCGCTAGCAATGGGGTATGCAACATCCTCAACCAGATGCAATTTTGGCAAAATGAGCCTGTCCTTTCCCAGAGCTAAGTATCAGTCAGTGGAAATTCATCAAATATATTGTTGACTCTGACAGAATATTTAATATCCCAAGAAAAAGAGAGAAGAATAACCCTGATCACTGACTGCCTTTGGAGTAAAATTCCCCATGAGCTCTGCTCCCGTGGCCAGTTAAGCTATCAAACCCCTTGAACACATCCTTAAAGGCAAAAAGCTCATGGCATGGCCACACTAGGGTGAGACCCTCTCAGAGACCCTTCTGTGACCCACCCTTCAGGCTGATTCATGGCCGCTGAGACTTGCAGAAAGTTCAGTGGGCTCTGTGTGCCAAAGTCTGGCCTGTGGGGAGTAATGGGGGCAGAGAAATCAGTCCCACAAAAAAGTGTGTGACTTTGCCAAAGCAGTGCAGTACAAGGGGCAGAGGGACACGCTGCAGTAGGTCTCTGGAATATACCTTTCCAGTTCCTGCACTGGTGTGATTTCTCCTTGGGACTGAGCTTATCTGGATGCCCTGCTTGCTGCAGACTTTATGTCCTTCAATTTTTTACTGAAATGCCCTGAGGAATTTCTTCCTTCCTAGTCCACTCCTCCAAGAGCTCCTCTGTTTTCTATGCTCTTTGCAATAGTTAGGATCCTCCTTTGATTGCAGGTGTAGCCTCAGGAAAGGAAATTATTTTCAAATGGTCTATCCTCTAATCTAAAATTTCCTTGTCTTCTGTGAGAGAGTTCAAATTTCATCATCTTTTTCCTACTTAGTTCTTTTAAACAATTCTCCCTTTTTGAAGTAGTTAAGTTTGAAAATCCTTTAAAACTAAAACAAAACCAATAAATACCTTGCTTTTTGCTTAGTAGAATCCTATGACTTTACTCGGTGTTATAATCTGCCCTGTAATTAACAGCGATCCCCCTGGACTTCTGTATGTTGTCAGAGCCCAAGTAAACGAATTAATTTTAAACCTGTGACATGAGATACACAGCTATTGAAATGGAGTTGCAAATGAACTTGAAATTTTGATATATATTCCCTGCTCTACCTAAAGATGTAGCATATAGATTTAACATATAATAGCCTTTGAATTCTATCATATCATAGCATAAATGTGTTTCGGTATTTGACTGAAATATCATTATTGTTTTTGTCTTTCTCAGAATTACTAGCTGAAACAAGGGAAAGATGTCTCCTACACAGGGAGTTTATAAAGCAGTATTTGGCTGCGATTCCTCTTGTTTGCACAGAATATTAATAGCTTTCCACTGTCTAGATAAATGTTTCTAAACTAGTGGTTATGGACCCTTGTCTAATCCAAGCTGTTACAGGACAAGTTCTGAGATTGGCCAACATTTCCAAGTACCTGGGATCCATAACTGTGGTCTGTCATATTAGCAATCTGAAAAAGATTAGGATATGCTGCTGTAGCACTCCAGCCTGTACCAACAAGAGAGCACTTCTTCCAATGGAAGGAAATATTACAGAAATCACAGCGAAGTCAAACAGCTTGATCTAGTAAACAATAAGTGTTTTGTAGGAACCTCAGGGTATTTCATGCATGTAGTGTCATAAACAGTCCAAGGACGTTCTGCATGCATGCAGTGTATTTCTATTCCCTGCAGGTTTCATAGTGAAGTTTCCAAGCTGTGCGTAAGCAATAGTATAATAGGATCTCTATTCACTTCTCCTTCAGGAATGCTGTGCATATTTACTTGCTCATAGTCCTTCTATTTCCTTCTATTTCTCAATTGCTTTGCTGGAAAACAAGTATTCACTAATATTTTTTTTTCTATCTGTTTATTTTGGCAAGCAAGTTTGATATTTTCCTTTTATTTTGCTCTGATATTTTTCTTCCCTTTTTGTGAACAACAGGATAATGGATGTAGACTCTGAACCAAGGTGTTCAAGGATGTCTTCAGCGTGCCTTTTATCAGTAAAATGCCTCAGTCTGGGAAGAAGGATGGTCCTATGGATATTCATTCAGAAAACGATCCAATGATTGGTTGTGCTAAGTGCCTCTTATTGGTATTCGGAGCCAAATTTGGAAGTATGAAAAAACAGCAGCTAGAGCCAAATTCTCAGAAATTCTCAAAAAGGCTGTCAGTTCACATTATGCTGCCTAAGGCCAGACTCAATACTGTATTATCCTCATGATGTTGCTACTTAGTTTGATCCCTAAAGAGGAAGTAAGTTCTCTGGTCATTCTCATGTGTTTTCCAGATTACTTAGAGACTGTGCTTTGATTTTTTATGGGTGTTAGCATCCTGCCAGGCAAAGTGGGTCTCTTCTTTCACTCTTAACTCTTTCAGTTATTTAGCTTAAAAAGCTTTCTGTTTCTCGCTACTTCAGCAAGTGGTTTCAAAGTCTATAAACAGAGATGTGTTTAAAATCATCTCATCATCATATGTTGGAGGGCATTCAGATCTTGTGGATTTGGAGTTTTTTCCTCCCTGCATTTCTCGGAAATCCCTAAGGAGGTGCAAATTCAGACTTCAGTCTGAAATTTCTCACCATCCACCAGCTCTAGATGAGGTACAGATGTGTTATCTGAGCCATATTCTTTATCTTAATCCTCTCTCAGTTAGAAGATACTCTTTATGGTCAGTGAGAGGTTTGAGGTCAAAGAAAGAATCTGGGAAGAGGTTGAACTGGGTGGAGCTAATGACACACTGATTCTTCAATATCATCTTTCAAGTGTCAATAGCAATTTTCCCATATTCCAACATAAGGAATGAAACCACACTGCAGCCTCTGGGGAGGCCTTTCCTATTTGCAATAGACAATCTAAGTTTAACCAACCAGCAGTGCATTCAAATTGAGCCTTTGCTTTTTCACCTGAGCAAAAAGCTCCCTGAAATATTTCAGGGTAACCAACCAGACAAATCTTTCTCTCCTTTCTGAACAGTTTGAAGCACAGATTCTGACATACCACTTCACTCTTCTCTCCATTATTCTCTAAAACAAACTTTCCCCAAAGCAGAAAATTGTACCACAAAAATAAGGACATAGCATGTATTTAGTTAGGTTGAATACAAGTTTGACAGCAATATTGTCTTCTATTTTGATTTTTGAGTAGTTGGAAAACTCTCTCTCTGAATAAGCCAACAAAGTCTTCTATATTTTGAAAAAATAAACACCTGTCATGGCTCAAATAGTCACATTAAAAAAAAAAAAAAAAGGAGCAAAGAAATGGGAAATAAATGTGATTGTGTAATCTCCTGATACATAAAAAAATTGCTGGGTTTTTAGGAAAAAGGGAATAATTTGAATCTGAGATCTGTGAGAACTGGAACCTGAAAACTGTGAGGGATATTCTTGGATGCTGTTGCATACCTTTGACAAAAAGGACCTCATCCCTATGCTTACGTCCTGCTGCTTACAGAACCTTTTGGAGGTGGCACACATGAATTCGATGAGAATAGGCTCTTCTTTTCTCACTTGCTAGGCAAATGCATTAAATCACTGGGACATTTTAGAGAAAAGAGGAAATAGTGTCTCTTTTGCAATCTCTTCTGTGTTCTTCACAGTGGAGAGTTCTGCATGCTGTACATTGAATCCATCTTTGCATTTTCTGTCAGCTCTGGGCCATATATCTAAGCTACAAAAGAGGAGAGGAATTTCAGACACTCTCCTATATCAAGTAGTTTTACACTCACTTCTCAGGGCTATCTGTTATACTGCACGGAGTACTCTAAAGTAGCTGACACTTCCCAAGCACTGGGAAATTTCTTAAACACCATGTAAATCCCTCTGCCTTGGGTTTCTTCTTGGCTGGCTCTGCTCTGCCAGGGCATGTAGCTACTAGGAATCACCAGGATTTTGTTGGAAATTAGGCCAGAAAACTTGAGCCAAGGTGTCTACCTCAGGAGTTTCAGTTTCTGTTTTAGGAGCCAGGCACAGAGGAACAAATTTCTAGGTACTTCAGCCATTTATTAGAGACAACATGAGTCCTTTGTGGTGAAAGTTACCAAAAAATTATGGTCCAAAGTGTAAGACACCCTTCAAAGATATAGCTATATGTTTTCCCATCAGTAATAATTCATTCAGATGAAAATCTCTTTCAAGTCCTTTCTAGCAACTTTATGGCATCTCAGATACAATAAAAATAAAAAAAAAAAAATAAAAAAATACACCCCCCCCCCCAGCATATTGAATCTAGCACGTATTTTGAAAATTGACAGTTAGGAAGACTGATGAAAGATAATGCGGTAGCAACAATGAATCAGATTGATGTGGACAACATGGGGAACATTCCACCTACGCAGGGAGCAGTGCCTGATATCAGAGGGCTCTTTCATCTCTGATAACAAGACCCAGTGGCTGAGAGCCAAAACTTCAAACTGGAAATGAGATGCAATTTTTTAGCAGGAGCATAGTTAACCATTTGAACTGTTTACTAACAGATGTAGAATATACACCTTCATTCAGAGTCTTAAACCACAGGTGATTCTCTTTTGAAATGAGAAGCAAATGAGTTCACAGTGAATGAAAGTCGTCAGAGTGACTGCAGCACTTTCTGGGTAAAATCTAGCCCTGAGTTATGGAGATGGTCAAATTGATAATGGCCTTAAAAAAATCATGTTTCTACTAGTGAGGAAATAGCTAGAATATACTTCTGCTATGGGAAACCAGAATTTAGTCTGAAGATTTTGGGTGAATTTTAGGGGCTTGAGTACTGTAGAAAAACCTACATTGTTCTGGAGTTATATGATTTTTCATAAAAACATAATCCTTTAAGTATGTAAATTTAACATTATGAATAGACCAGATTTCTTTACAGGAAACACTCACTATTTTAAAAGTCTATCTTTATGTTAGTTACAGCTTTCATTTTTTTCTGTGCAAAAAACATTATTCTCCTTTCTAGACCTTTGAATACTTGCCCAGGTGTTCACAATAGATAATACATTAAAACACTTTTTACCTACCAAAATAAATCAACAACCTTTTTGAGATGATAAAGAACTAAATCAAGCTACATATTTGTTGTGGTGAATAAATTACAGCATTTCAAACAAATAACTACCAAAATCCCAAACCTATATATGTAAAAGGCACTAACAGACCTGGAACTAACAATAATTGACTAAAAACACTTCAAATTCCAATTAACATGAAGGCATGTCATTTCTTCTGTTGCATGATAACATTTTATATTGATCATTGCTTCTCAGCAATCTTTCAAGGGTGGCTTCACATTATATGTGTCCAAATTTGTCCAACAGACCATGCAGAAGTGACTCTTCTATGCCTAGGTTTTACCACTGGAAAAACGTACCAATTGGCAGACCTTTACTCATCCCATTCCATTCTTCCTAAACAGATTAATCAGGAAGGTGCCACCTCATGCATTGCCACTTGACTCTACTTTAGACATAAGCATCAAAATTACTTCCATATCCAGGCACTGTATAATTTAATCATGCTCAAAGGGTTTCCATAATTGTATCCACAAACATTACAGCAAGATCAGCTTTCTGCTCCACAAGTTTCAATTAGAATGTGCAACACACCAATGCCTTTGAAAAAAAAAATAAAATGAACATTTCTATTCCTCTCATCTTCAAGGGCTTTTATACAAATACTTAGCAAGTGAGCACTGCCACTTCTCACTTTCTAAATATTGCCTTTTATAGTGTTGCTCTCTCCAGCACTGCATGTCATCCTTGTAATTTCTTGCATTTTGCTAAAGGAGCAGGGAACACCAAATGGTGCTGGAGATTACTAATGAAATATGGAGCCTTTCACTGCTCAGTTACACATAAAATGTCTGGCCTGGGTTGTTCATGGGGCAAAGATGTAACTACTGTCTGGTGGCTGTTCAGTAAGCTACGTGAAAACTGCTGTTAGTTTCAGTCTGCTTCCTACTGAATCAGGGGGAATTAACTGACTGAGAGACGGACAAATTAAAGACAACATTTTTGGAAGTGAACTGTGGAATGCCTGAAAATCAGGTTGCTATCTGAACAGTGATGTTGGATCAAGGTGCTAAATTTTTGATATCCCAGTCTGAAAAATGTGGATTAAACCTCTGAATTGCTCATGATATCTTGGCAAGTCTTGGTAAAAATGGGAAATGAAATGATGACTTAAATGCTTCATGCTCAAGAGACATAGATTTTAGAGATGCATTAAACATACTTAAAACACAGTTAAAGCTACATCCCCTATTATCAAGTATTTATTTATGGCTTAACCAGTCCAAACTCCAAATTACTGAATTCAGTGACTTGTAGGTCATTCTGTTTAACATATAACTATATCCTGTCCTACATAAATGTGTTAAAACACTTATTATGTAAAGAGCTAACACTAGGAAAATTATTTACAGGATCTGAAGAAATAATGTGGAATATGTTATCCTTCTCCTGACGATTTTGTCAAATTTTGGACTAGAATAAAAATTTATGAGAAAGAAGAAGCTCAACAAGGGTCCACTATTAGTGTATTAAAAAGGAAAAGATTCATGAAAGGTACATCAAACACAAGAAGGTGATTGTGAACTGCTACCATGGATTTATTAAGATCAGTCAGGTTTAATCAGCCTGAGTGGCTTCTCTAATGAAATACCTGATACTGTGAATGAGAGGAGATGTTAGTAGATACTGTTCACCTTAAATTAAGCAGGACTTTAAACACAGTATCCAATAAACCTCCTAGTAACCAAATTAAGGAAATGTAGGCTGGATAGGTTGAACACAAAGTATATGGAAAGCAAACTGGACTACTGGGCTCAAAAGTTGGTGGCCAATGATTCCAAGCCTAGCTAACCAGCTCTGTGTAAGAGATGTTCCTCAGGGCTTGATAGGGGAGGACAGTGCCAGCTCAGCTGGGTAAAACTCTGAACTACCTGGTCTAACTTTGCAATTAGCCCTGCTTTGAGCAGGACATCGTACTGCAGTCCTCCAGAGGCCCTTCCTAACCCGAGTGCTTCTAGGAGGCTAAATATTGAAAATTCACAATCTGTAGTTACCTGGTGGTTTTGGTACCACTAATCCCTGCTCTTCTCATTTGATTCTACTGTACCCTTTTTCATGGCTAACTTCAGCAAGTTCTTCAAAATATCATTTTCCTGGTTTTGCTTTGTCTACAGTGACAACAGTTTTCCCAGGTGTCTAAAACAGGTTGCTCTGAATAATGAATTATACACCCTTGCTGATAAGTGGGAGTCTGTTGTCACATTGCACAGCTGTCTGGATATCACAAAGGGAATTTATGGGAAGGACACCTGTTCTTAATGGGGCTGTAGATTTACCGACCATTAAAATTAGACAACACTGTCCAACAGGTGAGTCTCCATCACTTTTCACCACATAGAACTTGATCAATACAAAGTACATGGGAATACATGACTTAACCTTTCCAGCAGGAGTCCATCAGGAGTTTTCTATTTTCAAATAGACAAAGCTCACAACACGAAATAAGGGTGACATAATCCAGCTGTAACAAAAATTGACAAGGGTTTAAGTGCTTGATCAAAGTCCATGGAGACTGTAATTAACTTGAATAGGCATTGGATCATGGCTGTACTCAGCAAAGAGAGTTTTTGCCATAATTCACATTTGTAACATGCTTCCTGAGAGCCGTTTTATGATGAAGCTGGGGCACTGCCTAAGTGTTGGCTAATTACCCTTCCAGCTCAGTGGCTAAGTATGCTCTGAGGACCATGATCATAAAGACACGTTTTCAGCAGACAGTAGTGCTCAGCTGAGGTGATAAGGTAGTGATATACCACACTGCCTCTTCCACAAACACAGAAGTACCAGGCACAGAATAGCATCTGACTTCCCAATTATTTTAAGCTTAAGTCCTGAGGTAGCATAAAATCGCACCATCTATTATATTCTGAATTAGTGTTGGATCTGATGGAATTTGCTAATGTTTTATTTATTATTTTAAAGAGAAATCTCAGTGATTTTATGAACAATGGATGCTCACAGGAAAATGCACAGATTTTCCTTTCTGCTTTCCTAAGGAACACTTGAAAGAGACGAGCTGTAGTGCACATGCTGGAGGCCACATATCGCATAAACTTTGTCTCAGTGATTTGAAAGCAAAAACTTCTGCTTAGTGACTTCACTGCTCTAGCCCTCTTTTTTTTCTCCTTTCCTTTTGTTTTCATTTTTGCCAATATATTCTGGGTTTCAATCCCTTGTGATGGGGTATGTCAGCAAAAAGATCTATCCAAAGAGCTCTGAAACAAGAATAGGATGAGTATGTGCAATATCAAGCTTCTTTGTATATGCTCAGGAATTCAGGAAAAGAAAAAAAACAACCCAATCTCTCCAAAAAAACGCTTTACCTTTGCTCTTTATCACCCTTGACTTTTGATTTAATAACCAGTCTCAAGCAAATATTTATGCTTATTTTAGGATTAAGATATTTTTTTTTTAAAAAAAACATAATAATTTCAGGCAGTATTAGAAATATAAAGCCTTAATTCATCAGTTGTGACAATATGACAAATTCTTCACATTCGTTGCCTGGTGTTTAAAATAGGAGATGTTAGGCAGAGCTGGTGGCAGTTTAAGCACAGATATGTTCTACCAGTGTAATTGCTAAAGAAAAATAAATCAATTAGAATAGTTTGCTAACATAGCACCATTAAATCACATATTTTCTGTTTCATTTACAGCCATATGGTGAAGGATTCATTTTGCCTTGGCATAAGGACATTTCTGCAGAAGAAAAATTGGATTGACATTTTATTTTTACACCAAGCTAAATTTCCTTGTAAGATAATTATTTATGAAATACGATGTGTAGTTTGATACATGATCTCTGGAAGAGGTTACTAAAGAAGGAATTAAATGGATATTTTTAGCAGTAGTACATAAAATACACACTCAGGAGTGCTGTAAAGAAAATTATCTGGTTACCAACGTAGGAGCTGCTGTTGTGATAGCTGCTCTGCTGGCTGATATAGCTGGGATTTAACCCAATAACAGAGAAAACCATCAGTTGGTATAACTATAAAGCTCTGCTACCAACAGCTCTCATCCTGATGGAATGAGTAGAGACTGAGGAACTTGTAATACACAATTTCTGTAAATGTAACTTCTATTATCACTATGATATTACACATATCGATATGGAAATCACTTGTTGATGCCAGTGATAGGCCACGGGGAATGATTACCCTGCTAGTCAGATTTAAATCTTGCCACAAGCCTAAAGCTATTCAAACTGAGATTATTCAACACAGATCTGATACAAAGATGTTGGCTTTTTGTTGGCCACGATCTTACCTTCCTATAACCATCTCTTTCCATAGCAGGCAGCACTATATCATCCTCCAGTCCAAGCTTTTTCCCATCTCAGTTGTTGATTCCACGTTATTCTTTTGTGGAGTTGACTGTGTCTGTGGCCAATACACACCCTCTCGGAAGATGGCTGTTATGAAGAAATCAGGAGAAAAAAATCCAGCACAATTTTATTAATTTCTCAGCTGCATTCACATTTAATTACTGTGTTAATTTAATACATTTAATCACGGTATTAAAACACTGTCTTTTCCATCTCAATGACCTTTAGTGTCCAGACTTCCTGATGGGCCCCTCTAGACGAAAAAAGGCTAAAAGATCTTGAATAACCAATTTCTGATTTTGCAACATCCCTTTGAAATTGTAGATTCTAGAACTATAAGTAATATGATAATATCCATCTCAGCAGTACTTTAAAAGAAGATATTTTTTATTTCAACTGCTGCCACATACAAGACTTCTCATGAGTGTTTTTCAGTGCAGAAAACCACTGCAGCATCCACTGATTTTTGCTCTGCTATGATCCCTTAACTATTCAAATAACATAACTCCTGATGTCCTACTCCTCTGTTGTAGGAATGACTGGCATACTTACATGGATAAAACTTCGAATTCATCTGAACTGAAAAAACATCTTGATTGCATAAACCTGTTCACCGGGCAATCTTGGTTATTGTATCTGGCTACTCCATCATTTTTAACTAATCCTCTGTTCTTTGTACCCGTCACAGATTTTACTGGCAGTGATGACATGTTTACTACCAGATCACAGATGAAAATCTTGAGCAGTATCAGGTACATTTTCCATGGTGAATTTTCCCACTTGAAAAAAGCTATAATGAAAATTCTCCACAAACAACAACTCTTTGACATTTGTCACTTATACCATTCATCAACTCCTTCTTGGCAATGTACAGTACTATATTTTTAATTAGAATGTCACAAGGTTCTAAATCCTTACAAAAGTTTAAATAATGTAATAATTAATAATGACTTGAATAATTCAGGTACTTTTGCCATCCAGAATTCTAATCTCCCCAAAAATTCTTGGGGTTGTTTTTTTGGTTTTTTTTTTCCCAACCATAAAGTACGTTGGCATTACTTAAATGTGAAGCCTTTAATCATTGTTGATCAAATTAAATTATTTTCCCTTTGGCCTGGAAAAACGAGAAATATTGTTAACCAAATATCCCTTTTAAATATTTACAGGTTTTACAGGTTGATGTCACTCTTCTGAGTTTCTTCTGGGTTTTCCTCAGGATTTGTCAATGTGTCCATCAATAGTTTGGACTGTGATGTGTCTGTATGACACATCTAGGCCATGCAAATTCCTCACTGCTTATGTGCAGTAGATGATATGTGGACTGAAAGGTACTTCATCATCTTTATGCTGTACAAGTACATTATTCTTGCCTGTTTCCAATTATGGAACAGAAATATTTATTGACTGCTTCTGCTTTCTATACATGGTTGTTAATTGCATCACCTTCTACAAATTACCTTTTATCATCTCTCATGACACATCTAATCTACTTAGGAAATGCTCCTGTGAAGGAAGTCAAAATATTCTCTCTTGCCCCAGCTTCTCCCAGGTGGAGAAGTGCTAATGAGATTAGTGCAGTGTCTCAGAAAAAAAAAAACCAACAAGCCACCAAACCACCAACAACCAACCTCAAAATAAAAAAAAAAAACAAAACCACCACTGCAACAAAAAACAAAACAGAACAAACCAGGACCTAGCTGCTTTGATGTTACTATCTCTTTATGTAAATTCATCTGACCATATTTGCTCTCACGCTGTGTCTTTCTTTGCAGAATATTTCTTTCCTCAGAGATTTGGACATAAAAGCTACATCATGAATGCTTTCTTGGGATACATTATGCCTTTGTATTAAGACTTCTCAATTGCCTTTGTCTTTTTTCAAGATTTTCTACGCCCAAATATAAAATTATCTTTAAAGGTTTCTTGCAAAAAAGTTACCAAGGAAACAGCTAATAAAACTCTTTGTCCAGATAAGCTGAAAATGCATAGATATTTTCTCCTTCTATTTGTTTTCTTGGAATAAATGTAACCTGTATATAAAATCGATTTTGTGTTACACATTGTTAAATCCTTATAATGACAGTTTTATCTAAACTGTGACAGAATAGAGCAGCAGTGATAAGAACATTATTTGCTGTGCATCCATGTAGTAAAAGATATTTGCTGGCCCCATACAGACACAGAGCTGGGGAGATCAAATTTGCGTGAAGTCACATGTGAAAGCACATCTTTAGCATTTTCTGAACCTAGTTGTAAAACAAAAAAAGTGACACAGACCAAAGTATTCATTTGCCATTAGAAAAACAACTGTGCTAAAATCCCAATTCAAGTTGTAAGCACCAGACAGAAGCACATTTAATTTCAAAAGTTCAACAGCTGCAATATTTATCTGGAGAGCATTAATTTTCTTCTAAGGATGAACAAAGGACCAGCAGCTGTAGAACCAAACTTTCTCCCCTCCTTTCCTCTTTAGTAAAAGTATTTATTTAAGAAAAGAAGCACAAACAAATCTAAGTAAATGATAGCAAATATTACAAAGGCCATCTACTTGTTTACTATGAAGCTGTTTGCACATCACACAAAAGGACTGTGAAACAGAGAAGGAACATTTTATGCTGGGGGAAAAAAATACAGTGTTGATTCAAATCATTTCCATAGGGGAGCAATGTTGGGAGGCTCCATTAAGTTGCCTGGCACTAACTGGCAGAAAAAATAAATGAAAACACAGCTTTAAGAACACTGCTTTATTTGCTGATGACCATAAATGGAGCAAAGCTGGAAGGTGTTCAAGATTGCTGACTGGCTGATTGTCACAACTAATTGTTTTTGACATCCAAGTGTCCTACACACTGATATGTGCAACCTGCCAAGCCAAGGCTCCAGCTATTGGGGGGTGTCAAAATTCTATAAAGGCACAAAGTACCCAGTGATAATGCAAGGTATAGTCATGAGTTTAGGCATCATTTTTTCCATACCCATTGTGTTATTATCTTTGTAAGCAGCTTTGCTACCTGACAAATTAAGATTCATTCTCTAATATATGATGACAGTGCTAAATGACTGCTTTAATAAGTTTTGCCCAAAAATGTCATCTTGGTTTGATAGTTATCAATGGAATTGAACTCAAGATTTGAAAAAATACTGGAAGAAGGCTTAGAAACTGACTGGTAGTGAAAGTACCAGTTTGGAACAATCAGTAGAGCAAACCTACTGTGTGCTGCTTCCTGTGGCTGCAAGTGTAACTTAAGTACCTTCTGCAAACTAGTGGCACTTCCAGGTATGAAATCAGAAGTCTGGAACCAATTTCCTGCTATATTTTGACATTAGTTATATCACCTGAAGTCATAATTAATCCATCAAGATAAATGATTTTCCCCCTACATCTATATTAGTAAAAGATGGTTTACAACATAGTATATGATCATCTTTAACAGTAGCTTTGTAAGTACAAACAACAGAAAGATAACTGTGTGAACATACTGTTGGGTAAGAGTAAAGCCTATACTATCAAACCTGTTGAGAGCTTTATGATCATTTCAAGATTTGAATGGCCAAACCAAAGTATCTTTAAGTGACTTAATGCTCTGAGAATAGGTGCTCCTTGGTTTCTCTTTGAATACTCCGAAAGTGAAGCATGAGTTTAGTGATGACTTCTAAGTGTACAGACCTAAATGTCTAACAATAAAGATTTGAATAATTATAGCTACTAGAAGCTTGATTTACATACCTAATCTAAATAGTAAATCTACAAAAATTGAGTTTTGTTATTTGCTGTCTGCTACTCATCATGCTTCACTCACTTCCAGGTGTGATTTTCTTATCTTACAAATGGGAAACAAGTTTCCCCTCACAGTGACTCACCCAGAATCGCTTCGGTTTCTGACAGTGGGCCTTTCTCTCTGACACAACATCAGTGATAACAGAGGCTCTGTTAGCCAAACCGTGATCTAATCTACTCTTCAATTCTACCATTGTCCTCAAAATGTGATCTCAGTGACACCAGGGTAAATGTCCACCAGATTCATTGGCCTAAAAGATATATGAGAGTGAGGGAGCAAACCCTGAAAATTCTTTTGCTGCAGAGTTGGAGTTCTGGGTTTATTTTATCCACCTGACCTTCATTAATCTGGCTGTAATTTTTCATTCACCATTTCCACATTCAATATTGAGGGCTTTATCTTAAATTAGCTTTTTTGCACATTTTTTTTTCTTTTTGAAGAATCTTGCAGATCTGTATTTAAACGGTTTATCTTCTCACCTCCCCTCTCCACTTTCCAAGCTCTAACAGTCGGAGCCTAAAGCCATTACGCTGTCCCTTTTCTACCTCTTGGCAAGTACTCAAATATCATATTACACACATCAGAATATCTCCCCAAAAAAGAACTATGATTAGGGCATTTGCTAAGCACACGTGTTGAATCTCCTGCTGGGCTATGGGCAGCCGTTGCAGTTATCACAGTTAGCCATTGTTTTCTATTGTACGTATTTTCTTTCACTACAGATCAGATCCAGAGATTTTCTTTCTTAA
>JAVJGJ010000057.1:70544271-70559128 GCA_035590215.1 Microhierax caerulescens | reverse complement strand
AGAGATTTTCTTTCTTACTTCTCTTGAAAGTCCCTCTAGTTTGTTGATAACCTTCTAGGAATACAATGTTCAGAACAAACCATAAGCCATTTCAAATGTACGATTTCAGGAGGGCATGGAACATAAAAATAAAGAGCACGTAGAACTATAACTCTGAGGAAATATGACTGAAACTAGATACAGTTTGCATGTTGCTGGGGGGGAGCAGATCACACTAGACACCCACATACAATATGCTGTCTACCATCATTCACAAGAGCTTCCAGACACCTCCCACCCATCCAAGGTATTTGTCTTAGGTTCCTTTCCCCTCTTTATGCATTAATGCTGCCTCTTCGTGGTTTAAATGTTCTCTCTGCACACTCCTCCAACCTGCTGTAATTTGTTCCTTGCTTGTCTTCACTTCTTCACTTTATGTCATCCATCAACTGTACTCTTAAAATAAATCCACCAGACATAAACCCATTCACATGCTCAATGGCAAATCTTGGTCAGAATTCTAGAGAATCAAAGCAGGGATTTAATGATTGTGGAAATTCAGCGAATATCCATTGTAAAGATAAGCACTTGAGTACTCCAAGCGTGCAAGTTCCAAAGCTGTTGCTGCACCATCTAGAAATGGGAAGCTCTTCTCTTCATTTAATGGGTAGCAAAATAACCCAAGCCTTACCTAGGTCAGTAACACACACAAAAAATCATAACACCATTAGAATCTAGTCTGCTTCACAGAAGAAGAGTTTAAAAAGTCCCCTGCATGCAATTATGAATAGGACTGCCTCCAGGATTGTCATATCAAAATAATTCTAAATAAACATCATAAAAATATTTGAGAAAGTAAATTAAATTTGCTATGTTTTTTTTCTTGCACGGCAGAAACATCAAAGCTAACAATAATATGAAGTCTCATTGATTTTATGAAGATGGTTTGAAATAAATGTCATTGATACCTTCTTTGCTAAGGCCAGACTAAAGACACTTCAGGGTAGATAGATACATCTTCAACTGTCTTCTTTAAAATGTCTTTTAAATATCACACTACTTCTTTGGCTAAGCAACATTTGATCTCATTAGTGACCAAGACAAAACAAATCACAACTATCTGGAAACTAGAACCAACCCACCAGAAAGTTAATTCCAATATGTTTAACCATAGTTAATAATTATTCTTTCACCAAAATCAACATCGGACAGACCATTGAACAAAGGGTCAAAGTCATTTGACAGCTTTATGACTGAAGAGACTGCAACAAACTCTATGACCACTTAGGACGAAATCAAGATTATTTTAATTGATAGTCTAGAGGACTGTTACTGACATACACATTCCAGGTGCCCACTTAAAACACGGTGTGATGAATTCCAGTTGGAGGGGGTAGCTGACATGCTATCTTGTGTCAGCTGTCTTTCACTTCATCTTCATCAGCTCTGCCCTTATCACAGACTCTCATCAAAGGTATAGACCCTCTGCAGTAACATGACAATGGCCTTGGGAGCAGTAAAATTGATCTGAGTCATTGTGAAACATCACAGGTGAGCATGGATTCCCATTTCTAGGTGTTAGGATATATAGGTGATGAGAACTGTATTTTGCCTTTCAGTCGCTTAAGTTTCAATGACCTAAAATGAGATTCAAGCCTCATGATTCTCAAATCAATTCAGAAAATGGCATTTGAGTAAGCCTGATTTTTTCTCACCATTTTTATACCGACAAATTTGATTTGGATCTTGAAAAATACCATATGCACGTTTAATTTACATGTGTCATTCTACTTTGCATTACTGACTGCTTATGTGTCTGCAGCTTCCTACTTATAACTTTTGCATTTGATTCTTTGATTGCTCAGGTTGTTCACAATAATGAAAACTATCTTCATTTAGTCCAGAGAAGATTAATGTAATATTGTTTAATTCAAAGCAAATAGATCAGTCAAAACCAATAATTTGTGTATCCATTATAACAATTTTTTGGTGTTTCAAACACATTTTGACACAAACCTGGGAACTATCACTAGCATCAAGCAATTAAAAATAAATAAAACAATAATTCAAATAATAAATAAAATTAATATTAATCAAAAGTAAGAATTTTATGACAAAAATAGTCAAAACTATATTGAACAAAATAATAGATTCATTTTTATCCATCTAAATAAAATTAAATACGAATTTGGCTGTAGTTCCTATGTGACACTTATTTCCCTCATTTCAGGCTGCCAAGATTATGGTGAATGTTATCCTGTTGATTACTTCCTTGGGGAAATGGTTCAGCTGATAAGAAACCAGTGATGGCATCAGAGGAAACCTGTCCCATGAACAGTGACTTTGATCAGAGGTACTATGGGCCTTAAGACTTTGGCAACAGAGGGGGTGTGACTGAAATCTGGTATCTGAGAGAAGGATTTTGAATGCAGCTTCATATTTTCAGTGCTTCAATTTTGCATATTTAATTTGAGCTGTCTGGCAGTGGGTTTATTTATTTTGATACAGATTTTTTGAAAATTAGGGTCTTTCAGAAGGCAAAACTGTCCACCAAACTTGTAATTGTTGAAGCTCTCAAAACTGTCTGTCTTCCTTTACCAAAGTAAGTAGATCTTTTTGCTTTTAAATCAATCTTTTTTGCACAGCCTTCTTAGAAAAACATTCAGAAGGAAACCTCCCCTGTGTCTGCAGAAACTGAAATGATACATAGAGATGATGACCCATGCCTTTCTGACATTTCAAGAGAAGACTCATGGCTCTCCTCTCCTAGTCAGATGGCTGAGAACGATAAAACACCCCAAAGGTTAAGCTTGCCTCCAGAGCTCTAAGTCTATGGAAAGAATTAAAAAGCCAGAGAGAGAGAGAGAGAGAGGAGGAAAAATTAAATATATTTTTTGTTTTAATGACATGAAAAGAAATCACACGTTTAAAAATTCAGCAGTCCCTTTTGATTCTTGGCCACAGTTTCCTGGTAACACTTCTATCAATCACATGCATTTGAAGCATGTGGCGACACATATTGGAGATACGAAGACATGTTTTCTGCATTTTTAATTTCCCCTCTTAAAAGAGCTTTTCAGTTTTATCATAAAGCTGGAGAAAACCCTGTGATGAAAGATTTTTTTCTCCCTTTTTTTTCTTAATTCATCACTGTTGCTTTATTTAGTGTGTCCCTTAGCCAGGATGCTAATATTTGTTTTCTTCTAGATATCTTTCAATCTTAATGGAGACACCATCAGGTATCACCTCCAGTTAAGCCTTCATTGAACGTAAATATCAACCGTGATACTGCAATAAAAAGGGAAAACTCATGTAAACATTGCAACACAAAAACTTCAGTTCTTCACTCTTAAACATGAATAGACCTGGACAACATATAAAATGACCCAAGAGCTACATTAGCATAATGCTGAGCTCCATCGGTTTCAAATATAATTCACTTTTGAGGACCCATTAGTTTAAACAGATAATTGCAGGTAAGGAAAAAAGAACATACGAAAAAATACCAGTTCCATGTAAGAGACCACTGAGGTAGCCTAAACAATCCTGAACAATTAGTGGAGGAGCATTATTGCACATCAGAAATGTGTAAATACCTAAACAGACAATGAGTGGGCAAATGTTGGGTGAACAAGTTCATTTATATATATTGACAAAATGGAAATAGAGAAACTCTTCTACAGTATTATGGAAAAGCAGAAATATCACTCTAGGTCTTTTTAAATTCTTTCTCTTCATCCTATTCCCCACACACAGAAAGTGCAAGCAGAAGTGCTTGAAACACTGTTGTGGCAGACTGGCATGTAATTGACCGTGTAATAACTTCATACCTGGGCCTGATCCAGAATCTCAAAAAAAAAAAAAAAAAAAGGGGGTCCTTGAAATGAAGCCTTATCCAGGTCAGTGGTGCTCCACAGAGGTATATGAAGGCATTTCATCTGTGAAATAGTACTTTCAGATGTCAAAATACAGATCGATTTCAATAAACTGGAGATCTGGGTTGAAATTAGCAAATTAATTTTAATTAGAAAATATGAAAGATGCTACACTTGAAAAAAGGAAATCCAGCAGTGAGATTAAAAAATGCTTATGCTACCACAAAGCAGTATCAGATCTGAAGGAATACAGCAAATCACAAACATAATAAGAAGCAAAAATCTGTAGTAGTTTTAAAGAGGCACGTAGCAATGTGAAATGTATTATTATAAGATTTGTTTGTAAGGAAACATGGGGGATTTTATCTGTAAGATGATAAGAAAGACTGAGACAAGCTAGAAAAAAGTCTAAAGGAGACTGGTAGGTAAGAGGTTTAGGAACCACATCTGAAAATATAAAAGGTTAAAAATATTAGATTTATTTAGTCTATAAAAGATCAAACAAAGACATGATAGCAATCTTCCAATAGCTGTTTTTACAGTAACAACAAAGGACGTTAAGAAGAGTGATCAATTGTTCAGAGAGTTCAGTAGGGGTCAAACAAGAAATAATTGGTTTAATTTTCAGCAACAAAGATTTAGGTTAGATACGAGGGAAAACTTTCAAAGAATGCAATACAGCAAGTTACCTAGATGCTCTGCAGAATTGCCTTTCTTGGAGATTTTAAAGTAAATATCTGTCAGAGATGGCCTCACTATACATTACTTGCCTTTTTGAGTGCAAGGTATGGGATAAGGAGGCCAGTTAAGATCCTGCCCAACTTTACTTTTTGAAGATTTATAGTACATAAGATCATGAGCTGTTTCTTGAAGACATATAAGAAAAATAATCACACTTATCTCTCTTTCATTAAGTAGGCACCTAACCCTTATAGTTGAGTAAAAATGTTAATTTTTCTGATCCAAGAAGCAGTATTCCAACTTCAGATCAACTGGATTTGTCTTTCTTTCTGTTGGAGGTCTGTTGTGCAAAAGACAATGGCCTATTGGTTAACTCCTAGAGACAGAAACACCAAGCTCTCCTTGGTATGTTAGAACATTAAGTAGAAATTAACAGTAGCATGAACAGAGAGATTTTACAAATTCCCACAGAGACCCAACAGCCTGACAAGAAGTGAAATACCACTGCAAGTCAGCAGGAAGCTACACATTGAGGCAGAACTGTTCCTAGCCCATTTACGTTCTTCTTGGAAGGAATCCTACTTGGTTTCATCCCACAGTGCTACCTGAATACGTGGGAATATATTGCGGTGTTTTGCAATTCACAGAAGAGAAGCAAATTATTTCTGCTGCATTGATAAGGAATCAGGTTACTGCTGCAATGACCTCTTTGTCCTTGAGTGAAGCCTACATGCTGAAGAGGAGAATGGAGCACTACATCCTAAATCACACCATTGGCTCCAGCCCTTCTGCCCCATGCATGCACCCCAGGCACAGAATACAAGAACATCTCAAGAGCCAAAGAATATAACCCTAAAACATCAAGACAAAGACAGGAAAATATACAGCATAAACTTTGGCGTTCTTTTTCAAGTAGTTTATTGTTGATTAAAGATATTCAAATTTCAGTCCCTGAAGCAGTCCTGTTTTGGATACAGTACTTCCAACTTGCATGAATAAAGAAGAATCTGACTTGACCAAAAAAAAAAAAAAAACCCACAAAAAAAAAAACCCAAAAAACACAAGAAGAAGAGTTCCCAGTTATGCAGTTTTAAAGTACTGCCTATATATTAGTGTTCTGTCAGGTCTTAACTAATTGTTCACTTAATTTGCACTGCTGTTATAGTCCAACATTTTACTGTGATGTGGCAAGGTCTGTACGTAGCTCAGGTGGAGGTGGCAGGTGAGAGGTGCCCTAGACCATGGTGGATCCTGCTGTAGCCTCCCCATGGGTTGTTGTGGGCCTCTTCCTATCACCATGGGGCATGGGGGACACTGGGCTGCAGCAGGCAGACCTGATCTCAGCACCCTTACATGTGGCTCTTTAAAGAGGCATATTAAGCATCAGATATTAAAGACCAGTTACAGTCTGACGCACTATTCCCTTCCTCCAGCGTTTTGCTAATTTCTTCCCTGATGTGACCAAAACTCAGTGGTGTAGCACCACTCTGTCACTCATGCAGGTCTGAGCCCATGTCTGAGCAGCTCTCCAGTACCCTACCAGGGTTATGGATCATGTTATGGCCCATTGAGGAGCAACTAGGGCAGTCTGGAGAGCACAGACAAACAACTCTGTCAATCATTGCTCATATTTCTTGACATGTGAGTGGCCACTCAGTTCATATGTCCTCATCAGAACTAGAATCTCAGGTAGGATTGCCCCCCCCACCCTTCTTTTTTTTTTAAAAAAAAATCATAGTCACTATTTCAGGATCTATCTGTATACAGCTGCTCTGTAGGATCTGTGAAGTTCATGACCCACTTCCTCCAAACTTCTCAGAGCCCCATCCCCTATCTATTAAGGAAGATTTCTGATCCAGGAATTTCACACATTATGCCAGCATGAGCACTGACATGTCATACCCAGCATGAGCACTAACTTTTCACAGCTTGCAATCACTGAGGTGAGTTTTGGGAACTGCTGATGTGCAGAGAAATATCCTCAATCCATTCTTTTGTAACATCCAACTTGGATGCTGACAGCAACAATCAGCAGCCTCATTCATGTGCTGCCTCTTAGGAAGAATATGTACAAATAGACCCAGAATAGAAAGTGCACTGTCAGACTCCTCTGTGGACAAGGTTTATTAAACACGGTGTGGACATAAACAGAGTTGCCTCTCTCCCTTCACCCCTCTTTACTCTGCATTTGCCACTTTGACGAGAAATGACGTTATCCGCTAATAAAGGATAATTCCAACACTGTAGTTAAGACACTAGGTCAAGTTCTGCACTATTGCGTCTCTGGGGAAAACACCAATGTAGATGAATGCAAGTGTTATATTGCACAGGAAAAGAAAGGGAAAAAATATAAACCTGAGTGGAATGTATCTGGTTTTCTTTCTGGCTTTAGGTCCTGGAGTAGCACGAGTGAGTTTTAGACATTTGTAGTTGGTGAATCTGCACATACTACAAGTTCATTGGAATTATGGAAGCCTGAATGAGCTATAGACCAGGGTCAATTCGGTAGCCAATACATCAAAACTGGAATAGTTTATCTTGGGTCTCGTTACAGCAAAGTGTAAACTTGCAGATCCATAGAAGCGATGGTTCTTCCATGCTGTGTTAATTGCAAAACACCTAATAGTTTACCACTGGAAATCCATAACACATGGTAAGATTGAATGTTCTCCAGTGGATTTAGCTTTACCACTTGCAGTAAATACTGGAGTGAGTTAAGGTGAAACAAAACCCCCAATATCCACATATTTGCATTCCTGTAATTTCTCTTTATGTGTTCATAGGACAACTATTTTACAAGCACATACCACTGTCTTTTAAACAGAAAAATGTCATATACTATGACAGTAGTAGAAAAAATACGTTAACTTCCGAGTACTTTGTATCTGATACTTTCATAGCAGACATGCTGGGCCCTGTCCTCAGCTGTTCTCAAACTCAAAACAAACTACTGCCTTTCACACTCCCTGGACATAACCAGTCCGGTCTCTGACCTATGGGATTGTGCATGCTTGACTTTTCATGGCCAAGACTGTCCTGCTAAACCTATCTGGATTTGCTCAGCAATCAATGAAGAAATGTACATACCCCTCAAAGGCAACTTGTACCTGTGCAAGACAGATGGCTAGAAGACAGAAGATTAATTAATCTCTAGAGATATTACTCCCACTCTGTACTCAATAAGAGAACCAAGAGGACTGCTTTAATTCAGACACTTAAAATTTCAAGGAGATTAAGGCAGGTTAGGTGAAATGCACATTTAATTTCTGGTTTTTTCTTTTGGTTTCTTCAAGACAGTTCCATTATCTGTGGAGATGAAAGTTTTCTTTCAGTGGGGACGTAGGAGTGAGCCTTATGCAAATATTTTAACCAGAACTATTTTTGTCCTTTGTTTCTGTGTTCTAGAGACAAATTCATAGCTCCACAAAGATTAGATCTACACATCAGTGTAGGATGTTTATATGGCTCTCTTTTTAGCTCATTATTTCAGGCTTTTTCTCTTTAAAACAATTCTCTCTAACTGACTTTTATGAGGAAATCCTTATTAGCCAACAAGTAATCAAAAGCTTGGAGATATGGCTTAGGTGATGAGTTATATATCACCTGATCCCCCAAAACTGTCTGACAACTATGAAGTAACTTCACTGTCATTAGTCCTCAGTGGGAAACAGTTTTAAGGATGAACAATCTGAAGATACTCTTTGTCAAAAAAGAATTAAGGTTTGTAAAGCTAAATAAACCTAAGTTTTCCTTAAATTACAATAAGCATCTGCACCCACAGTTTAATCACAGAAAATGAGATGTAATCATAAATCTTTTTTTAGATGAGATTTGCAGCCTCTCTCTAAGTTTGGGCCAGGGCTGCTGTTGGGGTAGTATTCCTATTGTTTGGCAAACATTTCTTATATGCACCTTGGGGTGGGGTGGGGTGGGGGGGGAAGATTGTGACATTTTTTTGCCTTTTATTTCTGTGCTTTTGTTTTGGCCTTGTCAGTTAATTTAGCATTACATTTGCAGAACAAACAAGTGAAATTGTGTCATATGTTTATTTCATGCTTGGTCACTGGCTGAATCCATGTTTCTCCAACTAGAACACTGTCATTTCCTAATCTTACGCGTCCAGCAGCCTCTCCTTGTAACTCAAAGCTATTAGGGTGATCACATCTGTCTGAGTGAGGAAGATACACCTCTGGTGAAACAAACAGTGGTTTTTGGAGACAGGCTCCCTGTGAATAGCAGAATAGGTGCTGGCTTTCTCTGAGACAGCACTGGGGTTATGGGTGCCTGTTTTTGTGATAACACAAATTTTGCCTCATTTTCTCCTTAATGAAGGCAGGCAGGCAGGCAGAAAGATGGGAAGGGAGGAGGAAGAATCTGTCTATGTTGCTAAATAGTGTCATCTGTAGAAAAGATTTGAAAGGTGAAACATTTAATGCTGCAGACTGTAGTGGAATGAAGCTGGGCTAGTTAACATTGATAATATACAGCTGTGGGCTGGCTTCAGGGGTGGGGGGTTGGTTGATGTAGACAAGGTGCAGCTGTGGCTGGTTCTGTTAAGGGGTTGAGAGTCAATGAAGAGGGAGCAGCCAAGGGAGAAGCAAGGAGGACAGAGTGGGCCTTGGGTGAGATAAGAAGGCAGTAGAGGGATTCTATGAAGAGTATGCTGGATGAGATAGTAAAAGATCTTGTTGCAGCTTGATAGTTTGGAGAGTGCTGCGACAGCAGACCTTCCATTACTGTAGACTTATTTATGGGGGCTGTATTTGGGATTAGTTTCCTTTTGTTCCTGTGGATTAAACGCCCATTAGTGGCTGAAGCGCACTGAGTGTATTCCTCTGTATATTTTCTGATTTAGCTCCGTATAAGGTGGCCATGATTTGCATGGTCTGAGACCACCGATGTGAAGTGAAGCATGATAAGTGGACAAAAGCAAGAAAGCATCTTCAAAAAGTGTCTTCCTGGTTCAAACTAAAGCAGTGATGTAGACACATGTTCTCTTCCAGAAAAGAAGAAAACTTGGTGTCTCGTTGCTGGTTCAACCAATGGTGTTAGCAGAACCTCTCCCAAAGTCATGTTCAAGATTTGCAGGACAATAAGACAAATAGCTGTAGGTGAAAACTGTTCATTATTGGAGGACTTTGTCAAGCAAAGTAGCTCCTTCCAGGTGAGAGACAGATGATGTGCAGGCTTCAGCTGTAAGTGCAACTGATCAAGAACAGGAAAAAGACTGGAAATCAGCATGGACTGCAGGGCAACAGGGTGCTAAGAGCTGCCTTTTCCCACCGTCAGACCACTCTGTTGCCGTTAGCTGAGGGAGGATGCTTGGCTGACACTGTGTCTTTTGGCCCACATCCATGTCTTTGTCCACTATGTGTCTCTTCGGTGCAGCTAGCTCAGCACTCTGCAGCAGCAGGGCATGTTTCTGAGAAAGTAAGAGCAAACTCATTTGTCCAAATTCATATACGCTGATGTCCCGGGGCAAACTCTCACTTTGAGAAAGTGTGTAGCCAGGATGACAAAGCTCTTGGGAGTGAGAAGAAGAAGGGTAAGGGCCCAACATAATCACTTGGTCTATGAGACAGCATTAGCTGCCTGCTTTTGGGGGTGCCAATGCTGCAAGGAGGGAGAGAGAAGAAATTGCTGAAGAGCTGTCTGCTTGTTAGGCCTCTTCACAGCTGGAGAGGAATTTGGGAATACTGAAGATACAATTGCTTCTTCACCTTTTCTTGCTCACTTCCAAATATTGGGAGTTGCTCTTCTGTAGCTTATTTTACTGTTGTGTTTGCAAAACACCTCCTATTAGTGTGTGTGGGAAGAACAGATAATTTTGGAGAAAATCTCCTTTTTCTAGAACTTGTTTTCTTCCAAAAAGTAGACTGAGTAGAAAAGCATGTGCTCTTGCTGCAGGGTATGGATCCCGGATCCCAGTTCTTTGATTTTCTGTGCATTTCTGTACTGACAGAGAAAAGATTACTGCCTGTGCTTAACCTGGTGCTAGGACTGGGGATTATGCAGGTATTTTGTTCCTTGTTTTTTAGTAGGTTAATTCCAAACAATGTAGAATGAGATCTATTCTTTGATGACTTTGCAAGTTTCTTACAAGTGTTGTACATATCTTCAGGCCGTATACATATGTTTATATAAAACATGTAGAAGGTGGACACTGACCAAAAAGCAGGCAGATTTGATGAATGTATATATTTATATTTTCTTTACCTCACACTGCACTCAGAGCTAAACTTACTGCTGGGGGGCTTTGACATGAGAGAACCACTGTTTATAAAGGAGGAGAAACAAAATATCTCCCTCATCCAACTTTGGGTTTTTTTTATTTTCATTCCACATCCTCACCTTCTTCTGCCACAAGATAGCCACAGCTATCCAGGCTCCCTTTTCCAGCTGGTGTGTTGTGTGCCATGATTACACAGCATCTTCCCAAGCATCAGGAGTAAGTGCAAGTGGGTGTCAAGTAGGCCAGAGGGAAGAAGATGGCTTTGGAGGGTTGGGCTTTATCCCTCCTTCTTGCTATTGAGAGAACCACTTTCTCATAGTAGAAAAATGGGGAGGGAATTTCTAAAAATCATTTCCCAACCATGCAAACAGCTTTTGCTTCCAGAAGTCTTATAACCTTGATAGATTTCCAGGGGCCACAGAGGGAGGTGAAACACACTTGAGTGGGGTTGCAGGATTTTTAAGACAAAACTTGTGCAGAAATGCCTTACACAAGTCCTTCTTTCCAAGAAGAGATTTTAACTTATTCTGAACTTACCTGCTCATGCACAAATAAAGGTATGACAGCAGAAAGACTGAGGGTGGATTTGAATGACTAATGTGTTGGGAAGTGTGAACATTGCTCTGCTTCTCACAGATGTTGGAAAGCTGGCACCCTGTAGTCCTGCTGACATGACTCAGGGTGGTATGTCAAAAAGATGTTATACAGGTTCACCCATTAGAATCGAGGACTTCAAGCAGTGAATTGGCTGCCATACCCACCAGTTCCTGCTGGAACAAAGTAGACTCAGGCTAGGTGGTAGCTGGCATCCCTCGTCTAGCAGTTACCCTGACATGTTGTTCCAGTAGCTCCTGATCAGCAGAAGGTAAGTGCTCTCAGGGGAGTCAAAGGCAAACATCACGCTGGGAGAAATCCTCGCCCTCTTGAAATATATGAGAATAAAAAGGTGCCAGCAAAATTGCAGAGGGTGGAACTCAGCTGCCAAGGCAGGACTGTATCCAAAAGACATTTGGCCCTTTTGAGTGTGTTCAAAGTTTTGTCACAGCTAAGAGTAAAAGGATTCTTTTTCCTACACTCAGTCTAGCATTTACTTTTCCAATCAATAGTTTGAGGCATGAACATTTCACAGGCAACATCTGTGGTCAGTGGCCAAAAATCCCCTGTTGCTGTCGGCTGAGGTGAGCATCAAATTAATGCAGACACAGATGTCCAAGACAGGCAGTGAAATACTAACTGCTGCAAAGACATGTTATTGGTAAGTCACAATAGTGTAAACACTGGATTGTGTGTTAACCTTGAAAAAGCACAGGCATGAACAAGAAACCTGTAATTGTTAAGGAATTAGACTAGATTAATTGTGAATCAATACATAGGATTTTGTCAATAAATTCATTATAGACAAAACTTTGGCAATAAAATGTTTTACCTATAATGTAGAAAGCTGGAGCTGGAAGAAGTAAACAGGTTTGCTAAGTTCACTAGAAACGTCTCTCAGAGCTGAGCTGTTTATCTATCACATGTTGAGTGTTTTGGCATAACTTAGAAAGGATGAGTTGTCTTTTCTTCCTTCAGTCTCCAATGGGCGCTCTCCTGCTAAGACTTCCCCAGACCGCTCACACCTGTCTCTTGCACTACAGAAGGTCACAGCAGTAGCTGTTTGTGTGATAATTCCTACTATGAACCAAATGGTTGGGGAAGCACTAATAAACAAGATTAGCTCCACCATATGGCATCAGATACATTACTCCTCAAAACCAAATCACTATGCTGACAGTGAGACTCTCGCAGTCATAACTCCATCTCTGGAATGCTCCTGTGTTTGTGGACAGCTCAGCACTATGGCAGCTGGTTGAGTTGGCTAACTCCATCATCTTGTCTGTGCTGCCACTGCAGACTGTCCTTGCAAGAACATTCAGATATCTATCTCCAAAAGATAAGAGTTTTATTGGCAAGAAGGATGCACAGGAAAACTGAATAATTAATAAGAAAAACTTCCAAAAGTATGCTGGTTGCATATCAGAAATGGGTCTACCCCCAAAAATCAAAATACTTTTTTAAAGTGCAAAAATGAAATATTTCCTTGGAAATGTTTCTACAGTGTCTTATGGGAGGAGACTCCCTAATTGTTCATGGTCCATTTTTCCTCTGCAGACAATCTCTTCTCAGCAAGCTCTGACTCTCATGAGGCATTCATTGTGGTTTTTACATTCAAAACATATTGGCTTGTCAAGGAGCTTGTTTTAGAGGGAATATTAAAATTATCCATCTAAAGTAGACATATTTGGTAAAGTGCTTCTGTGAAAAATTCAGTTTTCCAAGGAAAACCGGTTTTGCTGAAGATTTTCTGGACAGAAAGACAATGTATCAGTGACAAAGAGCCTCAGGCTGTCCAGGTGTCTAACATAAGAAAAATCATTCTGTCACCTGCTCTGAATAACATCTAAACCTAATATGCAAAAGCTGCTTAATTATACTGAAATATCAATGTTTCAAGGATAAAGTTCATAAGTATTTGATGAAAACTGTTGGTAGAGTGAAATAAGAGACTCAAAGTAGTTCCACCACTGTTGTGAAAGGCATCCAAATGTCAGCTGCTTTGCCACTGTGAGAGGGCGAAGTCAGAGCCCCTCAGCACAGGTACTGCCCCAACATTCAAGCATTTTGAAAAGCCAGTGCGTGGCATCCTATTCACCCAGAAAACATGTAGAGGAATCAAGAAGGAGCCAGAAGCCCTGTGAGCTGCACAGAGGGAATGTTAAGGGCACAGATACAAAGAAAAGTCATTCTTCGTATTCCCTACTGTTACCAGTGTGGCCCATTCTTCCTCTGTCAGGTGTGCAGTTGGTAGCTTGATGTCCTGGGTATTGCACATACTGGATAAAGGATTCATAACAGCAAAAGACTTTTGAATATTGCTTTTAATATGAGCAGTTGGGTCATGCAGTTTTTATACCAAAGGCATTAGACATGTTGCAGAGGGGGGGAAAAGGAATAAATTATAACTTTTCTAAAGTTTCTGAGATGCGAAGCCATGCATTATGAATTCTTCATAGACATGTCACTACTAGCCATCTTCTGTTTTATTTCTAGCTGCAACACTTAGTTTCTGTGAGAAATGAATGAATACGTTAGCCAAGAATTTCCAAAGCAATGAGTCAGTTAAGATTGGCAAAGGAGAGAGGATGTGGAGCAATAGCTCCTTCCCCATTAGTATCACCTGGCTCAGAGTGCCTACTCCAAGCTACATGCTTGGGTAGACGTGCCAGAACACACACTGCTCTCCCATCTTCCTTGCCTCCCTCTCTACAGTCCACACATATCCATCTGACAGGCTTCCATTTTTAAGATCCCTAGCCAATTAACTGGCACATTCCTTTAGACCTCTCAGCTCTGGTGTGTGAAGATGACAGTTATTTTTAGAAATCTGAACTGCTGCTTTTCAGGAGTAGAAAATTCACATTTTAAGAAAAACTGTCACAGTTGTTTTGTGTTCAAGAAGCTAAAGGCTGTGGTTTAGCAGCTTTGTGTTTGCTTTACACAGGTCGACTGCAGAGCAGTTGAAGACGCCAGCATTTGATACAAAATTGGTAGGCACATTCAAGACAAGATGAAAGAACAGGACATTTCCTTGTCAGCCTGGCAGATAGGCCTTTCCTGGCAATATGCTCAGAATTATGAGACGTGTCTCTGTGTATCTTTATCTCCTTTTGCTCTGACTTTGAGTTCCATCTCAGGGAAACTAGTTGACATTTACAAACAGCATCTTTTGGGAATTTATTTGGGATTGGGGAGATTTACTAACCCAGAACCTCTGATGTGTTCAGACTGTGCCTAAAAACAGGTATGCATTCACCAGGCAAGTTAGTCTGGCACCTTTCACCAGTGCTACATTCACAGAGAAAAGAAACATGGAATTATAAATTCTAATCCAACAAGGGCCCCAATACAAAATTGCCTCTTTTTCTCAACACAGTGATTTCTTAAGCATTTGCCCTGTGTATTGGGTTAGCATGGCAAGGTTTTGGCAGCAGGGGGCTACAGGGATGGCTTCTGTGAGGAACTACAGAAGCTCCCCCATGCCTGATGGAGC
>JAVJGJ010000057.1:70511491-70533965 GCA_035590215.1 Microhierax caerulescens | reverse complement strand
GCCTCACCATGGGCTTCCTAGGGCTTGCTGGGGCATCTCTGCTGTGGTGCCTGGAGCCCCTCCTGCCCCTCCTGCACTGGCCTGGGGGGCTGCAGGGCTGCTGCTGCTCTCACATATTGTCGCTCATTTCTCCCAGCTGTGGTTGCACAGTAGTTTTTACCCTTTCTTAAATCTGTTATCCCAGAGATGCTACCACCGTGGCTGATGGGCTCAGTCTTTGGCCAGCAGCAAGTCCATCTTGCAGCCAGCTGGAACTGGCTGTGTTGGACACAGGGAAAGCGTCTGGTGTCTCACCAAAGCCACACTCATAACCTCCCCGCTACCAAAACCCTGCCACGTAAAGGGAATACATGCTAGGCACCACGGAAAACAGCCTGGCTCCATCCTCTTTGCACCTTCCCTTCAGTTATTTACATACATTGATGAGATCCTCCCTGAGCCTTCTCTTCTCCAGGCTCTCCCAGACTTTCTCAAACGTGAGATGCTCTACTCTATTAATCAGCTCTGTGGTCCTTCGTTGAACTCCCTCCAGCATGTCCATGTCTCACTTGTACGGGGGAGCCCAGAACGGCACAGCACTCGAGGCACGGCCTCACCAGCGCCGAGCAGAAGGCAAGGATCACCTCCCCTGACCTCCTGGCAAGACCTTGCTAATGCAGCCCAAAACATAATTTGATTTCTTTGCAGCAAGAGCACATTGCTGGCTTGTGTTCAACCTGGTTCACCAGAACGCCCAGGTCCTTTTCTGCCAAGCTGCTTTCCAGCTGGGTTGTTCCCAGTATGCACTGGGGGTTTCTCTTCCCCAGGTGCAGGATTTTGCACTTCCTCATGTTGAACTGCATGAGGTTCCTATGGGGCCATTTTTCCAGCCTGTTCAGGTCCCTCTGGATGGCAGCACGACCCTGTGGCTGATCAGCCACTCCTTCCCATTTGGTGTCACCTGCAGACTTGAGGAGGGTACTCTCTGCCCCATCAGGGCTGGAACCAGTATTGATCCCTGTATTGATCCCTGTATTGATCCCTGGGGAACTCTGCTAGTCACTGGTGTCCAACTAGACCTTGTGCCACTGATCACCACCCTCTGGGCCTGGCCATTCAGCCAGTTTTCCATCTACCTCCCTGTTTGCTCATCCAGCCCATACATCAACAGCTTCTCTATGAGTATCTCATGGAAGACATTGTCAAAGGTGTTACTGAAGACCAGGTGGGCAATACGTACTGCTGCTCTCCCTTCATCTACCAGGCCACTCACTTCATCATAGAAGTTTATTAAGTTGTTCAAGCCTGACTTCCACTTGGTGAAGCCATGCTGACTGCTCCTGATTATTTTCTCATCCTTACTGTGCCTGGAAATTGTTTCCAGGATTAGCTGTGATCCTAGAACCTAAACTCAACAAAGTTCTCAGGAAGCTAAAAACTGTAAAAACAAATTTTGAGCAAAAGCATAACTGTGCACAGTTCTGTCCATACCTCCCTATTAAGTCACAACAATTCAGAGACTTATCCACTGTATAATTCAAGTACTCATTCAATTCAAACATCTACAAGAAAGGACAATTCCAAACAATCCCACAGTTAAGAAAACAAGAGATGGGAGATTTAGAACTAAGTAGCGCTAAGTATATATCACAAAAGTAACCGAAGGGGGATACATGAACTTAATGTTTATAATAGTTTCATCCCACATTGTACATATTTAAATCCTGCTCTCTTCATTTTCATTGGGCTAAGTGCTGTGCAAACATATTGAAAGACATCAGGTAGTATTTCTAAATGTGACTGCAACTTTATAACCTGCAGTCCAGTGTTACCATAAAACTTTGGACCTGGGCTTGAGCAGGGTTTCAGTATTCATTGAGCTGCAGAAGTTTTGCCCAAAACATCCTGCTGTAAGGATGAAACCTGTAGTGCTGAATATGCCAGCCTTCCTAGGGCTTGTCACTTTTGAGCAGCCAGCTTTAAAACATCCGGGTGGACTGTACTGCTGAGTTATAGCTTCAAGCCATGAGATAGGCTCCCAGGATCTGAGAGTCTGGAGCAGTCAGCAAAAAAAGCACCTCAGGTTTCAGTACATTTGCAGTAAGTGAGGCTTTCTGCAGTTCAGTCTAAAAACGTAGTTCCAAGTATTTTCATGGTGTCCAGGGTCAACACCCCAGGTTCTTGAAAGCCTCCTCCAGAGCTGTAAGCCTTCATGGAGACTGCATGAAATGTGATGTTCTTGATCATTTCTCAGCTCTTACTACAGCTGTGGAACTGACAAAAACGTCAGGCAAACACCCTGTAGGCTTAGACCCACCCTGCATCAAGCCAAGTCCTAAATAATAATAAGAAATAATAATAATAATAATAATTAAAAAAAAAAGTGAAAGAAGGAAAAAAAGTTACTTCTGAAGCAGAACTTCACTGGCTGCAGCACTCCCTTAGTGGGACTCAGGTTCTGAATCAAACTCCTGTGGAGGTGGTCTTTTAACCAGTAGTCTAGAAAGGATATGGAGATAGGAGCAACACCTCAACACAAATGTCATTTCTTTCTGAATAGATATTGATCCCCACCCCACCCCCAATAAACTTTAAGCATCACTTCTGAGGGAAGTAAGAACATTTCAGTCAAGAACTACTTTACCTGCCTGGGTCAAAGAGTTCTCCCAAGTTTTTATTTCCATCTCAGTAATCCATTAATGGTCACATGTGCAGTGAGGAACCTTCAGAAGGAGCAGTTCTGAGATCCTTTTCCTGGTAATTCTCTCTCCTCTGCCTCCAAAAGTAGAAGCCTCGTGGTAGTACATATTCCTCATCTGACAGCTACAAGTTTGTCTCTCTTAGAGAGTGGAGGCATTTGAGCCTAAGCAGAGTTTCCGTACCTCCTCTGAGTTATTGGGAAGTTACTGGGAAACCAGAAAAACTCCTTTCTTGCTGCTTACCCATATACTGGGGGCATGTGAGAACAGCTGTCACACTGGGATAGGTTGAGGCAGGTGCTTTGCTTGTTACTCCAGGTGGTGAGCAATGAGATTCAATGCTCTTTCCAGCACTGTCAGGGTTTCACTGTTTTTTTGTATGCTAAGTACCACAAATATATGGGTTTGACAGACTCTTCCGGTGGGAAGTTGAGTTATCCAGGACTTCAATTATCCACTGGTTTAAGAGCATGGGATCTTAAGGTTACTATCTTGGCCACAAGTATCAGATCATCTGATAGTTTTACATCTAGGTACATGTGCCATTTTGGAAATTCACTTCTGGATGCTCTAAATAATACTGAACATCACTAAGGTTTGTTTTCCGAAATGCTTCAATCACATTTAAATACTGTCTAGACTTCTAAATCGCATTGGGATGTCTAGAAATTTTGCTGAGGAGCTCTGTGAAACATATGATGTGTATTTAGAAATGACAGTGCAAAGGAGTTGCTGAAGCTAGAAATCAGTTTCAGAAGCTAAGAACATAGTTATTGACAAGCTAGGCAGAAAACAATTTAAATTCCAGCTTCCCTCCACAAAAATCAAGGCACCTTCAAATCCAGCTACTTACAATTAATTCCAGGTGGTTCTGTTAAGACTAAAGTTAGAAAGACAAATCCCATATACAGGTCACTACTTGCTTGCAGCTGTTTGTCAAAGTGAGGATACTGGGTTTCACACGTAGCATTAAATTTGAACAAATATATTGATCATAGGACTGCAGTATAACCCGAAGAATATGCTGATTTCCCCTGAGGAGAGGAGTTAGCTAGTACTGCAGAATTTCTCCTCTTAGTCTAAAGATATGACAAATCTCTTCTTGGCAGCAATACTCTGAACCATCAAGTGAATCCATTGCTCAAGGAGATTACTTGATTTCAGAGAAGTCCCAGAAGGAGCCATGAAACTTCAAGGCATACGCTTGCGGCTTCAACAACTCTAAGAGAAAATCTGATACTGGTCGGTCCTCACAGACAGCGCTTGCAGTATATGTTTATCGGGCAGCTAGATATTTCTGTATCCCCACTCTTATGACTAGTATCGGATTCAATCCATATAAGCACGAATGACTTAATAAAAGACTGGATGACACGCCGAGAATTGAGAACAGTTATCTTAACAGAGATGTCAAAAGGTCATAAATACAAAACAGGGATCATAAGTCAGAACTAAAATCCTGCAAGCAGTAAAATGTTTCTTTTTCACTGTCATAATAATCAGCTCCTATGGTCGAGCATTTTACTTCCCTCTGTTTCGTACTCTGGGATTTTCATTTTCTAACCCCCACCCTCCCAGTTCTGCTCCCCTGGTGTGTAATGCTCTAAATTCAATCTGGTTTCATTCATTTTAACTACATGGGAAGTCTGTAGAATTCCTTAATTTAATTGCTTTGCTGATGCTGCAGCCCTGAAATAATGGACCTTTACTCACTTGGGCTGAGAGGAACAGTCTGGTTCCATCAGACACGCCAGCTCCCATTTCGCTTCTCACTTGCACCAGGCACTTGTCAGCAGAATCCCATTGGTCTGACTTTTTTCTGGTTTACCCAGATGCAAATTAGTATTATCCAGAGGAGAGAAGAAAAAAATAAAAAAGGAATAAACCACAACCCTAGCAAATCACTTATTTTTCCCACACAAAAGAGTTTTTCAGGGATTCAAACCATCATTTTTACAACATTCACTGTGGGGAAGAAAAACAACAACAACAAACCAAACCCAAACCAACTCTTCAGAACACTAAAATATTTTGGCTTGACTTTTCCACAATATTACATTATTATCCGGGAGGCAACACTTAGAAAAACAGGTACTAATAACAAAACTGTAGCTCATTTTTCCACTGTTTGCATACACCTCAGACACTGGAATACTCTGCAGCGTGTGGAAAGCCTACATCCAAACTGCTTGTTACCTGACTTGGATTATGGACAGGACCTCTCTGAATCTCAGCTTACACCACTCAAGCCTCAAAGAAATTTGAATTTTTACTTCTTAGATAAACATGCTCTCTATGGTAAGCCAAGAGAAAACCCCTCTGACACAACAAATGGCATCTAAGTTCCTTTATTCAATCTAAGATATTTTTTTTTTTCTTTTTTTGACAGTGACCTACACAGCCAACTATTGTCACGATTCTAATTAGGACTAACTACAAGGAAGCCAGAGGGCAGAAAGAAGCCTGTTAAGTAAATTCAGTTAAGTTATTCCTCATTAACACTGACATAAGTGAGAAGAAATTCAGGTACTCTGCATTTAACACTTCTGTCACTTGGATCCATATATTAAAAAATTGAGGAACCAACAGCCAGATGCCCTGTTTCTTCAACTCAGCAGACCTCCACTGAGCTTTGCAAATTTGCATTACCTGTGGTTCTGGCCCAACTATTTAAGTCAGTTAGCAGCATGCTACTTGGTCTTGTTTTTCCATGGTCTTCACTTTGGATTGATTCATTCTAGAAAGTGATGTGCCACACACCCGTCCTAAGAACAGCCTCTGGCAATGACCCTGCACCTGTTTGAAACCAGTATGTTTCGTCGACCCTTCCATTCATCTTTAAGTAAATATTATACCCTGATGTGTTTGAACCCCTGCAAAAATTTCTAGTGTGACAGTGTTTGCTTGATATTTTATATTCAATGACCATTCTGAGAAGCCATGGTATTATTTTGTTCTCTTTCTTACATGGTTTCAATGATTTTCAATTAAATCATTAGGCATAAGGGCATAGAGCTTTCTTAAATGAAACTTTTGCTTTAGTCTTAAAAGTATCGGCTTCTCTACATAACCCATCCCATACAGAGATGAGTTATGGGACATCCATGACTTTTTAAAGATGTATGTGTGAAACACTTTCTTAAAAACAATACAGCGCAGAAAGTATTATAATTCAAGTTCTCAAATAAAAGCAGTCACCCTTTGGCAATTCACTTCTACTGCCCTGGCTGTGTACCCAGAAGACAGATTCTTCTCTGTACCCAGTTTCTGCTCTTGGAAGCAGAGGGGAAAAGTCACCATGTGGCAGTCACGACCCTCTGCCTGAATGGATTGGTCTCATCCAGCATGAACTAAGAAACACCAACAGACTCTTAAATCAGCTAAAAGTATGTTGAAGATCTGCATTGTGCCTACCTCTTATTGCCACCCCTCCCATCAAATTGTGAGGGCAGGGGGCAACTCTCACATCTATGCCAGCTGAAAATCTGCTGCAATGTGAGAATCCCTTGTGGGTCAGCAAGAATCAGGATCCACCTCTGTTCCTGAACTTGAGCAAGGAAATGTCACAAAGCTTTATGAGCCAGCGTGTTCACCTCAGAACCTGTGTTAGTCGTAACCCCTTCTCTCAGGGCAGCACCCTGTTCCACGGGAGATTCCAGCCTATTTGAAATAAGGGCAAGCCGGATCAAGCCCCAGCTGAGGATGGGTCAGACTCTGGGTCTCATGTGGATATACAGTACTAGCTTCTTCACATAGGAGTGTGGAGGAATTGCAGTCCCCAAGTTCAGGCATTTATGAACCTCTCCTTCCTTCAGCCAGGAACCCAGAAAGAAAGAAGAGGGGAAGGACCAGCTATCAGCCTAGACCAAGAGGAACTACCCCTAGGCAAGGAGCCTGAAAGAAAAAAGTGCCAGCCTAGACATCCAAGATTTGAAGAGGCAATATTCAGGAGGAGGGAAGGCTCCCTTTTTACTCTCCCCTCCTGGGCAAATGTGACATCCTAAGTCCTATGAAATATTACCGTTCCTTAATGATAAGGATATCTCCCCAGATCTCATTCCACTATTTCAAATAGGGTTGTTCCCAGTTCAAAAGTGGTGTGGATAATGTCAGAATAAGGCCAGGTTTATTACACTTGCTTAAGTCTGAGGTCTGGTTGAGATAAGCTCATAGGCCTTTGCTGTTTCTAAACTTTTCATTCCTCTTGAAGTATTTTCCTTGTATGTTCCTTGCACACTCCTCTCCTTCCAAGTTTACAAGCTTTGGCTAGAATAACAATAATTAATGTGTGTAAAAATAAAAGCAGACATAGCTCACTTGTAGTTCAAAAATGTAACCAATAGGTAACTAAATACTAGTCTGAATGATGCAGACAGGTAAAGGCACTGTATCCAGACACAGCACTGAGAAGTGAATAAAGATCATCCCTCCTGAGAGCGATGCTAATATACACATCACCCTAAATGTCTGTTACAGAGGTAGCACAGTCATATTTCAGAAAGGAAGAGAATGAAATTACATTTATTTTGTTCTTATCTCTATTATGGTTTGTTTTGCATCAACAATAACCCCCTATTGCTTTTGCATTCCAGATGCAATAAACTCTTTTTATGAGAGATTAGTATCTCAACTTTGCTTCTGCATTTGATCAGCCAAAGCAGCTGTTCATTATTTTGTGTATTTCAAGGCAGCAGAGATTATCACTTAAAAAGACATTAAAACTTCTGGTGGGGCGAGTAATCACTTCAGCTGTTAGAAAACAGATTTGTTTGCTCCCTTAAAATATTGTAAAATGTTCAAATGTTTCTTTGACAAATGTGCTGTTTTGACAGCACACTCTATAGCTTCAGTTTAGTACGTGGGCAGTAGCTACCACCTTTCTGCTGGTCTGGTAGGTGTCAGAGGTTTGCAGGAAACCCCAGATGTTGATTTTAATAGAAGTCAAGACTACTGCCATAAAGAACACATAGAGGACTCCAAAATCCAGATTTTATTCCTGGGTTTGTGTGTTACTTTGCATGAGTCACACAGGTCCCATTATTTGCACATACTGTGCAATTAAAGGATTTTTGGAGAATCTGAAGTTTAATCTCCCTGTTTCACATATCTCTCCAAAACAAGGTAACAGATTTCTTTCAGAGTTAGCTACAAACCTTGAACTTGAATATCAGCATCTTTTACTGGTTGAAATACCATGACCTCTCTTATATAGGAAAACAAAGTAGATGATGATGATGAAAACTTCTGGGTTTGAAATCTGTTCATCTATTCATTCCCAGTGAAGTGTTTAGGTACTGAGACAATTATTTGTCTTCCTGGCCATAATATTAAAGAATATAAATTGATAAAAGTGCAAGCTTTCAATTAGATGTGGCCAGAGAGTGAAAACAAAGCCCTTACTCCATAAATATTTTTGAAAGTGAAGGGTCTGATGTGTTCTGGTTCTAGTACTCACTAAGGTCACAAGTGTCCAAATGAGAGGGAGCTGTTCATTTCCAATTCATGAAATCTGAAACAGCAGCTGAAAACATCTTTTCAGATACTGTGTTGTCTGGAGACAATCTTCTTGCTCCCAAATCTTACGGTCATCCAATTAAGTGCAGAAACACTTGTTAGCTGTCATAGCAGAAGCCCTGTTGCCTGCTCATGCTGTGCTACCTGCATATATATGTAAAAGGAGAAAGATTCTACCCTGGAAATTTTCTAAAGTCTAAGATCAGCTAAAGACAACTGCTATACTGAGAAATTAAGGACAAAGCAGGCCAATAAAGATAGGCATCTTGTGAGATTTTCAGGTGTGTATATTATAGAGGCATCTAAAGTGCATCAGCCTGAACGAAATCAAGCAGGCAAAAGTACTTTAAGCTAGTAGACTTGCAAATTTTTCTGGAACATATACTTCTGCCTTTAGGGGTCTGAACATCTTTGAAGATCTGGTCCAAGACCAGGGTTGCAACAGGGGAAGGACTATGTGTCTCCTGTGTCACATCAAGCACCTTACCCATAAGATTATGAAGCAATGGCTATAAGGCACAGAGTTTTGTTAAAGGATGTTATGAAAGGAGATGTTTTGGAGAAAGGGGAAAAATAAAATTCTTGTTATGGGTCAAAAAGTCTAAAGGAAGCTACTCAAAAAACCTGGCAACAACCACGTGAGCCTTCCTGGCTTTCAGCAGCTGGGGATTGGGCACATCTTTTGGTAGATTTCCCTCTAACAGCTTCCTTGTCCCTGTCCTCAATCTGCCAACTGAGGGGCAGGGATAACGCATGTGAACACCCATCCCTTCTGGCAGTGTGATGTAAGGAGGAGAAATCAATTGGGTTTAACACGTCTCTCTTTTTTTCTTCTCTTGCTTACATAGTGAGGCAGCTGAGTTTGCAGACATCCCCCTTGGCATGCTAGCATATGGCTTCAAGATCAGCAGAAAGTCCCTGCTGGACTTTCGTTCTGGCATAGCTGACTTTCAAAGGCATGGGGAATCTCATCACATTTTACAAGTCAGATTGGGGAATGTATCACCTGGGCAAAATAGCCTTGGGGACTGCTCATCTTTCTGTCTCTTCCTTCTCTGAGATCATAAATCAAATGCAGATTTCTACCCCATTCTCTAAGTAATACATTAGGGCCAGTTTTAAAATATATTGAGCATTTGTATTCATGAGGGAATTGAAATTTGGTCAATGTAAATTATAAATTCTCCAAGAATGTTATTTCCTTTCTTAACTCATTGCTGTGCTTCTGAGCAGATTTCATGGTACAATTTCTTTCAGAGCTCTCTAATTTAAATTCCATGAGCAGAACGCATCCTTCCATTCCATGCATCCTCTAGGTGCAATGTATCTTGGAAAGTCAGAGTCCATCCTAACATGTAATTCACTTCTTACCACGGTAAGGTATTTGTTTATTTAAATGCAATTTAAATTTCTGTATCATTCTGGTGTCATCTGAATTTATCTGAAGAAATTGTGGGCTTGCAATGCAATATTAGTAACTATGCTATATATAATACTGTTTCATCAACACAGGAGCTGACAGGAATGCTTTTCCTCTTTTTTTTTTTTTTTTTTTTTTTTTTTAAGAAAAATAATTAATTAAGAACCTAATATCTGAATAATCCCTGTTGCATAGGATGCTAATTTTAAAATTCCACAAATTAAACTTTTTTTGCCCATTTGTTGGTTGGCTTGTTGCATTAACAAGAAAACTGATAAGTTTAATTACTTTTATGAAAATGAAAGGGAGTGATTATTTTGCTAAAGCGCTAATGGTAGTGCCACTTCAAACTAACCTAAAAGCATACCACAGGCTAAGTGACATGCTTGGTAGGGAGCGTATCAAGCAATGGAAGAGAATTCTTATTTATTAGGACAACATTAGCATTTTATGGTACCGAGATTGATTACCCAACCCTGATTTGTTTGTTTCTCACCTGCCATGCAGTGCTTTCCTTTAGGCTTCTGTATCATTCCCTATTTCCCAACAGTAATAGTGATTATTTGATTCAATGATAGATTATATAGTCTGTGAGAAGTCAAGAGCTGGTAGCAGTTACATTTCAAATATAAAGACTTTTTAAAAGATGTTTACATGATAGATTTAAAATAATATAGATTAAATGTCATAGTTTTCCTACCTGAGAACAGTGAGGGATTCTTGTTTGTGTTTTGATTCTGTAAATAATCTACTATTATGCATATCATGAATTTTATTGATGAATTATTAAGCTAGCTTCTCTCCTGTTAAAATCACAAATTTCTTTTGCCCTCATTAACACTGTCCAGGTGCGAATTAGGAAATAATTATGCCTAGGATATACTCCTACGTAAATGTAACTCACTTGTGTAATTTCATTGTCTAAGGGGTTACTTTTGACTTCACACAGGTAGATGTTAGAGGGGAATTCACCCCAGAGACTTCACTGGGTAGGTCATCTGTCACCAAAAACACCATTGTTCCTCCACAACAACTTTAATTTCCATAACAGTCAAGAGAGGGAAAGAAAAAAATACAAACCATCATATTACAGCCTAAAATAAATTTGAAGGCTATTTTGAATTTGGGTCATGTGTAGCAGCTGGGGCTTTCACTGTCTCTGAACATTTTTAATGGCACAACTTTTCTTACTCACTGCATGAGCTAATTTAGTACCTGGGGAACTTAAGGCTGAAAGATATAGATGCATTCTTTGTCTTTTTGTTAGATTTTAAGTGATCTGGTTAGCCTTGGGCATATCCACACCAAGTCAGCTGGCATGATTCCATTGGTTTTGGCCAAAGGCATAATAGTTTATATAGCTGAAGACAAGAGATAAGCTTTAGACAGAAGGAGATGGGCAAGATCTTTTCTCCTTTGGTTGACCAGGATATTTTGAACAACACTTTAGAAACTAAGCAAAAGCATCCACCCCATCCATCACAAACAGGACTGCAAAATTAATTTTTGTAATTATTTATATCATGGTTTTGCCTTATAGAGAGGTGGGGTAGGATTCCTCTTAACTAATTTCGAGTGGGGGGTGTCTGCAACAGAGGGGTGGAGATCAGCTGTCTGAACACAGGTTTCTGTAGTATTCTGACTGGCCTTTAGCAGCTGCTCCAAAAAAGTATGGGCCTCCAGTAGTTCCTGTGTCTTACAAGTATGCAGGTAGCTCAGACATTCTAGGGTATCTCAAATGACACTCCATGCCTGCATTTAGGTGCCTGACATAGCCCAGGCGCCTACATTCAGGGCAGTTGTCTAATCTGCTGTTCTAGTCAAAGAAGGTCAAATAAAAATAGTCCATAAAGTCTAGGGAATGAGTCCTCCTATCAATAAGTTCTGCAAAAGGTCAGAAAAATGCCATTCAAGAGCTTGTCTCCTCCCAATAAACACACTACACAGTCAGGTGTAACCATCCCTGCTATAAATACTGTAAGTTCCCACCCTTTCTGCCCAGGACGTTGCCGACTGTACGTACAACAAACAGGGCCTCTGGGATTCCAGCTCATCTCAAGAGTGAAGGAGTTGATGTAGTCTCACACTGGTGAGTCCTTAAAGAAATAATACTTCAGGCTTTGGAATAAAACTCAGGAAATAAAGGCTTAAGTCCTGACTGTCACAGATTTTGTATGAATTCTCTTCAACAGAATATGAGATAATTCATGCACAAAAATTTGAAGTCAAAAGTCTCAAGAAATAATTTTACAGATACACTGGTGTTGTTGGTTTTTGCACACAGCCTTTTTCCTGCTGGGCAACATGGGGAACAGCTGCCAATGAGAGCCCCATTAACTATAAATGAAGCAGAAGAAAGGACAAAGTAGAAATATTTTGTAATTTGAAGTAGCGTGGTTTGTGGCACAGCCTCAGTCAAGGTGGTGTGGCCTCTTCATTCTAGCATTAGGATCAAAATAGGTCCTGAAATACTATGTAGGAGTACAGTCTTCCTTACCTCGTTTGTTTATTAGATGTCATTTTTAAGTTGCCTGGTTTGATTTAAGCACAGTAGATCCTGTCTGCAGGCAGAAATAGGTCCTGATGAAATACTGAGGTCATTTTGTAGCTTTTTCTCTGCAGTGCCAGGATGGTTTCATGGTTGTACTCTCACTTCCCTTTCATACAAGAAAGATTTGGATAATTTGGTCTCCTTGGGATGCCTTCTTGCCTGACTTACCTCCATATACAGGTGTGTCTGAAAGGCTGAGTTGAACTTTTCTTACATGTGAAAACTAAAAGTCAGGCTGCTTCTGTGCAACAGCACCTAAAGACTATTTACTTACAGAATACCTAGGTGCTTAAATGTTATACGTACTTCGAAAGTTTCTGCTTAGCCTCTGGGCCATACCTAGGAAAATGTTTACATGCTTGCATTCCCTGAGACACATAGGAATTAGCCATGCAAGTACTATGATGTATCCATCTAAAGGAGCCATTTCTTTATTGTCCTTCCACGTTTTGTCTCCCTTATGTAGAAATTTGATAACTGTGTTCTCAGGCAATCCACAGGGGAATGAACCACAAGCATCCAAGGCTTAAGTGTAAAGTACTAGAGCTTGAAGGCACAATCCAAACTTGCTGGTCAAGTTGGGTCATCTTGGGACAGACAAGAAAGGAAAACTCACCCCAGGTAGTTTTGTAAGGTAATTGTTTTCTGCACTTGTTTTTCTGCGTGGTTATAATATAACACATCACCCAGCTAGACCTGTTGTTTCAGTGTGACTTCTCTGCACAATAGCAAAATGCACATGATGAGAAATTACAGTTCTTCTCTCTGTCGGCTATGCTTGCTATCAGTGGTCTGGCAGATTAGCAGCGTAACCTTGTACAGCAGAGAAAATACACTGTTAGTGCTTCTTTCTGGGGAAAACAATTGTTTGGAGCAATACCAGCTTGTAAATTTTATGGTTTAAGTGTATGGCTTTATATTGCTATTTGGTGGGAGAAAGAACAGAAAGGGGAGCAGGAGGGTCTCCTCTTACCCCGAAAACACTGAAGAAAAAAGTGTAGAATTTTCAAATGCCATTAAACAAAACATTGGGTATCTGAGGATTCATTGATTACACTGGCTCATTAATCAAAAGGAAATGAGATGTCACCTCAAGAGCATTCTTATATTTTAAGTATTTGTGGTGCTAATCTCACCATCCAAACAAAAGCATGGGGTGGGAAAAAAGAGGAGAAAAATGTTTTTCTGCCATAATAATATAAGGAGTGATTGTTTCCAGCATCAAAACAAGCTTCTGAGATCCTTTACTAAGTCCTGTTCTTCCACACACTTTTATCTACAAGTGAATGTACCCGAGATGAAGAATTGATTTAAATACATGCTTGGACAGAATTAATTGCTGTAGAATACTCTCTGTGAAAATGAGACAAAGGACCCTTGGGCAAGAGGAGAAGCATGAAGAGCTAAGCCTTAATGGAGAACAGAGAAGTTTAACAAAAGATTATAACCAACTTGCCAGACTCAGGCTTTCCAAAATCAAGGGGCAAATCTCAAACATTTTATGATTAAGAAATACAGGGTTCCTTTGCAGTTGCCTGCTCATCTCGGAACTGACAAGGAAGACATCAAGGTCCAAGACATCTGTTCAGGCAGTAAGGTATAGCAGCATCTGGAAATTCAGCAGCTACTGTAACTGGGTGGTGAGGCTTTCTGTGCAATCACTCAGAGCAAGGAAAGTGAGTGAAGAGTGAGCCAGAGGATGAATATGCTGGGTGGAGCCACTAGCCAATTAAAAAACCAAACCCCAAACCACTAAAAACTACAGAAAAAAAAATATTAAAAAATGCCCAAACAAACCCCAAAACCCAACCAAGCAAAACAACAAAACAAGGCATGATATGAATGATTAAATAATAATTTTCTGCAGGCTGGCTAACTGACCAAGGCTAGCTGTCAGCAGTGCCTCCATTCAGGATTCTGCCCGGTCCAGAGGCTTCACACCCAGGCTATGGGAAACTCCATCATTCTGCTAAAATTATATTTCAAAGATGGAGACAGTGGAACAAAAGGTGGCTTTTATAGCCAAACAGCAGGGACACTCAGGTGTAAAGGAGCCACCTCTACTACTTCTCTGTCAGTTTTTGGGGACAGGAAATGTATTTTGATCTGATTATGAATAGGTCCCAGCTGAAGCAGCTCAGAGCGAGAAAGATTTTGTTAATCCACAGAGTGAGGGAAAAAACCCCCGAAATATTTTTTTAAAAAAAGATAGCTGATGCATAGCAAGAGATAAATTCAGAAAAGAAATATTTTGGGTGTGAAATCCAGAGGGTCTTTGAAGTCATGGATTTAAAAGCCAATGAACCTGAAAAGGTAGTCATTGGGAAGGACAAGGAGCCTGGCAGAGGCTAAAGGAATGTAAAAGTCCTACTCCAGAGGTAAAAGGATGTATGAAAGGGAAAAGGGACAGGGCCTAAAAATATGGCAAACCCTCTAAATGAATGTTTCTGTGTAACTCGTCTAAGTGATCATTTTCATGTGCCAAGGCTTGAAATGACCACTACATGCAGCTCTTCTGACTTTTGTGTACCCTATCCCAAATTAATGTGTGGTCTATATCCTGTAATGGGAAAAGTAACCGTTATTTTCCAGAAGAATTTGGAAATACCATATCCCTGAACACAGCCTAAATAAGCCCATTTCTAGAAACAGGGGCAGACCTGCTTGCCTGCCTCTGCTGGTGACACCCACACGGGAGCCACTGATGCACATCAGTGTGCCATGTACGTAAGCATTTGGTGGAATAAACTGTTGCTGCTGGGGGTGGGATCCATCTCTCCTAATTCTACAGAACAGACATCTTCATCTGAGCTGGTTGCCCGAGGCTGCCTTTAGACGTGGTGGAGAGGGAAAGGCACCCTCAGAAGCCACTTCACCTCATCCTAAGGTAGACATATAGAAAGCAAGCTCAGGGCAAGCAGCTCACAGAAACACATCTACATTGTCAATATCTGCTTTTAATCAGATGAATCCCACCTACTCTGTCAGCATCCTCAAAAAGAAGTTCACAAACCAGAGACCCAAGGGGAGATCAGGCATTGCGCCGGTCAGTGGTGCGGGAGGTGCCGTCTCGATGTCTGCAGGATTTGGAGGTGCGGAGTAAGCACGCTGCAGGCTGCCTGTGACATGCAGCGGGTGCGAGGGGCTCTGTAGAAATGGGTCTGTGAAAGGTCACGAGCAAAGCAGGTTTGGATCAGTTAAGGCAGGGAATGTTCAGCAAACAGATAATTATTACATTAATGCTGATGGGACTTAAGCAAGATGTGGGTGCTGACTTGCTCCACACCATGCAGCAGCTGGTTCCAGAATTCCTTGCAGACACATCCAAAACGAGGGATGTTTAGGTACAATGCAATGAGGTTTTATGAATAGCAGGGGAGTCTGCATTAGATAGCATCTTAGCATATCTTCAAGCCCTTAATTTCTATTTGCAAATCTTGTCCCCAAACACCTAAACCACCTAAAATTAATTTTGTTTGAAGAAGTGAAGGCCTTAAAAACTTAAATACTTAGAAATCGCCTATACTAAAATAAGTGATAAGACTTTTTGAAAAGCTTTAAGTCTCTTCTGCTGGTATAAACTTCCCTTCCACATTAAAAAGAGACATTAAGTATGAAAATAGAATGATTTGGGTTGGGGACCCTGTGTAAACAAATATAAATAGGGTAGAATGTTGCTTATGCTGGATCTCACTTCTTTCTAGGTTTAAGATAAGTGTAATTCTGCGGGCAGAGAAAAAAAAAGTGAAGAATCTTCATTTAAAAGAGAGCCACTTTTGAGATGAGTTGAGGTTTATTTTGCTGTCTTTGTTATATTTTTATCAGGAGCATCTCAGATGTTTACCATGCTAATGTCTGAGAGAAAAGGACGAGGAAATAGTGCAAGTGAAATACTGCAAAGTTCATTTTATATGCAGCCATAAAATGGCTCTGCAATATATCCCATCCAGATTGTATCACAGGTATGTATTTGACCTGTATATATGCAGCAGTTTCAGCACTAGAAGAAATAACATAACCAGAGGTGGTTCACAAAAATGTGCTTTTTTACTGAAAGTATAGCTGTTAACAACATAAAAATTTGAACATGAATGCATCGTGCACAGCAAAATAATATGCGTGCCTGTTAAAAAAATATTTGCTGCTATTTCTCTAAGGTGAGTAGGACATGCACAAAAAATAAAGACCTCATGATCTGTAGGTTTTATCTCCCCCTCCAATGTTATTTCCTCACATTTGCTACAGGAATTCTTTCAGTCGCTTGGAAATGAATTTTAGCTTGAGAGTAGATAAGGTTTTACAAATCCTATTTATTTTTTTTTGGCAACTCCTTTGTTTAATTAGCCTATAAATATGCAATTAAACTTTTTTTGCAGCCCAGACTTTTCAACTTCCTGCTGGCACAAGAGGATTAAATACATGAGACTGACTAGGAAGCCACTGTAAATCAAGGTAACCCTGGCATGTCCATTCCTGTGGTCTTCTGCTGTCCCAAGGCAAAAAAGCAGTAGGGATTTTCTGTATTTTTTTCTAATCTGCTCAGTTTCAGTGACAGTGTTAGTGACACTGCAGAGGAAGGGAATGGTTCTGTGGCTGTGTTGTGGCCATGGAGCTCAGGGCTGGGCACCAAGGGGCTGCTGCTGTGCTGCATGAAGGGAGGCTGAGCATTGCCAGATGGATGCTGTGGACCCCTCTGACCACTTTGCCATGTCCATCCCCACATCTGCCAGGGCTCATTTTATGCTTTAGGCACAGAAACTAACTACAGCATTTACAGAGGTGTTCATCTGATCAAACGTCTGGGGTGCAGCACTATTCAAGTTAGTCCCTGAGACTCTTTTTATAATTAGCAGAGGGAAACAAGCAATTTAAGTATTTGAAACATCTGACACCCTACGTCCAAAAAGAGATGCCCAAAATGAGTAAATTCAAATACACTCAAACAAAAAAATAATTTTTAAAAAAGTGTTGTTTCTCTCTGTTGGCTATATAGAGATCGAAAAGTGCCTAGTCCACTCTGCTCATGTGTGCCACAGGTGTTTCACACTCTTGAGGTCTAACTCTCAATGCTACAATTCACAGCTGATGTTTCAGCTGAGCTTCAGACCTCTTTCATACTGTCTCAATTGCTTGGATCGCAACCTATGGCAAACCAAATCTTTCCTTTGCCCGTCTCATCAGCTTCACCAGTGGCAGGAACTTACGTTTTGTGCACCTATGGCCTCTGCAGTGTCACCCTAAGGCAGCTGCACCTCAGCCATTAACTTTGCCTTAACCCCACTCAGATGGGAGATGCCACACATGACTTCACACCTGGATTTTCACATTGTACTTCCTCATGTGTGCAATAATCACCTCCAAAGACAAGAGCTGTAGTTCTCAGCATTGCCATAAGGTTCATGATTTATGTGGTGCACTTTTAAGAAGAGGAGAAGAGAACCTTGGAAAGAATGTGGAGTGTTCATGTGACTCACTGTAAGGGTACAAAGCAGCATCAGCATACATTGGGAATATCATTGTGATATCAGTTATGGATCTGCACTCACATGTTTTGCAGCCTGTCCCTCTCTAGAGCCATCCAACTTGAAACACAACCACCACTATGTTATACAAGCAACTGTATTTGTGTGTTTTCACTGAATATCGCTGCAGAAAAGATGAGTCCCAGTAACACATAAAGTGTTTGTTGTGGCGGCACCACATTTCAGCTGTGGCTTCTATGCACCATGTTTATGTATGTGTAACATATATATAACATATATTAGTGGTGCATGTTAGTTATAACAATCCTTGTAATAACATAAGCTTGAGAACTGTTATAAGCCATAGCTTTAGGATTATATCAGCTGTGTCTCTGACTCCAGCTTTGTCCTTCCACATGCCTTCTTTCTAAGACAATGTCATCACTTTGGCATACATTTCCCCTGGAGATGTGGTCCCCTGTGGGGGCATCAGCGTTTGCTTCAGAAATTCTTTTTCTCAGTTTCTTTGTGTTCGCATGTTTATATGTTTGACTTTGTGTTACTTGCCTGTGACTAGCAAGTTAGGAAAGTTAAATGTATTTTGACAGTCACATCTGAGCATAGGATTGTCTCATGTGCTTAGGAATATGTTTTTATATGTTATGTATAGGGAATTGTAACTCGGTGTTTGTAATAAATCTGCCAGGTCTTTTGCAAGCACTTGGTGCCAGTTTTTCTCTTTCTCTAGTTGAGCTATATCAAGACCCACGATGCTGGAACCAGAGGGAAGTGCCTTTTCTCTGCAGACCTCCTCAAGCCTTTTTATTCATTAGCATGCACAGGTTTCCTTCAGGTCTGCCTAGACTGAAGTAAAGAAAGTTAGTTGCAAGCTATGAAACCAACTAAGCCAACTCCATCTTTCTACTGTAGTGCAAAAAAAAGACATATATTGATCAGGCTGGTGCCATAATTTAGACATTTCACTTCTCATTCTCCTCTTCTGCTCTCATAAAAGCAATTCAGGAAATATGAAACAGAGACAGAAGGAAAAAGGTCTTTTTTATGGCTAGGGTAACATCTCTGACACAATGTTTAGAAGTATGGCCAGAAAAGTGGGGGCATTGGGAATGAAATAGCAAGTCCAAAGAATGAATGTTCTTTTGTGCAGGGTCAGCAAAGTATTTCTGCACTGCATTAATGCACTGGGTGCCTTGCAGTGCCCATCTCCACCACTCTGGATTTGGAGATCTGAGCCTACTCCCTTCCAGTTGCCACACCAAGGAGGAATGACTTCTGTGAAATCAGAGCAGCACAGCAGTGATAGAATCAGAACTGGCCTCAAGATGCAACAACCCAACACCTTGTACCACCTTTCCAGCTGTCGTGGTTTAACCCCAACTGGCAACCAAGCACCACGCAGCCACTTGCTCACTCCCTGCCACCCGGAGGGGTCAGGAGGAGAATTGGAAAGGAATGTAAAACTTGAGGGTTGAGATAAGAACAGTTTAGTAATTTAAACAGAATAAAAAGGTAAGAACAACAATAACAATAACAATAACAATAACAATAACAATAACAATAACAATAACAATAACAATAACAATAATAACAACAACAATAATAATAACAACAACAATAACAATAACAATAATAATAATAATAATAATAACAACAACAACAACAGTTATAATGGAAAGGTGGGGAAAATTATAAAATCCAAAGGAAAAGGGAGAAAAGTAAAAAAGTGTTGCACAGTACAACTGCTCACCACCCACTGACCGATGCCCAGCCAGTCCTTGAACAACAATCCCCCTTACCTCAGCTAGCCCCCCAAGTTTATATACCAAGCATGATGCCCCATGGTATGGGATATCTCTTTGGCTGCTTCAGGTCAGCTGTCCTGGCTGTCCCCCCTCCCAGTTACTTGTGCCCCTCCAGCCCTCTCGCTAGCAGGGCCCAAGAAATTTAAAAGTCCTGGACATAGTATAAACATTAGCTGTCAACAACTAGAAGCATCAGCGCGTTATCAACATTGCTCTAACATCACAGCCAAAACACAGCACTGTACTAACTACTAAGAAGAAAGTTAACTCCATCCCAGCCGAAACCAGGACACCTGCCTTGAAAGACTGTTGTAACAGGTGGAGCCCAACAATATAGACTAAATGAATTCAATGGACTTTTAAAAGGATAGTTCACAGACTAAGGGAATGATATCTTTGTGTTTATATTAAAAGACAGGAAAGATGATGATGTATTGGAAAACGTAGCATGACATACATGGTAAGGAATGAGGGGTGGATACTGTCCTGGTTTCCGCTGGAACAGAGTTAATTTCTTCTTAGTAGCCTGTGCAGTGCTGTGGTTTGGATGTGGTGTGAGAACAGTGTTGATAGCACACTGATGGTTTTGGTTGTTGCTAAGTAATGTTTATGTTAAGTCAAGGGTTCTTTGGTTTCTCAGGCCCTGCCAGCGAGAGGGCTGGAGGGGCACAAGAAGCTGGGAGGGGACACGGACAGTACAACCAACCTGACCTAGCCAAAGGGGTATTCCATACTGTAGAATGTCATGCCCAGTATATAAACTGGGGGGAAGGCTGGCTGGGAGCTGCCGATCCCTACTTGGGGACTGGCTACAAGGCTTTCTACAGTAAGCCTTGGCGGCCAGATCGGAATTGATGAAGTAAACTTGTGTTGCTGGAGTGATCAAAGAGGTGGCTGGAAGCGTGCTTTGAGATTCCACAAAACTGACCTTTTACATTCTGGCATCTAGCTCACACTTGTACCAGATACTTCAGTTGTCATGCAAATAGTCACAAGTATCTCTGCCTTCACAAATAGTTGGGCAGCTCATCTTCAGCATAGATTATTTACATTTTCCTGTCTTACATAGTGGATTGCCTGTTGGTCTTAGAAATAGGATTCAGGCAATTGCTTTATGGTATATAAAGTCTTCAGTGTCATATATTAAACAGAAAAAGGTTTTGAAGTGCAATGTGCAAAAAAGCATAAAGGCAAATAGCAATTTTTTTTTTCTTTACTACATCAAAAGAAAGGTGCCAGAGTTAATGGGTCAATAAACAGTCCAGGTATAGAAGAAGCACTGAAGGGTGTCAAGACTATAACAGAAAACACAAATGAATTTTTTGCATTGGTGTTCACTGTAGCCTTTCTTTACAAGTGATGAGCCTGAGGAACTGTCTCAAATCTAGTTGTCAGGAGCAGGGATAGATAACAAAATGGTAAAATGAACAACAAAAATTTGCCAGACCCAAGTGATAAAGGAATTCAGATATGAATCTGCTGACCTGTGGTCTGTAACCTGTTTCTTAAATCAGCTCTGTTACCAAAGAATAGACTATGTCAGCTGTTGTTTAAAACATTTTAGGGGTGATCTGGAGAAATACAGACAAATTTGTCACACCAGAAAATTGCTGAGAAGGCTATGGCAAGGAATTGTGTTAACTAATGTGTGGAAAAATCTATTTGGAATATGTTCTTGATACAGAGAAAGCCGTGCTGCACATAGCTGCGAGAACACTTTGGAGTCCATAAGCAAATAGATACAGGTGACCTATATTTGGATCTTTGCAACATTTTTGTCAAATTTCCTCATAAAATGACTCTCAAGGAAACTTAGACAAGACAAGAGGAGGTAGAAGGTGCCTGAAAATCAAGAAGCAAAGGGTAGGGATGAATGTTCATTGTTCGTTATGAAGAAAGACCCTCCCAGTGAGTTCCCCAAATGTCTGTTCTGGGATCTATAATGCTTAACATAGCCTGGAAAGATCTGGAAAATGATTGACTAACAAGACATGAGACTGTTACTCATGTAGAGAGATATTCAGAAGAGTAAAAAGTAAAACTAATAAAATTGCGGATCAAAGTCACTGTCAATGAATATGAAACACTGCAGATGAGACAAAAAACAACTCAGGCTATGCATATGATGCAATGGACTCTAAATTATTACCGCTTAGGATAGGTCTTTAAAAATGCCAGCTCAGCTGTCAAAATGACAAAGATATGTTAGGAATTATTAGGAAGGAACAGCAAAAAAACAAAGGAAACCAGCATAATCATTATGACTCTGTAATAAAACAGGTATTTCTCCCACACTTTGAGGGCTCCAAGTGGTGGTCTGCTGACCTTAGAAAAAGGTACTGTGAAGCTAAAAAGGGAATAGAAAAGAGCAAAAATGGTCAGAAGCAAATCATGAGAAGGGAAAACTAAGGAGCGTAGAATTTTTAGCTTTCATGCAGAGGAGGGATATGGCAAATGTCTAAAGCCATGAACAGTGTGAAGAGGATGAGGAAGGAAAAAGTATATGTGGTTGCTCAGAATAAAGTAAATCAGAGTTCTCACTGGGGCAGGCTTAAAATGCAAAAAATAGAAGTGCTTTTCAGACTGCCTAATTTGGCGAGGGAATTCCCACAGCAGGGTTTTGTAAAGGCAAACAGAAAAACAGGATCAGAAGAAGATTAAATTCCCTAAAGCACAGGTTACTGGAAGCCATAACTGGTATATCAAGAGAAAAATTTTGGTTTGTCCAGTCCCTGTGTTTTTCTAAACATTTGCTACTGACCATGACTAGACAGAAATACTGCCCTGGACGGGTATTTGTGTGATCCCATAATACTGTCCTTAAAGCCATTTCCGTTCCCAGGCCAGGCTCTGATAACTGTCACTACATGAGGTGCTTCTTCCACAGGAGAAGCAAGCTATCAAGGCACAATCCATCAAGAAGCTTGTGGGAAAATCAGCTTGGAATTGGAGAAAAATTGGGTCCTAATAGAAGCGTAGTATTACAGAAAGCTTTTTAGGGTAAAATACAGCTATCGCCTTCAGGA
>JAVJGJ010000057.1:70465846-70482560 GCA_035590215.1 Microhierax caerulescens | reverse complement strand
TGATTAATGTGAGTCATTGTTATCTCTTACGCTCATTAGAAAAATATTTAGATTCTATCAGAGTAAAGGATTCAGTGTTTGGTGAAGAAAATAATGTTGATTTGGAAAGAAAATAGCATGTAAGTAAAAGAAAGAGCTATTGCTAGTGAAAACAGGTTGATGAGAAAAGAATTGAGAATGGCAGAAATGTCCATTTTTCCCTGATAATTTTTTCTCTATCAATGGGCTGTTCTGCTAAGATCAATAAAACCTCCCAGAATTACTCAGGTGCTTCCTAAGCTGATTATTGAAAAGAAAACCGACGAATTCAAAACCTTTCCAGACTAAACAGTTACTGGTAGCACTTCACCCTTGTTCGCTGTTCTTCACTACAGCTCGGTCTTCTCTAGCAAAGCTACATGGAGACAGCAGCCTCGGCTAAACCTCAGGCTGGTGGGTATTTCTTCACTGAGGAGGTTCGCTATGGTCTTCTGCTGGGCCATGCTCAGCCTCCCCTTGGTGCCAGGGCCACTTTGCTTCCCTTCTGCTGAGTGGGAGGAAAGGACCTTTGCACTGCCTGGTGGCCAGAGAGAGGTGCAGACTTTTTCATGCCCGTGGTCCTCATTGCTGACTGTCAGCTATGCTCTAGGGCCTGAAGCTCCTGCTCTGTCTAATCCTCCCATTTCACTGCAGAACCCAGGCGACACAGCTTAACAACATCCTTCAGATGCTTCTCAGCCACTTGCCTCCCTGAAATATTTCTAAGAGCCTCCAGACTACGGACAGGTTGTCAGCCAAGGTACTCTCTGCCTCCCATGCCTTCAGGAGCTGGTCCTCTGGCTTCTAACACCCATGCTGACTTTTTCAGAGTGACAGCAGACAGGAATACCTGAAGCTACAAAACAGGCTTATTTTTCTCAGCTCAAACACATTCCTCTGGAGTAAAATGACAATACACTGGAGGACCTTTGGGCCTGTAGAGAGTACAATATGGTCTGGATCTGTGCCTGGCACGTAGGCAGTTGTGTCCTCGCTCTTGCCCACAAGCCTCCTGCTGCCTGTAGTGCTGGGAACCTTGTGCCCTGAGCCCTTGGGGTCATGTGTCACTCCAGCCCAACCAAGTGTGGGGAGAGCAACTGTAAAAGCTCAGCTGATTGCACAACTATGCTAATTGTTTTGCCTTTAGGTCTGAACTTTGTATCATTTAGCCACCCTGCAAACTCCTTGCGGTTAATCAAATAGTTGCATTTCATCTCAGACACATCAGACTTATATCACATAAAACCTTTTTCTAAGCAAGCAAAGTCCTTTCTACTTCTAATCAAACACATGCATTTATATTGAATCCTTCTGTTTGTGATTAATACCAACAGCAAAGGTAATATTTAATATGCCTCACATACCTCCTAAAGACCAAAACTGCCTTGGTGTCCGGAAGAACAAGCGGTCTCTTCCCACTGCTGCCTCTGTGAGATAATCTCCCTCTCGCCAAGCTAGAAGGAGCTTGTCGACTTTAGAGGCAGGGGGTACCTGTAGCGATCTGTTGCGCTTCCCACCACTTCTGTGACTACCCAGGAACTGGAACTTGGTTTGGTCATTTCACTCCATAACCTCATTCTTTGTTCAAATCAAGGAAAAGAAGCATCTGAGGGTGGGATTTATCTCAGCAGACATAGTGTGAAGACAGAGACAGCCACAATGTGGAGGTCTACATCTTTGGAAAATCATTTTTCGTGATAAAAAGAAGAATTACACTTTAAGGAGTGATTCAACTGACCTGTTTAAGACATGTACTATAACCATGTCCAAAAAATGTGCTGTTTTTTTCTATAAACTGACTATGAAGGGACCTTTGAATAAGCAGATGTGTAGGAACATATAAACTGACTTAAAAGAATCTGACCTGAATGTCTAAGTTAGGACTCCAACAGACCAGGCTCAGTTTTATCTGTGTTTCTTGCATGATTAAAAATTTAGTCATAATTTTAGTTGGACCCTGCTCCGTGACTCGCCTCAAACAAAACGCCATGTCAGCGAGAGAGGAAAACCTGGTGCTGATTTTTTCTCTGGTCCTTGCCAGGTTGTCCACCCTCATTTATTTCCACAGGAGTCTGCTCTGCATCTCTTCCAAAAAGGAAATCTCTGCAACACAAGGCCCTTGGTAGGAGGAAAGCTAAATGTGTCTGAGACCCTAAAATACCATCTTTTTTATTTGGAGTTAAGTTTATCTTCCAAAGTGAATTTTCTCTCTGGTATTCAGAGTTTGCCTTTCAAATGAGATTTGACTTTGTCGCCACACATGAAAGCAACAACTTAGGCTGACGATGATTTTTTGCTATCTGAACCTGTAAGAGATGCGAAGTTTTTTAAAAAACTTGTCATCAAAGGACATTACCAAAAGGATTATTCTATATATGCATTGTTACACTTGTGCTTCCTGGAGTATACACAGATGACATCTGTTAGAGACTGAGTACTGACAGACACAGGCTACAGAGACCTTTGTTTTAACCCAGTTCAAAGGTTCTTAAGTTCTTGGCACTAAACTGTTAGACTTGAATTAATACAGGGATGTCCTTCTGCTTGCTTTGTAGGAGAGATCCAGCTGGCAGGTTGGTAGAGCCCCTATGCCTTTAAAGTCAGTAGACCTGTGAATTAGCTATTCATAATCTTCAGGGATGCCAAATTAAAACAGTGCTAAAGTGCGGGGGAAAGTATTATTAGAAAACCTGCCAACATTCAAGTCTAGATTCACTGTTCATCTCAATCTTGTTGATTTCTAAGATTTGCATTTCAGACCTTTCTGAAAATAAAACACTGAGGTTTCTTCCAATCACCTTGTAGTGTCAACACCCTGGTCTAATATTAAAGTATTCAAATATGCAAAGTCTTCTCAGTTTACATACCATGCATATGTGATAACTTTCATGTTAGTTATAATAAGGATTGAACCAACAATTTCCTAAGGCAAAACCTTAACATTCTTAAACCAAAACACTGCTTCCTGTTCATGAAGCTGAATTAGGTTCAGAGCTTCTGTGGTTTGAGTGTGGAGGAGGTTACACTGCACAAATTAAAGCAAATACACTTCCTTCCAAGTGATGCTGTCAGAAAGTGACTTCTGCTAGACTCAAGGTTTTCATGTAGAGGCGTTTGCAGTTTCATAAACACCTGCTCTTCCTCCTCAAGTCAAAAGTCCCTGAGACCTTGGGTCCCCTGATTACCTTTCTGAGCACAGATTCCCTGACAGGGTTCACCAGAGTTTAGTTTAGTTTAAATTCAGTGACTGGTGGGTTGAGTTCTTTCTTTTCTTTCTTTAGCCTTTGCTGTCTTCTGTTAAAAGCTGTCATGCATTTGAAACTCTCTGATAAAAGGCTAGATTGTACCCCTTCTGCATAAAACAGCGTGAATTTGAGTCTTATAGCCCCCAGGAGTGGATTCTCATGATTTCTCTCATGTACTCCTTTCTCCTCCTCAAAAGTACCTTTTATTCCTTCTCCCCTGCTGCAGTTTTCAGTGTCTCTCATTCTAAGCTTGCTCAGTTAGAGCTAGGGGAAGCCTCTACTGGGGCTCTCAAAGCTTCCCAGAGATTCCCATGTACCAGGATCTTGCAGAGATTTCCCCACCCACTTGATTTGCTCCTCTCTTTCAGCTGACTTCAAGCCCCCAATGACAGGACTATTGACAGGATCAGGACGAGACCATTATAACATCCATCATCTGTTTGATGGGTCTTTAAGGCAGTCAGAAATGGAATCGCTTCCCTGGCATGATTTGGGTTAATATGATTCATTCCTTTACATATTCAAATTGTTGTAGTTATTAGTTCAAGATGATCCTTCTGATTTTGAGTGGCATAACCAGGTAATAGCAACAATTACAAGTACATTCCCCTGCTGAACCTCAAGGTGATGCACAATCTGCATTGCTCAGTCCTTACAGCCCAAGCTGTATTTCTGCTTTGGGGTTGAGGGATTTGGGGAAATTTTTCCCCTTGTCACCACTTCATGGTCTATAATCCCTCCTGCACACACCCTCCCATCAATATTTCTTAATGGGGCATAGGATTAGTTACAATACAGGCAGGGACTGCACGTAGCCCTGCCCTGCTAGTACTGGTCCCCAGCACTAACCTGTCAGGATGATGCTGTTGCACTAGTGGTTTTGATGATCTGGTTTTCCTTCTCTAGGACAGCGTGACAAAAATTGGACTTCAATATTAGCATACTCTTGCTCTGTTAGGAATGCCCATTTTTGGTTATGTCTTTACAGCTGAAAATGTCTCTCCAGCACGAAACTGAAGGATCTCCACTGATTTTCAATGAATAGCTTTTGAGTTACAGCACCATAAACATCAGGGAAGCAGACCAAGTCATCCTTTTGTAGCATTTGAATTTGCAAATTAGCTAGCACTAACTTTCTTCTGGTCATATATGCAGCCAAATAGACTAAGGGAGTTGCTTTCATAGAGAAACCTTTGCTTACATCTCATCAGGCTGTGTATTTACTGCTTAAATCAGTCAAAAAGTACTTATAGAACCAGGAAATTACTCTTCTTATGACTCCTATATTACTAGGTCCAAACTGTTCTTAAACTGCTTCAGTCTAGAGCTAACATATTTTTAAAATAAATCCCAGCTGTCAATGGATGACTAGAGGTACAGAACTTATGTCTGAAAATTGTTCAGTTCTAATGTCATGTCATGTTAAAAAAAAAAAAATAAAAAATGTGATATTAGGCTAGACATTTCATAATACTGGACATCTGTTTTTGACAAATATGTCACATTCAAGCAAAACGACTCAAGGAGAATATTAAGGAGGTTACTGATCTTTCTAGAAAGAGAAGAGCACAACAAATTGAAAGAGTTAAGGCCGTGTTTCCCACAAGTAAGATGAAGAAGCAGCTAAAGATTAAGATGACATCAAAGACTGTAATTTCATAAAGTTTTATACATAGCTTGTATCACATCTAAGATCTGCAGTTTCAGTGCCCCCCTCCATGATTTATTCAAAGGTGTGGATTTTGCACAATTGTTCCCACAGACCATAGGTTTTATCTGGCCAATTGACAGTCTTTTTCCTGGATGATTGTTTGGTTTGGTTCGGTTCTGAAAGTTGAGAAATACCACAGATATTAAGTAGAGCAAACAACCTTTGATCTCCGGTCCACCTGCTAGTTCTCCATGGGGTATTCAACATAAATTGCCACAGAAACGAGCAGCAGCTCAACATGCAGCAAGTGAGGAATACGGACAATGCTGAGGAGAAAACATTTTCTATTTCTGTGAACTATTTTTAGCTCACAGACTGTTATTCCACCGAGTAAACTCAAGTCAGGTAAAAGAAAATGCACTTTGCAGGCTCATCCGCATAGAGCACTGGATCAGTCAGGATTCTCAATGCCTTTAATGTGCCCATATTTTTAACATTTGGCTGACAATGTGTCTGGCAGATTGCTGTGGCAAATCCAGAACTTCTCCTGTAGACCAGTCATCCTGCTGTATAATAAAATACCCCCAAAATTTACATTGTGCTAAAATATATGTCCTGATGATCATCTAAAAACAGCCAGCTAGCCACTTGCAGAGGCCCTTGCGACGTCTATATTGTTGCAATAAAAACGGCAGTCGGCACTTTCCCCTTCCTAACTGCCTCTTGCCAGCCTCCCGGTTTCTCTCCCCTGTCATCAAGGGTGATGATAAGATTTCAGGTCTCCCATTTCTGAGAGCAAAGGGCCATGACTCATGCATCAAGTTGGAGATTTAGACCACAGTCTAATACCACCAATTCCCAGTGATCAATTTAGCAAGTTTGACTTTGGTTCAGCACTTTCTATTCCGCTTTCTCAGAGCAATGACAGTGCCATGGGCATTGACAGTGTCAGTGACTGTTGCCATCTAGCTACTCTGCACTTCAGTTGTTCTCAATACAAGTGTAGGTGGCCCTCCATTAACAAAGATGTTTCTTGTAAAAAAAAAAAAAAAAAAAAAAAAAAGGCACAGGGATCTCAATCCCTTTTCTTTTGTGTCAAGTTCAAAAGTATTCCTTTTGCACCAGTGATTTTCACTCTTTTTCTCATTGCTAAACCCTTCCTATTTCCCGCTCTGGATGCAGATTCTGCTGTTAAGTGTATTGTCATTAGGGTTTCTTTGCTGAGACCAATAGAAAAGTATGGATGCTGGGAAATTAATCTTGGACCCATGCAGATTCACAGACCACAGGTAGAAAACTGCAATTTTACTTTTATCAAGAAATAGCATTGTAAAAAAAAACCCCAAAAGCAACAAAACAATGACCCAAATCCTTACCTTAAAAGCAATGTCTGGGCTACCAAATCACAAGCTGAAAAACAGTGTTTCAGACAGATTTCTGGCTAAAGGCTTTGGAAGAACAGACAATTATATGGATTAATTTTTTCTTTGCCTAAGTGCTTTTCCACAGTACTTTCTCCTACATTATCCCATCAAAGTGTGATTTTGCACTCTTGGCTCCCTAGGAATGCACCTCTAACTAGGATTTACCCGATTCATTTTCATGCTATCATTCCAAAAAAACATCACTACTGTATATGCTAAAATATATTAAAAACATATCTCTCCATGATGACAAACACTGTGTTCTTGGTTCAGCATGTAGCTCTCATCATTTTCCTGTCACCCTGGCAGCTACATCTCCACAATGCCTGTGTCCTGACATCTAAGATATTTGTTTGTGCTTGCTGGGTGGGATGTCTTATGCATTTGTTCAGTTGATGTTCCAAAGATGGTGCCCAGCTCTCATTCTCTTCTTTCATTACTGGGCAAAATAAAGCAGATTTCCCTTTTCATATCAGTGTGACTACTTCCCATGTTACTTTTTGTCACATCTCTTCAACCCGTTGAAGTGGAACAACAAACTGTTCATCAGAGAGCAAGGCTTCCCCGGTTTCTTTGCCTGCTTGAAGATTTGTGGCAGCTATTCTCAAACCCATCTATGATATTAACTCATGTGGGTAACGTCCCCTTAGGCTCATGCAGGTACACAAAATGTTTACAAAGATGATATATAGGGTGTTAAGCATCCTGAGCATCTGGTACAACTTTGTAGCTCTGCTTCCAACACTTCACATCTGGCAGAGACTTTCCAGTGCATCTAGAGAAGTCCATGAGCTGCCTCTGTGTTATTAAACAAATAGAAATTATCATACCTCTTTTTTTGGAATATCAGAAACCACAAATAGTTCTGCTAATTTTAGTCATACTATAGCGAACTTAGACAATTTTAAAAAAAATGTCCTTAAGAAGGAGGAAGCTCCGAAGTGTATCTGTTGGAAGAGTTAGACACTCTGTCTATGTAAAACTAGATTAATTAGTTTTCTACAGTTAAGGGAGAGGCAGGGTCTGCAGCTCCCGCCTGCCCACCCCCCCACCCCCCCTTTTAAACATTTTTCCTGCTTTGGGATTGGGCTAAGTCTATCTCCCTTGAAGTGTCTGCCTCTCTGCACCGATGAGAGAGTGAGCTCTGTTGATATACATGGCTAGGCTGCAGTTCTTTAAGTGATTAAAATTAAATAGGATTAAATTCACCCTTTTTGCTTATTTTTTTCACCTGTTCTAACAACTGGGAATAATTTGCCTAACCTTCTTTTTTCTCAGTAACAGTTTGGAGGCATTAATTTTTATTACTCCTAAGTTTCAGATTTTTTAGCACAAACTACAATGTATATTACCAGTGGAAATATTATGATATAGTAGGGGCTTCAACAAATGCTTCAGTTGTTTTTATACCCGTTATTGCTGTGCCATCTTAATGCTATTTTCTGCAGGCTCCCGTGTTATTAACCTGCATTCATCATTTATATACTTCTCCCGAGGCTTGTTGTAATACCCTATAACAGAAGATAAACAAATTACAGATACAGGAATTAATTGTTGCCTCATTGCAGCACTCCAATCAAGGGATTTTAGGAGCATTGGTTGAAGGAGCCCATAGGCCACACTGATGGGAATGGTAGGAAGAAGGGTTGAACTGACCTGAAGAAAACACACAGAATAGAGCAGATATGAAAATGGAAGCCAGGGAAAGTGAAAAAATGACTGCAGACCTCCAAGGAACAAGGCTTTGCAAACCAGATGTTAAATACTCCTTTGCAGCAAGGTTTGCTCCCCACTCCTCGCACAGCCATGTCACCTCAGCTGACACCTCGTTACACAGCTTTGCCTCTCCTTTCTCTTTATTTCCCTGCCCACTTAGGACAAGCCATAGAAATCCCCGCTCTCTCCGAAGGGAGAGGGCTCGAAGTGGCTCGGCCCTTCCTGGCAGACCTTTGCTGGCCCCTGGCCCCGGCCCCATGTCCACCCCAGGCCAGCTGCCCGAGGCTTGGCAATGCAGCCCTGGAGGAGGGCAAGGGGAGCGTGGGGAAAAGGAAGAAGGAGCACAGTGCCGAAACGGAAGACGGTGTTAAAAGAACCGTAGAGAGAGCGAGGAGGGACAGAAGGGCAATGTGAGTTCAGAGGAATGTGAGGGCACATCAAAATGACTGTGTATATTAAAGAAACATATGGTGCCTTGAACCACAGGGGAACTCTGTTGTGCCACAGTGGGTAATGACAAAGAGTAACAGACTGTCCCTTTCCCTGAATATCATGTGGCTGAAATGGATAAAATACATCAGAGGAGAGGTGACACTGGCCCAGTGTCCAACGGGAGTTCTGCATGCCAGCCACTGACAGCACCCCATCAGCTGTGCCAGTAGCGAGGCAGCTCTGCCCTCCGGGAGCACAGCAAGGCAGGGAAAACCCCAGGGAATGGGAGACAGAAAACTCTGATGAGGCAGAGAGTATGAAAAGGGCAAGGGAAGGATGCAAAGTTTCGCTCCAGAGAGAGTCAGGTTTGCTAGCCTGTCCTCAGGTTTACACCGAGTCTGTGAGAGGGTGAGAGGATGACTGAGTTCTTTGCTTGGAGCAAAAATAGCAACTGTGAAAGAAATGGGAAAGAGACAAGCAGACACAAAAGAGAAGAAAGCTGGGGAAGAAAGGAAAAGAACATGAAAGCACTAACCTCAAAACCAAGGCAGACATGCCAGCCATATTAATTTCCAGTGCAAATGCCCTTCCTCCACTGCAGCTCAATGAGGGATCTGACCACAGTTGAGATGTGGGGGGTTTAATAATAATAACAACAACAAAGCCAATGCCAAGAAGTAAAAGTAAAAGGCTCAACTCAATTCTGCAGGAGGAACATAAGGAGGAGCTTTGTATGGAGGTGAATGTGTTCTTCTCTGTCTAAGGAAGAGATTTGTGGGTGGTTTCCAGCAATTCCAGTGGTGGAGCTGATAATCCAAAAAAACAATTTATTCTGTTATGTTCTGTCGTTATTTTTTAGCCACAGCTATCAATCACACTGCTTTTCAGAGAAGTGTCAGTATCTCTGCCCTGTGCAGGCAGCACAGAGATGGGAAACAAATTGCCCATAGGCAGCCAGTATCAGCAAGGACCCCATCAACAGGGTCCCAGCCTGGCCCGTGACTGCACTGTGTCTCCTCTGTGAGGGCTGGGGCAGCCCTGATGCTGATCTGCTGGTGTGACAGTCAGGAAAAGTACCGCACCTTGTACAAAACTGCGGGGTAGGCTCCCATTTGCCTTGTCTTCTGCGCAGACAAAGGACAGGGGTCATTCCCGTGCCAGCAGACTGAAGCAGATTATGGGCATCTACACTAGGAATAGGCACTGGTCTAACTAACTGCACAGGTGGAAGTCGGGTTTGTCCGCTTGGATACAGCCATTCAGCATATGACTTGGAAGAAGCATTTTACACTGTGGACAACGATATCTAAAGTCTGAAATAGGTACCTCTGTTAAATTTTTGTCCTGTAAATAGAAATTAAATCCACACATAATAGCAGCAACAACAATACCTGGAAATTAGGAGGATGTTTTCCCCAACTTGTAAAAACATAACCCCTACAAACTCTTGTACCTTCCCTATGCAGCATCTGGTGCCGGCCACTCTCTGCCACAAGATGTGGGACTAGATCGGACTTGGGTGCAGTCCAGCCTGCAAATGTCTGTGTTCCTATATAAGTTGTGAAGTATTCTCACATTCTGCTTCTCAGCCTGTATAGAAAAGCCCAAATAAAGCATAATCTTCTCCTTTGAGAAATCTCACATTACACACTTTCTTATATTCTGAAGCAAAATTCCTTTCAATGCTCTCTTCAAAGCACTTGTACTTCCAACAATGGTTTTGTAATGTGCTTATCAAGGCTTCACTTTCCCAGTGGAGAGCTGGAGTTAATTACTACAGTCACAGAGTGTTTGCAGCAGTGGTTCTTAAACACCCTGCCATCCTCAAAAGTGTCTGCTTGGATCGTTCTTGAAATGAGCACCTAAAATAACAGAGAGGGTAGAGGTGCTCCAGTTGCTTTGCAGGTTTTAGTATGGGATCATTTATCACCTTTCCTACTTCAAATTTGCAGTTTATTAAACTAGAGACACAGAAACAAGAGATGAAAACACAGATTTTGGATCTGAAGTCCGTCATCCCATGGAAAACATTTATTTTTGTGCTATAAATGGAGGACAGATGAAGAAAATGTATTTGTTTAGAAACCAGAGGGGCCAGGTTGGTGTGTGGATGAAATTGTTCATCTTCATTATCTCTAAATTCAGATCAGTGTTCTTCTAATATACTTTTTGCAGTTACAGAAGGGCTTGTGTCTTTTATGACACACACATAGCTTGCTTTGCAGAAGGGAAATGTCTATGTTCCTTGACTGGCACTGTTTCAAACAAACTACGTAACAAATGAGCAGTATGAATGTTTCATTGTGGAAAAATGCACTGTCCCAGGGCTCCAGCAGGCAAAATCCAGAATCTGAACCACAACATGTAAAGAGCTAATGGGAACAGATCTGACTGGTTATCTTTGAGTGTCAGGCACAGAGCTGCTGTCTTGTATAAGAAGCTGGTAGGTAGTGGAGCCAACCCTGCAAACAGTGGTGAGCAGCCTGAGCTTCCAGGTAGTTCTGTGGGAATAATGAGGGAAAAATCAAATCTACATAACCAATAGTCTTAAGTGGAAAAAACTTTAGGGGGATCCTTAAACTGTGGATTTCCAGAATCTGGGAACTTTATTAGGAAAAAAAAAAAAAATAGATCAAAGTGTTCCCCTGTTCTTGTATTTTGTGTGCTTCCATGTCATTTAAGGAATTACATAACATACAGAGGAAGCGAACAAAGAAAAACAACCAAGCCTCTAAATCTATGTAACAAGACACAGCAAAGAAAGCAATCAGCCAGATTCATCATCTTCAGTTTGTCCAACTTACACCTGCTGTAGAGCTCACCCCTGCAGGAAAACACCTGGCAGCTCTTGTCCAGTCACATCAGGTATTACATTCCCTCTCAGACCACCAGTGGCCAATACATTGATTTTACAATCAATCCTAAAGTAACATCTTTAACACCATGCTGGATTATTGCCCCAGCTCTGACTCAGGCAACATTGCCTCCAACTCTTGTGCTTTCCTTGGAGACCTCTCCATCAAACCACTGACCAAGTTCAACCTCCTTTAGCTTTATGACAAGCTAATAAATCACAGCTGCAGGCAAGTGGGATGTCTGTGTTATTGTTGTTTAGCAGGAAGGCTGCCATGCAGTGCCAGCAGAGCTTCCCACTTTGCTTGCTGCAAGCAGTGAAGTATGTCCAAATTGTACCCTGGGGTCGATAGACAGAGTCCCTCTGCATGCCTACAAGCCAGGAGGTGATGGGGAAGGGATACAAGCAACCAGGCCATAGCTGCAGTAACATTAACCTGGATGGTTAATTCACATCAACCTGGATGCCACAGACTTCTCACATGGGCCATAGGACTCTACACAGGTAAACCCTTGTCTCAGGTGTTGTAACCTCTCTCCTGCCCTGTGATCTTCCAGGCTGGAGGTACACAAACAGTGAAGCCCAGTGTCCAATGGCACTGCACTGCAGCAAGGTGACAAGCCCCGTGAAACAGTCCCCATGTCTGAGGATGCTACAGCAGGTGTATCTGCTGCCCACCCCAGCAGCCTCTCCTCTCCCACCTAACCCAGTACGCACTGCACTCCTCCCAGCACCTGTCAGACCATCACACTCTTGTTCAGAAAGAAGAAACATTGGACATCCAGTGCCAAACACCGGAGGAGTCATTGGGTGGCTTTCAAATGAGTCAGGGGGGGATTTCTGCAGCAGATAAGTATCAGAGAGCAGAGCTCTGCCCCACAGCTGCTTCGCAGCCAGGCTGGGGCCTGGGTCTCCGGCTGGCGGACCCCTCCCGGACACCAGCTCCCTGCTGAAAGGAGGAATCCTCTCCCAGGCACTTGCAGCCAGCCTACAGCTGCTGCCACGGTTCCGAGGGAAATCCGGCCCTCTGCTGCCGGCAGCAATTCGTGCACATTTGCAGGTGTGACACATATGCTTAACGTGACCTCTGGGAAGGCAAAAGCATTGCCTCGAAAGTGTGTCAGTGATACCACTTAGCATTTTCTACTTCAAAGTGTTCTACCAACATTAATGAAGTGAGCTTAAAAAATAACAGCTGAAAACACCGTAATAACATGAAAATAATGCCCTGGAACAAGTGTATGAGCAAGAAGGCAAGAAAGCCATTATAAAATTAGGACTTTTTTTTTTTTTTTCTTCTTTAATGAGCTGGGTTTGCCCAATCTATTTTAAATGTAACTCATCTGTTCAGCTGAAACCCTCCAGCCATTTCTGGATAATACTATGCTGTGGAGTTTAGCAACCAGGGATGTAAAATTTCTGTTCCCCTGACTCTCGTGGCCTGGAATAATGTTGTACTCAATTTAGGAAGATGTTAAATTGCTTCACTTATCATGCGAGACTATTTTTTGAGATACATGTAAATGTATGGTACAGAGCCCCTCAAAGAAAAATTCAGCCCCTGTTCTGAAGCTCTGCGACTGAGGGAGTCGGCTGAGGTTTGGCCAGGAGCTGTAGACAGTCAGCGGTGCAATTTTCTTCTGAAAGCATCATCAGGACACATGTAACAGTGAACAGATCAGACAGGTTTGAACAAAGCAGGCAAAACTGCCAGATCCAGGCATCTTTTAAGTTAGTCTCCCATTGCTTTTAATAGGGTTAGAATTTTGCCTGCTGGACTGGATTCCCAGCTTTACAACTGAGTTTACTGTATTAGAAATCCCTTAATCTCTCTGTGCTTCCCTCTCTCCATGCTCTTTCCTACCTCCTTATCTGCAGATAAGGATGATACTAATGTCTGCTTCCATGGGTATTATGAGAACTAATTAACTTCAGCAGCAAAGGCAAATTTCTCATCTGGGGATGAAACATATACATACACTCACATGTATGAATATAGATATTTGTGTGCATAAAGGCATATCTATACATATATAGAAGCTACAGCTGTCACCTGCCAGACCTTTCTTAATCTCAAGGCTCTTCTCTTTGCCTTTTCTTGCTGTTACAATCCTGCTATTTTTAAATGCTGGGCTTTATTCCAAGTCAGTGTGGAAATGTCAGGCAGGTAGCTGTTAAAAAAAAAAAAAAAAAAGAAAAAGAAAGAAAGAAAGAAAGAAAAGCCTTTACCTTCTCTTTTTTAAATAGCAATTTTGTTGTGTAACCATTGTTTCTGGCAGTCAGAAAAACTGCTTGGTTTTTAATGAAAAATCCTAACATCAACAAATTGCAACCCTCCCTTTTAGCACAGATATGCCCTTTGAATTTAATTATGCCTCAGGCAATGCATTATAACAGGCATGTGATAAGTGACACCACCAAAACCTTACAACAAACACAGCAAATATCACCCACCGGGCAAAAATAGCTCCGTATCAGATTGCCTGTTTTGGCACGAAGTCACTGGGGGCCAAGTCTGCTGGATTTACCCCATCTGGGCTGTGGGGTGGCAGCTCAGCCCTGCTGACACCGGGGATGCTGGACCCCTTCCTAGCTGCCGAGGCTGGCTCGGTGTGCACCCCTCGGTGCCCTGCTCGGGCAGGAGGGGGTGGCTGCAGGAAGGAGTGGGGGACCCCGCACTGGGCAGGGGACATTCCTGGTGGGGTGATTCAGAGCAGCCAGCGGGATCCGAGAGGAGCCGGGGGCAAAGGAAGCGGAGGAGTTTGGGAGTTCTCCTTTCCTCCCAGAATAATTTCTCACAAGCTGTGTCAACTATCCACAGTTAAACAAATAGTTGAAATTGAAATATCCACATTTCCCATCTGGAGGGAGAGGCAGCAGCAGTTACCTTTGGTTTTGTTGTCTTGGGAGCTGCAACAGTCAGGGAGAGGAGACTGCCTGGGACTTTTCTGAATGTTTGCAGGAGAAATTTTCCTTTGAAAACAAACACCCATAGCCCCACCTGTAATGCAACACCAGGGTCAAACCCTGCCCTTTGCATCCTTCTGGATGCTAAGGAGGGATAATGCAATGCCTCTGTGTTACTTAGCTCCTAGGTGATGGCTGGTAACTCTCAAGCAGCAGCAGACCCACGTTTGCCACCTCTTTGGCAATGCTGGTGGCGCACAGCGGTTGAGCCTGCTTATTGTCGGGATGCAAAGTATTCATATGTGTGGGGAGACTACAGCCACAGATGCCTTCTGGCTGCTGGTGAGCAAATATCAGGGCAAATTCCACCCAACATCAAAAGCCATATGGCTACAATCACAAAATGAAGCAACTGCAATCCTGCCAGAGAGATTCATTCTTTCAAAGTGGCTGCAGTTGTCCTGGTCTCTGTCTTTCATTCCCCTTCTCTTCTGTACAGGTGCCTTGGCTCACTGACATTTTGAGAGAGACATTTTTTTAAAATTGTTTTATCAGATATAGCTGCTCTGGGTATGAAGACCATTGCTTGTGTCAGGGAACTGGTTCCCTGCAGTAGCGCAGCTCTCTCATGAGCTTCGGCAGTACCTGTTTTCCCTGAAATCTTAAAGATAAAAGACAGATAGGACTTTATAGGAGAACGGGCTGGGATGCACAATCATGTTATTGCAGTTTAATGTGTTTCTGTGCAGCAGCTGAGCCACACCAGCCAGCTGGGTTCACATCTTCAGCTTGCAGTTAATTGCAGGATTTAAACTACACGTTACTGTAGCCTGACTATTGTCTCTCATCAGGTATTCACAATAAATTGTTTGCTTTCTTGAGCACAATAACTCCATCACATAACTGAGTCCTCCAGATACTTAAAAATGTTTAATTCTTGATTTCATCATTAACTTGCACTGCAACCATGGGTTGGTCATATTACCTCTTTAGGTATCAAACTTCAGGTGTAAAATGGATATAACAGGAGTGCTTACTCAAAATCATATTGCAAGGACAAATACAATAAAGTCTGTAAGGTGTTGAGATATCCTGAAGACCTCAGCTGGCCTGAGGGACATTTTACACACACCGTTCTAAGAGGAATTGGAACAGCAGTGCTCTGCTTTTAGTCATTGACAATACTCCTCGTTATTTATACAGCTGTGGAGCTGACAAATGATTTAGATTCTTGCCTCTTACTGCAGTAAATAAAGACAACAGGGCTGCGTTGCTCGACAGGAACTGAGAAGCCGGACCACTTTGGTGCATGTTTTAATATGAACCTGCAAGTCACAATTTTCGTACTGAAATATTTCCAAGTGTGTTTCCCTTGGAAGATGAAATTTTAGGAGCTGCTGTCCTATATCACACATAAACAATGTGAAGGATAACATCAAACATCTGGAAAATGTGCAAGTAGACCAAAGGGAAATATGGTGATTTACTGAGCTTTAATCAGTTTGATATAATTCCATGAATTTTACACCTAAAGGACTCAGATTGATGTAACCGTTACCTGTGAATAAAGCTTGCTTCTAGCAAGTGATAATTAATTCTTAAATCTTGGAAGTTTCTGAGTTTCAGAGACCCCTGAGCACATTTGTATGAAGATTAGACAGTTTCTCTTCTCCTTATTTCTTTGAAGTCTTTTCTTCAAAGATTGCAGCTTGCTGTTCAGACTGCATAAACCCTCCCTTGACAGAGATTGCTTTTCTCTGCTCTCGCAGAGGCTTTGGGTCCCACTCTGCGCTCCCTTACTCCGCTCTGCACCCCACCGAAGTGTATAGAGAGGTGTCAGCATCACATCGCTGCCAGTGGGGCGAAGAATCAAACCCTTCACCAAACGCGTCAAGTGAACTGCTCACCCCCCATGGGGAAAATTTACCACATAACAACGCAGTAATTGATATCGATGGTGCATGTTGTTCACATTTCATTTTTTCAGACACTTGTTTTCAGGGCTGTGAGAACCCAGGGTACAGTGATCAAAGGTCAAAGCCTTAAGTTAGCTGTAAAACAACTTCCCCAGGGCTATGCCTAATGTGGGAAGAAACTAGCGATGAGACTTATACGAGGCACGTATCTATGCTAAAAAAGGCCCAAGATGCTAAATTACAGGAGTGAGATGTTCTTCTTATTTACATCCCTACGAACTGTAGGCTGCTGCTCTGATGTTGAAGAAATTACCTCCTCCTCATTTTGAGTCCGAGTGGGGACTGTTCTGTCCATAGCAAACACAGTGGAACTCTCGTGTTCATGCCTCAGATGAACTTCTCACTTCTCCCTCCTCACGCTCTGCTCTTCTTGACCTTGTCATGAAGAAAATAGGTTCTACCTTCTTTTCTAATGAAAGCAAACCAAGTGTGCAGTCAATAAGTGTTTGGTTGGGTTTTTTTTTATTTTCTCTGGGGAACAGATTTCTGTC
>JAVJGJ010000057.1:70453868-70465523 GCA_035590215.1 Microhierax caerulescens | reverse complement strand
GGAAAGGAAAGGAAAGGAAAGGAAAGGAAAGGAAAGGAAAGGAAAGGAAAGGAAAGGAAAGGAAAGGAAAGGAAAGACAATTCATATAATCCTTTTATTTTTTTTCCAGCTTGCGGTAAATGACCCCCATTAGCAAGAAACTAGAAAACCAGGGTCCCACCTTTGTAATTGAGAAACCATAATGATGGTTTAGTTACATGCATAGCCAGACTCCAGGGTCTTGGTGTTAAATAGTACGTGTCTTCAAATATCCCTGCTGCTGCCAGTACTCTCAGCTGTCCTCCCTCGGTGACCACTTACCCCTCTAATTTATGTAAGGGAGTCACTGTTGAGTTGAACAAAGGTTGCACCATCCAGATGAATTCTTGTAGATTAAGTTTGTACTCAATGTAATCACAGTAATGACCCAAGACATTGGGAAAACGCACAGTGTTCTGCAGTCTGGCCAAAACCAACAGCTTTCCATTCGGCAGCAACATGGTTTTAGCCAAGTCACTGCAAGTCACTGCAGAAGCCTTCACACTGAAAATACTTCATTCACACAGTGTCTTGCTCATTTGCGGGTATCTTTAAAAAAATGTTATCATTAACCTCTGTTAGGCATGAGAAAATAGAGGTACCAGAGAAGTGAAGTTCAAGACATCAGGGCCAATGAGAGAATCAGGAGCAGAGCCTAGAGCACTCACACATCCCATCTTCAAACCGTCGCATTTTACATTGCTTCTTGATTTGGTGTCCTGACAGGTCTATTCATGCTCAGCCCTCCTAAGCACCCCTGAGAGTTTGCTCTCATGACATTTCAAAGGCCAGCTTGGTGGGGGAAATGCTCCTACCTCATGTTATGAGTCTCTTTTTCTTTTTCCCCAAAATGTAATGCATAGACCTGAAATTTTGGACCACTTCTTGAAACCAGCCCTGCAGGCCCCCTGTGCCTCCCTCAGCCACCCTGAGGGTGCACAGTGCTGTCCTGTGGTGGCCCAACATGCCAGACACACAAGTGCAACTGCACTGGGAGGCTTCCCTCCAGGGGCCACAGGCCAGATGACAAAGATCCAGGAGAGGAGGTTCATAGCTGAATATCTTTGCCTGAGGGAAAGCAGGCCAAAGAATACAAAATGTCAGTAAAGGGCATGTTGCCCTTGGTTGAGTAGAGAAGGGCCCCCGCTGGCTGGAAACCCAGAATTAACAACAACAACAACAAGAAAATTAGTAAGGCTTGCCAGCTGGGGAGAGACATCTGGCTAGTGATCAGAGGGGCCTGTGAGTCAATTAATCCATCTCGGAGCTGGATTAGCACATTGAAACATGCTTCCCTTCACTGCTGCAGAGGGACCTGTTGAATGAGCTGTAAAGATGAATGGAACTAAGGAAATTTCATTTAGATGAAGAAAAATGGCTCTGAAGTAGTGAGTGGGTGGTTTTTACATGCCTTATGTGCTGCAAGAATTAAGCAGAACTCAGAATTTAGGACACGAAACAGCCATTTGGATACTCCTGAATTTAAGATCTGATGGATTTAAAATTTATATCTAGGTATTTGCCTATTTAGTTTTCATGCTTATCATATACTCAGGATGGAAGTTACTGCATACACAGGTTAGGAAAAATAAATCTTTCAGTCCCTTATTCCCTAACTGTGTTACATCGAGTTACAGTGTGTGTCCCTGCAGAAGCTATTCCTGGGCTCTTTTGCTATAATATGGAATGGCAGGACTGTTGCTTAAGGACATCATCCTGTGTTTAGCTCCGGACAGACTGCGACTCAGTCTCCACATTCTCTGTCATTGCAGATCAGTGGGACATGGTCTCCTTAGATACTTTTCAGATCATCAGAGATAAGACTTGAAGGGACCTCTTTGGTCACTGAGTTCAGTCCCTGCTGTCATGAGCCATTGGGTCATATGATCCCTTCTATGGATTTCTTAAGCTCCCTCCTAAATTTGGGGGTTTTGTCTGTTATTCCTGCTGTTGGAAGGCTTTTCCAAAATTTAATTCCTCTGCTGTTTAGAGAATTTCTTTATAATTTCCAATGTCTGTTTATTCAGGACCAGGATGTAGTAACTTGTTCTTGTGCCACAAATGTCTTTTTGTCTCCTCCCTCCCAAGTACTCAGTCCCCTGAGGTGTCTTACACAGAGCTGTCAAAAACCCTAGCTTTCCTTTTACTCAGCTAAATAAATGAAGCCACATTGCTCTCCTCCCTCAAAACAGGCTTACCAGTCCCCTTGTTTTTGTAGTAGTAATTTTCTGCACCTATTCTTACCTATTTCAATTATTATTCTCACAATAATACATGGATTATACTCAAGTTTTAAACGGTCCTATGCAATGGCACAAACACTACCTTGCATCTAGAGAAAATACCCTTTCTGTCTATACCCTGGAAGTGGTATTCACTGACTGAGTGATGCCATGCACCCAAGCAGTCTCCTCTTTTGTTTTCAGCAAAGGAGCTTTCAGCTTCAGGGAAGTATAATGGATTTCTGTTAGCACCTGGAAGCTTAGGAAGAGACATACGAGTTTTCTCATCCAGGAGAGGATGTCTGGGAACAATTGTGATGCAGCTATTAGCAAAGGAAATTCAGTGCCAGGATGCATCAGGGAAGGTTGCTGTAGGAGAAGTAGTGAGGCCTGTCTTTGTGCATTACTAATAAGCTAAACACTGCCAATGAGAAGTCCTAGACAACACAATCTGATTGCTGGAATGGTCCCTGACACGAGTTCTGACCTGAGTCATGGAGTTCTTTTGGAACATGACAGTGTCCCAAATAAGTCTTAGATATGGCTTGGGACTTTAGCACATAGTAGGGACCATTCACCATATACATTTTCAGTGTGGGCACCCTGTTTTAGAGGCTGGGAGAGAATAGCTGTGTGGGTGCACACCATGGTGGGTCTAATGATCTCATTGCCAGAGAACGATCCCATAAATTTAATTTATGAGACTAGACATAGCTATTGACACTAGTGTACAGCTCTTTGTCTGAAGGACTGTGCACAGTCATACATATTCATGACAAAGGAGCTCGAAGGTTTCAACTACAGCTCTTAAACAGTGACAAACACCAGAATATGATCATCCATATCACTTAATTGTTAACAGAGTCCCTGGCCCTTGAGTTTTGACTAAGATAACTCTCCCAAAACAACTCCTAGGAAGAGGTTGGAGGCTGTCTGAGACCCCACTGCATTCCCAACAGGCCCCTGGGTTGTGACCATACCATTCTGGAGTGCCGGAGATCTTAGCTGTAAGGGAACAACGCAGCTGTAACTGTGCCGGATGGTATCTGGGCCAGAGAGTGGTCCATGACCCATCCTAGCTGCAAAGACAATTGTAGCCAAACTGGGTCAGATGTGGTGAAGAGGCTATTTGGATGATCAAGAGAATGCAGAATTAACTCTATGAGAGAAGGTAAAATAGATTGTTAATGCTTTTGAAAAATCCCCTTTATACTCAAAGAGAGTTTTATGTACAGAAACTATCTGCAGCACTTGGGAATTTGGTCTCAATTCCTTTAATTGAGCATCCCAAATGATTTCAGTCATTGTATGTCATGTCTGAGCTTTAACACAATATGTACCTTCAAACAGATGCAGCACTTCTCTGGGAGGCAGTGACAGTTGCTGAGCATTTCCTTCCCACTAAATATGAAAACTGTACAGGCAACAGTCGAAAGAAATTAACTCTCTTTTAAGACATTTAATATGAATTCTTTTCTTTCCTCTGTCCCTCCGTTATCTGTCTCCTCTCTCAAGGAAAATGCCAAAATCAATAAACTCGGGGGGGTTCTCTCTGAAAAACAAAGGGGACTATAGTAATGAAAGCCCAAACCTGAGAAGGTCTGTACATAACTAGGGTGATACCAGTTTTGCAGGTACCTAGTCCCTATTGCTGCTGTGTCACTCAGTGCCTGTTGCCAGCTATGGACTGTTACCCAACAGAGACAGTCCCAGAGATAAAGAGGGACTCCCTCTTGGCATGTGTATAAAGCCTACTTCAGTGAGTGTTTTGTCTTGTTAGGACTCCCTAGTTATACTTTCACAATGCTTAAACTACAATATTTGTCATAAATTCAAGTACCTCATCTGAGGAATCAGGGGGGGGGATGAGAAGTGCTTATCTGCCTTTTTCTTTAAGTGCAAAAGAAAGACTCAAACCTGGTCTCCAGTCTGGGACATGTTCAGACCAGAGTTCCAGCAATGAAAAAACCTCTTTGGGTTCCACCATCAATTCTTCCTTCTCTCCTGGTGTCTGAGGAGAAGCAAGTGAAGTACATACAAACTTTTTGGAGAGGAGAGAATACATGCAGAGAGTGATCAATGCCATGGACTACAAGGATGCAGAAGTGCCTCCATCCACATCCCTACAGCTCAGAGGAAGGCACATTGGGACTAACTCAGCTGGCATCTTGTCGCTCCCCAACAGCTGCAGGCACCTTCTGCTTAGTGTGCCACCAATCTGGCTTCTCTTCTAGGGCTCCTGAATTTTGCTCTGTGCATGCACAGTGACACATTTGAGCACTGTGAACCAAGAGCCAGTGGCTTAGGACTTTTGTTACAAGTGCTTCTCAAACACGTTTATCTACTCATTTCCTCCCCCCACCCCCCAACTAGCTGCCAAATGCTCCTATTTTTTACAGTTTTGAGATATCTATATACTTCTCAGTTCATTCAATTCAGAATTGTGTTCTAAGCAATGTATGTTCTAAAACTTTTTGATCCATAAGTCAAAAAATAATTTAACGAAACAAGTGATTATAAATTGATATGTATGCTTGAAAATAAGAATTCTAACATGAAATGCAGGTAGATATAAGTAGAAGAAAATCTGAATTTATGGACTTTATAAATACACCCAAACTTACTCTCATAGCCCATCAGTGTGATGAAAGGACTCCAATGTGTCTCCTATCACCAGTGGGGAATATGGATCACAGGGATGGAGAAATGTGCCTACAGGCACGCTTGACACAGAACTGTGAATTCAGTTGAGATTTCCTGATCATCATCTCATGTTAACCTTGATGAGAAAAAAGAGTCAATTAAGACAGCTCTAGGAGCATGAAATAGTTCAAAATATCCCTTTATAACCATCAAGCCATGTTCCTTCAATAAGGCATAGCAAGAGACACAGGGAAAGGACCAAGGAAAGACAAACTTGGTCAAGACGAGTGTCACCCATCTAATCTCTGCCAACTGCAAATGCAAACCACCATCAATGGACATCTCAGAAACAAGCAGTCCCTCGTTCAAGAAGGAAAAACAAATTGGTGTTTTAAACCTGCCGGCAAACTGCCCTGACCTTACACTAGCACATAAGGGAGCCTGCTAGTATAAAAAAAAAAAAAGTGTTGTTTAAAGAGAGGTTATTAGCTTGTTTAAGAGCATGCCCAACAGAAACTCTGGGAATAGTAAAGAAGTGTTTAAAGCAGATGTCCTGCCTCATTCAGATGTGTCAAGGAGCTGATCCAAAGACACCCAGGAACTTTAACAGGCACTGGAGCAAGCCCATCAGTTTCTAGTACTAATAGGAGCCAAGCTGTTAGTGCTTTTGCATGACATCCTGTAAGAAAAAGCACTGGCATCTGGCTTACTCAGGAGAGATTTCACCATCTGTTATTGTAGAGACCAAATAATGATACAAAAAAAACCCAAATAACTGAAAAGCCCTAACACCCTGTCACCACTGTAAATTTAGTGAGGTCTTAAAATATTCCTGCACAGGTAGAGGATTTTGCAGGAGGAGAATCAACACAGCAACAGGCTTAATTACATCCAAGTTTCCTGTGTAAGATCTGTCAAGCAACTCCTGCCACCAGGTCTGTAAGTGAGTGTGAGTAATGGGGTTTATTTAAATTCATGTGGTATCTACTACCTACATCCAGACAGATAATGGACAGATAGCTGAACAATGATCAGCAAGCGGCTACCACTTAATTCTTGTTTTATTCTGCAGCTTGCCTGCCTTCATCTGTCTTCTCTTCTGAAGAAGTAAGCACGTTCCTTCTGTCTCAGATGGAAATGCAATGGCCTATTATGAATTCATTGCAAGTTTTCCGGTTCCCATCCAAAATGATGGCAGTGGTAAAAACCCAAAATCCTGCAGTACTTGTTTCCAGAAGCTTTCAGCACCATGCATACATGTTTAGCTTTCTCCAATTGCATTTCTTATGCCCCAAAAGACAGTCAACAACTGAACTTTTTAAGTAGCAAATAGAACTTTTAAGGAGTCTATTTGCTTTACCAAAATCAATAGGTACTAAGTACAGTGGTAAGGGCAGAGCATCCTAAGAAATATTGAAATAACCTGTTGACTTGATGCAGTTCTATTGATCTCAGAAATACAAAGAGAATACGCTGAACAAGAGGGAAGAAAATATTAACTAACATCATGTGAATGCACCAGTAAAACATCCTACATACTCTCATCACTGTCAGCTTCCTGCAGGAAGAAAATGAGTGTTCAGCCCCGAAAACTACCTCCTTTCAATATGAGAATTGGTATGCATTCTTTTGCTCTAGCTGTCTGAATTCCTTTGGGTTTAGTGAAGCTGTCAAAACCCTACAAGTGTGAATGCTGTTGTGTAAGTAAAATTAATGACTCCTTTTCTGCTTCCCATATTTTAAAGGTTTAAATGAGTCTTATTGGTGGGGGAAAGGTGAGGAGGAGCGGAGGGGCTGTCAAAGTGGAATTATAAATCCTTGGGCGTTTAAAATCTTAGACCTGATTGACCTCATGACGGTGCTTTGGACCGGCATTTATCTTGGTGTTGTAAAGCAAGCAAACTGTCTTTACCCAGGCGTGAATCCCTTTTTGCAATCTGTTGTAACTAGGGTATGAGGCTCAAGTGGACTGCTCCAGTCAAGCAAGTAAACACTGAAAAACAAACAAAAGCATTTGCATTTATGGAAGTATATGTATTTATAATCTGCCTTTTAAGTGTGTGTAAGTGTTGGAGTAAGTGGACTATAATGTGAACACAGCTGTAAGTTGTTTATTAAATAATACTGAAATGTATGAGTAATTAATACCAATAACAATTAGTGCTTTCCAGACTGGTGTGTGCTGAGGTCTTAGCTGAGGCTTGTCATGATATAGGGTCGTAGACTCGGGGTTGTTTGGGGAGAGGGGTCCCTTGGCATGTGGATTCTTCAGCCCGTTGTGGACTGCACCCCAAGCTACAGGCTGGCTATTTTCAGTACAGCGAGGAGGACTTCCCAGCAATACCCCGCTTATGGCTGCAGGATGAAGGCTGGCTTCAGAAAGCAGCGTCAGCCTGCCAAGCACCACTGCCTACATGCTGGTTGTCTGCAGCCATGGCTCTATCCCAGGATAATTTAGAGTCAACTTAGTAGAGGTGATTTACACCCTCATATTTCAGCTGGCTGCCCTACGCTCCCCCACAATCATAGGAAAGGCTCTCCAGAAAGCTCTTTGCAGCAGGAGCCAGACCCAGATGTTCTGAAAATCCCATGGGATTTTCATCAGGAACTTGCATCTGCGCAGGAAGGAGAGGGAGCCATGGGAGGATGGCTAGCTAATGACTTTTCCTCTACATGCTAGCAGCAGAGGTGACCCCACATGCCTTGCTCAACTATTCTTCCATCAAACCTTTCAGGGCGTGCAGGTGATGCAATTCTTTGGAGTGTGTCTCCTGTTTTGCCAGTTTGTGCACCTAGTTCCTGCTCAGCCTATCAATATACTCTGTCACAACCCAGGAAAAAAAACCCCAAACTTTCCTTGCAAGATACATCACAATGTTAAAGTTAGGTTGAGGCATGTTTCCAGCTGAATGAAATCTGGCTAAAGCCTGGAGAAGACGGGATTCGTGTTGCTACCCAATGGGGCCAAATTTCTGCTGCCATTAGAGGCATACTTAATTTGCCTCCATGCCAAGAAGAACAGAGTGTACTCACTGCCTAGACTACTGGTCACCGGAGGAGTGTGTAGCACATTTCAATGATTAGGACACAATCGTGAAGTCAGAAAGAAGTACCCCCATTTTATATAGGTACCAAGAGGCGTGCCAAAGACCGAGATGAGACTGGAACCAAGTTACGGTGCACTGTTTTACTTACGGCACTGGAGTCTTTCCAACAAATGGAAGGGGATTTTGTACATTACACTGTGAGCCCAAAGCCAATAAAAGAATTCTCATTGATTTTCATGAGTTGACTGCAGGAAATAAGGGTGTACATGAATTTTCCTAAGAGATTTGGGGAAGTCAGTCTTTAAATTAGATATTGTCATAAAGTCAAAAAATTCTGAAGGACATCTCCATAGAAAAAGCCAGGATTTTCTTCTTCTCATAAACAAACACACAAGTATTCAGGGCACTTTGAGTGATTCTGGCCTAATGTTGTAGTGCTCTGTTCTCTTGGTTCTGCTGCTGGCTATGCAGTCACTTCCCCATTGAAATTCATCACCTTTCTGGACAAAGAGTTTTGTAAATGGTTAGTGCTGTGGCCATAGTGGTCTAGTTTAAGTGAGGCAACATTTGTAAAGAGACATGGAAATTCAAGTAATGTTTCTGAGGAAAAAAACAAATAAGCTTTGGATAATGAAGACCTGAAAAGGAATTTTGGTACAGTAAACGGTGTCTGCTTTTTGTAGCCATATCAGTCTTATACCAGCACTTCTTCGTGTGCATGGACCGGGTTGTACTGAAGGTAATACCACACTGCCTCTAGCTTCTTGTTCTCTTCATTGTTCTTAGACACTGATGATCTCTGCGAGTTAGTTCCTGGCACTGGGAAAGAAGCGATCTCTGCTTCTTCTGCTATTGATTCACACCATCCTTTGTTTTCTCCACAGATTCTCAATAGTAAAATACAGGGATGGTATTTATCCCCAGTCATAAAGGGATTTGTATATGGTGGAGAAGTACAAAATATTCTTGTTTATTAGTTCAGCTAGTGAAAAGGAGAAAGCTGTTCACAACTTCATGAAAAAATATTTCTGAGTGTATGGGTTAGGTGGTCAAAACAGGGAAGTAACCAAGAGAAAAATGAGGTGTGCTGCAGGTTTACTTCCCTGTTGCCTTGCTGAGCCACCAGGGGTGCTGAATAGTCCCTGCATGAAGATCGTGCCACTACTTTAGACTTGTGGTGTGCACTAAAGCACAGCTAACGCTCTCCCATTATTGTTTCCTGAATGCTGAAAACCGCCAGAAAGCCCACATGCACACATACATGTATATGCGCATTGGTAACTCTTAGGCTGATGGAAATTCTATAAATTGCTGACCCTGTCTGGAACTGTATTGCTTCCAACCAAGCATCAGCATTTGGTTTAATCAGCAGATCTAGGAGTTGAAAATGGGTTCTCTGAAATAGCAGGCTTAACAGTCAAAAGCAGCAAAGCTCCAAGCCTCCATGCTGGCCAGCTGATGAGTTTTTAATTTTTTCTCTGTGGCTCCTGATAAATCTGTGGCCACAGATAAATGGGAGCAAATCTGTAAGTTAGTCCTGTTGACCTTGAAGCATCAATGGAGAAAATTTTCACCTTCTATCAGAAGTGAAAATAATGAGTTCATGTGTCGATATGGACCTCTAATCATCGTGTTAATATGGTCCATGTACTTATTTTGCAGATCTGTTTGTTCCTTTACTCAATATGCTTACACTGAGGGCCTGCCCACACCTGCAGCAGTCACTCAGGGGCACCAGCATGCATCTGGCAACACTAATTAGCTCACGTGCATATGTGTCAGGTAAACTTCTGTCCCAGGCACTGAATGCAGGTGTGTCCGTATACCTGAGGACAAGATCCAGCTCCACATCTTGTGCAGATATCTGCTAAAGCCTTCCAGTATTCGTACTACACTTATCCAAATTCTATACGCGTTGTACTAGATCCATCAAATAAGAGAGGGAAATAGGAGGAATTTAATTTTTCCACTTGAAAAATTATGAGTCTTTCATTTCTATGTCTTCCAACATTACATTCATATTTAATTTAAGATCTTTAGTGGTTCTAAATAAGCTCCTAAGATTCCATTTAAGCACAAAATATTCATTCAGGATTAATTAATAATTCTGAACAGCTGGAACAAGAGAACAAAAAGGTTTCAATGTCAGCAATGGGCCAGATCCATCAATGAGATAACTATGCTTGACACAAATGGAGTCGCTTTCACCAGTACTTAATTCGGTCATTACATGGCACAGTTTTTTACTCCCCTTGATTACAGTCCTAGCTCAAAACAGTCTGTTGGTACAAGAGAACTAACAGTTCAAGTCTATTATGCTCCTGAGTGGGTGAACTGGTGGAGCCAGTCAGAGGTCTCGTGTTGACTAACAGATATGGATTTAGCAACTGACATAAATCCTTGAATTCATCTTGAAAAACAGGAATTTTCTCTCAGTGTAAGAGACCCTTTCAGTGGTGCCTGTTGCTAGGTTTGTCAAACACCTCCCAAAGTGTGGCGCTCTCGAGCCTTCTTTGAATGGAAATGCAGGGTGTGCTCTGCTTGAGGCAGGGTGCTCCTTGTTGCAAGCAGGGTGCCCCATGTCACATGCAGGGTGCCCCATGTCACAGGCAGGGTGCTGTGTGTCACAGGCAAGGTGCCCATGTCACAGGCAGGGTGCTCTGTGTTACAAGCAGGGTGCCCATGTCACAGGCAGGGTGCCCCCTGTCACAGGCAAGGTGCCCATGTCACAGGCAGGGTGCCCCATGTCACAGGCAAGGTGCCCATGTCACAGGCAGGGTGCCCCATGTCACAGGCAGGGTGCCCATGTCACAGGCAGGGTGCTGTGTGTCACAGGCAGGGTGCCCATGTCACAGGCAGGATGCCCCATGTCACAGGCAGGGTGCCCCATGTCACAGGCAGGGTGACCTGAGAGTGGGTTGAAGGTGAGAGAGTTTCACCCAGGTATTTTGTAAGAGGTATAAATGGAGGTGGAAGAACTGCTGCTTTGCCATGTAAAAACCTCTAGCAAGCTTTTCTTTGGGAAGCAATTGCTGCTGCTTATGCTCTGAAGCAGGACACTGAGAGTGAGCACAAGAGTCATTTGGTCAAGATTTTTTCTAAACCTCTGAGAATATCCTGAAGCTAGGCTGTTACCAGCCCTTCAACATAATCACCGCTCACACATACTCAGGAAAACCTTCTTAAGAGACAAGTAGCTGCAGCCTTTTAAAGAGGCTGTCCTTGATGAAAACACTTGAGCTTTTCAGTGCTTCTGGTACCATCCAGAATAATCCCACACAACAGAGAAGGAAGCTGCATTGCTTCGCTGTGTCTGCTTGGGACCAGCTTATCCATGCAAAAAATGAAAAAAGCGCAGAAGCAAAACCGGGATTTTACTGCAATTGTTCTCAGCATTCGGCTATGGTAGGGCTGACCACCAGAAGAGTCTCTTCGTTGTAAGCCCAGTCAGGTAGAAAGAAAGAAAAAAACATGCCTTGCAGTGTACAAATAACTTGGGAGAAAGAGACTGCTAGCATGAGGAGGGGGAAGGCTTGGAAGGGGAACACAAGGAGATTGCAGCTGGGAATCAGGAGTGGGATACGTCTGAGAGCTGCTGGGGGATTGAGCTGAGCAGTAACCAATGAAGGGAACAGTTGGCAGACTGGAAAAATGGAACTTCTAGCATTTGCAATGCTATTGTAAAAAACAGACTTCCTACACGTGAGTACCTGAACTGCAGAGTG
>JAVJGJ010000057.1:70414223-70453768 GCA_035590215.1 Microhierax caerulescens | reverse complement strand
AGTGCCAAGTGAGTTCACCAAGCTCATGCTGGACTAACTGAGGCATGCTCTAAAGATAATAAGAGCATTTATCTGTCATGAATGCAAGCTTATAGATAGATAGATCATTTGATCTGTTTCACTTTATTATGGATTTGCCATTAGCTTTCATCTTTAGCCATGCTGACAGGATCAAAAAACATATTTATTACACTTGGTGGGTTTTAATCGACTTTGCATTTTCCTGTGAGTCGAGTTGGAACACAGATAATCTGCAAAAGACACTGACAATCTTCCAGTTTATTCTAGTTTATTCATATTTTTCAAAAAAAACCAGGCCAAAGAGCATATCACAGATGTATTCTCCGTAAAAGCTTTACATAAGATTTGAAGTAGAATAAGCTAGCATTTGCCATAGAAGAGAAAAAATGCAGTGAAAAAAAAAAACAAAAAAGCAGCTTATCCTCTGGGCTTGATGAAGAAAACAGCTCGAAGCTAGCAAATCAATGATCCCAGAATGAAACTGAAACACTACCCATAGAGAATGGATTTGCAAAATGTGAGTTTTTCATATGGTGTTTCTCCTACTCACAGAGGGGAGCTTTTTAGTACTAAGGCAGAAGGCCTGATGTATCAAGGTCTGACAGTATACAAATAATGTGACAGAGGGACTGGTCCTTAGCTCTATCAGAAATTTAAGAGTGCTTGAAGGAGAATCCTTCTTATCTAGGCACCCTTGTTGTAGATGTCTGCATGTGAACTAAATGACTTAAGGTGGATTTCATCAATGTAGTCGAGAGAGTGTAGGGTGTGATTCAGCCTAAAACAGAAGTCTCTGGTGAAATGAATTGCAGGCCAACCTCTGTTGTCTATGCTGACCTCATTGACTAAATGGGAGCCTAAAGGGTTCACTCGATGCAGAAAACTCCATTGTCCAGCTCCACTGGCCCTGTTCGCTGTCAGTGGAGAGAAATAGATACAGTTGGGTGCAATTTGTTTCATTCTATTCCTATGTCTAAAATATATTAGATGAATGACATCCTATAATTGACTAAAACTGTACTGTTGGCTTGCATAACAATAGGCGAGGTTTAAATGTTAGAGCTTGGGACATTGCAAGGATAAAGGAGTGCTCATAGCATGCTCTGATCTTTTGAAGGCTGGTTTCCTAAGGAAATAGAGCTTATGCAATTCCATTAACTGTCAATTCTAATAAAGTTTGAATGCTGGCAAACTTCAACAAAATTGTACAAAATATAGACCTCAAAGACATTAATTCATTACAGGTTTCCTTTTGAGGAAAGGAAGGTGGCTGAGTAAAGGAATGGAGAACAAGATTAAAATCCCACTGAAAAAGAAAAGCTGAAAAGTGAGCTCAGCCACAATAGTAGTCATTGGAGAACCCTCCCTGGAGAAAACCACAGGAAAAGAGATTTTTCATGAGGTCCTTTGCTCAGGCTCCTAGGCTGTATTGCTGTTGTAACCTATCTTATGTCAGCTGGAACTGCCAGGCAATATATCCATCTTGGAAAAAATAAAATGCCTTGGCCTTATGCAATGTCAGAAATAAACACTCCAGCTGGGACTCAAGTGTCATATGGGCATAGCCTGTGTTTGAGTGAAATCAGTGGACGTTCAGCTCTGAATTCAGTAAACCCCAATTTCATACATTGTAGTCTTGTTTTAGAGAAGAAAGCTACAGGCAGGGCACACGTGTCCAAGCCAGCAAGAAATCCTTGAGTCAGGGTGACTGATCATCTCTGACACCTGTACTTCTGCACGAGATACTTTCATATTGCCGATGAAGGTGCCTGTTCTGTGACCCACTAGGATGTACTGAAAGCATGCAGTCTGTGATGTGTAAGTTGTTACTCACATATTGCCTTCATTTTATATCGAAGAGATGCCATAAAATTTACCAGTTTAAACACTGATGCCTGCTTTCACAGGACTCCCACATTTTTCATTTCTGTTTTCCATTCCATTCATCCAGGAAAAGGCAAAGGATTTTTGCCACGCTGATTTTGCTTTCCTGAGAAACGGTGTGCCAGCACCCTCCGCAGCCAGGCAGCTGGGCCTGAGCCCTGAAGGGAGGGTGTTGCACTGCTTGCTGCCAAACTGAGTGCTATAGTCCTAAAAGCACATAAAGTCATTCAATTAAAAACTCTGAAAAGCGCAGTTCCCTTCCCCTGCAAACCGTTGTGTAGCTTAAAGGTCTAGGATATTGTCAAAGGTATCATTCTGCCCTGGAAAACAAATTCCAAAATTTCTCTCAGAATTCCTTCACATTTCCATGCTTGTTGTCCTTCCATAATTCCCCTCTGCCCAGGCGCTGTCAGTGAGACTGACAGAATTTGTCACCAGGCTCAGCGATGCCCTGCCCCACAGCCAAGATGCTGGTGGAGCACAGCCTTTCCCAGGGCTGCCATTTCCTCCCTGATTTTTCCCTTGCTCAAAGACACCTCTGCAGTTCATCGTCTGTGTGGACCCATTTAGGGTCCTTGTCCTCTCAGCGCCAGGGGGCTGGCGTGGGGGTAACACCAGAGCCTGAGCCCCACCCTCACTCCAGCCTGTTCCCTTCACACACATCCGCACAATGGGAATTAGAGATGATCTTCTCCATCATCTTCCTGCGCTGTGAAACAAGCTGTGGATCTAGAAGAATATGCCCTGATGGGAATGCAGCCTGCATTACTGTCTGGCACGCATGATTCCTAACCTCCTTTCTTCACGTGCACCTGGTCTTGCTGTTTCTCAGCTCACATTTTACAATCACTGTTTGACAGGAGAATTTGGGGTGATTTTCACAGAGTAACATTCATTGCGTGCCCACGGCCTCATGGATGGCTCTGCTGGCGTTCCTGTGGCCACTAGAAATGTTGGCAGGCATAGAGCGTCTCCCTGATCAAAGCCAGAACGTGCAAGCAAAGCAATGAAATCCCCACCTCTGGTTCAGTTTTGTTAACAAATACAAGTAGTGACTCTTGGCTAGTTCCTGAATTCTTTAATGGGATTATTATTCATTCACGCTGGCCTCGGTGAAATTTAGGATAAAAGTATTAGTCTTAAATTGCAATGAGAATTGGAATAACAAGAAATCTTGTTTTTACAAGGCAGACAGGCCACACAGAAAGAATATTCAACCCTGGCCCTTCCAAAATAAAACTGATCTAACTCCTCCTGGAGTGAGAGAGTACATCCCTCATGTGGACTGTACCTTCCAAGAAATAATAAACCTCTATACAAACAGCCATGCAAAAGCTTTAACACCTCCTTGACCAAAACTCTCCATCTGCCTCCAGTAAGGGGTAAAAGGAGCACAGTCAAGAACTTGGTTCAACCTGCTTAGCCTTTAGGCCCTTGAGGCAGTAAAGTTAGGGTTGTTTTCACTTTAAGCTCCTGCTTCCCACAGTGAAGGCGGCACCTACAGAATATTTCATCCCACCCAGAACAGGAATTGCCATTTGGAGGTTCCTGTCTCTATCCATCCACCCATTGTAAAGGAAACCAAACAAGAAACCTCACTTTAGATGTCTAAAATGAGATATGAACATTTGTTTTTAGCAGACAAGTCTGGAAGTTGCATTCTCTCTCTGTCATGGTTTAACCCCAGACAGCAACTACGCTCCATGCAGCAGCTTGCTCATTCACTCTGCCCTGGTGGGATGGGGATGACAACTGGGAAAAAGGTAAAACTGGTGGGTTGAGATAAGAACAATTAAATAATGGAAATAAAACATAATAACCATCACCATAATAATAACAACTGTAGTGAAAAGGAGAGAGAAAGAGAGAGGAATAAAACCCAAGTGGAGAAACCCAACACAAACAAGTGATGCATGATGCATACAGTTATGCACCTGCTCTCCAATGCCCAGCCAGACCCCAAGCAATGAGCAGTGGCTCCAGGCTGACTGCCCCCAGTTTATATACTGGGCATGGCATTCTGTGGTATGGAATAGCCCTTTGGCTGGTTCAGGTTGGCTGTCCTGGCTCTGCTCCCTCCCGGCTTCTTTTACCCCTGCTCCCTGGCACAGCATGGGAAATGGAAAGGTCCTTGGTTTAGAGTAAGCACTTCTTAGCAACAACCGAACCATCAGGGCGGTATGTATCAGCATTGTTCTCACAGCAAATCCAAACCACAGCGCTGTACCAGCTGCTAGGAGGAAAATTAACTCTATCCCAGCCAAAAGCAGGACACTCTTAATTTTCATGCAGGCATATTACCTTTCCAGTATATGAATGAGGTAACATCAAAGAAGGAAGGGGGACGGATCAAACAAGGAGGTGTGTTTTTACCATGAAATCCAGGTGGTTTTACCACCTAAGCTCCACAATCCCATTTCAAAGCTCTGAAGGTGATTTGGTGGATGCTAATAGTTTCATGGGTTCAAAGGGAAAACGTGCACAAGAAATCTATTGCTGGCTACAAAATTCACAAGAAATCACATCCAGCGTAGGAAACTCCTGAGTCGTAAGTTGTTGGAGATTGGGAGCGTGTTCATGGGAAGTAGCACAATTTTTGCTCACTGTCATAGGCACCAACTGTAACCACTGCCAGAGAAGGATTTAGAGAAGGTGGACTACTGCCTTCACACAGTGTGGTTGTTTGCAATCCCTTTGCAAATTAAGGTCCAGATTCTCTCTGCTAGTACACACGTGTCTTCCCAGCGAAGTCAAACCAAGAGTCCCCAGTTTCCACAGACCGTGAGGCAAGTCTTAACTCAGTAAAGTCTCACATCCATGTGCTTTGTAAACAGTGACTATAAGGTACAGAGGGCTTAAATTGCTGTCCCACATATTGCAGCAGTCCGCAGGGACAGAGCAAACCAGGAGTGCAGGCTATACCCTGCGTAAACTCACACCCTGCCATTCTGAGGCAGGAAATTCCTTGGGAAGAATTCATGCTTACTAGTCCAGGACAGATTCCTCCCCCAGGAACTTTTCCAGTGACCCTGAGCCTGTGCAGACATTTAGCATCCACACCAAGAGTTGAGCAGCTCAACAGTATCTGGCAGGAGATCCCCCACCTTCATCTGTTCTAAGCGTGCAACTTACTGCCTACCCATGTGCGTCCTCCCTCTGTACCAGAGGAGACAGTGAATCATCATCACCCATGCCCTGCCGATGTCCGCCATGGAAACAGATTATCTACAGAACTGCTTTCCACTCTTGCCAGACAGCAATAAATAGGTCACATCTACCTACCTGCTCTCTTTTAATTCTAGTTTTTACCCAAGATTGGGGAGCCACTTCACTGATTTCCTCTTAGAAGGAGGTTTACTCTATTCATTCCCAGATTACATCTTCTTGTATCGTTAACAGGATCCAAAACACACGTAACTTCCACTTTCCCAAGAGTAGATTCACTTCCGGGGTGCTCAGCTGCAGAGCCTTTTTTTCTGCCTATAACTGCCCACACTTCCAGCCTGTTTCGGGTCCTCATAGGTATGGCATTCTTGTACACAACTTGTCTGACTGAAGACAGGGAAAGGACTTCCAAAGGACTTTCTATGCAGAAGGAGCTTGGTGTCCAAAACATCTCTCTCTGAATAGTTTTTACCAATTAGTGTGCTTCATCTAAAGTAAAGGATGAACAAGGCTAATTTCACCTTGCTTTGTTTGAGATGCGGCCATATGTAAGAACAGAGGACAAACTTTGCACAAGTTTAGCAAAACGTGGTTCTCCCAAATTCACTAGAAATTGTTGAGATTATTCCTGTTGGCCCGTCTACTCTATCATCATGTCTAAGATTTGGCAGCACAGAGTGACTCCTCACAAGGACAAATGTTAAAGACACGCAGTGTTCTTTGTCCTCCAACTCGGCTAAGCCCTTCATCTGCTGCCAGGCATGCTGATGCAGAATGCTAGTACTGTTCAAGAGACATTAAACAGGGCCTGTGTCTTTCCTTGCCTTCATTAGTGAGGAATTTCCCCCTCACACCATCAGACCATGAAGCATTCTGGCAGAGGTATTGAGGACCAGGCTCGGTGGACGGCAAATTCAGTGCTGTGGCTGATCAGATGGCTAAAATGCCATATATCGTCAACACAGAGAAGAATAAAGACAAAGACCGTGTTAGAAAAAGCTGTTTCCTCTGCCACACTGAGCAGAAGGTGGCCAGACCACATGTGGCAAGGTCCCTGGGGTGTCCTGGAGCACTTGGTGACTGGAGCCACAGTGGACTATCAGGCCGTGTCTTGATGCAGAACTCTGTCACATGTCTTCTTTCATAATTTGTGCTAAGTGCCTCTCTAAATTTTCAGTTAAGCAGTTGTTGCCATAGCAATGGTGATTTAGAGTGAAAGAAGGGATGTGAGGCTCTGGCTCTTCACATAAAAAAATATATATGTATATGCATGTACACACACTATTGTGGAGCTGCATGAAAGGAGCCAAGCCAACAGCTTACACTAGGTCTGAGGGGTGGACAAGTGATACAGAGGAAGGAGCAGCTTGCTGCAGGGTGGAGGTGTTTGCTCCAGGATGCACCTTCACCCAAAGGCTGAGTCCAAAACAGAAATGAGCCTGAGTGGTGACTAAACTATATTTCATTTCATACCAGTAGAAGTCACTCCCTTGTCCAGGACAAGGCATGCTTGTTACTGCCTTTGTAGGCTATGTCTTTGCAGAAACAGGAAAAAATTGTTTTCTCGGGTTTATTTTTATTAAGAATAACCCTTACTGTTAGCTCTTCAACGGGAAATGCCTTTCAGCAATCTACTCCCAGTATTTATACTAGTTTATTTGCCAGGGAACAGGCTACCAAAAAGTCAATAAACTATGTAGGTATTGTATTACCTCAATTTGGGTCCACTTCTAAGATTTTTCTGCACTCCTAGAACTCACATTTCTGGTGGTCACTGTAGGACAGATCTGGAACTCCTGGGTTTTATTCCTTACTTTCTGACACCTCTCTATGGGGTAACAAAACTATCACCTTAAATACTTACAGCTAGGGCAAGATTCTGCCCACATACCTGAGCGCATGTCCCTGGGGACTTTGGCAGAGTTTAGTCTTCCTCTGACTGAATGTGGCTAGTAAGTGGAGTTAGGTGACACCTTGACCAGAAAATGCAGGCAGTGTCTGGAATTAAGTGCTTTGGGAATTCTTAGCCTAAGAGTGAGTTTTAGGTCCTGGTAGCACTAACTGATGCAGAAAAGCAGGCAGTTTGCAACACTGGCTGGGACTCAAATTCTGTCACAGTCCCAAATTAGACTGATTGTGAATGGCCTTTTTAAAGGCCATAAATTCATAACAGGGCATCCAAGTCTGAAAAATGTAGCCATAAACTTACTCTGGCATACTTTGTCCATCCGTGAGCCCAGACAGGATCATGGATCAGAATTAAACATTACTGTGTTCCTGTAAGAATACACGATTTAAGGTTTAAAAATTATTTGGCGTCCAGAAGAGAGCCAGAAATGCATTTTCTAAGTATAGCTCTTTGTTGTGGCTCGTTTCTCAGGAAATAGAAACTTTCAGCTCCTGTTCCCTATCAGTGACATTACCTGCTTCTATGGGGCAAGCTGAGTGAATGGCAGGTCTGAGAGACTGAAGATCCCATATCCATCAGGCTTCCAGCAGTACTTTCTGGCAAAAGGCAAGGCAGTCTCACACCTTTCTTTGCCAACAGGAAAAGAAAAATGCAAAGAGGATCACTAAGTCAGCCAAACCCATAGGTTTCAGTGGTTTACTGATTTACAACAGCTGCAAATCAAATTCAGTAAAAACTTTAAAACAACCCAGTTCCCGTAGATAGCTGAGGGCAGCTTTTGTTTCCAGTAAACTTCTGTGACACTTCTGATTAAAACTATAAAAGCAGTAAGCACAATTCACAATCAATTATGTTTTATTAATGTTTTTTTAATACACGCCACAGCCCAGTAATCATGAAGCTGTTCAACAGCCTTGTTCTAAAATCAGCTAATAGCAGGATGTAATTTGCAGCCGCTCTGCTCGCTTACAAAACACTGGCTCTGTTAATTGTGATTTCACACTCTGCTGAATGCTGTAGCCTGGAGGTAACATTCATGTGATGGAAGAGTTACCAGTCTGGGCGCTGATGGGGGAGGAAGAATCATTGCAAGAGAGGCTACCGATTTTGTTCCTTTTATGTAAGAAAAAAAAAACAAACAACCAAACCACCAAAAAAAAATCAAAAAAAAACCCAACCCAAAACTCGGCAGCAAAAAGCTACAATGCACTGCTAAACAATCTTTTCCTGTCTTTAAAAATCCAAACAGTCTTTCCCTGTTTAGACCCCTTTCTATTGCTTTGTGTTGCTATCACGAACAAAACAAAACATATGACCAGTACGTGAAACCCTGTTTGTGCAGTCAGGCACAAACTCACGCTGCAGGTGCTCGGAGAACTAGTCCACCTCAAGCAAGTGCCTCGGTTTTCATTAGAAATGTTTTTGTGCCTTTGGAGGTCTCCAGAGACACCTTGTGTCCTTCTTAAGTCAGAATAGGCAGGAGATTCTCCTGGGAGAGGTCAAGGGTGCCTAAAACATTGCCATATATTAAGTATGTGTCTCATCAGTAAATGGTTAGTGGTGATGAGGCAAGAGTTCGGTGCTGAACAGCCATGGGCAAGGCAGCAGTTCCTGCTCTGTGAAGTGCTTGCAGTGCATATGTCAGAGGGAGAAATATCGCTTTGTTTCACAAATGAGAAGAACCATCTTCGCTTGGAAAATTCCCAGCTGAGCAACTGTGGCAAACTGGGAGATACAGCTCAGACCAAACAGGGTTGGAAGCACCAACCTGGGAAGGCTTTTATTTGACCTATGTCACCCTGAGTCACAGGGGGTGAGAAGGAGCCACGGGGGGGGGGAGTGGGTTGCCCACTGCTGGCCATCCCTGTTGCNNNNTTCCAGTTTCTCCTATCTAGACCAGTGACGTGGAGGGCACCAGGCCAGGTTTGAATGCCATACCTGGGGGGGCTGGAGGGGTGTCCAGGCTGTTGAATGGCAGCAGAAGTCATCCCACGTACAGATGGAGAAGGCAGAGGGTGAATGCTTTGCTGCTTTGCAAGGCCCGTACGACTCTAAGGCTGGCTGTTCCGGCAGCCCGACCAAATCTCAGCAGAAGCAACAGCGAAAAGGGAGTCTCTGCCCTCCACATGCAGAGGCTCAGCCACAGTTCGGCTGCATTGCTGCAGTGGGGGAGTGTCTTGGCAGAGGAGTGATGAGAGTGTGATCTGGCAGCTCGCACCGATGCTGCTCGGAGGGAGCCAGGAGCGCACAGGCAGAGCACCTCAGCTGGAGCACGGGCAGAAACTCAAGGAGAGAGGTGGGCCCCAGAAAAACCCTGCAGATGTTGCAGAGACCTGAAAAGTGATTACGAGCACAAGACAGAAATGAGCTCTGCAGGGGCAGGAGAAAATAGATGCTTAGGAATCAAGTAAGAGGGAAAGGCTAAATACTTGTCCAAAGTCTAAACGCACAGATACTCCTCGGGGGGGGGGGCTATATTTAGGTTGGTGTGAACTTCACTCAGTTAAGCTTCACTTGCATTAAGCCAAGTGTTAAAGCTCCTCTTAGCTAAAAGTTTCATCCCAGGACATGATGCTGAAAACGCCACGGTTCACTTTGTGTGGGAATACTCTTGAATTTATGCCATTACCTCTCTCACCCAGCCTTTGACACCACTGACCTCAGCCTGGTGATGGCGTCCCTGCAGCACCTAACAGGAATAATTGCTGTGACATCCACAGGTCACAAGCCAGCTGCTGCTTTGTCCCCAAAGTCTTTATACTCCCATTTTTCCTCTTCCACGTCTTTCTGGGACCACACAGGGAGACCGAGACTAAAGTCGACTAACACACAATCAATAAGCAGACAGCACTTGCCTGTTCGTTGCTGTCTCTGCTGGTGTGCTTTCAGCTGTCGCCAATGCCTGGAAGAAATAAGCAGATGGATAAAAAGCAGTAGGATTCTGCTCAATCCAAAAAAGACAGACGGGAAGATGGTGGGACTTTCAAAGGTCTAACCCTGCATTACATCAAGATCATTACACCACAAATTGTCCAGATGGTACAAAGCCTCAGGCTCATGGCTGGATTTCTCAATACACTCAAACATACTTAGTGTCAAAGTATGGAAGAAACTCTTAATGAGTTAGAAGACTGCCCAGCCTGGCCTAGATCTCTAGCTCTGGTGATCTGCTCCTTGCAGCTCCCTTTCCTGAGACCAAACTCACTTTAGAAGGGCTTGGCCAGAGCCAAAGGCACTCATGTAATTTAACAAGCAGCAAAGACCCATATTTCCACACCACATTAATGTCTGGTTAATCTCCAGGGGCTCCTTGCTCCTCACCAGGCTAAATTAATAGATCTTCTAATCTATATAGTCCTTTAATATCTAGAAACTTCAAGAGACATCTGTTTTCCTATGTGATTAATATTTTAAATTCTTTTTGAAACAGGATGAATATATCATAGATCTCTGAGGAAAGAGCTGGGCATCTGTTTTATGTTGACATTGTAGAAAAAATAAAGCATCACTTGTTGATGCTAACACAGTACAAACAGCAATTCAGTATTCTGTTTTTTTTTTTCTTATTCTAAAGCAACAGAACATAAGTTTGTATTTTAAGAGGAACAGTCTCCTTCTACGCTGACATATAATCGCTTGCTTTACATGTCATTCTTTATATTGAAATTGTTCCTAAATTTTTAGGGCTTTTCAAAGTCTTCTGCAGCATGCTAAGCATGAGATAAACTTGTATGGTTTGTACTCTCATGCTGCTGGCAGTGGTAACTGTATTAAATAATGTTTTTCATGTATGGGTTTCCAAGCTGAAATGAAAGACACAAAATCACCTAGATGTAAACCCATTTTTGTCATTTTTCACAAGGAAAGAAAAAAAGATAAATTTCTGAGATATAACAGCCAGCAATTGAAATTTAAAGCACTTTGATTCATTTTCAGCAAACTTTTGTGTCAGAACCTCATTAACATTTCATGAGGGGAACTTCTCCATTTCCATGGAAGAAATTTACTTGTTTTCTCTACCTCATCTCATTTTCTGCAACTTTTTCCATTTGGGGTTTTGTTTTGGGTTTTTTGGTTTGGTTTTTTTTTTTTTTTTTCCTTCCTGATTTAAGCTATCAGATTTCAGCCAGCCAGAATCAGGATGTGAGCAATTTGTGTACCTGGCACATATCTGTCACCGTAAGGCTTGGGATCCTTTACAAATATTTCTCTTCCAGAGGTGACGGCATCTCTAGTTATAATTGGTAAGGAGACTCAAGCCTGTCCATCGCTTTCCAACAAAGTAAGAGGCCTTATCTTTCAGTGCAGATCTCATCAGGTATTAAGATCAAGTTCTGGAAGAACACATAAATGTGCCAAATGTGTTGGACGAGCAATGCTGCTGTGCAAGTTATCCATGATCTCTGAGAGAAAGAAATCATGCCATTTAATTTGTTGAGAGAGGTGCCAGAATTTTGAGCCAAAATCGGAATTGTTTTAGAAACCTGCTGCCCTAGGATAAGATTTGTACGATACAGCAAGGGCTCGGGGAAAGATACCTCTCTGATGGGGTGGCCTTGGAGAGAGGTATATTGATGGAACTCTTAACTTCTATGCTGTACAAGAACACAGGTGCAGTGAGCCTCCCCTGTGACCTTCCACTGAGTACAGTCCTCCTCCAAAGCAAGTTTATTGAGGGTGGCAGGTGATACCAGGTTGACATATGGCTCCAGACACCACAGTATCACATTGTAGTCCTGAATAATGCATTAAAAATCCATGACTGCCAAGAGGGACCCACCCACAATAGAGCTAAACATAGTCTTCTCCAGCACCCACGTCAGGTCTTGTTGCATCCTTCCTCAGGCAGCTGGGTAAACAGAAGAGCCCTGAAAAATACTGCAAAGGGGAACAAGTGCAGGGGAATTTAGGATATAGCACATGGTAGAGATGAGGGCAAGACCCTCTAGAGTTTTAACCCAATCATGTAGATTGGTCCAGTTTGTTAGTTAATGGTGTTGAAAAATGACTAGATCTGAAGTTCTTCAACAACGTTTCCCAACAAACTCAATAGTTTCTCATTCCATCCTTAAAAGTGGAAAATTGGAAAGTCTATGGCTCTTGGATAGACTACCAGTGCTAACCATTGATGCTGGTATGGTAGAAGGTATCAGCAAAATTATTGATGCATGAACAATCATACTCAATTTACAAGTTGTCTGGCTAAAAGAAAGATTCAACTGCACTTCTTTTGGGAGTCTGACACCTAGAAAAATAAACCGAAGACACTTAGCCTAGTAAGAATTCACCCTGAACCAATAGCACAGGTGGAGCAACTCTGTGTGCTGCAAACAGAAAGCCTGCAGAAGGCCAGAGCTGTCATGTGGATATAGCCCTTGGAAGAAAGCCATGAAAGACAGATTTAGTTTTGGAGATGATATCAGTGGAATACTGAACGTAGAAAACCCAGACATCCTCTTTCTCATGCTAGTAGTCACAAAACCAAGGTTGTGAACATCCTTATTTAATAGGCAAACTTACACCAAGAAATACTGGGTTTGTGCTATCAACTTTTTACAGGAACAAAAATAGCCCACCAAAACTGATCATTCAGACCGAGAGTCAAGAGTATTTTCAACAAGAGCAGCAGAGATGCCATTTAACACAAGTAAGTGAGTTTCTTTTCCTGAAGGAAGTGCTGACAGTGTCCCTCAAGAGCAGATGTAGCTCTCCCCCGTGGACCTCTGTTGGTGGAAACAGAAGGAGATCCAGTGTGCCAAGAGACATGGTTCACAAGCCAAGTGCTACTGGCTAAAGTTCACACAGGGAAGTGCTGGCAGAAACCTTCTGATGCAGACATGAAGACCTTTCTTCTTCTGCCTGTTTCTGTTTATTTTTTCATTTCAATATTTGGATTGCTTCTATACTTATGCTCTACAACTATTTCCAGCAGGGTTTAGCAGCCTATAGGTCTGGACTGTACGTATTTTTAATATTAACAGAACACCTAGAATAGTACAACACTGCCTGTAGCTGGTGTTAAAACATTAAGTACCGATGAAAAATGTAAGAATTGCAGCTTGATCAACAGGTACTCCTTTTTGAAACATCCCAGAAACATGCTTTTAGTAGAAGGAAATACTGCTAAGACAAATCGGTGTGGTCAGTGTGGTCACTTCTAGTAGGAAATGACAAATCTCAGCTCTGGGGTGCTACCCACAGCATGGTTAAGGGGAGGAATATGGGCTGTATCAGCCTGCAATGGGTACAAAATGTTTGTATATATAGTCATGACTTATGCAAGCTGCAGAGAAAGCATGTGGGAGGTGCACACCAGAGAGAACAGGAGAGGAACCGAGTTGATAGCCCATCTTTGCAAGCTGCTTTAAAATAACCTCCCTTCTTCTCATCAAGCTGTCTGCTCAGTGTCACCATAGTGACGCTGCTCAGCAGCCACCCAGATCTGCCTCACAGCTTCCTTCAGGAGTCCCACCACCAAGAAGCATCCCTCCCTCACAGCCCAAAGGGGAAACCTCCCTTTGCATTAATGCCTCCACTCCCCAGCTGGTGCACAGCACCTTTGTTCCTCAGCAGGACACTGCGATGCTGCTACATGGGCAGCAGTGCACAGGCTACAGAGTGCAGAAGGAGAGAAGCACTTTTGATACCTGAAGCTGTGCTTTTGGAAACTCTCTCCCATTTATAAACAGAGGATTTGAACGCGTGAAATAGGATGATCATGTTTACCTGGAAAGCAGGACTCCACATATGTGGTGTCTCCCTACAGTTTCCAAGCCTATGAAAAGTGCAGAGCTTCCCAGCAGTTGCCAAGTGGGGAGGCTAAGGTGACTGGTGTAAGTGGGTGACTCCCACCCATAGGCACCCCTCACCAAGCAGTGTGTCCCCAGATAGAGCAGGATTACAGGACTGAGTCATTTGTGTTCTCTAACCCAGGTGGGCTTCCCACTGTCTCCTCCCTTCATACCCCTGGACACCTTCAGACCAGTGCTTCCAACACAAAGTGTCAAGGAAGAAACAGAAATGGCCATGCCTGTTCCCAGTCCTCACCATCTTCAATAGGTCCCTGACTTCTGCTGGGACTGATCCTCTGGCGTGACGTGACTGGTTTCAGTTTCCCTCAGCAGGGTCACTGTGACAAGCATAAGTGATAAAATACAGAAATCCTTTGCATTCTTTGCAGGAAAAATCAGTTCTTTCTATAGTATCAATCATTTTACATAAACATTTTTAATATGCAATGTTGCAATAATTTCTGGCACCTTTCTAGCCTTTATTGCTGAGGTTTCAGAGACACGTAAATCCCTGACACGTACATGATGCAAGGTGGAGAGTGTTGCCATTTGCAAAAACAAGCACCTCTAAAGGAGTCAGGAGGATGAGGACACCCCCTTGCTGTTTAGGGTAAACCCACTGTAGCTGTAGGCATGTCCCGGGTAGGTTTTAGGAAACCTTACAGAAAACCCCATTTACAAGCCTTTCCTTTGACAAACTGACTTGTTCTCCGTAATACTGAAAGGCTGTTGAAAACAGGCTGGTTTTAATACGACCTTATAAAAGACTCACATAAAAGGCAGCAGGAGTAATGGGAAGCAGGGGAGGCTTATCATTCAGGTATCAGAGGATCACTGGAAAAGGTCAAAGTTTGACTCTTGGCTGTGCTGATGACCTTAGGTAAATCATTCAGGAAGAGGCTTGGAAGAGAGACCAGCTTGCTTAGGAAGTTTTTCAGAGTCAGTGCCTCAGTGGGAACCAGGGGGTGCAGGGCACAGCTGAAAGCACGTTCTTCAGTTCCTAAAGGGAAGCAGAGACCTTTACAAAGTTTGATAGTGATTGTGAGTGCTGAGCAAATCAAAATCTGAACTGACTCTTTTGAGAATCTCATTTCATCTTTCTGTGCCTCTTTTGCCTCAAGTGTAAAACAGGGAAAATAAATATTTTACCAGTGTTGTAAGCATAAATGTATGAATATTTGCTGAGATACAGTGGTGACAGAAGCTACAGAAGTAATTGGGGTGGATATTGCATTTAAAAAAATCCCAAGTCCTGTTTTTATCTAAATGGTGGATTAGTGATGAGAACAATGGAAGTTGATTCAACTGACTTATTACCCACACAACCATTTATGTGACAAATGCCACTTTTTTGTCTGATAATTACTTTCAACACAATAACATCACCATTTTATATGCCCTGTATACACTGAATAATATTTGGTAAACTATGGTACCAAGTCTGAAACAGAAAGTACTGCTGAATACAGTTACGTCATTACCCTCCTAACATTACCAGAAAATATATTTCCTGGACCTGGCTAATAAACTACAGGTGCCCAGCAAACTAGCTTGCTTATAGATCACTGAGGGATGATGATGCTTGTTTTCCACTGAGATATAACTTACTTCTGAATGGGAAATTCTGCTGAGACAGCCTGCAGCTCAAACCACACACACGTTACTAGGACAGCAGAGAAAGACCTTTAGCAGTGCACTGACACATTACTGATTTATGAGAAAGCAATGTTGGACTAAATATGAAGAAGAAGCTATCTTTTCACACAATTTGGTATAGCAACACAGAAACTGTACCAGGATAAAGAGCTGCCTTGCAGTAGGCGTGCTCATACATCATTCTGTGTTAAATATTAATTGTTGCTTATTTCAATTTCTTTGTGTTGTTTTTAAATTAAAAATAAACCTGCAACTCTAACAATACATACTGTGTTAAGGAAAAGGTAAGTTCAGAAATAAATTATTAAACTGACCTACTTAAATGTTACCACACTTGATTTATCTGACGATTTGAAGATCAAGGCAGTCCCTTTGTCATATTTGAAAAGATATTGACAAGGAGTCTATGGATGAATCGTGCATCTATTTTGCATAAATGGACTTTGTGTATGCATATTTAGTTATAAATTTTTTACAACATGATCTTCAATCTAAGGCTTGATTTTTCTCCATTTAAGGCCGTTGGCAAACTGGTCTTGACCTTACTGAGAGTAGAATCATATCCTAAGTACATACATCACTGCTCTGTTCTCTCTTTCATCTGAGCACTGAACTGTGATCAACGTTAAAGAGGGCAAGTCCCACCATAAGCGTTTTTAATGCCCTAAGCAAGTTCAAGTATGAGACTCCTCCTTGCCATATCTCTCTTTTTTTTTTTCTTTTTTTTTTTTTTACCTTAACTCATTTGCAAGATAACCTTTCATGCTTTAAGGAGGGATGGTTTTGTGATTAAGGCATTTGATGGAGATCTGGGTTCACTTTCCAGGCCTTCCACATAATAACTATCCTTGGTGGGTCACTTAAAAGTGCCTTGCAGAACTGCAGCGCTAACAAATAAATGGACCACAGACCATCCTCTGTTGGTGACACCAACCAATATGAAATGGCCAAACCACTGTGACCACACCAAAATTCTTTATTGGGAATGGCCTCCAGTCTCTGCTTGCCCATGAACAATGCCCAGGCACTGTTTAGAAGAGCACTGACTGACCTGAGTCAAAACAGCCCCAGGGGCATGTTAACAGTTAAATGGTAGGACATGGACCTGACTGCTTTTCTATTGCAGACACAGCCCTCAGTTACTACCTGCTAAAACAGGGCTTCTCCTGTGTTTCAAATATTTGCCAAAGCCCCAAATTAGAGGTAAAGCCCCAAACTAGAGGTAAAGCCCCAAGAGGTTTCTCTAGTCCTCCCATTGCCTGCCCCAGGTGAGCAGGCTAGTAAAGGAGGGCAGGGCAGGTGGGCTTCAGAAAGAGGCTTTGGATCTGAAGGCCAAATGCTGAATTCAGCAAAAATTAACAGCAAGGAGACAACACTATGACAGTGCTGTCCCTGAAGGAATAGTAAATAGAGCGCAAACAACAACAACAAAAGAAAGGAAAATCTATTAAGGAAAGGCTGGAAGCAACTGGTAACACAGTGAATGAGTAACGTAAGCCTCTGAGTCCAGAAAAGAGAGAGGATAGAATGAGAGGATGGTATGAGAAACATCTCAGAAGCAGTCTCTGTCCTTGCAAAATGTACATCGTTGAGCAGCGGTCAACACCAGATATATTGCCCCGTATGCCTGTGGTCTTTGCGCACAGCTGTCATCGTAGGTGCTTAGCCTGTAATCAGTTATGAAGTAAATGGAATAAGGTGCTTTATGAGAAGGCAAGACAACTATATTTCTTACTTTCTATGCTATGTCCAGCAATCCCTTAACCTCTGCTCTTGAATGTTTTGTTGCTAAAAGTTTTATAACAGCTCACATCTCCTGTCACCTTTTCTAATTCCTCTCATCTCTTCTTTAGAAGTCCAGTGGAAAGACTTGTTGGCTTCTTCTTCACTAGCTTGTGGGACAGCACCTCAAATTTGGTAACGGATCAGAAGGACTGAAGAGCACTTTTGCACCCACCAATGTTTCTTAGAGCTGCTAAAACAGGACCAGTGAAGATGTTCACCAGACTCCAAGTCCTTGCGCTAGCTTTATTTTCCAAAGGAGTTTTCCTTTCCCTAAGTGACCACAGCTTTGTAAGGAAGGAAATTAAGATAGAAGGAGACCTGGTCTTAGGTGGCTTATTCCCAATCAATGAAAAAGGCACTGGGATTGAAGAATGTGGGAGGATCAATGAAGACCGAGGCATCCAGCGTTTGGAGGCCATGTTGTTCGCCATCGATGAAATCAACAGAGACAACTACTTGCTGCCAGGAATTAAGCTTGGAGTTCACATCTTGGATACGTGTTCCAGGGATACATATGCCTTAGAACAGTCTTTGGAGTTTGTCAGGGCATCTTTGACTAAAGTGGATGAAACAGAGTACATGTGCCCTGATGGCTCATATGCCATTCAAGAAAATTTACCATTACTCATTGCAGGAGTCATAGGCGGTTCCTATAGCAGTGTCTCCATACAGGTAAGTCGCAGGAGCCCCATGAGGTGAGAATCATTCACCTGCAATTCCTGGAACAGAACCACTGCTTACATAAGTTTGTCAATAAAGCGAGTGTTAGCTCAATCACTTTACCCTAGGGATCAATCTAGCATATCATTTTAAATGAATTTATACTAGTTTAATTCACTCTTTGAAAACACTTGCTATAGTTTAAATCTCTGGCAGCTGGCCACTTCCTCTAGTTACGGTGTATCCTAAGGGAAACTAAAGTTTCCAAAAGTCTTAGTGTTTATTCTGAACTTTGCATGCCATGAGACTTTTATGACTCTAAGTTCAGATCTCTGCTTTCAAATCAACAAAAAATTATATCGCCTATATATCTGAATATATGCATTCCTGTCACGCTGCCTGTACGTAAGATTTGTCATTTAAGCAATAGAGATTTTAAATGAAAGAATTAATCCTTATTTTACTTCCAGGCCAAAATAAAGTAAAAATGGCATACTACCCATAAACTTAAATTAGACCTGACCAAGTGATTAAAGTTTTAGTGTCTTAATTAAGCACACCAAAGCCAATAAAAATTATTCTGCTGATCTTTAGTGAGCAAGGTCTCAAATGTCCCATGCAGGTAGTACAGTTTCTGAATGGATCCTAAATTTGTTCTTTCCTTTTGTTTCCATATTTAATTTATACTAAGACAGGTTTTGCCAGGAAATGTTGCCTGGCAGAGTGCAGTGGAAGCACTCTGTCAGAGGTCCAGCACAGAAGACAGATGCCCTCAGTATATCTTGCTCCCTCCTTCTGGCACGTTGTAACTGAAGCTTTTGGTTGTGCAACATTGGTCACAAATAGGGTCTCAGTAGGGTGTTGGAGAGTATTTTCAATGTCTTGCAGGGGTGTAAGTTGCAGGTGTGTTAAATGCTCCCAGGTGGGTTAAATGATCCATATGTCTTTCCAACTATAGTTTTATTGCATCCTTGGTTTCAGTTGCAAAGGGCTAAACATAATGAACGTTTTTGTTCTTGGCTTCCTATTTTTTATATATTCATGATAAATTTTTAACTCCTTGGCATTTTTTTCCTCACTAAGTGAACATGAAGAATAAATATGCCTGCTTTTTTGGCAGAAATTCTGGACTTCTCCCCTTCAGACCAGGTACTCCTATGGCAGTGCAGCCTCAGATATGCTGAAGTGCCCCCCCACCACTGCCAGTGCACTATCCATAAGCAAAAATGCCCCCTAGTTTTGCTGAAGTTTTGAAATCTACACAGGTCTCATTACTTTGGGTTAAATTAAATAAACCAGTCCACATTACTCATAATCACAAATGAGTGATGTCTTAAGCCCAGAATCAGGTAGGCTAAGACCCTGGATCTAGCATTTCCTAATGGTCACCTAGAGGTTTCCAAGACACCAAGACCTGACAGCGCTGGACCACTACGAGCAATATATTTTTCCAGACCAAGTGCAGGCCTTAACTACTGCATCAATGTCAAAAGAAAAAAATGTTCTTCTGTACTACAGACCATCCCAGCAGTGACAGAAAGTTCACAGAGCTTCATTTACCTGTTTCATAAAGAAGCCGAGTTCATCTAATGCTCATTTCAGTCAGAATTACACTGGGGGACTGGCTACTGCTCTTGTCAAGGCATTAAATCCCACCGGGCTTGGGAGCATGGCCAGTTTCCATAAGACATGCATGAGCGCAGAAGCAGCATTTTAACAAATTACATTTTATTTCCTTTTGTGTTCCAATGTGTGGCTTGTCTCTCTACGCATACTAGGGAATACATGGACAAATGCTTACCCATGCCACAGAGGCATAGTTTCTGCAGAGCAGAACCTCAGCCACCTCTCATACTAGGAGTGGTTTTGTCCCACTGTGGACCAGCTACCCCAGCAAGAATGTGTCCTTCACCAGTTACATGGGTCTGATCACTTGGAGCACAAAGAACAAGTTCCAGGGCTGGAAAAGAGACCTGAAGAGGAGAAACGATAGCTACAGAACCTTGGCAACACAATCTGTTAAGGAAATCATTATTCGCTGTTTCTTCCTATCAGACAAAGGGTACATCAAATGACAGGTTGTTGTGGATGCTAAAAACTAAATGAGTTCAAGGAGTGACCAGAAAAAAATCAGGAAATTCTGTATAGATACCACCTCTGGCTTGGCAATTCCCAGAGCTGCAAGTATCTCAAGGCTAGTAACGTATACTGAAACATCATATACTTGTCCTATCCCACTGATGGAGAGGTGGCAGTGGTTTTGCTCTACCTTTGTTCTAGTTATTTGTGGTCAATCAGTTCCCTAGTCCACCCTAAATTCATGTGTGTCCCGAAAACATGAAGTAACTTAAAAAACACATTCATAAAATGTGGAAATGGTACAGATATTTCGTTCCCTCTCAGAAACCCTGAGGCAGCCACCCACACTCCTAAAATGGCCTGGGACTTCTTGCACATCTGTCAGTCTGTCCCTTTGAAGCCAGTCTGAAGCCAGGCATTTAGACTAAATCCATATCTGAGGCAGCAGAGTGGGTGCAGTACACATAGTGTACACATAGTATATACAAATGCTTCATATTCCAAAAGCTTGGGTTGGGAGCAGCTGTCAGATGGAAATCAGAAGTCCTGGTAAGAGACTCTCATTCAATATGTGTGAAAAATGGCAATGTGCCAAAAATAGCTGTGTGCATAGCTGTGTGTCGCCCTATTTTCAAAACCTGGGAGGGATGATGAAACAGCAGTTATATCTAATATTACTCTATGACCTATACAGCTTCCCTGTAGTTGCCTATAGTTATTCAAACTTTCTTACACAGTTCCTCAGACAAATAAATAAATAGGTTCACAAATCATTCATGTCATTGAGCACTTTCCAGCAGGAAAAGAACTATTCAATTGATTACTTTCCCTTTACATAGATTGGGTTGGTCATCCTTCAGTCTCTCTTTTCTAGCTTTCCTCTAGATTTCACACTATCTATTAAAGGTGTAATTAAGCCATCCATTCCTTCTGCTCGTCTTGTTAGGATAGCCAATCATGGCTCCTGTTTCAAAAGAAAATCCTTGTTAAGAATAATAGACATTGCAGACTCAAGCCTGAAGATGTAAGGACTTCAAAGCATTAAAGCCATGCATTTTGGTGCCACACCAGAAGAAAGGACTACCAAATTTCAGAGACAGTCACCTATAAATAGTAGCTCCAGCAGCAACTGGAATCACATCACTGATGAACGTCAAACCACTGCTGAATGTCAAACCACTTCAGCAGGCACATCTGCAGGGCTAAGCAGCCCCATTCCCCATGCTTTCAAACAGCACTTCAGGGGGCTGGGTGCTTCCAGATGTAGCCCAATCAAACATTTCTTTTTTGCCTGAGAGCTGTAAATATTATAAAGTCCACAGCAGAGTTTCTTAGCTTTAAAATAAACCATGTTGAGCTCTTCAGACAAGATATTATTTCTGCCTCTTATATTTCTTCTTTTCTTCCTGTGAATTTGCCATTGTATTTCAATACTTTTTCTTCCCCTCCTTTCACCCTCCCTCTTCAGATTTTTGTCTGGACAGCTGTCTTCCAAATGACTTCATGATGCTCCTGCTGTCAGATTTCTGCTTCTTTCATTATCCTTCTACCAAGGAAAAAAGAATTTGCTGGTAAATCAGCAATGAACACCTTCCCCACTGAGTCAGTATGCACGATAGGCACTTTTTACAGAGAATAAAAACAACAAGAGAATGCAAAATGCTTAATTATTTTCTGGTCAGACTAGGCTATTATCGTTAATGATGATCTGGATAATTAGCTTTTAGATGTTGTGTTTAAATTAGCAGTGAGCCCAATCTGCACAATATTTGATCCCAACAAAACCCAAGCCAGAATTCTCAGTCAATAGAAGGGCTCATGTAAAAAAGCTGTTTTCATGAAATAAAATTCTGACCTGAGCTGAACCTAGGATCAGAAGGTAAATCATCCAAAGTTCAGAATACTTTGGTTTGGGTTCATGGCTTTTCGTTTGAGTCAGATTATCCACTCTCTCCTAGTTTACAAGAGAAATTTCAAACATATTTTCCTTGGAGATGTTCAATGACATTGTAAAAAGGATAAGAAAAAAAGCACTCTTCATTTGCACAGAGGAGCACCCACACAGCTAAACCAAATGCCACGTTTAAAATACTTAGGTCAGCTCCGTCAGGAATATGCATGTGTAAACAGGAATACGAATATTCATGTGCTGGATTTTTTCTTCTCTGTTCCTGAAAACTGGACCCATTTTCTGAGAATGAAGATTGCGATGCATTCCCGGCAGCCAACTCTTACAAACAGTGAGACATTCCCTTAGGTGGGCTGGGTTTTGCATTTCCATATCCTCTACATTCATGTAGGTGTAGGGCTTTACTTTTGTGTAGTTTCCTTTATGGTACCAATCCACAAGACCTCCAGCTCACAGTTGTGAAAGTTATTCCCAAGTTAGACCTTCATCCAGAAAAAAAGTGGCAGAATAGACACCAGTACCCAGCTGTCTTCTCTTTACTTAAGACATAACAAGGAATTAAACTGTAGCAAAACCACTGGAGAAGGTTCGAAGGTACATTGCTGCTATCACAAAAGCTAAGGACTCTCCCTAAGTGAGTGACTATCTGGCATGAAATTCTGAACATGTACTCATTTCCCAGCCATCTCCTTCTGGCTGTCACTTCTCCTTAGCCACACACGTCTGCCAAGGGCTCATGGAGCCTGAAAGCTAATTACCTCCATTTCCTTCCTCCAAGGATAAACCATCTTCCAAACAGTCTTAACAATAACTTGCAACTTCCATAACCATACAAATAGTGCAAAATCCTTAGAAGAACTACATGAGGGAAAAAAGCAAAAAAAAAAAAAAGCAAAAAAAAAAAGCAAAAGCAAACAAAACCCGTAACATATGGGGCTCTGTCTCCCTGTGCATGGACCCAACTGCGATATGGGCTGGAGAAACATGCAGGGGGCTGCAGGGCTTCACCAGGGACCACAAACCACGTATGCCATTTGTGATGTGCTCATAGAGGAGCTTTGCATTCAACTGTGCAACAGCAGCCTCTGGTGATTTCAGGCTTGTAAAAACTAAACCAGATCCTTATTAAAAGATCTGTTTGGTGAGATGGGCCACCTGCCACTAGCATTTAAAGCTACACATGCATTTGCTGACTTCCTGGTGTCTCCTTTAAACTCTTTCCCTCTTTTATCTCTGTTTGTCCTCCCCCTCCTCACCCTCTCAGCCAGATCCTTGCTGTTTGTTCCTAGCTTTGTTTCTGTTCCATATTCTGAAACAAACAGCCACTAGGTTGAGATTTTCAAACTGCGCAAACAGTACCAGCCATGTCTTTCCTAGAGATTTCAAAGGAATGTAAGTACCTCCCTCTGGCTAGCTGCTTTAAAAATCCCAGGGTAACTGATTCCTTACAGTCTTTTTGATTCGGGTTTGGTATTATTTTTTATTCTTTTTTTTTTTCCTTTGGTGTGAGCATTTTCTGCATTTGCCAAGGGGAAACAATATGGTTTTACAGGGGGGTAGATAACCCATGAGGTCACAGGTAAGAAGGAAGGAGCCCTACCACGTTAGAAGTGGGAAAGGATGCAACTTCAAGAGAAAACGGCCAAAAATAGGAACTAGTTAGGGACACCTTGACATCACCCATACTCACATTGTCCCTCCTGATCAGGATTCATGCATCAGTTCATGAGTCTCAAATAGTTCAATAATAGCTTTTTTAACTCCAGAAGTCAGTACATTCTTTTAGAACTGTCAACCTCAGTTTTAGCCCCTTTCCCCATCCCTTTACCAATGTGTAAATGTGACGTGAGTCGCTCGCAGTCGCTACCAAGGCTCAGGGAATAGTTACACTCCTCGTGCAAAGTCTTCACAGATCTCTTCTCGGTCTGCCAGCTTAGTGCTTAGCTTACTTCACTTCAACAGTTAATGCTGTAAGGAGGCAGAATGCAAAAAGAATTTCCAAGCAATTCTCCTCTTCAAGTACAACATTTTTCTTTGTGTCCTTCTTGGTTTATTTTTTATTACACAGGACAGGCATATAAAAAGCAATTCCTGGGTCTTCTGCAGAAATCCTAGATGCTATTCTGACAGTATTCCCTAATTCTGATGTTCATTTTGCAGATGCTATTATTTCACTGTTCAAACACTGCTTCTCTGGATGTGACAGCTATCGAGTCTGCTGCAAATACTTAGCTATATTTTTCCCAGCTTCATTAACAAAATTTTCAGAAGTGCAAGGCTAAAAACAATGTTGTCTTCTCCCCTCCCCCTGCTAACCAAAAATGCCAGATGTTTGTTTGTTTGTTTGGTAATGAATTGTTTTTTCCTGAGTTACCTTTTGGAAGGCATTTTGTTAAGGAACAACACTCACTAACTAGTAAATAGCCCTCTTAATACCAAAAAGAGAGAAAGCTAATGGAAACCACTGCTTTAGTCCTACAATGTGCGGGACTACATAGGAGTACAAGCCAGGCTGGAACTCCTAAATAACTTCACTGCTTCTGGCTTAGCTCTTTGCAACTGACCTTTAATGATTAAAAGGACTGGCATGGTAGCATTGCCAATGCATTCCTGGGGTCCAGCTGGAGACAAATGGGCATTTTATGTTGCAGGTGATGACATAGCCCCTCTGTGGAGATTGTCTTCCATAGTGCTTGTTATAATATCCCAGACATGACACCCACAGTTTTAAAATGGACTATGGAGAGAGGGTGTTCCAGACTGATAAAGACATTTCAATTCTGGAACCAGTAAGGAACTTAAGCTCCTAATTTCCCTTTGAAAACAAATCAGTTTTGAGTGAAGTTTTTTCTTGGATTCAAGCTGAGCAGCTGCGTTTGCATCATGGAGATCTCCCCACCCCAAATACTCCCAGGCTCTGTGGATATGTTCAGAAGTGCCCGAGCTGAGCCATGCTGGGTCACATTGTCCCCAAGGTGAGAGCCATGCCTTTGAACCTGCTGAATCCAAAGAGGACAGGGGAAGTTATGGTGGAGTCTGTCTTTTCAGTATTGCTTGTAGTTATTGCCAAAGATGCAATCTGATGGCACTGTAGGCTCACAGCATGCCAGGGTGGATCTACAGAAACATAGCCAGTAGATAGGTGGAAATTATTATTTCTGTTTATTCTGTTCTCATTCGACCACACCTGGAATGATATGTCCAGCTTTGCTTCCCCCAGTAAAATAAAAATGTAATAAATACAAAGGTGGTCATGGGGAAGAGATTCTGGAGCACATGCCCTACAAGAAGAGCTTGGGGAAACTGGGTGTGTTTACCCTGGAGAACAGAAGGTTTGCTGAGAACCTAGTATCAGCTTTTCTGTATGTATGGGTTCGTTCTGAAGAACACAAAGCAAGTGTTTACTGGGATGCATGACAAGAGGATAGAAGTAAATGGTTATAAACTGAAAGAAGGGAGGTTATAAATTAACATAAAATGTACAATCCAGGAGCTGGGAGCACAGGGAGGCTGTACAGGCTGTGGAGGCAGCTGACTACAGAGGTACCTCATTTATTCTTTACATCAGGTTTATGCCCACCACTTATCACACACCACGTTCCAGCCCATTCAGAACCAATGTTTCCTTCCTGCCTTCCTAAATGGCACTTTCTGCCCAAATTTTGGTAAAATATTTTTAGATGTAATAAAAAAGAAAAATTCAAATAAGCAAAAAAAAAAATTAAAATATTAATTGGAGCAAATGCTTTAAATGTAGTTTGACCTGCAACTGCTCAAATAATAACAAAAAGCCCACACTGTAGATTAACATCATTTAGGAACTAGTACAACATACGCTGGCAGCAGCAGACATTTCTTCAAAGTCAGAGCTCAGCCCCTACATTATAGCAATGACCTAAATATTAGGAAATCCCCAGGGCATGGCTTAGCCGTGGTCTTGCTGTGGGAATCTGGACAAGCAACTTATCCTCAGGAATAGAAAGACTCTCTCAGGAGACCAAAGGTAGCAACTGGATCTTCATTAGGACAGACTGCAGTTCAGAGACAGGGATTTCTCTGGTATCTTGATAGAGACAAACCTCCTTTACCTCAATCCCATTCTGCTCAGCAGCCTGATTTAAAGCCTGTTCAAAACAGCCACGGGAGCTCTCGCCTGTCTCAGAGGAGCTCTGTGAAATTAGATTCATTAAGCCGTGTTATGTGCCATGAGATTCTCACGTGGTAAAATTTTAGAGGCACAGAGTGCAGTGTCATCTAACAAGGGGCCTCCTCTGCCCAACAAACGTGTGATACACACTTGTGTGTTGTGTTGAAGACGCCCTATCTGTTTTAACTCTTCTGAGATTCTTTTTTTTTTTTTTCCCCAAAGTGTTTCCCATGCTCCTCAGTCCCGTACACATTCAAACAACCCATGTACCAGCCTCTGGGCTGTTAAGAGAGGAAATTCTAACCAAAAACATCAGAACAAATCCTACTGCCAGAAAAACAAACAAACAAACAAACAAGTCATATGGAGGGTAAGTAAAAGGCTTAATGAGATTCAACACATCAGAAGACAGACCAAGGTTTCCGAGACATACAGGTGTCACCTACCTGATGCCATTTATCAGCAAGATTCCTGAATGGCCAGAAACATACTCAGAAACCAGGTTCACATGTTTGATAGCCGTACCTAATTCATAGCTCTTCACAGGTGGTTAATATGAATCCATTTTCGGTGTTATAAACTAAATTGGCAATTTCCCACAAGTATTTCTTCTGTCCCTGATGCACTGAGAAGTGACAGATGTGGCTCCAGCGTTGTGAGAGGGACATCAGCCTCCTCTGGCACTGCACTGGCCACTCCATTTGCAGGATTTGCTGGCGCAGCCTGCCCCTACAGAGGGACATTGCTCACAATGGACTTTCTGCCACGGTCCTGTAAGGCCACCTCTTAAGAACCACCCGCCATCCTAGCAGCTGGGTACGAGACAGGTTTGCTTGGGAAATGGATGCTAAATTTAGCACAGGACAGTTGGCTACGCTAATAAACCCAGCAGCGTGCGGGCAAATAAATGTTTCCCGTCACTCTGGCAGCTGGCTATATCAACACCTGTTGTCCACAGCAAGCTGTGCAAAGCCGTTGGTTTAGGTTGCAGATACAGAACATCCAGCCTTATTTGCAAAGTTGTTACATATCTGCAATTCCCACTGGTTTTGACAGCAAAAAAAACTCCAGGCCACTACTGCTACTTAAGTGCCAACATATGGATTTCAGGCTCTAGCTGCATGCACCATGGCTTGATTAAATTGCCGCCTGGAGCTTTGCCAAAATAGATTATTTCATTTAGCAAAAGCTGATCTACACTGCAATTTTGAAGCTGTAGCACACATCCCAAGGCAGCATGGAGCTATGGTGTAGGTATGCCTCAGGTGATACGGTCTTGATGCACGTAACTCTGGTTCACATTGAACTGTCCTCTACTACCCTGAGACATCACAGAACAGACATAGCCTTAGATACCGGCTCCTCTCCAGAACTTGCCCTTACCTTGTCGCTCGTGTAATCAGGATCTGATTTTCAGAATCACATTTTCAGATCAACATGTAAACAGCTGGGAAATGGGACCATTCTGAAACTGGCTGCATCAGCTACGTGTCTGAGACCTAAGCTCTTCTGAAAAATTAATCCCCAAAATTGACAAGTTACAATATTCCAGAAAATCCCCAGCTTCAGAATTTCCAGAAGAGTATCCTGATCTGAGTCAGTAACTTCACTGAACTCCACGATCAGTCACAGTTCTCACGGATGATTGGGTCACTATCCTCTGATTAAGCAAACTTTCTTATATTTTTTTTAATTTCTAGTCCACAAAAAACCTACCATCTGGACAGCTTTGCAGTGAAGAGCATTGCAGCAAACAGCTTTGTCACAGGAAAGCTTTCTTCTGCCTGTGGCACTGGAATTGCAGGCAGTTTGCAGGGAGCCTAGAAGGACAGTGACCCCTAAGGTCTGGGGCCCCATTGTAAAATGGGAGTGTGGTTCTGTTTCCCTGCATACGGATACTTCTGCTGCTTAGACTGAAGGAAATAAAAAGCAATAGAAAATCTGCCTTTATTTATTAGAGGTATATCTCTGTGAGCTGAAGGCTTGATGATGCACTGGGTAGCACTGCTTTAACTAGAAAATGGACTTTAAGTCAGTTTGTGGTGGGAAATGCACAGTGATGTGTATGCATATCCTTATTGTGGTTTAGCTCAAATAAAAATCCTGCTAGAATAAACTGAGACAAGAATAGCAATTCCAGCCCACACAATTCTGCAAGAAGTCTTCTGGAATAGCTACACGGAGGACATTTTATTACCAAAGTGCTCTTTTTGAGGCAGGACATGTGAACCATACCATGTGGATACATGGGCACGTAATCAAAAGTTACAAAGCCATAAAAGCTTGACAGTGCTCAAAGCATCCATTGCACCTCAGTGACAAAACAAGCCTCTCAGCCCACCCTGATGCTTTAAAGCTGTTCATTCAGATCACCACAATGGAAATTAAATGTCACATTCCCAGCATAAGGCAGTTTAACACGTGTTCCCACATAGCAGGGTAGTTACAGCCTCATCAGCTGTTTCCTGAGGGACAGTGACTTGTTCAGCCACAGCACTTCCAGCCATGTGCCTACACCAGGGGTCCTCAAACTATGGCCCATGGACTGGATGCAGCCCCCAGGGTCCTCAAGCCAGCCCCCTGGTATTTACAGACCCTCCCCGTGCCAGGGGTTGCAAACCAAGCAGCTGCAGATGACTGCCTGCCACTTAATCCACACACCGGCCCCCTGTTTAATAAGTTTGAGGACCCCTGGCCTACACCAACAGGCAAATCCACAGTGGGCTAGCCAAACCTCCCTGTCACAATACTCCTTCCAAGCAGTGTAGAAGGGGATTTATTTTGGTTTAAACCAAAATAAACCACTCCTAGTGGTTTCTTTTGTAAAGGCATGCTTTGGTTCCACAGATACAGCTGAGATGCCAGGGCATCCCTGGTACCCCAGAAGGACCGAAGGACAAGTGCCTCCTGACATCCCCTGTTCCAGGTGGACCAGGGGACTGGAGAGGCACTGGGCATGTATGGTTTGGCAGCAGTGTCTGGCCCAGACAAAAGATTATACCAGTTCACAGTCTGCATTACAGAAAAGATAGAATCTAAATCTATAAAGCCTCAAGTGACATATGTCACCAAAAACCCAATAAAATTATTTTGGGTTTTTTAACCAGACTTTAAAACTATTTGTTTTTATTTTGCTATTGATATCTGAACCTTAAAAATTTGCCTTGTTCCACAACATTTTTTTCAAAACAGTCCTTTGCCTTTGAATCCTCATAGTCTGTGGTTGGAGAAACTTTTGTGGAAAATGTGAAAAAAATCATTGATTGGGCAATTTTTAATAAGTTTCCCTTAGGAATCTCAAGTACACTATTGCTTCTCAGCTGGTTTTGTCAGGCTGTACTCCAAGATCAACTTCAAGTTTAATTTACTGGACACAACTTCTACTCACCAAGAGCAGAACTCTGAAGTCTTCCCTTTGTCATTTAAGAAACAATCACAGGGGAAAAAAATGCCATAAAGTTTCTTCATTTCTTTCCCGATATAATCAGGAGCTACACTTCTGTGAGACTAACAGAGTAGATTTGGGAATATTTAAGCACTGGACATAGCAACATATGAGAAGAACCAACAGGACTTTGTACCACATAAATCACAAAAGAAGGGCAATTAGAGAATATTAAAAGTTTTTATTATTTATGAAAAGCTATAGGCCAACACAACATTGTTCAGCATTTGAGATGTACGAGGAGTACTAGCATGCAACAAATATGCCATCACAGGAGGACTGCAGCCAGAACAGCTCAGAAAAAAAAAAAAGAGTTTAAAAGAGTAAAGAGTAGGAGAAGTGGGGACTCTGAGCTTGATTAAATGGGACCAGAAAGTTCTGTGAAAGGCCTGTACAAGTCTACCTGTGATATTTGCATAAAAGAGGAATTTATGTCTTTGTGCATTTTGTTGTCAAGTACAATGAGTCTTGGAGAAGATTAATCACTCTATGAACAGCAAAGGCACGCGAACCCCAGACCTTAGTAAGGAGCACAGGCTGAGACTGGAGTATATTGTCCATTTGTGTCAAATGCTTTGTTAGGTAAAACATACTCAGTTTGACAGAAGTAAAAGGTGCATTACAGTCCCAGTAGGACCCTGGGAATTAACTGGGTGGCAGGACAACTATTCTGCACAGGCAGTGTGTTGCTCTCAGAGTATGTTATCAACCACCTCTATCAACATCCTTAATCTGAGATTGTCAGAACAGCTCATTAAAAAGCCCTGTTTATGCCTTTCCCTAGAATTTTCTGTTCAGTTTTACAAATAACACCCTTTAAAAACCTGTGTTCTCCCCCTTCCCTCTAGGTAGCAAACCTGCTCCGACTCTTCCAGATCCCCCAGATAAGCTATGCCTCCACCAGCGCCAAGCTGAGTGACAAATCCCGCTATGACTATTTCGCGCGGACAGTGCCCCCCGACTTCTACCAAGCGAAAGCCATGGCTGAGATCTTACGGTACTTCAACTGGACTTACGTGTCAACGGTTGCTTCAGAAGGAGACTACGGTGAGACAGGGATCGAAGCCTTCGAGCAGGAAGCTCGCCTCCGCAACATCTGCATCGCCACCTCCGAGAAAGTGGGCCGGTCAAACATCAGGAAGTCCTACGATGGTGTGATCAGAGAGCTCCTCCAGAAACCCAACGCCAGGGTGGTGGTGCTCTTCATGCGAGGCGACGACTCTCGGGAGCTCATTGCAGCTGCCAACCGCTTCAATGTTTCCTTCACCTGGATTGCCAGCGACGGATGGGGTGCACAAGAGAGTATTGTCAAGGGCAACGAGCACATAGCCTCCGGGGCAATAACCTTGGAACTTGCTTCCCATCCAGTTAAAGAATTTGACAAGTATTTCCAAAGCCTCAGCCCTTACAATAACAGACGCAACCCCTGGTTCAAGGACTTCTGGGAGCAAAAATTCCAGTGCAATCTCCAGAACCGAAAACCACATAAAAAGGCTTGTGACAAGCACTTCACCATCAACAGTTCCAACTATGAGCAAGAATCCAAGATCATGTTTGTTGTGAATGCTGTGTATGCGATGGCTCACGCCTTGCATAAAATGCAGAGGAGTCTGTGTCCAAACACCACCAAACTCTGTGATGCCATGAAGCATCTGGATGGCAGGAAGCTGTACAAAGATTATCTCCTAAAAGTAAATTTTACAGGTAATAATTTCTCTTTTGGAACATACAGAATATCACTGTTATTAATGAAACGTTCATCAGCCACAGTAAGAGCCAGCTGAACTCCCTGTAGCTTCTGTTGTCACAGTTCAGACCAGGGTAGTGCCCAGGCAAGGTCACTGCTGTCACAAGAAGGGAGAAAGGAGGACAGGGAGAATGGTAAGAACACACAAAAAAACCCACCTCAGCTCAATGCTCCTCCTGTTTCCAGTAGAAGAAAGAGGTGGAAGTAGCAACAGCCGGTCTTGGAAATTTTACCCTCCATCCTCTAAACCTCCACACACCAACTTCCATTTCATTCACAGCCCATTTGGCTTCAGCTGGGCCTGTCTGGAGGCCAATGGTCATTTCACCACCTGCTACACCAGGCAACTGCCCGTTATACCTATGCTAAGTCTTGGCTTCTCTTCCTCCTTTTGTTAAGGCTTTACCTAATAGAGGGACTGCGGTTGATGGCCAACATCCTCACCATAGTAAAGCAGTAATTCCTGCCAGAAAACCAGATCAGCATAAAATATTTAACTAGGTAGGATAATGCCATTACTTGTGTTACAGTGCTTTAGGCTGGATGACAGAGTAATAAAAAGCTAGAATAAACACATGCAGGAGATTTGCAGAAAGAGAGTGGATGATCTGGCAACAATAGCAGCAAGCTTCACGGGGACTGACTGAGCACCACATGATATGTCTGTGTTTTGGCTCTCACATATGGCTTGTCACAGCACTATCAAAACTAGTTGGCTACAACAAAGCTTTTACTACCCCATACCAGCCTCGCATGCCTCGGCACCACCATCACTCTCACACAAGGTTTCAAAGGTTCAGCTACTGTCCATGCTGTTTCTTCATCCTCTTCAGGCCAGTCTACCTTGCTTCTTCTCTCTGCAGTGTCCAGATCCTCCTTCACCTGACTCCTCTTCCAGCCAGCCTCCTCTCATCTAGGCTCCCTTCTTCTCCTGAGCCCTCTCTCTCTCGCTCTCCTCCCTCTACCTCTTCTGGGTCTCTTTTCATCCAGTGCTCTCTCTTCCAAACTCCTTAGAGCTATTTAACTACTTAGCAGAAACCAGCCACATCTGCACATTATCCACCTCAGCCAACCCACTGCCCCTGAAGCCATCCCACAGCTGTATGTTATCAATGTTAATTACCCCAGCTACATTCCTCAAAAATTCCTCTACAATGGCTGAGCTTAGGTTTGCTATTAATATTACACCGTAGCAAGGCTAAATAGATCTACAGAGGAAACGAGTAAATGTAGGGGGTTTGTTGTTATGTGTGTAACTTTCTTTTGATGCATCTCAGTTGAGTTTGCATTTCTATGTATTATTAAACTGATATTCTCAGCTGACCGAGTAGATAGTAAGGAAGCATCATGCCGTGCTTTGCATGAGAACTAGCTTCAAGAGGAATTGAAGAATAAATACGTGTATGATACAACAAGCCCAGTCCCAAGAGACCCTCGATAATGGTGCAACATTAATAACACTGGAAACTATGTGAAACTGTCAGATTAGAGTTTGAACTTTTCCCTTCTTTAGAGGTCTTCTCAGCATTTGATTCAGACTATCTCTAGATATTACCAACTGCATCCCTGCCGCTTCTCTCATTCTCAGTGGTGTACGACGGGTGTAGCCATGTACTCCATTTTCTCGGGTACTTGTAGGCATACTCCCCAGTGCTTGCTGCAGAGCTTCTTGGGACCCCTGGTCTCCCAGCATCCTGCTAGCTGACTAGCTGAGTTGTTTAGAGCATGTCAGGGGTTCCTGCAGCCCATGTCTCCAGATTTCTTTAGCATGGCAGTAAAGAATAAGCAGATGGGACTGGTCACTTACTGCATCTTAACTCACCTCTCGGGAGGGGATTCAGAAGGACCCAGGATCTTGGACATGCTCTGGTAGTATAGGTTCGGTCACAAAGGAAAAATAACATGAAAGTTGAGATGCGTCAAAACCTTCCTCTGAGTGTTGCATGCCATACAGCTGCAGCCACATGCCTGGCCTGAACAACACAGCGCTTGCATGCGTCATGGTGCTTGGCGTCCTCCTGAAAGGCTGCTGCACCAGTAAGGATAGTCACGTGCCATGACATGCACAGATGCATAGGCAATTTATACATATCATATGCCATGCTGCAATTGTATTTGATTTCCTTAGTGGTTTCACAAGCAGCACAAGACAGAATGAAACAACCTCTTAGCCTTCAGACCTATGGAAAATAAAACCCATCATTTCTCCTCCCCCTCCACACAGCACTTAATACATCAAAACTATTTTCTCATTTGCCTACATTTATCCTCAGAGATACTTGAATGTCTTCAAATTGTTGAAATCAAGTGGGTTTAGGAGCACAGTGCTTCACAGAAGCTGGGTCCTGGCATATTGATCGCAAGGGATGGTAGTGCTGTGCCATGTGCTTCTGTCCCTGCCAGGGGGATGCTTCAGGACAGTAACAGGCTACCCAAATGAGCAGTCACTTCAATAACATAAACTGCAATCATTTTGAAACTTTTTCTGACACTCCAGGTATTTTTATGCATTTAAAGGAATACATCCTTAATAGAGTCTAAGCTTTAGTCTGTTGCTTAATAAACGTGGTTCTAGTACATGATCCCTAACCATTTTTCTGTCATGCAGAGATCTTTTTAAGCACCCAAGCATTTTCCCACTCAGCATTTGGTCATAAAGTCAAAATAGCCACAATTTTCTTTGACCAAAACTCCAGGAAAATTTTCACTTAGAGACACCCATAAAAATTAATTTTCATTTTGACTGAAATACCTTTTGTACATTTTATGAATTGGAAGCTGAAGCTGTTCAAGCTGGAAAAAAAAAAAAAAAAAACAAACCAAAAAAACAAACCCCAAACCTAAACCCAAAACGTTAAAGCCTGTCATTTTGCAATTTTGAAAATAGACGTCTCTTTTTTGAACCAAATTAATTTGTTTTAAAACCAAAATAGAAATCTTTCAAATTCTGAAGAGCATTAATTTCAGTTAATTTCCCATTTAAAATATTAAAAAACCTGTTGAGGTCTTTTCTAATGGTTTTGTTCCCTATATACTGTTACTAGCTTACAGCATGATTTGCTCATCTCATTTCTTTGTTACCACCTCTTCCATTATAAAGTGAAGCCATGATTTAATGTCAGCTATTTTTTAAGCAGATGAGTGATCTTTATGCAGTGAGAGAATCAGCAGCTCTCCCATGCCTTCTGCATTTCAGAAAGGGTTGTTACTGTGATACATACAAGTCTTATCATTGATTTTCATTGGACCAAGAATTCGCCTTTGCTCTTTTTTGGTTGAAGAAAGTCTCTGTGTGTGTTGTTAATACAATGTCAGAACCCTGCTGCATGGTACATTTGATCAATGATGCTTTCGTATCTCCAGCTCCAAATCTGAGAACGTACCCCCAGTGCGGAGAGGGGATGGCACGGATGTTACCAGCCCATCAGGTACACTGCAACCAAGTCAGGTGGTGAACTCTCTTCTTTAGCTGAGGTAGTGTTGCACACCTACCAAAAGGAAGCAGGCAAGAAACAAAACAACAGTGATAGCTGTATTCACACTTAGGCAAAGAGCTTTTTAAGCAACATCTCCTCTGCTGCAAGGCAGAGTTATGAATAGATGAGCCCCACATGCATAAGCCTGCAGCTTGCCATGAAAGAAACCTGACAAATGACCCTGGCTGTATTCTTCTGGTTCCCAGGAATAGGTGACTGTGCATTTCAAACACACCAGTAAATGATAGGGTGCATTCATATGACTGGTGAGGGACTGTGCAATTTCTGACATTTACCCTACGCACTGGAATGCTAATTGGTTTGTCCCTGATTTTAGTTAATGGAGGGGATCAGCACTTACAGAGTGTGGTTCAGCTCATGTGAGGTAGCCCACGTGAGATACAATTTGCCCCTACATCTCTTGTTACTGACCACAGATGGAGCACAGAGCAACTAAGATTCTCACTTGCCATTTAGCTGAAAGCCTGAAGTGAGACTCTCAGGCACAGCATTAATGGGATCTGTAGGGAAACGCTCAGGAACCAGCTAACAGCAGTGTTGGAGTAGGGGGCTGGCCGGGACTTGTGCACTCTCATGCTGCCACTGCTGCTGACATGCTGTGTGACAAGGATTTCATTAATGTCTCTGGGGTCCTACTTATGTCTCCTTTTTCTTTAAATTGAAATAACTGCACAGAACTGCAGTGTGGCACGAAAGCAGGGTGAGATATCATTCCTTATTGTCTGTGAGATACACTGAGCACAAATTTTTCTTGCAAGTTAGTAAGATATATATGGCAAACATAATGATATCTTGAGCTTTTTCAGTAACTGAGAAAAGAAACGCCTATGCCTAATTCCCACTTCCAGCAGCAGGATCAGAGAATGCAAAGCCCAGCCCCTAGATAAACACTCACTCCATCTCAGCACTTGTTTGGCCTTTCAAAGAGATATAAGTTGGCTCATCTTCTTGATCTTCCCATCCTCTGCGTTGCATCCTGAGGGCACAAGTGTAGCACTTCATGTTCTGACTCCTGATGCTTTTCTGCTGATAAAGAGATGCTGGTTCAAGAGGCTGTTAGCAAGTGCTAACAAAGAAGTGCTTAACAGAAGTAAAGGGCTCCATGGGAGAGACCACAGAGTAAACTCAACTTCTCACCAGCACCCAGGCACTGCTTGGTGGAGGGCAGCACGTGGAGGAGACTCTTGGGAGGGCTATGAATCCAGGGATCCAGGCAGAGATCCACATTCCCAGAAACCTACCTCCCTCACAGAGGAGGGGTGGAGGGATGGAAGGGCCAGTACAACAACCAGCTCTGCTGTTTTAGTGCCTTAGGCTGGCAGGATGACACAGCGAAGCAGTGTTCCCATCGCCCACAGCGTTATTGCAAGCCTCACAACATTTGACATGTGTCAGGACCGTGAGTGTTAGCAGGGGCAGTGTGAAAGGGGTATCCATCATTTGGGATCAAGTGACAAGGTCCTGCACAGGTGTGATCCACATGTTGCTACCTGGTGTAGCTGCTCCTCCAGGGCATCAGCCTGTAGGATGGCCAGGGGTGAGGAAGGGCAGCAAAGACATTCAGGGACCAGCATTAGCTACACCTGGCCCCAGGTCACTGAGCTGGCTGTGCAGGGTGACAGCCCTGTCACCTAAGGGCATGGGACTGGGCTCCAGTGGCTTTTCCCACTGTGCAGTTAGCAGGGATGATGGCATTGCAGGACTGACTATGCCATGAAGCTAGTGCGGGATTGTACAGGCAGAGGGAGCTGGATTTAGGGGGCTGTGCATGTCCACCTGTCTTCTGCAGCTTTCTGAATCTCCGCAGCAAATGGTAGGAGGAAATTGGCTAAAGCAATAACCCTGAAAAACAGTTCATTAGAAATTTTAGGCAGCACATATGTTTATAGTACTTAGTGTCTTTTCTTAAGACACTTCTTAGTGTCTTTTTCCTACCCCTTTCCTTCCTCCACAACTACAAGAGTCACTGTTACATCCCTCTCTGTATTATGTTCATAAATCCAGCCTTTCTACAGCAAAACCTGCATCATCAAACCAAGCTTATATGAGGCAAAATCCTCTACTGCAGCTAACCAGAATGACTGCTCAAAATGAGAAAAAGGTTGTAGGTCAGGTCTGATTTGTCCCCTTTCATCAGACTCCGTGACAAAACTTTTATTCCTGCCTGGTCCTACATTTGTGTGGTTTATTTTCTTTCTTTTCTTCCTCCTCACTCTGCCCTAGTCAACACTCAGCTATGAAGGTGGGAACACAAACTCACCTTTGCATTTACTCTTGAACACTGCTGACTTCCATGGTGTGAACACAACTTCATGGATCATTTCCATCATAACTGTTCCACCCAGGTAGGAAAGAGGTTAAAAGTCATGGTCTGCACAAGCAGATGTCACCTCCCCGCTGAGCACAGCAGCATTGCATGCTCCTGGCTCTAGGATTTAGCCACACATACTTCCTGTCAAAAGTCCACTTTGAAGCTCAGTGTCCTGCCAGGCTTGCACAGAGTGCAGACCGAAAAATGATGCATCTGTTATTATAAGCAGATTAAAGATGTGGAGATTTCAAAAGCCAGGTATAACTTTAGAGCAGGGAGTACCAGTCAGTAGATGTGCAGGCTGAAGCTAGAGCCTGTATCCCAGGCTCTGCAGCGGACAGCCCTGCTATGCTGTCATCTCACCCAACGAGCTCCTGCTCAACAGGTCAGATCCCCTTGGCCCACAGCACTCAAAGAGTCAGTGGTAAGGTCCTCCTGGCCTTCCCTGTGGTGCTTATTTGTAAAACAACACCACTTTTGCCTGAAGGTAAAACTTCCATGGCAGAAGGCATCTAATACCTTGTTATTCATGAAAGTTTCAAAAGTGTAATTGCTATTGGATTTGTGGCCAATAAATTCAAGGAAAATGTAGAGTGAATTTCCCAAGATATTCATTAAAAATATACATGAAAAAGATGTCTAGGATTTATAGGAAAAAATACTGCCTTTTTTCTAGGACCACAAATGTGTCGTAGAATCCAAAACCTTGAAAGCAGTTAAAAGCACACTTTATACTTCCTACTTCAGAGCAAAGGAACAGAAACCTGCATGGTTTCCCCCTATTTCTCTCTATATTAGCGTTACCTTGGCATATGCACACACAGAGCTGTAGCAAGATTTTGACAGCCTGGTTTTCCTGATGATCCCCCTCTACTTTCTCCTTCCTCTAGCTGCCTCTTTGCAGACCTGGGTGCTGATATGGGGGTCTGCAGTTCCTTTCTCTTGAGCAAATTTACCCCTCCAAGAGGTTCCTGGACAGAAATCTCTGCTTATTCCTTCCTGAAGCTTTTAATATGTGTATATATTCATGTATTTATGTACTTTTTTCATACATGCATATGCATATTTTCATACAAATAATATTCAATTGTGTATAATGTAGATTCATGATATATAGAAATGTAAAGTTAAAGAACAAATCAGGTCAGAAGGGCATTCAGGAGGTGTCTAGTCAAACCTGCCGAAGCAGGGTCAGCTGTGCCATCACACCCAGTTGCTCAGGGTCTTATAGATGCAAACTGGCTGAATTTACAATACTATGAAAACTTTTGATCCTCTAGTTTAGGTTTGAGGTATCACAATGGCAAGCAATCCGGTCTGCAGCCTGGATGTGCTGTGTGTCACACACTGCACCGTGTAAACTGGATACTTGGGCTGGCAGCAGGGCACAAGACATTGTCATCTCTAGGGCGCAACATCCAAACAAAATTTTCATTAAAATTCTCTTGCCACGATTGCAGGTCAGTGACCTGCCTGTTAATGGCGTCTGTTCTCTAGCTAGTGACGGCCATAAAATACTGCCTTTTCATGCTTTCATTTGGTATTAACAGTAATGAGCCTGAGTGAGCAGGAGCAGAGGCTGAATTGTGTTCTTACCTCTTGAGATAAGCTCCAACAGCAGAAGCCAAGGTGTGCTGGACAATTGCTTCCCATCTAACTCGAGAGTGAGGTACTTCTGCCTGCTGCCACCACTGCCACCACTGCCACCTGTCACCACTCTTCTGGCTGAGCTGGCTGCTGAGCTCCCACGGACAAAAAGACAGGAACACAGCACTAGCAGGACACAGAGCAGCAACAACGTTTCTTCGTAGTCCTCAGGAAGGCTCTGGAAGTATGTTGCCTTTGGCCTTTACCCAGCTGGGTGCCATTCCTGGAAAGTCTGCAGAAACCACAGGCCAGCAATGGCCCAAAACTTGTTACAGCAGCACATTTAGATGAAGGTACTTTGACATCCCTAAAATAGCAAATAGCTCTCTGTCTCAGTTTCCTCTGCTTGAATATTTATACAGCCCACAACTTCAGATGAGCTATGAAAAACTGAACATAAAGTTATATAGTCTGTGCCTTGCATGTAACATAGTCAGCTGCTTTTGTCATGTTAATAATGTAGCCTTTAGGCATCTTATAAAACTCTAGATTGCACAGCATCCATGCAGGTGTGTAAATGAGGATGAGATTAGACACCCTGTGTTTATGAAGAAACACAGGACTGAAAAACTGAGCAATGTTTTTCTTTCGGATCACATATTTGAGAGACAGAAGGCTTGGTAACCTAATTTATCTGAATCCCAGACTTCTGTGTTTGCCAGCTGCTTATTTTATAACCGTTATTATTTTTTCTTTTGTTTTGCTGGCAAATGCCATGTGAATCCTGAACACTGAGGGTCTGCACAGTTAAAGTGCTGGGAGGAGCAGGACAAGTAGTACAGCCATTTCATCCCCCAGTCATGCATGCTCACTTTTCCAGTCCTACTGGTCTTTACAATAGGGGAAGAATTCAGGACATACCATGCAATTATATTCTTATTCTTCATGCACA
>JAVJGJ010000057.1:70394007-70414063 GCA_035590215.1 Microhierax caerulescens | reverse complement strand
GGAGGACCAGCTTCTTCTCTACCAACCACTATGGAAGAGCAGCTCAGCACTCCCAGAACTAATCTCAGTTAGTCTCACCTGCATGCTGGGGTGCTGGTTTAGGGGCTGAAAAAGGCAGAGGCTGTGCTCAGAACACGACCACAGCAGTGTTGATGAGGATGAGGACAAGGACATGAGAAGGAGATTGCACAGGGACACATTGGGACAGTGTGACACACTGGGAGAGTAAATTACTTTTTTCAGTAATCCAGGTGTGTTCTAGATTTCCAGTGAGTCCCCAAGAAAATTGGTCTTTTCAAAGGGTGATGAAGAAAACTACAGACAGTCACAAACCCAGCAGTCTAATCCCAAAGATCATTAAACATCGTGTTATTTTTACCAGACCTCTATTTTGGTTGGCAGCTAATAATTATACCAGAAAGGCAGAACTGAACGCATAATCTGTAGAAAAGCACCTTTTTATATCTTTTAATACTTTTAATATCACTGCATTCCTGGAAGACACGTTTGCTTCACCGAGTAAAGCTCAGTGCAAAGATATTCCCAGGCTAACCCTGACCAAACAGGAATGGGTACCAAACCAGTATAAACTGCATTAACATGACACTAACATTCATCCCAGCCTCGTGCTGCAATTAGACATGGATCTGGGTCTGAATCCTATATCACTTCCACATAGCATATTTCCAGGCAAGCCTGTCACAAGCTGATTGCTGTACTTGTACTTGTTAAATGGCAACCCAGATGAGCATGTGAATTTATTCCAGCTTTCTGCGAAGCCTGAACTATTCCCTTTAAGCTTGTCTTGCCCACTTCTGACTCCCAGTGCAGAAAAAAGCTGCTCAGTAATAGTTGTGTTTCTCTATCTAAGAGAAGGGAATTCAACCCAGCCTGCAAACAGCCCTTGTTGTAAATTTTTGCATTATCACACATTTTTCCCAAATACTCCCAGCCTTTTCCTTTGTTTAAATAGTCTCATGAATCAAAAGAAGTACTTTAGGCAAAAATTTCAGAGGAAAGACTGAAAGGATTTCCTACCACAAATTTACCTTTCTTATTCTTGCGTTAGTATTCTTATTTTTTAAAAAATTACTCAGGCCAGTAGATCACACCTACTTTCTAAAAGAGAATTCAAAAAGCCATCAGCTCTGCCCATCTGTGGAGCAGAAACTCTGTTTATGTATAAGTACTCTTCACAAACTGAACTTCTACCCAATCCCCATCAACTGCAAACTGGATGGAACTGGCAGACAAATGTGGTAAAGGGTGTCTTTCATTTCTTCATCTCATAAAGCCACATTCCTAAACACCTCTAAAAGCATCTCAGAGAATGACTGCTTTGGCATCACTGCAATATGTATGGCTATTTTGTCAGCTGATACAGAATCTAATGTAAAAAGATATTCCATTGCTGTTATCAGGGTGAGTAACTTTCTTTTTCTTCCTTCTTCCTGCCACAAAAGTGTATTTTTACAGAGAATATAACAGGCAAATACAAAGAATACTAAAATTCTTCAAGGCACGGGGAACACACTTATTCAGACAGGTGTATCAGAAGCAAAGAAATTTATAACAAAAACATCCACAAAATCCTAGTTGTAGCATGGCTCAGGCAAAGGAGCATCCTTCGAATTTATTTTTATTTTTTCACACCTCTTGCTCCAGCCATGGAGCAGTAAATTACCACAAACTCACCTGCTCACTACTGGGATGCAAAGGGGTTCAGCCCTAAGCCAGAAATGGCAATATCTCCAAATATAAGCCCTTAAGGCACAGCAATCATAAAATAATTACCAAGGTCATTAAGTTTGCTTGTAGGCTGTCCACAGCAAAGCTCACTCTCTCCTTAGTGCATACGAAGAACAGCATGGAGCCGAAAGTGGTGGTGATGTGAATGGCAGTCACCCACCCAGTAAACAGAAAGCAGAATTTAATGTACCTCGCTCTCTGAAGGCCCCTGCCCCCTTAGTCTTGCATCCACTTTCCTTCTCTTACAGTCTCCTTTTCTTGCTACGAGCCCGTCTTTCTACTTGCCAAAACATGAATCATCTCATCTCTTCTAAACTCATGGCACATGTATATCTAGCACTTTTGCTACGGAAAAAATTCAAGAGTACTTCTGAAGGCTGAGAGATATTCCCTTTCCACACGTGTATGTGCAATTGCTCCTCAATTCAATATGGGTTGCATGCAGGGCATTTTTCTATTTGCTGCTATACACAGGTTCCAGACAATTTGATGGGCAACAGAATAAGCTAATGCAGCAATTCGTTTGTATGTGTGAAATATTTACCACTTCCGTGACTGAAATACGAGGCTCAGCTAAGAAAATGCTGCAGTTTTAGCCACGGAAGGAGTTGCACCATGCTCGGTGGAAAGAGGGAAACTATTCAGTGTGAGAAAGCTGGGCAAAGCACAGCCTAGAACAAAGTCCTCACGCAGAGCGCGTGTGCCACAGAAATCCTGTGTGACTCTGCAGCTGAGCGCGTGTGGACTCTCAGGGTGGGCTGCGACTCCTAACGGCTGCGTATGACATCCCTTCGGCTCCGTGACTCGGAATCAGCCCCACTGCCATGTGGGAAGCCGGGATCAGAAAACACACACAGGCATGCGTGCGCACACTTACACACACACACACACACACACACTCACAGGAGCACTCACTGGTTTTTAAAATTTGAATTTACTTAACACAATGCTACAGTAAAAGGTAATGCTTGACGTATGACTGCTGAGTTTGCATTTCAAAAAAGTGATCAGCAAATCAAAAAGCAGAGATTGTTTTTTTCTACCGAAACCGGTGTTTAGGTAGCAGCACTGCTGAGCTGTGGCACCCACAGCCAGGGGACAGTCCCAGGGTGATTCTTCTCTCAGTTTTCCCTTTGCTCCCTTTCTTGCAGAGGCCCTAACTGTCCTTGCAGCTCCTTGTTACCTCTTTTGGCTTTTCACCATACGCAGGATGTTTTCCACGTGCTGCGTACATGCTCTTCTTTCTATTGATTATGCCATAAAACCAATCCCTGCTCTTGCCAAGGCTGAATTTCTGCGATCAGCAGCTGACCGTGTGCGAGTAGCTCTGGAGCCTCGAGCATCTTCCTCAGTGTCTGCTACAGAACTCGCCCACTCCCAGTGGGAACAAAGCTTTCCCTGTGGTTCTTTATCTTTTACAATACATCATCAATCTGCTAGAAAATGCTTGACCATATGCAGAAGTGTATGGGGTGGGGTTGCTGGACTCTCCTAGCAATTACATAGTTGCCTGCAACAGTAGAAGGTTGTACTCTTGTGGTCCCTTCCCTTGCCACAAATAACTATACGCTGTGTGCCCACATAAATAAACTTTACCTATAGTTTCTCCAAAAGTAGGGTTTTTCCGTGATGATCTATGGCCCTGACGGATGAGGCTGCTGATCACTGCTCCAAGATCTTGATGCCAGCTTGGTAGCAGAGATTGGCCTGCTGTCCCAGGACAGATCCCCACCACACAGTGGCAAATAAGACACTGTATGAAGCTGCTATTGGGAACATTTCCACATCAATTTGAATAAGTAGCTAATGGCTAGTTAATGGTCCAGTAACTGAAAGAATAAAAAGCCCATCTTCAAAGGCTCTTTAGTGAGGAAAGTGTCTCAAGTCAGATGAAGGTTTCAGGCAGTACTGTTAGTTAATGTCCTTTCTAGATCTCTGAAACACTTCATCGGTCTAAGCCTACCAATGTGTCTCTGCTTCCACCATTAAACAGGGAAATAAATCAACATTTTCTTTTTACATTTTCCCCTGAGGTCTGGTGATTGTTGTTGCCAAACTGATTCAGTGAAGCAAAACACTAGCAAAAATTATTCTGCACTCTCAGCTTTATCTTTTCTTCCTGAGAGCAGAAAAATTTGCAAGTATTAATGGGACATGCAGCTTGCATGTTCTAGGATAATGCACAGCAATGAACACCGATGATGTTGGGAGAGGGGACGTGCTACCTTTGCCACTGGGGTGTGATATGCATGAATAACCTTACAAGCCAGGAGTTCTTATCCTTTATCTCCCTATCTTTTTACTAAAATTTGTTGTTGCGAGTAGCCCATTTTCACCTCTTGATTGGCAGACTCAGCATTTTGTCCTACATGAGATACACTCTGCCGAATACTGACTTAAACTGCTTTTGCAGTAGATGTGCATTTCTAGCCATCACATTATTATATGGAAATGAGTAAAAAGAAAATCCAGAATCAAACCTTTACAAAGAAAGATGAGTCACATTAAATGTGTGTGGTGGGCCTTACTGAAAGCATTAGTTTTTCTCTATCTGTGGCCAATAGCCAAGGCAGCTCGCTCTCATACCTACTTTGCCACAACTCACTTTGTAGTCTTGTAACTGCAGACCTGTTGGTGGAGGAAGTAACCCACCTTCCTGATGGCAACTCCATTTAGTCAGAGCCCACCTTGGGAGGTGTCTCCTCCTCTCCACTGACTATAGGAGCTCTGTGAGAAATCTACACTCTCAACATAGACATTCTATTTAAGATTAGGTTATAGGCCCCTTTTTCCATGCACATATTGTACTCACAGAGTAAACTGATACAGTCCAGAATCTTACACTGTGTTGTGAAACACTTACTTTTCCAGCTGAACTCCAAGTCTACTTTGTCTTCCACCAACATCATGTCAGATGTGTCAAGTACTATGAGCTGCTTAATGTATCTGAGCACAAAGGTTCCTCTGTGTGTTTCACCATAGCACTGTTTCTTTACTCCTGCTCTGAAACATCCTGCAGCTCTTTTTTTTTTTTCTTCTTTTTCCCCCAAAGTGTTTTATAAATCTGAGCTGCAGTTATTTCAAAAAGACACTCTCCTTAGAATTCACTACTTATGGTTTCATTTGCCTACTGGAAATGCAATTTCATTTTTCAAATTACCTCATTATTAGCAATTTGTAGGGTGACTGCTGGGAGTTTTCAGTAGCTTCTTAACAAAAATAATAGCATAGAGTCGTAAGATCTGTAGAAAGAGGCAATACCTTTATTAAACTGCCCACATATCTGGAAAAGGAGACAGAAGCTTTTGGCCTAACACCTCTTTGCTGTATCTTGTCTTGCATCTTGACCAGACCTTGTGTTTCTAAACTATATACTTTTAAAGAAGGGAACAGAAAGATCTCAGCAATTACTTTGCAAATGGATAGTAATGAGGCTGCTTGCAAACTGAAATTGTGTTTCCAGGAGGAAATAAAAACCTTATATACTGAAGTCCATGCAGAGCTGTTCCTTCAAAATAATAGAAGGTCAAATTTGTTGAGCAGTTTTTCCAATAACCTAATGAAGTGACCTTATGCCTGAAAGCTTGTGCATTTCTTCCGTCTATAGACTAGTCTAATCAAAAATACTGCCTTTCTTATGGGCTTGAAATTTCTTGAATCTTAGACCATCACAGCAAGAATATTATTACTACTAAGTAATAGTATTGCATTGTAAGTAATTAAATCTATGTCAGCCTACCTGTTTTGGGAGTGTATTCGTATCAACTCAACTAGGAAATAATAGCCAGAGGGTCTGTTTCATAGTTCATTTGGTTCTGATCTCTAAGGCCAAGCTACCTAACTAAATTATTCGGAGCGCTGTCTGGAAACACTTCTCTAATCCTCAAGTCCCCACAGAGGAAAAAGTGTTTTAACTACCTCCCTTCAATATCTTAGTAACTGAATCAATTCATATTTCCTTCAGCCTGACAAAGAAGGACAAAGAAATATTATTAGGTATTCAACACTCCCTTAATCATCAGCTACTATATGTAATCTGGGCATGGAATTAGCACATCATGGAATGGTGCCTCCAAAAAGAGAAAGGCTCATGCCCCTGTGACATATTCAAGTCCCTCACTTAGCCCACAAGTAAATTTTAGCAAACTTAAAACACTGCTTCAACGTCTTTCGGCTGTGTCCCAGATGTGTTGAGAAGAGAGCAGGCTAGGGCATGACACCAGTTCCCAGCACTGAGGTTAAATGAGAATGTCCCTCACCCAAAAGTCTGAATTGGACACAGGGAACTCATAACCCTGGGACTGGCAGAAAGTCCCAACAAAAATCTCAGGCTCTGAAAGCAATGTTAAAGTTTAGCAACTGACACATAATTCACCAGCCAACTCCCTTTTAATTCAGACCAAAAACATTTCAAAAGGTACCAAAGGCCAGCCCAGAACTTACAGTTTCAGCTCCTGAGCTTTTGTGTTGTCACCCTAATGGTGGCCATAATTCTTCATAATGGGAATGGCTTCCTTTTGCTTCTGTTAACAAAATAACTAGCTGGCCTAAGGGAGGAGTAAGGCAGTTTAAAGTCATGGTTTAATTTCCTTGGTAATTGCAAGTTGATTGCTAGTATAAATTACCTTGCATGCATTCTGCCTCTTGTGCCAACCATTTTCTGAAGTGGATAATCTTAAATTAAAAGAATGGTATCAGTTGAAAAGCATTGCTATGTTAGAATCTTACAAACCATTCATATCAATTATCAACCCAGCAGACTTATTAAAAAAAGAAAAATACCTTAGATGCTTTTCCATGAATGTTTGATTTATTTTGAAGTTGGACTAATGCAACCTTAACCAAAAACTTCAAGACATTTTCTTAATTTCAGAGGATATGTGTTTTTTATTTTTAAGGAGAAATATGACTACAAAACTTTTCTGTAATTTCTTTAAGAAATTAAGATGCTTTAAGAAATCAGAAATTCCCTTTTTAATTCCTTAAAATTCCTTAAAAAATTAAGAGAGACTTCGTAATTTCCTCCATGAAGGTTTGTAACTTAGCATCTAGTTCATTATCTCCCGGTCCTAAAGACCACATATATGCCCAAGGGCCACACAGGCAAGAGGACAGCACACTCCTGAAAATGTAAAACATTTTGCTCGAGGCAAGTGTTTCGCAGGAAAGGCAGCTAGGGAGTTCTGTGTTCAGCCAGGCTGAGGAGAATGACAAGCCGAATGAATCCTTCCCATCTTTTGGACCCTTCTTAGTTTATTTTGCCAGCATTCCCATCACTTTTATCCTGGGCTGTTATCTCTGATAGCCTCCGCAGCACTTGCAGCACCTGTGCAGACAGCTTGCCGGAGGCAGCCCTTCACAGGTACCTTGCGGGAGCTTGCACAAGAGCTTGCACAAGAGCTTGCACACTCAGCACTCCAGCTGTGAGCCCGTCTGCTCCAAGTACCGGTGATACTACTCACACCTAACTTCAGGTACAGAAATTGTACATGTATTTTACCCAGTCACTCTCATTATGGTCAGCAGGAAAAAGCCAGGTGCAGTTCAGCTGAGCTGCCCTAGCTACCTGCTCTAAGGTGAGCCCTAGAAATAGCTGATCTCCTTTGCAGGAGGGAATCTCGGGATAACTGAGATGCTTATCAGCCACGTGAGGGAACCTTGCAGCTAAGCCTGGGAAACATTTCTGTCTTTGACTACTGCAAACGCTGTGGGGGTCTATGACGTGTTAAAAGTCCCTGTAGCAAGCACATTTCCAACCTAAGAGAGAATCCATAGAGCTGAATGGAAAATCTGTAGTCACAGTAGGAAAACAACATTTATAGAAGACTACTTGGTCTCTTTCATTTCCTGAATGAGAAGGAGCAATACTGCATATGACCAAAAGACATGCAGAAACGATGGTGCAGGGCTTAAAAAGGACTACATGTCTCTGTTAAAAATTGATTTTTTAAGTCCATTCCTTAATTATTAATTGTGGAGAGGTACACAATGTAGTGACACTTCACTCTGAGCTTTCCCTGTACTAACTTTTAAACTGCCAAATTTCAACATCCCTTCTGCCAGTCAGGTGTATACACCAGCTGTGTCTGAGACAGAAACAGGAGTGGGTGCCAACAGGGTGGAGACAACAGGTCTCCATTACTCAGTCTGAATGTTCAGACAAGCAGAAATAAGTCGTTTTGACCTCCACAAACCATACCTAGATAAAAATAGAAGAAAATTAAAAGATATGCATTCTCAGTGTCCTTTTTGATACTTTTCAAGATAAGGCATCACACACACAGATGAGCCCGTTGGACAAACACACCATATCCTGTTACATTATTATCAAGGCTCTTCCTTACAGTGCTTTAAAAAGGCATTGCTCAGGATATGTAACAGGAAGGAACAGGGGGGCATTTTAAAAAAAAAAAAAAAAAAAAAAAAAAGTATTTTTCCATTACATAAACAAATGTCTTGCTTTTCAGCCTTAGATCAGAAGTTCAGAGTTTTTGCAGCACCATCTAGTGAGACTAAGGAGGTTTTACTAAACTTCTCAGAAACTCCAGCCTGTTCCCTCTTCACCTTTGCATTTCTGTTTAATCATGATCTCCTTATAGTCTATTGGCTGAAAGTCTTTGGGGCCAACAAGCTGTTGAAGAAGGCGCCTTTGGTGCACACAATAGTCCTTTTTACATTTCTTTCTGAACCGCATGAAATCCCACAGTTTTGCCAACTGCTGAGCTGAAAAACTGCAGAGCTTTCATCGAACCTTGTTACTAATGAATTGCCTCCTAGCTAGTGAGCTGTACCTCTGATCTGTACCTTGTTTTGAAAGAATACACTCTGCAAGCTAAGAACAGATGCACGTATTATTGGATGTGAAAGATGTTCTCAGATGTAGGCATACCTGTCATCATTCCTACCAGGGAGTGTTACTGATGATGTTTTCTATAAGACAACATCTATAGACTCAGCTCGGTGCCAAAAACATGCAAGACTCTGTATGCAAAATATCTTTCCTGGCCCAAAGACATTTCTGGCAAACAAGACGCTGTCTGGTTCCAAGCCAGTTAAGATGACGCACATCTTTTCCTAGGCTGTGCTGTCTCTTAAAAGTTTCCCAGTGCCTAGTTAGGATTAAAACTGCTTTGTTTTCCTCATTTACTCATCCCTGGTTAAAAAATCCTGGAGTATTTTTCACCCAGCTGAAACAATGTGCTGAATCAGAAGCATTTCAAAAAAGATTTCCCATACCACCTCTGAAAATAGTTGTTTTGCCCAATAAGAAAATAAACCCTCCCTTCAGAACTTTCTTTCTGAACTAATTTCTGCCATCAAAAGCTGTACTTCACTGGCACAAGAAATAATAGATATTTCCAAATGAAAGCAACTCACCTGCTTCTAATAGCAGGTGAAACATAGAACATACTTGCAATCTATGCGATTGTTGGAAAAGATGGTCCCACTGTTGGAAGATGGAAACAAAGTGACATAATTCACTATATAAAAGCTATGATGTTATTTTACGTTTGTATCCATATTTGCTACTAAAGGAGTCATAAATCTACACAGTCATTCCTCTCTTACCTGAAGCTGAAGGAGTTTGTCCTGCACTTACACAGTGGCATCCTCTCCTTCAGCAGGATTTCTCCAGTGAGCTGACAGAGGTGGACTGCCTGCACCCTGGCTCCACAGGCTTCTGTCTTCTGCACTCTCTATACCAGTGTTTCTCCTCTTCTCATGTCACTGCTGTTGCACCTTCATTGCCAAACTGCTGCAAAGCATCGCTGGTTTATCTTTAAGTCACTTTTAATTATCCTTCCTTTTCCTTGATAGCTTCTTTTATAGAATTTCACTTGGAGAACTGCTTTGCATAAGGAAAATTCATTTCTTGAAGTGCAAGGGGAAGAGAAGGTTCACAGACACTGCTCAAAGGAGACCAAGTTTGTACTGTCATTCAGGTATCCCCCTAGCTAGCAGCATGGGTAGACCCAGCGAGACTTGTTTCTCATCTCCCAAGAGGCAAATCCAGAACAGCTTAGCTACAACTCTGGAAAAGACTTGCCAGAAATAAATACCTGTTATAAAGACCGTAGGTTTACTCTCAAAACTGAAATGTAACTGCAAAAGAATTCTCAGAGTGAGTTATGACGTGGCCTGACATCATCTCTGGGAAAATCATTTACAAATATGCAAAAAAATGTTCTTTTTACTCTAAAAGATAAAGTCTTGCTTTCTTATGATATCATATTCTTGCCTATAAGCATCCTATATTTATGATTTTAATTACATCATATTGTCTGAAAACACGTCTTTTTGGAAGTGGTTCTACAGGATCTAGAATATGTTGACAAATAGCAGTTAAAATGCCTTAGTGATTTTATATGTAATCAGTGGGTATATTAATTGCTACCACACAGTGGGCTCATTTGTAGACTTTGGCTCACCATACTATAATTTAATACATCACTGTTTGGTTAAATTCCATCTGAAAGAGTGTGATTCATTTTCCTCTATCAGCAGCCACTAAAAATTAGTGTTTCAAGCTACAAGCTGTGGTTGACTTAAAACATATTGTTCTACAATAATCTTCTGTTCATATCAGTAGTGTGGGAACAGCCCCATGGAAGGCAACAAACACACGAGCTTCAAGCTAACTAGACATGAGATTACGTGCTTTGCCTTCTGGACCTACCTACAAAGTACAAGGGAAATACTTTGCTCTATTTCAGTGATAAATATTCTATTAGAAACAAGAAGCTGTTGAATATGTTACACAGGGGGAACCCTTCTGAGGAGTGCTGATATTTCTGACCCTGACGTGACTTGCACTGGGATACTCATGCACTTGAAGTTATGCCCTGGACAGAAGATAAGCCATGCAACCAGCTGGTGGTTTGCCTCGCTTACCTGTGGCTCCACTGGTGCCAGCAGAAGTCACAGGCACTCAGCACACCTCAGGAGCTAGCCTGTATAACACTGAGGTGAATAAATGGGGTCTTAAAATCGGGCTGCTGTGTTAACAGCTTCTACAATCCATATAAGTGTTATGAATAATGAAATAAGACACTGGCAATGACAACACATGATTGAAGAGCTGTTAAGTGCTGCATTATGATTTCATTTTAAAGCTGCTCCTGGATGAGAGCTTGCGTGCCTGTGCATGAGGTGGAGAGAGAGAAGGGAAGCTGTTTAATATCCTTGTTGCTGACCTATATTTTTAATTTAGCCACTTGTTTAATTCAGAGCATGTTACTTCCAGAAGGACTGGCCATCTGGGGGTATATTATGCCACCCTTCATTTTTGTGCACTCAGAGGTCTCGTTGGGTTATCCAGCAGTACAGCTTTATGCTAACAGTGAAGAAAAAGAGAAAGCAATCTTCTTTCACATTCCTGGGTTATCCAGACCTAGTCTGTAATCCTGAAAACCAAGGCTGTCCGCCACTCACTGTGGTTGACACAGGTGAGGTAGTAAAGTGCAGGAGAGGACAGGGTTAAGAACAGGCACTCTTTGTTCAAACCCAGAGGAGACTACAGTTGGGCATAAATTATCTCCCAACCTTGCTATAAGATAAAAAGAAAGTTGGGAAAGAAATGCACTCCAGTTCCAGCACCTGGGGCACTGCAGGTTATGCATCAACCCTCTGATTGTGGCTTCTGTGACAAAAAAACACTGTCCCTTTCACTAACCATAGTGAGAGCACTGCAAAATAAAGTAAAGCTTTGCAGGAATAAAGGTGAAAGAATTTGGCTTCAGTGCTTTATAGAAGCTAAATAAATTTACTTCAAGAAATCCAAAGTATCTGGAGGTTGAAACGGAAACAGATACTTCATCCTTATATGATACCGTCCCATGCTCAAGCGCAGCATGGGCACAGATGGAGGGAAAGAGATTTATTCCAGCAATGACAGTAGGACCATTTCTGTAACCAAAGACACTGGGGAATGAAATCACCTTTATTGCTCATCAATGGCAGAAAAAAATACCCTTTTTCTTCCTGCCTATAAAGCTGTCCACTCTAGATGCTACAGCAAACGACCAATAAATCACATACACGGTAAATGCAATTTCCTCCCACATTTTTAATATTTCTTCATTCCCTCAGCTGGAGGAAAAAAACGAGCTCTCCAGAGCTTACCAGTTGGAAGTGTTACAATATTGATTTCACAGAAGGTCACAGTTCGAGTCTGTGGTTTTTTTCATCTGTTCCCCAAACAAGATATAGGACCAAAGCAGCACATGCTGGGAACCTCAGACCAGACAAGAAATATCAGAAACTGGTAAAACTGAAGCAAAACAGAAGGGATTCAAAACTCCCTACAACACAGGGAGAAGTGGAAAAGACATAGGAATAAATTGTTGAGGACAACATAGTTACTTCTCCATCATCTTCAAAATGAATCCTTGTCCTGCTTTTGGCTGGGATAGAGTTAATTTTCCTCCTAGCAGCTGGTACAGTGCTGTGGTTTGGATTTGCTGTGAGAATAATGCCGATACCGCCCTGATGGTTCGGTTGTTGCCAAGAAGTGCTTACCTTAAACCAAGGGCCTTTCCATTTCCCATGCTGTGCCAGGGAGCAGGGGTAAAAGAAGCCGGGAGGGAGCAGAGCCAGGACAGCCAACCTGAACCAGCCAAAGGGCTATTCCATACCACAGAATGCCATGCCCAGTATATAAACTGGGGGCAGTCAGCCTGGAGCCACCGCTCATTGCTCAGGGTCTGGTTGGGCATTGGTCAACTGGGTGGTGAGCAACTGTATTGTGCATCCCTTGGTTCTTGGTTTTCTTGAGTGTTTATTCCTCTCTCTCTCTTTCTTATCTCCCTTTTCACTATAAGTAGTAGTAGTAGTAGTAATAGTATATTTTACTTTATTTCAATTATTAAATTGTTATTATCTGAACCCACAGGTTTTACATTTTTCCCAGTTCTCCTACCCACCTCACCGAGGTGGTGGGGAACCAGCAAGCAGCTGCATGGTACTTAGTTGCTGGCTGGGATTAAACCATGAGAATCTTCTGTCCCACTGTATTCGAGACTGTTGGCCTCAAAACTGATGTTTATTAACTGACCATTCGAATTTCCTTAAATCATGACAGCCAAACTTCACCAAATAATGCTGAGTCTCAATTAGAAGAAGACCTCTTTCTTTCAAGAGAAAATGTGAAAGGTAGCAGTTGTGACGAATATGAGAAATAATTGGAGAATTCTTTTGTATATGGGGGGGGGGGAGAGTAAGGACATTGGTAATCTAACATTTATCTAACATTTACAAAAATACTTCACACAGTAAAGCAAAAGGAAGTTCTATAACTGAGTTATTCTTTTCTTCCAAGTTAAAAAATGAGACACACAGAGACCTCTCAACTTACCTGTTGGCACTTGAATTTGATTCTCTAAGTTGTCAGGTGTCTGTGCTTGCCAAAGGGACGAAAGAAGTCATCTGTAGCTTTGATAATAACATTATCTTTTTCTTTTTTTTTTTTTCCCCTCACAGCTCCATTCAATCCTCCCAATGCTGCAGACAGTATGGTCAAATTTGATGCTTACGGAGACGGGATAGGACGATACAACGTATTCAATTTCCAGTACACTGGAGGCAGATACTCCTATGTGAAGGTTGGTCACTGGGCAGAAACCTTGTCACTTGAGGCTGACTCTATCCACTGGTCCAGGAGCTCTGTCCCTGTCTCCCAGTGCAGTGACCCCTGCGCTCCTAACGAGATGAAGAATATGCAACCAGGAGATGTCTGCTGTTGGATTTGTATTCCCTGTGAAACTTATGAGTACCTGGCTGATGAATTCACTTGTGCAGACTGTGGGCCTGGAAAATGGCCCACAGCTGACCTAACTGGCTGTTACGACCTACCAGAAGACTACATCAAGTGGGAAGATGCTTGGGCAATAGGTCCCGTTACCATTGCATGTCTGGGTTTTATTTGTACTTTTATGGTCATTGGAGTGTTCATCAAGCACAACAATACCCCTCTGGTTAAAGCCTCTGGCCGTGAACTCTGCTACATATTACTCTTTGGGGTCTTCCTGTCTTACAGCATGACTTTCTTCTTCATAGCTAAGCCTTCTCCAGCTATCTGCACCCTTCGTCGTTTGGGGCTAGGAAGTTCCTTTGCTGTCTGCTACTCTGCCCTTCTGACAAAAACGAACTGCATAGCCAGAATATTTGATGGTGTAAAGAATGGTGCCCAAAGGCCTAAGTTCATCAGCCCCAGCTCTCAGGTCTTCATCTGCCTGAGTCTCATTTTGGTACAGATTGTGGTGGTGTCTGTGTGGCTTATCTTGGAGGCCCCTGGCACCAGGAGGTACACTCTTCCTGAGAAGAGAGAGACTGTCATATTGAAATGCAATGTCAAAGATTCCAGTATGTTAATCTCCTTAACATATGATGTAATCCTCGTAGTCTTATGCACTGTATATGCCTTCAAAACAAGGAAATGTCCAGAGAACTTCAACGAAGCCAAGTTTATCGGTTTCACAATGTACACAACGTGCATCATTTGGCTGGCCTTTCTCCCCATATTTTATGTGACATCCAGTGACTACAGAGTAAGTCTTTGGATATCTGTTTCCATAAATCACATGCATCACTTTAGAGGACTGTGTCGGCATTCAGTAAAAGCTTCTTTCACTTCTTTTGTCCCCTGGATCCCTTGCAAATAAGCCCTGTTTCAATGCCCACCTAAGCAAGCCACCAAATTTTAGCTTATTTCTAAAGAAGATGGTCTCATCTCAAACTGAACATATACAGTTAGAGGTGGAAGGCATCAGTACTGTCAGTCTGATTGCGATAAAGGTGTAGTATATGGATTAAGTATACATATCGGTACATTGGTATGTGAAGTCAGTCGTAACAGAAAAACCTCGTAGAGCATGAGCTGGAATGAGTAATAATGAGTTATTTGGTGGAGGTTGGCCTTACATTAGAAACTGAACTAACTAGTCTCCTTCTGCAAAAGAATCTGCCATTCAAACATGGTATTTTCCCCCAAATAAAAAAGATAATAGGAAAAATAAGGAAAGAATTTCAAAATTTCCTATGAAACAGTTACTTAAAAAAAAACCAAACACACACACACACACAAAAAAACCAAAATAATGACTTGGATATAGGACTTTTTATTTTTTCTCCATTTTGTAGGGGATAAATCACATACCTCACTGGGCAGGTAATATTGGTCAGCCTTCAAAAACAAACTTAAAACAAACATTAAATTTTTTAAAGTGTCACATAGTGTTGCAAAGCTTCAAGTTCAATAAAATCGTATTTTTGGATGGAAGGAAATCATCTCAGAAAAAGATTCAGATCTGCTCCACTGGAAATCTCAGTTATTATGATGTGAGAAGTGACTGCTAGAGTTCACTGTTACAGCAGTTTGCAGTGAATTGATTCAACTTTCTGCCCAGAAGAAAGGTAGATTAGTTTAGGGTGATATTATTACCAGTAGTACATATATGAAATAGCATGTAAAACTGTGGAGCTAATAATGTCACTTAACATACTTTTGGTGTGACCACCCTGGAACGGTGTGCTTAGTTCTATTTTTCTCAGTTTAGGAAAGGTACTGAAAACCTCAAGAAAACAAGGATAGATAACAAACAACACAGTAAGACACACCGAGTGACAGTAAAGGAGCTAAATATATTTAGTCTAGACAAGAGTAAACCCGGGGAGATGTGATCACAGACTATAAATAGTTTCAAGACAACAGAAGGAGAGAAGGGGACTATTCAGTCTCAGGAGAAGTTATAATAGTGAGTAATGGATGGAAACTAATGAAGGAAAAATTTAAGGAAGGCACTGAGGAACATCTCCGGACACCCAAAATAATAGGGAAGATAGACACAGAAGGAGTGTAATATCAGTGCAGATATTCACATGAGTGGGCAGCACAGACACTAATGGTCAAAAGGAGCATGATTTAATTGTTCAAGCAGAATTTTTCAGCCTTATCTCCTGAGTGAGATTTCCCAGACCACCTGTAGGCATTTAATTTAAATTTAAGATTCCAAATAAGCCAACTCAAGTCCTACAAAACTGACAGAAAATGCTTTCAGCATCTTTTTTGATACTTTCATGACGTGTCAGGAGCTTTTTGAAACCCCCTTCTAGATGTCTACATTTCTGGGGTTCCTTTGAAAAGCCCATATTTGATTTCTGTGCAGTGTTGCATTTTGACTCTGAACCAACCTGTGCCATCCTAATGTAGACCAATATCAGTGGCACCACCGAAAAACCCCCCAACTTTAGAAACTTCATAGTAGCAATGAAAAAAATGAATGTTGACTGGCTTGAGATTTCATCACTAAGCACAAACATCACTTAGGACTCACCCTTCTGAAAAAAAAGGGAAGAACTGGAAATTTATCCAGAGGTTTGGTGTTGACTTCACTATAGTAGTTACAGAACAAAGGAAAAACAGTAGTTCAACATACTATACACCCCTACAAATACTGAAGCAGAAATGTCCCTGTATGAACCCTATATGACAGGTGTCAGCCAGCATGTTAGATGCTGGGATGGCATATTACATCTTACAGATTCACCAACCAAATAACTTTGCTATTTAGTTAAGGCCTTCTCTGCTCTGTGAAGGGTTTATGGTTTAGTTGTATCTCCAGTACACACGTGGTTTTTTTCTCTCAGACTAACCTTGCTTATATTGACACAACCACTCTCTCACCCTGAATCAGATAGATTTTAACAGCAAAAGGTATTCTGAGGAAAAGGTTTACAGCAGAGCATTTAGTGATTCAGTCGTGACATCAGCTGTGGGATTTTGTCACGCACGACATGTCTTCACAGAATCACAAGCTTGGAAGGGACCTCTCCCCTGCCCAAAGCAGGGTCACTTACAGCAGGTCACTCAGGGCTGTATCCAGTCAGAGTTTGAATGGAGCTTCAAGGATGGAGGTTCCACAAACTCTCTGGGCAACCTGTGCCAATTTTTGACCATCTTCGTAGTTTTCTTATGTTTAAGCAGAATTTCCTGTATTTTGTTTTATGCCCATGTCCTTTTGTCCCATCACAGGGCACCACTAGGAAGAGTTTGGCTTCCTTTTATTTTCTCCCCACACAAGGTACTTATACACACTGGTCTTCCTGAGCCTTCTCTTCTCCAGTCTGAACAGTCCCGTCTCTCTCAGCCTCTCTTCATATGACAGCTGTTCAAGTCCCTTAATCATCTCCATGGCTCTTTGCTGCATTTCCTCCAGTATGTTCATGTCTGTCTTGTACTGGGGAGCCCAGAGCTGGGCGAAGCACCCTAGATGAGTCCCACCAGGGCTGAGCAGAGGGGAAGGATCACATCCCTCTACCTGCTAGCAACGCTCTGCATGATGCAGTCCAGGAGGCTGTTGACTTTGATTGCTGTAAGGGCACATTGCTGGCTCATGATGTACTTGTCCCACCAGGACCTTCAAGATCTCCTCTGCAAAGCTTCTTTCCAGCTGGGTCGCCCCCAGCATGAACTGGTACCTGGAGTTGTTTCTCCCAAGGTGCAGGACTCTGCTTTTCCCTTTGCTGAACTACATGAATTTCTTGTCATCCCATTTCTCCAGTTTGGGAGGTACCTCTGGATGGCAGCACAGCTATCTAGTCTATGGACGACTCCTCCCAATTCTGTATCATCTTCAAATTTATTCAGGGTTCACTCTGTCCCAGCATTCAAGTGATTAATGAAGGTGTTAAGCTGCATTGGTCCTAATATCAGCCCCTGGGTAAACTAGCGACTGGCCTCTGGTTGGACATTGTGCCACTGACCTCAATAATTTGAACCCAGCAGTTCAGCCAGTTTTCAGTCCACCTCACTGTCCATTTATCCAGCCTGTACTTCATCAGCTTGTCAATGAGGATGTTACAGGAGACAGTGTTAAGATACTTATTAAAGACAAAATAGCAAATATTAACTACTTGTTCATCATCCACCAAGCCAGTCATTTCACTGTAGAAGTCTGTCAGGTTCGCTAAGCATGATTTCCCCTGTGTAAATTCATACTGACTGTTGGCAGTCATTGATGATCCATGCAAGCTTCATCCCCCACATCCACAAGTCTCAGATAGGAAAGGAGGGACAACAAAAAATGGCGTAGAGAGCTTTACTTGATTTCCTGCCCATTGAGATGGGCCATTTGTACAGAATCACAGACTGGTCGGGGTTGGAAGGGACCTGTTGACATCACCTAGTCCAACTCCCTGATAAAGCAGATTCTCCTAGAGCAAGTTGCACAGTCACATCCAGGCAGGTTTTCAACATCTCCAGGGAAGGAGACTACAGCATCTCTGGGCAGCCTGTCCCAGTGCTTTACCACCCTCTAAGTAAAGTTCTTCCTCATATTCAGAAGGAACTGCTTATGCTGCAGTTTGTGCCCATTGCTCCTTGTCCTGTCACTGGGCACCACTGAAACAGACTGGCTCCATCCCCTTGGCACTCTCCCTTAAGATGTTTGTATGCATTGATAAGATCTCCTCTCGGTCTTCTCTTCCCCAGGCTGAACAGCCCCAGCTCTCTCAGCCTCTCCCCATCAGGGAGATGCTCCAGTCCCTTCATCACCTCCACGGCCTCTACTGGACCCACTCCAGCAGCTCCCTGTCTCTCTGGAGCTGGGCAGCCCAGCACTGGTCACAGCACTCCAGATGTGGCCTCACCAGGGCAGAGCAGAGCAGGAGGATCCCCTCCCTCCAACTGGCCCCGCTCCTCCTCATGCTCCCCTGGATCCCACTGGCCCCTTGGCCCCATGGGCAGCTTGCTGCCCACCAGGACTCTCAGGTCCTTCTAGACAGAGCTGCCCCCCAGCAGCTCAGCCCCAGCCTGTGCTGGTGCATGGCAGGTGCAGGACCCTACACGTGCCTTTGCTGAATTCCATGAGGTCCCTCTCCACCCAACTCTCCCACCTGCCCAGTTCTCACTGAATGGCAGCGCAGCCTCTGGTGAATCAGCCGCTCCTCCCAGTTTGGTATCAGCCACAAACTTGCTAAGGGTGCCTCTCCCTTCATCCAGGTCAGTGCTGATAATTTGAACAGCACCAGACCCAGCACTGACCCTGGGGAACACCACGAGCTACAGGCCTCCAGCCAGACTGGATGAGTTGATTCTTGAAAAACAGCCAGGCCTCCTGAACTCCTCTTCTCTCCCAGGCTGTATCCCATGGTATTCTTCCAAGAAGATGCCTGAAAAGGTCAATCTGTTCTGCAGGGTGATGATCCTACTTTTTGCCTTGCTTCCTCCTCTTGGGCCCCTGAATTCCACCATTTGCTGGTTGTGGCAGCCAAAGCTTTCCCCACTCGTCACATTCTTGACAAGTTCTTGTTTGTTTGTAAGTGTAAGATCATGTGATCATCAGTTCCTCAATCACCTGCTTTAGGAAGTTGACCTTAGGGTGCTCTATAAACCTCCTTTATTGCTTCTGCCCTGATGTGTTGTCTGTCCAGCAGCTATCAGGGTGGTTGGACTACCCCAAGAAGTCCAGGGCCTGCAAACATGACACTCCTTCCAGTTGTCTGAAAAATGTCTCTTCTATTTCTTCCTGATGATGTGACCCATAGCAGACACCCACCACAATGTTGTCCACTAATCCTGATCCATAATATATCACCTGGCTCAAGACCCATTGCCAGGCAGAGCCCCCTTCACTGCTCTGTCACACAGAGTGTAACTCCCTCTCCCCACCCTGCTACTGGAATGCTAACCTATGCTGTAACTGCAGATCTGTAAGCAGAGCAGGACCCATCTGCCTGTTCCCACAAGTCACAGACTTCCAGCCTCCTCCATCACAGGACTCTCCATTTCAGAACTCAACAAACATGGGCTGCCCAGTTCTTCTTTAGTACAGACCAGGCTCTTGTACCTGCAGAAGGTCAGGGAAGGTCCAGTCCACCTTTTTCTCACCATGTCTGATGCTGCAAAGTCTGCTGGCCTCCTCCCATAGCTCCTTAACTTGGCAACAGAAATCCTCTACATCTCCTGCAGAATAGGAGAACGACTACCCAAGCCCCATGAGAGGCCTCAGGGGCATCCCTGCAACCCCAGAGCTGCACCTTCCCTCAGGACTCAGTCTGGGTCAATCCTGATATGCCAGGGATAGTTGCCCCTGTGGGCACTGGGGACCATACTCTCTGGCATTGCCCATGCTCCGCACTCAAACGCAGTCTTCAGCAAAATTTCCAGTCCTCTTTTGTGCACATTTCTGCCAAACCTGTTAGCTGCCCAGCACCTACAGAGACTTCTGCCAGCACCTGCAACCCCAGAGCTGCACCTTCCCTCAGGACTCAGTCTGGGTCAATCCTGATATGCCAGGGATAGTTGCCCCTG
>JAVJGJ010000057.1:70375952-70390373 GCA_035590215.1 Microhierax caerulescens | reverse complement strand
AGAAGCTATATTGCTCTACATGTCCCCCATCTTGTCAGTCAGGACCATATCCAGCCCTGACACAAGAAACCAAAATCTCCTTTCTGTTTTGGAAAACTTAAACCAAGAGAGATAGGATACCCCTAGGTGTCCAAAGTGCTGAGCATTCCCAAAAGACCAATGGATTGCCAATAACCTTTAGAAGTTTGGTTCCTTGATAAAATGATAAGTCCCATGAGACTATTTTCACCCCTTATTAATTTTTTATAAGTCGTCTTCCCAAGTTTTTTAATTCTTCCATAATACAGAATAAGCTTAGTCAGAAACCATTTTGTTTCTTGGATACTTTTATATAGAATTGTATTTTGCAGTTTGATATTTTTGTTGTAATAGTTGGATAATACATGTGTGTGCACACGCATGCATGCAACTGAAAGATATCCTCAGTGCACATCTTTACATTAAAAGCTTTACCTGTTCAGGTTTATGGGTAGCTTTAAGACACAAAGGAAAGCATAAAATTCCTGACTTACAATCTCTGGCTACTTCATTATTTAGAAATGTGGCTGCAGTTACTTACTTTTACTGCTTACACCTAGGCGAATAAGGGCTGCTCATCTTCATTGGTCTTTCAGACCATGGCAAGACATGGACCTGGAAGTAGGACTAAAAGGTCCATGACATACATTGGAAAAAGCCCTGTGGTTTCCGTCTAAACAATTATTTTGGAAAATAACACTGAGAATTCAGTATCACAACACCAATATTTTTAAGAAGGAAAATTTTACCTTACTCCCTTCCATGTATTTGTAAATTATTTAAAACAAATTTTCTTTTTTTTTTTTTTTTTTTTTTACTCCTTAACTCTTTGGTCACTTACAAACTTCCAAAGAGGTTGTAATCCAAATTGATTCTAACCCGCATTTCAAATATTCCTCTCATCAGTCCTGGGACTGTCAGCTGGTTTTTATTTTGGTCTTGATGGTGTTTTCATCAGTCAGAAACTGCTTAATATGAGACTGATCAAAATCAGCTCCCGGGCATTCTAGTAACAGCAACATACAAAAAGTCAGTTCTTGTTTATTATCAGAGCTTTAGAGGACAGGAGTATCCAGGTTGCTCTAATGGGCAGTGTGTTTCCTATTTTCATGGATTCCCCCCCTCCATTGCACCTCAGGGCTACCACCAGTTCTTCACTCCATCAGTCATTAATGCCATGAGCATAGTGGGTCACGAACAACAAGTGACCCAGGTTTTAACACAATTCCTTGAACAGTGAAAACCGGTGAAACACTATGAGAAAAGGTAAGTGACACTCACGATGCTTTTGAGTAGTGTTATGTGCGTGCTCTAAATGTGTATCGCAACTGCATCCCTAAACTGAGTAGCGGACAGAGGGCCTGAGTCAATGGTCAACCATAAGAGCTGCAGTGTGGTAGCAGTCAAGAGAGCTAAGCCAAGCACCTCCTGCAGTCACGTGAATACAGCTCCTCTTCTTTGCCACGTGCTCCGCAGAAAGCAAGTCAAAGTCAATCCTTGACTGCTAAGCAAGGAAATTTGGTTTAGAGGCACCAAGCTTTGATCATTTTGACAGCTGAGGTCTGGACTACAGAAGAATACAGATTTAAGCTGAAGAGAGGCAGGTTATATTGTAACTCGGTATATGACATGTTCTGAAACATGCATCCGTACACATTGATTTGAACCTGAAAATCCATGTTTGGCAGAGAGCTGCATAAGTTCTGCTTCTCCTGCAAGTGTTTCCCCTGCTGGGATGTTCCCCAGTTCTCCTGTGGTGTGTTTTATGGGCTTGGAAAAGGTAATCCCAGAAGGCAGGAGGTCAACACTCATAAAACTTCCCAGAGAGCTCCACACTGATTTAAGCACGTGCATCATTCAGGCTGAGCTTTAACACCCAGAAGATGTCATTCATCCAAGCAATGTCCACATAAAAGCTGCACACAGACTTGAGATTCTCCAGGTGCCCTCCATAGGGTTCAGAAGAGGAACTGAAGCTACTTTTATAGCCAGAGTGGTATATTTTCCTCTCAGAATTCATTTTCCCAGCCCTTGCTCCAAACTATCTCTGATATATGGGTTTTATATATGATTAACTCACAGTTGTCCAGCTGTGAGCATGAGTACAAAAGTGGCATGCAGACAGCAAGTTTGAATCTGCCTGTTCCAGCACGGCAGTGTTGGGCTTTTGCATTTTACCTCCGGTTCTTACCTTGGATTATTTAAGCAAAATGAGGGACAGCCAGGCAAGAGATTAAAAGCACAAACTGCAGCCAAATCAAGATTTTTGGTCATGTCACACATTTGTCCTTGGTCTCAACACAAGGCAAAATGGAGGTGAAGTGTCTCTAGGAGATCGAGCAATATTTCAGGAACCCCCTGGGCTACTGCTGTAAGACAAAAGTTCAGGGCTAGCGACTGACGTTGCTGAGGTGTGTGAGGAAAAGCAAGATTTTTTGTTCTGTCTCAGAGAGAGCTGGATACCCAGCATGAACACTTTACTCCACCCAGCAGAGTTAGTAACTGCCTGCCAGAACTACAAAAGAGGTATGTGCTGTGGAGGAAGCCTGGGAGCTCAAAAGGCAAGGCCAGTCATTTCTTGCCTACCACCATATTTCTCTGCCCAGCTTTTAAATCGTCCTGACCTGGTTACCGTAGTATTTGAGCTCTTTGGTGCGTTGGACTTCAAAAAAACCCTGAAGCTACAGAAGTTCTGGGTGGGTGACTGATGTTCACAGAAACAAAATGCTTTTTCCTGTAGTTATACTGCAGTAGAACAGGGATTTGAGTCAGGTCTCCTAAACAGTACTGATCTTTCTATTTGCCAAGAATAAGTCAAAATAAAAACAACAATAACAAAAATTTCAGATCAATGTGCTGCCATATTACACCCAGCTAAAAACTGAATACAAAACCTGATAGTTAACCTTCACAAAATCATAGGCACGATGCCCCGTGACCTTTTACCTACAATGATGGCTTTTGTGTATGTGATTCACAACACATACCCAGGTTGCGAGAGACCAAACTCCATCTGCTTAATTCAGAGCAGAGCTCATTCCTGGCTTTCCTTTTATCAGCAATATGACCTGCCCTCTAAGTAGTAGGTTGGTCCAACAGGTGCCTCTAAATCTCTTTTGTTAAAGCAGTTCTGTTTTCCGTGAAACATTTATTCATTCAATGAAAGAATTAGAAATAAAAGCTGATTTGAAGAAAGAATGATCTGTTCTAACAGTGATGCTGAGTGTCTTTAAGGAACCAGTCTGCAGCTGAGAGTGTAGCCAGCACCAGTTTTGGAAGATTGAGCATGCCCTTGTCAGCTGCATAAATTGCTTTTTACACTGGATGATTGAATTTACTAAGTCATTGCTAACCGTGTGTTTTCTTTGATGAAGGCATCACATTTCTCTGGGTCACTGTTATCATTAACCTAATGTATCTTTCAAAAAACAGCTTTATGATGCCATGAGCAGAGATGTCACAGAGTCTCTGCAAACAAATTCCTGATGCCCAGTGGATAATTTTAACAAAGGCAGACAAACCAGCTTGCTTTTAAATTAAAATCCACGAGGCTTTAGTAGAATGGCACTATATCCTACAGTTAAAATACAAATACATTTAGAAACAGATTCTGATACTCAGATTCAATTGTCATCTTGTATCACTGAAGCAATGAAAACCTATCATATAAAATACTAGGCAATGTAGACAAGGGTACCAGAATATAGCCCTCACCTCTGGATGCATATTGAATCCTGATCCAGAGCTGCTAGAAATAAAGAGTATTATGGACAGAAAATATTCTGGGATTAGGTGAGAAATAATCTTGTTTCCAAATTCAGTTATTCAAAAATTTCTTCACTCCATCCAACATGTATTTAGAATTGTTACATTTTTAAATTAAAAAGTATATCAAGACACAGTCCTAATATGCAGAGGTGGACTCTGTCCTGGATTTAAAAATGCATCTATTTTATTTCAGGAATGTTCATTCCAAATATGTGAAAACTCAAAGGATCAGATCTTAGCATTTCTAGCCAATAAAACACGAAAAACCTGAAGGTTCACTTTTTTATTCTACAGGTATATCTTAGCAGCACTCTAGCTATATTAATTTGCACTCCTGTGCAAAGCCTTATAAAGTGAGACCCAGCTGTGCAGAATCATCAAAAAAAAGTAATTCATGTATTGTATTGAGAGGCTTCTTGGAGAAGGTTGGTCACCCTAAGTGCTCCCAATGGTCAGCAAAGAGAAACCAGGTTCCTCCAGAGGATGCTTCAGCCTCAGATCCGAATTGCCTTGTAGAGGTGCAAACTGTACCTCCATCAGCTCCACTGCTGACACAGTCATGTCACGGTGAATTTTCATTGGGCATCTTGGTTACATCGGGTAAGATGGCCCACATCAATATAAATTATAATTTTGTGTGTTGTAATTTCTTGCTACACTGACATCAGTTGATTGACCCCTCTCTTTCTCTTTCAGCATCTGCTAGTATGTACGTACCGACCGTCTGCAATGGAAGGGAAGTTCTGGACTCCACCACTTCATCTCTGTGATTGTGACTTGCAGTTCAGTTCCTGAGTTTTTAGACTGTTAGGCAAAATTTTGCACGTTGTGCACTCCGGAAAACACCAGAAAATAAAAGAAATCAAAACAAAACTAGTACCTTTTTTTAGAAACAGTGTAATAAATTATTTTTGAGGATTGTACAGCATATAGTGATGTTCTGGAACTTTTTAGACTGATTTTAGCACTTCTGTTGTTAATGGTCTTAAGGGACATGTAAATAACCATGGTTCACAATGTGCATAGTCCTGCAGTAAGGGAGTGATTTGTTGCAAGCACAGTTGCAATGTTAGGTGACTTCTTTCCTACAAAATTTTTTTGTAGCTCCTTGTTGTAATTAACTTAGACTGCATTTCTATGTTGTATATTACGGTTACCTTACATGTAACAGACGATTGGTTTTCTCAGCACAAAACAGCAGTATTAATGTAAAGGCACCAATAATAAAAAGATAAAAGTTTTTCAGCATGGTTTCATTTTTGTTTCTTCCTCCCTCAAGGTCATTACATTTCTCTAGACACCAGGTTAGGTAAAAAAGATAAAAAGTCTGTCATACTAGTGTGTGTACACACATACCTGTGTGTTGGTCTGTGTCTGTGTTACAATATCCGTACCACATTACATGTGCTTATGATCAATGCTTTGTCAAGGTCAAGTATAAATTCCCTTTCCTTAAAAAAATGCACATTATTAAAGCATTTCAAGTACTCTTTTTGTTATTAAAATGTAGGGACATTTTCAAAAGTGAAAATGTCTAACTGCATCTCAATTAGGTAATAGCAAAAAAATTTTGATTGCTGGTTCGGTCCTTTGGCATGGTTTAACACTGTCATGCACACAATAGAATGGTACCATATAAAAAACAAAGAGATTTTCTGTCATAAAATTAGCTAAGACTGTTTTATACCTCCAGCCAGAACAGCTGGAGAGATAAAACAGCCGGTTCAGTTTCTCTGCATCAATAGTGCCGTGAAAAGTAATTGGAGCACCGCAGAAACAGAGATGAAAAAAAGTAAAAAAAGACAAATTCAGGAGATGTTTACACACTTCTCTGGGGTGAACTTTGCATTCAAACCAAACAATTCAAGACACACATACCGGCTAGTTAGACAATTGCAAAGTACCTTCAAAGTTTGGCTTTTATAACTGCACTCTTAAAGCTGCCCTCACTCTATTGAAACAATCTGAAATCTTCCCTTCTGCTGGGTCCAAAAAGTCATTAAGGAAACAAACACACCTTTGATTAATGTGTCTGGGCATATTTACCTAAGGGCTTGTTCCCGTTGATCGCATTCCAGATGTGGTCAATAGCAAAATTCTCATTGACTTCAAAGGCAATGCCACTGAGGCTTGAAAGGCAGACACTACATACAGATACTTATTGTCAGATGTACAAGTTCTCTGGAGCCGCAGTTCTTCTGCACTTGCAGATGTTTTTACACATTTCTGGAAAGGTGCAAGTCCTTGGGACTGAACTGGTAAAGGAAGTAGCTGTTATTTTGAATGCAAAAATTAAAGAAACAGGTTTTTTAAGTTCCCAGTCACAGATAGATGCTTAATTTTTCTGGAAAACCTGATGTCCACCAGCAAAGACCTCTTGTTGGCAACACTTCTGTGGCTGGCTATGCAGACAGACATTTAAGCCTCTACATCATGAAGTTGTCTAGTACCTGGTTGTACTTGAAGTTGTCTAGAAACCCTGGTGACTTTCACCAGAACCGGCATTGCTCAGCCCGCATTACACACAGAGCTCTGCGTTCACCTTCTTTCTCTCCGCAAGCCCTGTAGTGCCTGATGTTTCAGGCTTGGTTCCCACTTTGACACATGGCACAGGGGACAAGTTTTTACAGGCTGGGAGTCTGGTTTTCTAAACCAAGACTCCTTAAAGCATCTCAGGTTGAGCAGCTACATTCATTTGACTTTTGTGTGCTTTTTTATGGATTAACAGGCCATTCACAGTATGGCAAAAGGTCAGAATACCTGACTGTGATGTTGATGTCCCGGCATCTACATTATCTTTATGGAGCTCTTAAAAATGCCTCAGCCAATGAGAACTTTTTCTCAATTCTTATGGAAAGCAACAATCACAGTCAAATCCATCTCACCTAACATTCATTGTTCACAGTATAAATAACTACGTATGAGATTGTCAGCCCCTTCTCCCTTCGTACGCAGTGGAGCAGGCTTATCTCAGACAGCTACTTGAGGCTGAGATGAATCTTTCCAAACAAAGGCTGGCACAGCTTGCTCAGATCACAAAGTTTGCACTGAAAGTAAAGGCATTGTGTCAGATGAATTCCAGCCCTAGAATCTAAATTGGCATCACTGAAGCTAATTTATAGCAGGTGAGGATCTCACCGTCCCAGAGCTTTCATTCAGTTCAATAGCACTATTGAGAAAATGACCCAGCATCTGTGTCTGAGCACAGGTTATGAAGACTTAGTGGTTTGAGAGCCACTTCCATGTGGGTTTTTCATATAAAAAACCCCACAAACAAACATGTGGAGCTCTGGAGTTCCAGCCCCACCAAATGTTCCTGACATTCTTGTACTTGGTTTTGTCTTGAAACCTTTTCACAACTTCCCATTGGATTCCAGGGACACGGATTATCTGGTATTGCCTGATGATTCAAGTAATCCGGTTTCAAAACACAGCAAAACAAAAACGGAAAATGTCAAAGTCTGGCAGAGGCTTTGCACATCATACTGGCATGGAAATCTCTTGACAAAGGGATTATGTTTTATTCTTTTGCCTTACGTCATAATTTCATTTTCTCTATTTAAAACAGTTTCTAGGTTTTGTTCTGATTTGTGTAAAGATTTAGAGTATAAACCTCTCCTGATTTCTTTTTTGCTCTCATCATATATAAAGATTGAGTTTACCTCAAAGTACAGTGGGCCCTGTCATGGTTCCTTGCATGGTGGAGGGGAGCCCGAAGTACTTTGGCTCTGAGCCTGAAGAGTCGTCACATTGCCCTGATCCCTGCCCACAGACCGCCGGGGGGAATGCTGGGGTCAGAGCAAGGCTAAACCCAGTTCCCCCAGTGCCTCACTGGAGGCTGCAGAAAAGTTTAGTTTATCATTCAGAAGCTGTAACTTCAGGGTATCATAGCACTCTGATACAAATCAAGAGCGCAGAAAGGTCTGTAAAAAACTGATCACTTTTTATTTATTGGCTGAGCAGAAAAATAAGACAAAAAAAATCACTGCAGGTCAATCTGAAGTGAACAAGGATTGGGATTTTTTTTGTCTTTGTTGGCTTTTATACAGGAGAGCTGTGTCTTTTTTAAGTCTTGAGTGAAGTTTGAAATCAAACCCAAAATCTACTGGGGTAAACCAAAATATTTTATTTTGTCATCAAGAGATTGTTTTTCCTGAATTAATTGGACGCAATGCTTCCATCATAACCAAAAAAAAATTCAAAAGGAATTGTCTTTCCAAATAGAAAAATGATCAAAACCTATTTCAAAAATATCATATCCTACCTGAACAAAACAAATACCCAAAATCAGCAAAAACTGTCCAAAATATCCTGGCTCCACCCAGAAATCTCAGCTCTGGTTAAAGAGGTTTCCACTCCAATCCTTCGCCCAGTCAGTACACTTAGAGAAAGGGGGACAGAAGCAAACCCTTAACTCGTCACCAAATGCAGCCTGGTGTCCACGGTGTCACTGCTTACTCTCCTATGCTTGCAGCCTGCAAGAGGAAGGGCAGAAACTCTTCATCCAGAGCCACCTCAAAGCTTCTCAGTAACACAGGCAAAGCTGAGTTTTGTCACTGCAGGAAGAGAAGAGACCAAGGCCAGGCTGGGCAGTTTTCACAAGAGGAAGGGGATGGGTAGGAAGCAAAGGCTGGGGGGAGACCTTCTCGCTTCTCCTGCCTCTAAGGAATTGGCAGGGTCAGGAAGGGGCTTCCCTCTACCCAGCAGTGCTACCTCCACACACACCGACCCCTTCTTCAGGGGCAACCACAGCAAGCCAGGTAACAGCTTCACCACTGCCTACACCTGGCTGGAAAGCAGAGTACCCCGAAAGAGAGTGACTTTCTAGTATGTTCCAACTTAAAATGTGGAAGGAGGCAAGGAGAGGAATGGACTGTGTCTAACACCAAAGCTCTCAGAGGTCACGTGCCTTTTATTCAGGCAAACACACATCCACACAACCTCACTTTGGCTTTTAGATGCTGTTAGAGCACCAGCCTCACAGCACATGGGATCTTAGAGTATTCTTCCTGATGAGGCCCAGCTCTATACATCCAGAAAAACAATAAAAGACAGTGGCAGCTTACGGTCAACTCAGTTCTCCCGTCTCCCCTGTTCCTGCTGCACAAATTGAGCATGGGCACATCCAACCAGGTGACTGGGGATGCCACCATACATGTGATACACTGTATATTTTAGGATGAACCTGACTCCTTTTATTTCTGTTCCTATCTCCTTACATGTTTGCCAAAGCATCACAGTCCAAAAGCATTCAAAAGCAGCAAGAAATAAAAAGGGGATTAAGTGAAAGCAGTATACAAGGGGAAAGACAAAGAGAGACCACCACCAAAGATAAGCACTACTTCCCAAGATTTCTCTTGAGGTTATCATTCCCTGGTTTATTACCTAGAATAGTTATTTGAGGCCTCCGTGTTTCACGATATGGACCAACCAACAGCATTCCTTGCCAAGGAAGAAATGTCACCCCCCTCGGCATGTCAGCGCCAATTGTAGCTGGGTTTACTCTTACATTGAAGCATTTGTGTTGGCCACTGCTGGAGGTGAGTCAACATCTCATCTCCAGTCAACCTGCAACACGGCATCAATGGCAACATCTGCTGCTATCTTGTCTGACCATAATTAAGTATCTCTATTTTATGGTCACTACTAGCTCTGGCAGAACAGATGAACCAAAACCACCAAAAACTGCAGACTTTCCCTTGACTAACAAAGAGTCCCAGAAACTCTTTTGCAAGAGCACATAGTCAAACTCTTTTTTTGAACAAAGATGACAGCTTCTTGAAGCTACTCAGTGACTTCCTCCTGTGGCTCTAAGACACTTAAATGTTCCCCAAACCTAGACTCTTAATCAATTATATTATATATCACAAACATCAACCAACATAATCAGAGCCAAGATAGAATACATTCATTGCACATTTCCCCGCTAGCAAGCACTGTCAAAGCTGAGACAATAACATTCTGCTAATTTGCCAATAATTTATACAGAAACGCTACTAAAATGTGCTTAATCCTCAAAGAGATTCAGTTGTCTCACTCCAGATTTCAAAGAAAAGCATGCAAATGCAGCAATAACATGCATTCAGTTCAATCAAGTGAACGCATAACAGACTGTTTCACATTGGTTTATGGCATCAAATAGCTTCTGATGTGATCCCATGTGGGAGAAAAGGGGGAGGTTGCTGCAAGTATATTTTGGCAGAGTACTAGAAGAGGTCACAGACAGCTGATTTCTTAATGAACTGTTAAAGGCTTTCAAAATTTGCCTCTTATGGGAAATGGAAACTTCCCCTCTCTACCACATATTTAACGGAGGAATAGAATAGCATAAATCAACTAAAATACGGCAAATTTAACTTGCTTAATTGTTGGAAAATGCAATTTTCTTATTTTAAGGTTAAAAAACTCTACAGTATTGGGTTTATCCCACTATGTTAGCACTGCATAGGTATACTATTAGATTGCTCAGAAGAATTTTCAGCAATACCATGACAAACCATTTGGAAGCAGACCTGAGAAGGGTCATAAAGCAAAGTCTGTCAGAGCTGACAAAAAAATTCCATTCTACTTTATTTGGAAAATAAAAGGGAAAGAGAAGGGAAACAAACAAACAATCTGTGGTATTACGTCAAACTAAATGTAATTCATAAAAATTAAGGCATTGTGACATTACAGAGATAGGGGTCCAGTGATGACAGAAGAAGTGATGTTCTGGAGAATGAACTGTAATTATGGCTTGGAAAACATAGGGAGAGAGAGGGGAAAAAAATTAAAGGGTATGTAGACAGATGCAATTTGATAGCAGTAAAAGCTCTAGCCGACACTGCAGACCTGCAATGTTCAGGAAAGGCTGTAGTCCCACCAAACATCTCAAGTCCAGCATTTCAAATATATTTTCACTTTATTTTATGAATGCCCATCAGATAAATATCTTTGATGCTACAGCACACTAGTTGAATAAAAATCAACAACATAAAAACCCTCTTCATAAAAGATCCAAGAAGTGAAATCCCAAAGCCATAACCATTTACTCCGTGAGCATATAATCTCTGACAACCACATATAAATGACATCATGACAACAAATACAACGTACAATAATAAGTGTGCAATGGTACAAAATATACAAAAAGGAATGTGTATTTCATATACATTCAACAATACCCCATAAAAATCTTTGTTGGGAAAGTGAAGTGCCTTTTCAAGGACAACAAAAAATGTACACCACTTCAGTTAAGATGCCTGAAGTATGTCCCATCAAAAGAGTAAAGCCTGTGTTCTTTGACTGGAGATATAAAATAACTGAGCTGAAATTTCCCTAAAGAAAAAAAAATAATCTAAACTTCATAAATTGTTGTCCACGTCTATAGTATAATAAAATATTTAGAGTGCAGAAAATTCAGTTTAATTTAAATTTTACTTAAAAGTGGGCCCACTTTTATTGATAAATCTAGCTCAGTCATACAAAATCAAAAATCTATATTCCTTATAGTAAAAAGACCATTTCTGCCCATGTGTCTTTTCTGGTTTTGATGCATTCCACAATTCACATAATTCTGCTATAATGGAAATATGAGTCTGACCAGAGGTCAGTACAAGAATCATTCCTCATTTTCTCCTGGCTTTATACAAGTCTTGCATAATTTCACTCAAATATTTTTTTTTTTGCCTAAGTTTCCACCTCCTTTGAGTCTGGACTCAATGGGAATTTCAGGAAATTATTACTGTGTATATTATGAAGATCACATGCTTATAATGTGGCTGGTTTAATGAAAAAGCCCATTTAACCTCCACTTTTCAAGGCACCACTTTGTGCCCTTCTTCCAAAGCAGGTACTTGCATTGACAGCAGAAAGCATTTAGATGCAGTGCTCAGCTGGTACTTAACCCACACTCAGCTCTGCTGGGCATCCATCCTCATTCCATGCGTGGGTCCAGGAATAAAGGTGGCTGAGTATTTCTAATAAGCCTCCCAGTTGACAAAGCTTACCCCTGATTTCCAGAAGTAGAGACCTCTAGAACTCAGGCTTTGTTGGTTTGCACCCCAGGGAAAGATGACTACTGGCACCCCAAGGGAGAGAACTGAAACTGCCAGCAATCTCTCTTGAAAGGACAAGCTTCCACAGAGAGGGACAAGTACAACTTGCACTATAGGTATCACTTCTCTTTGTAGAGTTTGAGCCTGTTACTGCCTATAAACTCATGGGCCCAGGCCTACAATTCATACAACAGTAGTTAACACATTCAAATTTAATAGCTCCAGGTTTTACCCCGACCCCAACGCCCAAAACCCAGGCATCAGAATGGGTTCAACTTGAAGGTGCAACACCATGCCTCTTTGTTTTTTTAGAGGCCAACAGAGACAACCCAGCCCTTCAAAGCATCAAAATCAAAAGTATTTTCCAAAGTTCAAAACTCACCTGAGGCTCATTCCAAGTACCATTCACAATTTTGATTTTAAGAAAGACGCATAGTTTTGCTACTAAAGGACAATACACAACCTTTGCAGGAGGATTCGGGCCTCTCTGGAAATGATTTCTTATGAATATGTGTAGAAGGAGTGATAGGAAATTAAAGGTACCTATAAATAATATGGCATGCCTGAGCAATGCCCAGGTGAATGCAAAAAAAATTAATGTTATTTGCAGTATGTATATCTCTTCCTGAGTTGAATTTCATTCCCAGTATGGAATCCAAGTGTCTGCTTTCTTTTTTTGGCAAGGTACTCAATCACATGATAAGGCAATCCAATTTTCTGGTTTGCTTCCTGTCTTCTTTCCTCCTAAATGGCCAAGCATTTCTCACCAAGATCACCACTACAATGTGTGCCAGAATATGTTTAAAATATGGTCCTGTAAAAATAGAAATTATGTTTGTTTCTTTGAAGGCAGCATTAACTCTTCATATATTCTGGGATCTTGAAGATTTCAGCTGAACAGATTCAAAATGATCTTCCTTTTCCTGCAAAGGAAAACACAGGCTCCCATCAGCTGGGATTCCTCAAATTCACTCCAGCAGTTACTGAAGTTACTTCTTACTATTTCTAGAGCAGCCTTTGCCAAATAACTCACTTTATTTCTACGAAAGTCATTAAATGCACAATTTGACCCTTTTTTTTTAATAGCACTACTAATTATGTAAAAAACTGCATAGTCAACAAAATTATGCCATACATATTGTTCATTGTATTTACTTTAGCGGGTATAGGGAAAGTATGCATTTCACACTCGTAGCATTGAACGGGTAAGTCAGAGCTGCAGAATTGCAAGGTAATCATATCTGTGGTTATTATTACTTATTAATGTGTTTCCTACAATAAATAAAATGTTTGGAGCTAGGTTAGTGAATGTGAACACCACTACCTCTCTCCTGGATTCCCATCCCAACTCCTTCTCTGGGAGACCCGAAGGACAGAAAGAGTCTACATATACTCTGCCATCTTAAAAATCAGGCCTGGAGGGTTGAGTTTGCTCTCTGTCTTTTATTTGCCAGGTGACAGCCTAGACCATCTGGCCAGCAGGCATCAGGGTGAGAAGTGTGGATGTGCACGTTACTGCCTGTGTGAACAACCCAATGGTCCTTGCAAAAGCAATGAATGAAGGAGCCCTAATAAAACTACTCGCTAGAAAACGCTGTTTCTTGCTTCATGTACCTATCTTTTACACTCATTGATGTACAAACTATGTTAAACTAACTTCATGATCGGATTGGTTCTTAAAGCCACCTCACTCAGATCAGGACAGCCTAGCGCAGGTATGAGAAGGAGCAGTGGTGAAAATTGTCCCGTGCTAGCCTACTGCAGAGTGCATATCACTTGTTCTGGAGGACCTACTATTCTTATGCTGGAGACAATAAATGGAACTAGAACAGCCTCCAAACTGAAGTAGGTTCATAGTTATTTAACTTCCATATTCCCATTAAAAATAACAGTCTTTTCTTCAATTTCTTTCTATATTACAGTCCTAGCCCTGAATTCCTTGGGTACTCAAAACTGTTAACATCTTCATGAGATGTTTTGCTTCATAGAAATGCCATTGCCTAAAGCTTGAACATATAGTTAGGATACTTCAGATTTTTCTTTATCTCTTAGTTTACACTTTTCCTCTTTTTCTATGTATATTTTTTCCATAATTTACATGCATATGCAGCAGGAGATGAATTTCTTCATCTTTTCCATAAATGAAAACTGATGCTTATAACATTTGTTTTGGAGAAATATATATTAAATTCCAGTTATCTACAGGCATACAGGACACGGAGTTCAGTAAGCTAATGAGGTACTGGAAGCTGAGTCTGCCAGCTATGATTATCTAGGAGGAAAAAAGGAACCAGCTTCGAAATATCTGACAGGCTTGTTTAAAAAGGAAAGATTACTCAGGGAGCCTGCTACAATGGACACAGGAACTTTAGAAATCTCATTTTGAGTCCAAATAGACATTGAAGTGGTCTGAATACTAAAGTACTAAAGCCTACTTTAAAGAGAAGGAAAAAAACCCCACAACCTACTTGTTATCATAGAACCGTAGAATGGTTTGGCTTGGAATGGTCCATATAGTTACACCCCCGCCAGGGGCAGGGACACCTTCCACCAGCCCAGGCTGCTCCCAGCCCCGTCCAACCTGGCCTTGAGCACCCCC
>JAVJGJ010000057.1:70327536-70375701 GCA_035590215.1 Microhierax caerulescens | reverse complement strand
CTCCCAGCCTGGCCTCACAGCAGAGGGGCTCCAGCCCCCTGAGCATCTTCACGGCCTCCTCTGGGCTCCCTCCAACACTCTCCCATGCCCTTATCTCTACAATTCTAATCAGGAAGGAGGCAGTGGTGGGTGCTGCAAAGTCAGCAAAGCTTTAACATCGATCAGGAGTACAGCAAAACGTGACCCTCACCAGCAGCACTGGTCATGACACTGAGCCACTGCCAGCCAAGCCACTTCATGGACAAAAAAAAAATCGTCAGTGTTTCAAAGTCATTCCCTATAGGATTCAAAATGGAATCAACTTCCATTTTTGCAACACCACCACAAAATTTGATGTGATACAATTTTATTTACATTTTCAATATTCTCAATATTGAATTAAGAATTAATATTGAATTTCTGCCCCTTTCCAGAAGGAACAGAATTGATTTTACAAAACAAACAGTCAGTCTGGGGTCAAGGGGAAATTCCACATCTTAGCTATGTAATGTCAACTTTTCCTAGGTGGGAGATCTGGGGAGCAGGTAGCATGGAAAGAGGACAACAGTCCAATAAAAAAAAAAAATTAAAAGAAGAAAAAGGAGAGAAAATAGAGGAAAAGAAAGGAGGTGTCCTGTTTTTAATTACATTGCGCTCAACCACAGAAAGGAAATAAAGGAATACAAGGAAAAAAAAAATCTCAAAATGCAACATTCTGAAATATTTGGACAAGAAAAAAGAGAGTGACTTTTAGAAATATTTTTTTATTATGATCTTTTAAGAAACCTTCCTATTTCGAAACAACTTACAGCAGCAAACTGTTTGAAATGGAGAAGGTCATCCACCTTTATCTTGTTCTTATTAGATGCCCCAGACGGGCTGCTTAAAGACAACACTACTCTTCCCACAGACTTGAAGGCATTTGGAATAAAGACCAAAGCGCTTGTGGAATCTACCAGGATGGTCCTCTGTTGCTCCCCTCAGAAATGTTCAAAAGACACCAAAAATCTTTGTGCTATGAATTCAGACATACAACAACCCACATCACATGTGCTGCAGAAAACCCTTTTTGCCGTTGCTTCCCACTGAAATGGAGGAGGTTGCCGTACTGGGTAACAGGCTGTGTGTGATGTCTCCTCTTCAACTGAATCCTACAGTACCCAAAATGGTGGTTCACACATCAGCCATGAAGCCAGCCCAGGTGATCTGCAAGGGGCTGGCGGGTGGCTAGCTTCCCACTGTTAATTTTCTGTATCTATAGTAGCTGTGTTTGCCTCCACAATGGAGGCATCTGGCAGGAATCTGGGCAGAGTTTCCCTAGCCATTAAGTGTTCCTTTTAGGTATCACCCATACAATAAAGAATGCCACTGAAATCCCTCTGCAGAAGAGGAAGCATTTACTCAATACCCTGCAACATTTCTTATCGTTATCCATACTGTGGATTTCAGCCAATCAGTTATGGAGTGGATGAAGTGTGCGTGGGAGGCTGCACAAAACATCATGCAAATTAGCATCCCAGCCTCACCATGTCCAGTAACAAATAAAGGTAATAATTATTTTTAGTATTAATGGTAGCAATTACTACTCACCTTCGTTGCCAAGGACTTGAGCTTCCCTAGCAATGACTGCTTATTCGAATATACTATTTCTTCTTCGTTATCTTCTCCTTCCATTATAGCACAGCTGTCAGCAGCTGGTAGCTCACACTCTTTTGAGTTCGCTGTCATCACTAATTTGGAATATTTATACTCCAGCCTGAAGATACAAAGCCAGACAGGCATAGATTTTTTTACAAATGTCCTATATTCAAGATTTTTTGTAATTTAGATTATCTGCAGTCCTTCCACGTAGCTACTACTGAGGTACTCACTGGAAATTAGATACTTTTCAATCATCTAAAAACATGTAATCAAAATAGTATTAACAATACATCAAGCTCCTGCTCTCCAGATTAGTCCTCTACCCTTATAAAAGAGCCATGTTTTTCCAAAAGACCACAAGTAGGCAAGTAGGTCGAGTGGATTTCCTGCAGAAAGAAGTGCGACCTGTGCTCTGGCTGGGGCAACAGCAGGTCTGACTTCAGCCTGTACCAGAATCTGCATCACACTTCTGTCCAAGGAGGCTATGGGGGACTGGAGAGAACATGGAGGAGGCAGCAAGAGCTGGGGACTCTGAAGTCTGGATTAGGTGAAGCTGGATGTGCTATGGGATGATGAAATCCCGTGGAGTTGGAATCACATTTTGAAAGTTTATGCCATGAGATCTGGGAAGCAAAGGACAATGGGTATGGGGAACAGTCAGTATGTTCAGTCTGAGAAACAGGGAGCTTTTGGACGTGTACCAGATGTGTCCTACCAAAATAGACCTAAGCAATACAGGGTCAAGAACCTTATTTTAACCCAGTTGAAAGGGCCTAATTAGATTGAAGAGATATCCTTTTGGTCTTCAGACCTTGAGGGAAACCATGTCACTTCAGGACCTAAGGTCAACTTTAAACTCTCAGCTAAAATTTCCTGTTGGGCAATTATGCCATAACAAATTGCTGTGGATTTTCTACACTTTCCTCACTAGTATTTTTGATAGCCACTGTCAGCAGAAGAAACCTCAACTTGGTGGATAAACAGACTGACCCAACATGGTATTTCTCATCAACTTTTTCATAAGGTCAGATCCATGAAATGTATTTCTGTTCACTACACCAAGCTTTTAGCTTACTTTTATATGGAACACAATTTGCAGTACTTACTTTTGGTTCTTCTTCCAAAAATAGCAGGTCAAGGCTATGAGCAGAACAGCTGTGAAAGCACCAACACCAGCTCCAACTTTTAGCCAAAAATCCACTGTTTCACAAGTGCTAGTCCTTTTTTCTGGCAAGGGAATCCCTTTAATGCAATGCTTTGGCTCATTCCATACATACAAGGTTTCCTTTCAAACAGAAAACACCAAAAAGTGAGCTGCTTGTAGGAAAAGAGAGAACCATTTAGAGTTGAAAAAAACAGGGTGTTTCGAGGTAGAAACGTTAGATATTTTTTCAATGAAAGCAAATCAAAACACGTACTTTAGGTTTTCAGACTCCAGGCGGAGTCATACTGTCTATTCATTTGTCTCCTTGACTGTGCCTGCAGGTTCAGGGGTGGCAAAAAGATTTCCCCTTCCCTATTGTTCTTCACCTGGCACAGTACAGGCTGATCAGCAATTGTGAATGTGTTGTGCCTGCACTGGAGCTGTTGAGCAACGGGACAGTTCTGAGCCTGTGCAAAACAAATTCCTAATATTTGACTAGAAAAGGCAGTAGCAAAAAAATTGCAAGCAAGGAAGGGTGAATTTCTGAACTGAAATTCTGAATCTTCTCCTAGTCTACCTCTGATGTTTATGGCTATTAAAGGACTGAAGTCCTTTGGACACTCTACCCTTCACAAATAACTTGCTTGCATGTGTGAATCCATACAAGAATCATGTTGCCATGGGCATGAATATCCCTGAGTCTCAATGCAGCATCTCACCAGTAAGGCTTGCAGGCAGCCAGCTCAGAGCCTGGACTGAGATGTCCCAACTCCACCTGCACTTACGTACCAATTTGCATAAGGAATTTCAACAGAGTCCAAGTTATACCCAAATAACCCCATCTGACTTGGAAACATGGTCCCTGTACCTGAAATCCTTTTTTGCAGGCTCCTTCAATCTCGTGGTAGTCTTGCTCCGTGCAGAGAGGGCAAGCTTCTGCACTTTCCCATACAAAGTAGAAAGTGCATCCATCGCAGGTGCCCGCAGGGCATAAGCTAGGAGGAGAACAAAGCGTAGTTATCACTTATGAAACGCTCTGGGGTTTCGATCCTCACTCCACACTCTGCTGCTGAAGGTTGGCAAAGGCGAGTACAACAAATGGGTAAACATCCACCTAGCCTAGAACAATCCAGGGGAAGAATTTTTCTCAGTTTGTAAAATGCTTTCTCAAGTGAAAGCAGACATTGGGCTGCCAGAGGTCTAAACTAACCATTCGGTTCCTGGGAGCGAGAGCTACTCACGCACCTATGCAGAAGAGAAGAGAAAGAAGCACACCTCGGAGAGCAGCAGAACTGCTGCACTTCACCAGCATGGGCTCGGCCAGCATGCAACTCTGTCGCTCTTTTCCTGCTGCTCCACATGAAGGCTGCTGTCTGGTTCCTGCTGTGGTTCTAATGAAGTCTGGGTGCTTTTGTCCATATGGAATGGACTTGTCCTGCTATGGTTAGTTACTAGAAGGATGTTCATCAGTTAATGAAGAGATAACAGCTTCTCTTAGTCTATGAAAGACTAATGGCCCTACTTTGTATTCTGCCTGCAGAAGGAAGTTGTACTGGCAATGGCAGGACATTCACACAGCTTTTGTTACTGACAATTACATCAGGTCTAACAGCAGCAGTGGCCAAAAGTCCATGTGAGAAGCGAGGTCGTGTGAATGTAAAATATATCCAAACAGGTTTGGTTTTTTTTCTGTATCATCTGGAAATCTGTTATCCTGACCTGAAGGACTGAAAAATTCATAGCCCTAAAAGCCTGTTCTGGTTTATCCTGATTTGAGTAACTGACAACTGTCCTTACTGGATTATGGAACATTTTCTAGAATGTACATGGCAAGAGCATTGACAGACCTTTCTCCTCAACTGCTTTCACCTTGTACTGTAACTTCATGTGATACTAAACACTGTGTCTGGAGGATCATGGAGTTACATGCAGCATTACCTGACATATATATCAGATACCTCACCATCTGAAAATAGCTGTCTGTCTGCTGAGCTAATCAAAGAAGGCTAGGAAGGAAGAAGTCAACAAGAACTGAGATAAGGTACGACCTGTCAGCTGTGTGCCACTTCTGCCCATGCTCACGCTTCTAAAATCGAGATAGGCTGCTCGTCCCTCACTACTCGTGAGTTACCACAGCTCATATCATGTTCGACCTGTAACACTGGAAGGACACAGGAGGATTTCCACATGGCAGCTGATAGATAGTGGGTTACTGCCCAGCATAATTTGTAGTGTGTCAGGTCCCTAAGACACTGGGGTAAGCACCTCCAAAGGCATTCAAACATCAATCACTCATCCACCACCTGTGAAGCAGAAGTCTCTCTGCCTTCATTCAGGTGAGCATGGTTCACCCATCCCAAGAGGGACAGGGATCACAGAAGATCCCACACTCCACACACTGCTAGCTTGTGGGAAGAGGACTTAACTTTCGGGAAGAGGACTTAACTTCTGGGGAGGAAGATGAGCAAGAGGACTATCAGCACATTTATAGTAATGTCCAGACAAAACAGGCCTTTACAGCCAAAGAGGAGGGTTATTAGAGCCAAAGGGGACTTCTGAAGAATTACAGGGTATTGCTAAAGTGTAATAGAATTAATTCTTGTACTGCTTTTTCTCTGCAACTTTTCTGGTGCAGGCATCAACTGGACTTTGGAACAAAGAAGCTTTTTGGAATTATCTGAATCAGAGTGAAGAGGGGGGGAAAAAGTCAGCCAAATTAAACACAACTGTCACAAGGGGTCCAGGGTACAAACTGAAGTGATGAGACACATAAATAATACATATAAAACTTGAACTAGACAGTCAGGGCTCATGTAAGCATTGCAACAGCAGATTTCACAGTTCCTAGGACAGGTTGCTCTTTTTCAAAAAAATCACTTTGTCCACAGCCACTGCTGCAGATCAAGGAAGAAAAACCACCTCTCAAAGCCCCAACTAGGCAGTTCTAATCAGGAGGCCAAAGATCAAAATAAGGAATTGAAATAAAGGAGAAATGGAGACAAGAAAACATCACTACATTTTCTTTTAGCTTTAAGCTTGGAACAACCCGTCCATGTTCTAATCTCTCTTACCACACAGCCTAAATATCACACAGCATTTCCTCTGCTGGGAGGTGATGGACACACATGCCCTTCACCTAGGAGAAATGAATGAGACCTCCTGGGTGACCGAGGATGGAGACAGTACTTTTCATTGCTGTCAAGTATACAATTACTAACAGGTTTTGTAAAAATAATCTGAGGAGAAAAGGCTTTTTGGCACAGCTAGGATACAAATACTTAAATACCTGGGCACAGAAAGCTCTCCTTGGTCTGGTTTGCTGGGGTTGCATCTCATTGTCACTACAGTTGCACGGCCATTTTCACAGGAGGTTGTCACCGTTGAAGACCTAATGTCAAGCAAGAGGAGAAATGCAATATGCTTCCACTATAGTAAATATATGTTGCTCTTTTGTAGGTCTCTGTCCATTTATGCAACTGCAATACTAAAGAAATACCCTTTACCACAGTGCTTTTGTCTTTGTCAGCTGGAAGAAAAAAAAAAGGAGCAACAGAAGGTGGGTCAGTTTCACCATTTCATTTAAATCTCAAAGTGCTCTGAGATGCCACTCAGGGAACTGCCCCATTTTTTCTAGGTGGTTTGAATTCTGTTGGGTGAAGGAATAGATCTGCCCACAAAACAGAACAGAACGATTGCAAAAGAAAATCACGAGTGCTGTGGTTGGCGTATTACTCTGCTGGAGAGTTTATGACACTTCTCGCCTAGTAATCTGAGAACCACACTGTCCCGACGTAGCACAAGGCAGGGGGGATTAAAAAAATGGGCCTTATTCCAACACGACAGACATTGTAAGCCAGGTCCTTAACACAGTCAAAGTAGGGTCACTGGTGGTGGTGGGGGGGTGTCAGTCTGCAGAATCAGACGTGTAATTTAGGTATTCACACATGCATAAAATGTTGATATCCAAAGTGCTATAGCCAATTAAGACCTATCACTAAAGCCAACACAATCTAGAGAGGCAATCAGTAGAACTAATATAGATATATGCCTTAAGATAAGCTGAATACCCTCACAGGCTCCAGAGTCCAAGCTTAGAAACACAGTTCACATGCAGACACCGGCATGTAGACATCTTAATCAAGATGCTCTTTGAGCTACTTCTTACTCAAGCTGAGGTATTCTTTTTATGAAGGAAAGTGAAGAACAGGAAAAGCACACTACTAACTGTGCAGGTTGGAACAATTATTTTTAACCTTGATTAGTTCATTTTTGTAGCATCAAAGTAAAGACAAATGCATGTGAAAGAAAATATACCTCAGGAAGTGGACGTATCAAAGCCATATATGAGAAATTATGGAAAGGATGGAAAGTGACGCTGGCAGTGGCACCTGGATGAAGCAAAGCTCTGGTATCACTCTCTACAGATCAAGAATAATTTAGATTTGAGTAAACAATGTTTGCTGATTTCATAAGATGTTCTTCAACGTGCCAATCAATATCAGCCAGATACGGATTAAAGTGATAAAGATTAAAGGTGGATTAAAGATTTCCCCTCACAGTTTTACTTACTTTTAAACAAATGAAGACATTTGACATACCTATAAACAGTATTTTTCACCTACTTGTAAAAGAAATGTACATCAGGTATTTTGCTTGGAGAGGGAGGAAACATATCTGTCTTGATGCTGATATTTTCCAGTGTTGTTTCAACAGTAGCTCCTAAAATTTGAGAAGGAAAAAAAAAAAAATTAAAAACAATTAAAAAAAGCTAACAATGGATTTCTGAGGGGTTCACATACAGCATTTTCCCAGTCTGAAAGGTATGGGTCTCACTTAATAGCATTTAGTGACATTACCATATGTTACATACTTTCTTCTGACTAAACTTTGCAGATTTTTACATTCCTCACACAGTCTGATTTGCTCATATAGACATAACAAAACAAAAAACCAACAACAAAAACAAAATGACACCGGTGTAAATAAGTTTCACTCTTTTGTATGAATTTAAACCAATCAAAGGGTATTACAGAATCATAAAATAATTTAGGTTGGGAAAGGATTGCTGAAGATATCTGATCCAACCAACCCCTCAAAGCACGTGCCTTGAATATATAAACCCAACACGTCATAACCATGTAACACCCTGAGCAATCTGCAGTACTGTGGGAGAAAAATTGAAAGATGCAAAAGATTCAGAAGGGTTATGGAGCTGTAGGCAAGCCCTGATGGCACATTTTGGAACAAATGACAGTCTGGTGTGTAGAACAACACAGGTTACACAGGTCTACATGGATCTTGGAGAAGAGCTGAAAAAGAGGAAAATTCAAGTGACCAGAGTTTTCAGAGATCCTTCCAACCCCATGAACCAAAGATGACAGAAAATATTGGTGCTGCACTGCAACATTTCAGAAAAGGGAACTGTACAAATAGGTCAGGCTGCATCCTTCTAGTGAGGTGAAAAATTGGTAGAAGAACAAGAAAAACTAGTAGCAGCCAGCAACTGTTGGGGAGACAGGAAAGACCAAATAAAAGTTTTCCACTTGTTCTTGCAACAGTTGCAGACAGCCTAGCTGAATTCTTTAGACTTTGACTTGACTGTCATTACATTTAGGAGGACGATTCGCACAGCTGGAAAATCCATGTCTGGTTATAACCCTTTTAGGTAAATGCAATAGATAACAAAGGTGACAGTTTGCATTAGACACGACTACCTGGAGCAGGACAAGTCAGAGCCTGGGATTATGAAAGCACATGGATCAATGTGCTCATAACATAGCTCAGGAGGGCTTGCAGGTGAGGAACAGCTACAGAGCATCACATCAACGGGCAGAACAAAATGAGCTGTGCCACAGCAACCATCAGGACTCTACAGAAAGATGTCACACCATTGTGGAGGGGTCTCCGTTCTGAGACCATACGCTGATGTCAGCAAGAACCATCGTTTCCTTTCATCAAAGCAATTGCATTAAACACAAGGTAACTTAAATTTGGGTTGCAACACAATGGACAGATATTAGTTACTCACTAAACTGGAAGCTAATAGCTTCTAGGGACCTTATTATACTCAACAGAAGCAAAGAGAGAATATTCCCATCCAATATGCAGTACTGTAGAGATGGCATTGCGAAGTGCAGTTTCTCAAAAATAGGAACACTAGAAGCAAAATCAAGTGTGAAAAAAATAAGTCATTCTTCAGAGGATATTAATTATATGGCTAAAAAGCCACAATGTCTCTCTCAAGAATGACAATAGCTTTGATTGAGTCCACCTTGGATCAGAACAGCAGTAAAAGAGCAATTCAAAACCAAACATTGGCACAAGCTTAATGGAGGGGGAATAGAGAATCAAATAAAATCAGAACTCATGAGTTACAGAAAAATGATAATGGATGCTAAAGACTTCAGGGAAAAGTCTGTGTTTGGCAGCACTAGAAAAAGTTTTGAGCTTTTTTAGAAATACTAGAAATAAAAGAACATCTTATGGATAGGAAGGGCAAACTTCAACCATTTTAAAGTTTAAAATTTGTGATAAAGAAAAGGCAGCAGAAAAGTATGATATCTTTTCTCTGTATTAGGAAACAATCAGGACTATCTCCTTGTTTTTCCAAGACAATGACTGAACGCTTCATTCCTTCGGTGGCAGGAGATGATACTGGCATTTATTTGGCACGCACACTTATAAACTAGAAAACCCATACCTCAGAGTGACCTTGAATGGGGCTTTTTAGTGATAGCAAAATGTCAAAAGATTGATGGAGAGGGGATATGGCGAACCAAATTACAATGTGGCTAACGTGACAAGGCAAAGTAACAGGAATGGTAAGTGGAAGATGGGTCTCAGTTAATGGATGGATACATAATGAGTGACAGTCGACATAAAATCATGGAAGTGTTTAAGTTGGAAAAGTCCTTCAACATCATCATGTCCAACCATTAACCCAGCACTGTCAAGTCCGTCCCTAAGTGCCACATCTACTTGCCTTTTCAATACTTCTTCCCTGGGCAGCCTGGTCCAATGCCTGACCACCCCTTCAGTGAAGACATTTTTCCTGATATCCAATCTAAACCTTCCCTGACACAACTCAAGGCCATGCTCTTTTGACCTGTCACTTGTTACTTGGGAGAAGAGACTGATCTCCCTTGCCTACAGCCTCCTGTCAGGTATTTCTAGAGAGCAATGAATGTATGGAGAACAACTCTTGTTGAATAAATCTGATTTCATTCCTGGAATGCTGATGAAGTTGGTTCCTAAAGAAAATTACATAAATTTATCAAGCATTTCACTAATTACCACATGAGATTCTAATTAAAAAGTTAGCAGTGTACTATCAAATAAATGCACACGCTAGATTAAAAATTATTTAACTAATTATAAAATTATCTGGCCAAGGGGAATTGTCTTCAAATGTGGCATGTCTCCAGGCTTCTGTAGGCATTGACACTGGAGTCCCAAAATGCAAAATTATCTTCATGGATCTGCAAATAACAATATAATCGCTGTTTGTAAAGTGTGTAGATGAGACAAAGATTAAAAGGAGCAGGAATAAAATACAGAGCAACTTGGTTCATTTGGTAAGCTGGTCCCAACCAAACGAAACACATACAGTGCAAACAGGTGCAGCAAGGGATGAAGGCCAGTCCTAAGGAAGAGAGACTTTCCTTTGGAAACTGTAACTCTGTAAAAAGCTCTAGAGTGGACATCAGATCCAAGAAGCCATCATGAAATCCCAGGAGACTGGAGAAAGGCCTTGAGGATTCCATCCTTGCACGTAAATCCAAATATGGAAGTGATTTTTATTGCCATTATAGTGAATTAAATACTGGGATACTATTCCATTCTGATGCATATGGTTTAAGACAATATAATAACAATTTAGAGGCTGAATAAAAAGCCTAAAAAAATATTCAGATCCTTGAGAGGAATACATGATAGCAAGAGACTTAAACTAAGTAGAACATTGTCTTCTATCAGAAGAGCAGATTGTGGAGGGTGTGATAATTCCAGTACACAAAATATTTCTCCAAGGAGGAAAATGTGGGTGTGAAATGGAGAAAGAATAACAAGCAGCAAGAACTGAAAACTGAAGCCAGGCAAATTCAAACAGGAAACAAGTCTGCTTTAAAGCAAAATACAGGGACAGTGTCTGACCAGTGGAAAAAAATACCAATGACTGTGGCAAAGCTTTTTCTTTCTGGAAGTCTTAAAAGTCCAGGTTGAATGCTCTTCCAAAGACGTGCTTTTGTCAAACATGAGTTTCTGGGCTCAGAGCCAGGGAGAAAGTACAAACAGTGCCTGTAATGGATAGGTGAGCAGACTAAATGATGTCTAATCTGGCCTCAGACTCTGGGAACTTGCGAGCCGCAGCAATGCAAGGCTTAATGATGTGCGCAGCCCCATGCTGCCCTAAGCCTCCTCCTTCCTCACCTAATTATGTCCCAGCACCAGTTTCTTCTTCTGAAATTGCCCAAGTGGGGACTTGACATGGGCAGAAACACTTGGACTAACACAACTACTACAGCGACTGGCCTTGCCCTGCATGAGGTGGCTAGGAAACATGAAAGCAAACCAGTACTTTTTAATTACATTCTCCAGATTTTTGTGCTGAAATTCTATACACCCTGGGACCCACCAGACCAAACACAGGGAAAAGTGAGTAATACAGGCATGGAAAACAAAGAACGGGGGCAGCCCTTACTCTTCTCCTCCCTGCATCAGCTGAGCTGAAACAGCAGCAAAAAGCCACAGCATCTGTCCAGATCTGCTCCACACTCAGGAACAAAGCAGGGGCCGAAACTTGGACTGCCCCCTCACTCTTTCCCCAAGGCGATGCAGCACTGCTGAGCTGAGAAGGGTTTACTCTGCAGCCCTAAATACATGAGAGTACGTCCAATGATAACAATAAGCAGAAGATAAACCACGTACCTAAGAACCTGTCAGCAAGGCTGTTGGACTGCAGAGCCAGGGCTGTTCGGAAACCTTTGCTGTCCGACGGGATGATGGTGGACTGACAGACAAAAGCTCCCACAAAATTGGAAAAATCTTCTGATTCTGCAACCATGTCCTTCAGAGTAATATCTGTGATATTGTCAGTGCAAATAGCCATCTTCTTCCCCTGTGAACAATTGGGAAAAAACGGGGAAGCTGTTGGTTGTTGATAAGACATGAAAAACTTTGGGAAAGGAGAGACTGCAACCTTCCTGACTGCAAACTGGATGAGTCTCATTAATGCACCTTAGAAACAACTTGATGATCCTATCATGAGAGGGACAAATTGCAACAACAAACTGCGCCATTGTGAAGCTCCGATTAAAGCCCTGTACAGACTGAGAAACACGACGTCACCTCTGGTATGTGTCTTATCAGGAACCTGTGCTAGGAAGCACTCTGTTTATCTTGACAGCACAATGTTTACTTGCAGAGCATAATAGAACGGCTTGCAAAGGAAAATGGTATTTCCCTTGCTTTTAAATAATATACTGTAGAATACCTCTTTATTTGGGGGTTAATCCAGATAAAATATTCTCAAAGCACAAATGCATGAAATCCCTAAACAGATACATAGCCTTCAAGGCTACATTAATGTCATGTGTCAAGACCAGCACTAGAATCTCAAAGCAACAACAATGAAAGAAATCACCAGACTCAGTTGTCCTGACAAAATGTCAAGCACTCATGACCTAATCAGCATATATGTACCTTTGTGTATCTAGTTGTCAGCAGCTCTAATCTAGGTAGTACTTATGCACATATTTAAACCTAAAAGTGTGCAAAACACTGTAAAGAAATGTGACTACTTATTTGCCTCGACTCATGCAAATCCTTCGGTAAATGGGAAAGAGACTTCAGGACTTTAATGTTCAACCCTGTAATGTAAACTACATGGCATCAGCTTTGGGACAATACACATCACTGGTACTGCTCCAAAACTTCAATTTATGTATGTGACAACGTGCTTGGGTACAGTGCAAGCCCCAGGTAGAAAAGTCTTGACACTGGAGCAGAGATTGTTTGTATGGACTGAGCACATTTTTCCACCACTTTAAAAGGCTGACATCAAAGGCAGCAACAGGCACCTCGGCCACTGGCAGAGAGCAGGGTCACTAGGGGCTCTGCTGACAGCAACACCTCCAGCCAAGTCACAAGGGAAACATGGAAAGAAGTTGGCAACTGAGACTCTGACTCTTGAGTTCCTTAGTGGCAGCACAAAAGTGTCAGGGTTGTGACCCAAGTGACTTGAAGGCAAAAGAACTAGGAAAAGGTAGGGATTTGACAGGGTTTTTCTCCTGAGCATGACTTATGCCTAAAACACTGTCATCTCTGCTCTGGAAAATCACTTGGCTGCTCAAAAGTCCTTTTGCACTGCCGAGTAAGATCCAGAGGGACGTATGTGCCTGATGCCGGTGACAGCTCAGCTGTAGGCGAGTCCCTGTTCTGTCTCAGTGTGATCCCACAGAGCATCAACATGGGCAGCAAATCAGTTAGTCCCCCTGACACTCAGCACCAGCTGAGCTTACCTCATTGCCACACAGGCTGATGTTGAAGAAGTGGAAGAACTTGGTCCCTCGGGAGGTGAAGCTGGGTCCACTCATCAATGAGCCCACCTGGCTGAGGTTGGTAAAATCGTAATTCAGGCTCTGGTTATCCTTCAGGTAGGAAACCAGGCAGTCACTGAAGCAGGCAGAGTGGTCCTTCAGAGAAGGAGAGGCATCCAATAAAGAGCAGTTATGCACCAGCAGCAAACCATTCACCCGGGAGTTAAAGCAAGCAGGTGCAGACCAGGCTGCTTTCCTGTTAAGGATGGAGGGGAACTTTCTCCTAGTCCCATAATTCACCTTTCCCTTGGGTGTATTCCCACTTCTGTTTCAGTCCCTTGCAATCACATATCAAGACTTTAAGTTCCCTATGCCTGGCCTCTCTGCTCTCTGCTGCATTAGCCAAGAAAATGCAGTTTCTTGTTTTGTTTTGTTGTGTGTGCTTTTAAGATCCCAATGTCCCAGTATAAAGCCCTGTAGACAGACCAGAACATGGCCTCAGTTGCACTTGCATCTTGGAAAGCAAACATGAGAAACAGCTCAAGAAACAGACACGGGGTGTGATCCCAGCTGGAGACTGGCAGAATATGAACAAATTTGAGCAGTTCTTCAAGTCCCCGCACAGCTCCTTGCCAAAGGATGCTGTGCATGATAAAAGTTTATCTAGGCTTAAGGGCAATTTCATACGAGAGGAACTTGCTACAGGTTTCTAAAGGCACAGAAACGCCAACCAGCAGAGGAAGCCCCTGAATTTAAAACAGCAGGAGTCTGGGACAGTTTTAGGTAGAAGTAACATATATGCTTGCCTCGCTCTTACACCGTCCCCAGTACAGCTTCTAGAAATGAACCTTTTCTCAAGCTGGTGGGGTCAATTTTATCTTCTTACTGCATATTTACAAACAGAAATTAGACAAGGGACATATTTGGAAGAGTGGGATCATTGGTTATAGTTATACTCCACTGCTCAAGAGGCACACACCTGTAGGAAAGCACTATAACTGGCCCTTTGGGTACTTCTACCCAATAAAGCTTTGTCTTCCCCCTGCTCAGAGGCACTTGGTTTCTGTACCTTGGTGCTTTTGCTGCCAGGCCCACATGGGATGCAGGCCTCCCTGCCATAGACCTGGTGGATGGACAGGAAGGTGTTGGCTGGACACTCCTTGCACTGGCTGGTCTCCTTCTCGATGTAGTGGCCTGCCGGGCAGGGCACGCAGGATGAGCCAGACTGCTCAGAGCCCAGTGCACAGGCCCGGCAAGAAGAGGCAACTCCATCCACTGCGTTGGTCACTGTGATGGAGTAGATCTTTGCCATGTCATTGATGAACTGTCTGCTCTGGAACGAGAGCCAAGGAAACCACCCTGGCATCAACACACCATCGCATCTGGACACTAACCACAGCTCTCTGCACCAGTGTGCTGATTCAGGGGTTGACGTACACAAGGGTCTATCTTTCAGTGTGGATGATTTATCCACAGCTGCCTCCCAAGGACTGCTATATGGTGACAGTCACCCGCCCCTTACAAAAAGCCAGTGAGCTTCAATGAAGGGCAAGAGAAGAGCTCTGGCAGTGAGTATCCAAGGAAAGCTGTGCTGTAAAGCCCTGTACATAAAGAAGTACTTACATCTTGGCCCTCGTTTATTCTCTGAAAGGCCCAGGTGAACGTGAAGGAAGCGTTTTTGGAGATGATGTGAGTGTAGGATTGTTTCTCTTTACTTCTTTCCCATGATTCCACCACATTGGTATTTTTTCGATTAACATCCTATAAAATGGACATACAATTTAGAAAAAAAAAAAAAAAAAACCAGAAAGTGTGCTCATACTACACTAAACACTAGTGCTTTATAATATTGCGATTAATATATATAAAGGACTTTACAATTGCATATAACATTTATTAAAGGAGAGCAAAGCAAACACATTTATTCTGTTTTCCACCGTGGGCAATTTTTTTAATTGAGAATGCTGTCTATTCCAAAAGATGCTCTAGTTTACACAACAGTTAAGTTCAAAGTCCTTTAGTAAGTTATAAACATTATGACAACAGATTCAGCACAGTGGTTCTTTCAGATTTGAAATGTATATTATAAAACATATGGGTACCAGAGCACAGAAAGGGGAAGGCCAAAATTAAAAGAAAAATTGTAGTTTCTGCCACCTTCAGATACCCACTTCATTGGTATCTCTAGTGAAACAGAACTGAGGCTCATAAGATAGCATCAAAGTTTACACAAGAAAACCCGTTCAATCTACATTTGTATTTCTTATTCTCCATCAGCTGTAAACATTCCAGTGAAAAGATGCTTTGCCTTTAAACCAGATTCCTTTAAATTACCACTAAAGGTAGATTCTTTAAATTACCACTTAATTCTCTTCAAATTAAGAGCAGAATCCTTTAAAGTACCACTAAATACAANNNAAAAAGGCCCAGCTTCCCTTTGCAATGGATGGGGTGATGGAGCCACCGCAGATCCAGTTACCTTCCTCAGCTGATGGACTTTCAGTAAGCAGACAAGTAAAGTAAAAAGCAAGGCACTTTGCTTTTGTAGAGAAACATCTGTCTGCTCCCCTACTGATCCCCCAGGTCACTGACAGGATGAAGTATAAGTTTCCAAATTTTCATTTTCCCATCCCTTCATCCCACATCTTGAGTTGTGACTATTAAAATTTCTGCAGGCTAACTCAACTGCATGAGAGACACTGAGAATTTTATCAGTTGGTTTAACAGGGGAAAATTTGGCTCTTTGGTGTCCAATGATTTCTTTTACAATAAACAGATAACAAGGAATGGTTCACAACTCACACAGTGGAGGAATTTTGCTGGGTCATTCATTAAACCCTTCCTGCAAGTGCACTGCAGATATTTAAAACTAATGTCATACTTAGTCTTAGCCGGAGTAAACCAAGTGCAACTAATCACGCCTGTGTAGAGGTATTAAGGTGACATGTGGAAGCCCAGGCTCAGTCCTCAGTCACGGAGAGAGAGGTCTCACTTACTGCCATAAAGTACAGCACACAATCTGCTGAACAGATGGTCTCAAAAATAAAAGTAATCCGTCCTAGTTCTGACCCAGTTGCTCCTGTAACCGATGTCGGAGGTCTGTTTAAAGAGAAGGAACAAAACATTTACAAGGTGCTCTCCAGACAGGCAGCAGTCAATCCTTCAAATTGCTTTTTGTACAGCTAGGAAACCATCAAAGTCCTGTCACATAAAACCTGCACTTGCAGAACTGCGGAGGCCAGGTTTGCGCAGCGGCTCTGTGCTAGGCATCAGGTGCAGCAGGGTTATCTTTTAGATGTCTGGTTTCTTTATGGCACAGTTCCCTCCTCATAAATGGCACCCACATTTGACCATAGTGGCAGGGAATCTTCTCACTTAAATGCATTACATGCTTTAAGTGATTTACACTGATTTAATTGTATCTACCCTCCGCTGCGGGACACACGTTCAGGAGTTTCATGCAAACCAGAAGTATTCAGGGTGCTCCCCTGTGAAGTAGTGAACAGTAAACCGGGACACACCAAGCTTTTCCATGGGTACATTTCTTGCTTCTCTTTAACTTTAATTGCCATTTGCCCATATCGTAAAATAAAAATCAGCGTTTGCTTGTTGGATGTAAAAAGTCACAACCCCACTCAGCTGAGATACAGCAAAGGCAGGGTGAGGTTCGCTGTGCCATACCTTACCTGCCTTGATGTTTGGCACCCAGTCTGAGCTAGGACTGTAAGAGACTCCAACAAAGAGACCCAAGCACCTCAAGCAGCTATTTCATCCTGAGGGTCCAGGAGGGGCGGGATGGCCTGTTCTCCCGCCGGCATCTCTCCACTGGCTTTAGGGGAAGGACACACTGTGCAGCTCCCCAGAGCCACAGCACACAGCAACTTGGGTTTCTTCACCCAAACACCTTCAGGGCAGGCACCAGGATCCACCCCATGGCACGTTTAGCTGGGTACTTTGGGATAATTTAGAAACAGAGGGATGGGAACATCTTTTTTCAGTTTCCAGACAAACAGCTGGCTGGCACCTCAGACTGAATCAAACACTGCTAAAAAACGAGGTCTTACAGAATCCTCTTCTGCAATGGGCTGACTGGGGACACAGGGATAAAATCCACATTTCCTCTTCTCTCTCATTCAAGACATCATTGCACTTCAGAAAGGAAAACTTGGTTCATTCCAGGGTAATGTGAAATAGGTGCAAGAGAGAGAGATAAATGAGAAATAGATGGGGGGGGGGGGACGACAATCCTTTTCCTTACTTAAATCCTGGGATGTGCAGGTTCAAGATAAGATAGTCATTGTCAGAGCCTCCAGCCCCACTCTGGATATGATCACCAGCCACCTCCCAACCTTGACAGGAGAAAGAAAGAAAAAAAAAATATTCAAGAAATGGGTGGTTTCTGGGTCATAAGGCAAAAAAAATTCTGTTACCATACTTTTTTAAGCAATTCAGTACTACAGTCCATTTTAAAGATGTCTGGTATAAACTAAAGAGCAGTATAATAACCCTTTTGAATGAAAAATTTTAGTAATTGTATGAAATTGCTGATTTTAAAGGCAAATGTCACCTTGAAATCAGCAAAGCAATTGAAATTCCCTGAACCTGTGCTGTGCAGCTCAGAGGGGATGATCCATCTGATCTTTTTCCAGCCTTAAAACAGGTGAATCAATGAATCTATGTGTTAAACATTAAGCATATACTTCCACGCCTCTCTACACAACACACATAATTCAAAGCTTGAGTTACATCAGTCTGATAGGGTGGATCAGACTGAGGAAAATCGTTCAGAGCAGGCTGGAGGTGGGAGAAGTGCTGAAGAGGATCATTTCCACAGGTGAGCTGTGACTGCTCTCTGCTGCAATTTTAGCATATGTGCAGAGAGAAAGCTCTCAGTACTAAATGAACAAAATCACGGATTTTAATTAAGTTTTCCAGGAGAATTATACGTGACCTCGATGGTCATACTTGTAACAAAACATGAAAGGAGATAAACTCGAGGGAAGTCAAATGTTTTTTTCAATGGAGATATTCAGATGCACCACAGGCTAGAGGGGGATAGGGCTTTGGTGAGCGGACTGCAGGTAGGCTGCGGACAGACTGTGGCTCCTGCCTTCTTCTGGTACGCAGGAGAATTTTTTTATTTCTTCTTTATGATATTGTGACATTGCTTCCTACAAGAACTTTCAAGCCTGGTGCAATTAAAGAAAAGGGGAGAAACTGCGCTGTGACTCACGCAGCAAAAAGCATACTCATTTCAAAGGGTGCTCCATAACAGCAGTGATCAGCACAGGAGAAAGACAGGCCCATAACAACACAGGGAATTTGGCTCACCGTTCATCCCATCACACTTCGAGTTCCCGACGTTAAAGCAAGACGTCTTCATGTTGCCTGGCAGGATGTTCCACCACTTATACTCAAACCCAAGAGCTGGCTCAGTCCCAGCAGGGCAGGCTTTGCACTCTGCAGGGTGAGAGGGCAGGAAAAGGAAATCACATGGCCAAGGCACATCTCAAACAGTGTTTTAAAGAACTTAGATATTACTTTTTTACTCTCTGGTGCAAGTAATAAGCAAATAAAATAATTTATTTCTTTATAATTAAACAGTTAAGACTTACCAGGATCAGAACAGTGGAAATGAGACCAGCATTTTCTAAATTACAGATCATAACCTCGTGGTAAGTAATCTGCCACCAATCCCCAAAGCCACATTTCCTTTGTAATGGCTTCAGCTGAAGGTTTGATCATGCTGGTAAACACGAGTTCCCACAAAATGCTGTAGGTGACCACTGGGCCAATACATCCCAGAATCAACAACCCAGAGTTTAGTCTAGACAATGTAGGTAGGGTACTCATCTGACAGTGTGTAAAATTAGATACTCAAAGGGAAGAACTTGGCACAGACAGAAGAAGGGGTGACAAGGAATTACTAACTGTAAAAGTTCTGATTCCCTTCTCAGAACCCCTTAAAATAACCCTTGGGATGTTTATATCAGCCAAGAAGTGCATTCAGAACACAGCAGGTCAACTTAGACCAGCAATACCTGATAAGAAAGGACTTCAAAGAGAAAACAGATCTTCAGCTCCCTCTCTCTGACGTTATTTAGTAGGTATTTTATGCAAAATGAACTGGCTTAAGATGATGTGTCATTAAACTCAGTCAAATGCAAGCAGATGATGGCTTTTGGGGGACAAAATCAATTTTTTTGTGGACTCCTACCCTGTGTCCCATCTGAAAATGTGCCTGGTGGGCAAGGAGTACAGGAAGACGAGGCATTGTTGTAAAAGCCAGGATTGCAGGGTGGACAATCCTTCCTCTCTCCAGAAGGAGGTAGAGTCAATGCATCAGGGAGATCCTCTCTGCAGATCTTGGGTTCGATCCATTTGTACATGATCTGAGTCTGGAAGGAGAAGACACTGAGCTCACAAGGCGTGTTACGAAGCTTTAGGACCAGATGCACCAATCAAGGTCCCCCTTGCAAATGAAATTATGGTATTCCCAATGTTTTGGGCCACAAAAACAGACCTTGCACATCCAGGACAATAAAGGGAAGGGTGAAGGGAAACAGAAGTGATTGGGTTCACAGGCAATTCCAAGATACCAGACCTTAAGAGCAAAGCAGAAATGTGAAGCTTAAAACAATTACTACTGTTCCTTCCTATTTACCTAGTGAATTTCCCCATGAAAATGTTTCTAGGGAATGTCAGATGAATAATTCTAACAACTGCATAAGCAATCTTTGCATTTTAACCATAGTGACCCAAAATGTAGCTTCTGCTTTATAAAACCCGTTTATTGGGAAGGCGTCTGTCAGCACAGGAACAGCGCAAGTTTTGCATTTTTTCTTTCCATACCAGCCTGTTCTTTGAAGAATCTTCAATTTCTCTCCAGCCATTTTCATCTACTGAGCAAATGTCAAAACCACACAAGAGCCCTCCCAACCCCTCACCAGTCCCTCCACATCACATAGGGAGCAGTTCGTGAACACTAACATGAGTCAGTCTTTGGTACTACCACATACAATGGTATCACCTCTCCTTCGTCACCTCTCTTCGAGGAGACAAGTTTCCTGTCTTCAAGAAAAGATTTAGGTAAGATGCATCACCTGTGAAGTTGGGTTTTCAGATATCATCTCACTTTAGGTCTGTCACTGAAAGGGTTTAATAGCTCAAGATGAAAATTAGTTGAGTTGTGGACTTGAGAAACCCAACCAGCAAGACTTTAACCTGGCCACAGCTTCTGCTCTGGATACTTCCACCCTTTGGTCCCAGCAGTGCAGACAGGGATCCTTGAGGCCAGGGGCGCAGGCACAGAGCTTGGCAGGGGAGATTTCACCTTATGAATTTGATCCAGGGCCCTGACACATCCCCCTGCCATCCTGGGCGTTGGGCTGCTCATGCTCAAGGTTAGCCCTGTGATAGCACGGAGCTCTTCAAGAAGTATTGATCAGCTTTGAAACTGTTTGAAAAAAGGCTGGAAAAAGCCTCAGTGCAGGCTCCGGTCCTGGCTCTGAGTTGCTGTTAAGCTGAGGCTCTTGCCCTTTGTCCCTGCCTGTGCTGTGCTGCAGCCATGCGTCATGTATGCTGGTTGACCCATGTCCTGACTGACCCATGGACTTGTTCCAGCTTGACATTGGTCATGACTCATCACCATGGACTTGTCTGGCAACCTTGGCTGCATCTGGCCGCTGATGCTGGGTCTGCTTTGCTTGCTTTGCTCAGGTGCTGTGGGACTGCTCCTGCTGTCAGAGTGGAATCTGCCCCTTAGGGATCAGCCTGCCCTTGCTGTTCCTCAGCACTTGGAGGATTTTCTGCAGTAGTGCTCCAGCGATGCTTCAGTAGCATCAGGGTGCACCACATTTGAAATAAAAAGGCTTGGAGCTGCCCAAGTACCTGTGTGGTTGCCCACTGTACACACTAAAGCAACCCCACTGCATCTGCACAGAGAGAAGAGGGTCAGAGAGTGCCCACAGCCACCCAGGTGAAGGTTTCTGAGGCTGAAGCAATCAGCCTGGGATTTTTAAAGCAATAGATGGGTGAAAAGTCAATAGGAGTCAAATGCTTAAATCTCCTGAGGCCCCTTCTACGCATGGAATGGGGACAGCAGGAGGGATGCAACAATCTAACATCCAGTGAAAAAACTGGCTAATTTTGGTAAGCCATGGATCAACAGACCTTTAGGCTGGTGCTTTGCAGACGCTGTTCACCTGAAGGTGGGCTGCAGAGTCCAGGCCTCTCACTGAGCTGCATCACATGGAGAGATGGCTGGGGAGTACGGCAAACCTGGACCAGTTTCCAGAGATGCAGGGCACTAAACATTGAAAGCAGTCCTGAAAACACAGCTGGTATCTGTGCATCCACGACACATGTTGTTGTTGCAACTGGAAGATGAAGGGTGTCTGCAGAAAGATCTACTTTGTATTCTGATGACGTGAAGGGAAAGGGCATTGAGGCAGCAGGAAGAGGAGCCTATTCCATGCCAGGGAGCCGTGAATTGCAAGGAGCAGTGACAGGGTAACCTGCAGGAGGCTGCAATTAAAGCAGTACCTGGGGGTGTAGCAGTGAATACTGCTGCGTTACAGGCAGTGAACGGAGCAAGGATCCGTAGGCCAAGACCAGGTTGTAGAGGCTGCCAGCTCTGGGGCTAAACTCACTGGTGCTTCATTATTAAAGCATATAAACTCTCAGCTATATTTTGGAGCTGGGTGATCAGGAAACTCCAAAATAGTCCAACCTGCCAGCAAATATTAAGCCAGCAGCTTTACAGATGCTATGGATTTGGACTGCTTGCCATCCCATCTGGATCTGAGAGACGAGAAAGGGAAGAAAAGAGACAAAACAGGCCTGACCACATGTTTACACCTCTGCAGGCTCCATATCCCAGTAATTAGGAGTTTCTTCCCCAAAGCCCACCAAAATCCCTGCTTGACTGCTTGGGACAAAGGGCAGGAGAGCTCCAAAGCCAGGCTGCTCCACCAGCAGGTCTTTCTACCAGAGACCCAGTGAATCTAAGATCTTCAGGTGAAACAATCTACTGAGAGTTCAGGTGTTTTGAGGCATCCCATGAGGCAAGCACATTATTAGCAGCTAAGCTCTGCTGCTGCACATTAATACTCCCAGGCTATGTGTATACCATTCTTTCAACAGACCACAGGCTCTTCTTTGATGTTAAAACTAAGGGACATGACACACATCATATCTATGCAGGCAAACAGTCTTCCATCTGAAATAGGTATGGTCATGTCCTCTGCTCCTGTGCCACAGCAGCACCTGAATCATGTCTGGGTGCTGCTGGGACAGGATGAGTTGTCACAAGTCAAAAGTATGCCAGGAAAGATGGCTAACAACTAAACAGTAGAGTTTATTCTGGGATGGTACTTCATCTTGAGCTCCAATCCTGTTTTTTTAGGAACATGGAAGTAGCACCAGAGACCAAGTCAGGCTAATCACAAGTGCAAGGAGCTTAGCATTTCACAGTGACAGATTCCTTAAGGAGACCAATAACAGGCAGATTCTTACGGACAGAAAAATGCTGGAGAGAAGGCAACTAAAAGGACAAGCCCAAAGCCACAGAGAGATTCAACGCTGGAAACAAAACTGGGAAAGTGATTGGGAAAGAGAATCCTTGAAAACCTACCTTGTTTTCATATCAAAAGAACACAGTAAGCTCAATGAGCTTAAAAACAGTATCATGCCTTCTACTTACTTTCCCTTCCTTATCACATGGGGTATGGATCTGGAAAAAGTCTTTGTTTGTGCATGGAGGACGCTCCATACACACACTGGATCCCTCATCTAAAAAGAAAGGGTGAGGAATAGGATGTTAAACTATCAAATGGTCCCTGGAAACAACCATAACGAGTTTAAAATCTGGAGATTAAAGTGAGTCAGCAGAAAAATTAAAAACAAGAATGAAAACCCAAACTTTTAACAGAGTCTACATGAACCTTCTCCTGAACTGAAGCTGGGGAACAGGGAAAATACAGCTCTGCTTGTACTATCACACTGTTTATTGATTCAGTATTACCACAGAGTCACCCAAACCCTCACCCCAACCCTTCACCTTCAAGCACTAATTTGTGTAGTTTGCCAAGCATAGGAATATGTTCTTACTCGATAAGGAGCAAAACCACCCTAACCTATTGGAAATTTTCTTATAAGATTGGCCCAATTTCTTCTGCCCCCGGAAATTTTTGCAAAATTTCCATTCCCATCATGAGCACCGTCACAGGTCCTCAGCCATCTGCCATAATCTGTGATAGCGGGCGCTATGGTCAGTAACTGATTCTTCAAAAGTTTTCTTATAAAACAATGCAAGGAAGAAAACTGAAGATATTTTGAGCATGAAGAATGGATTGTGTCCATGTTACACAATGATCGCCAGATAACCGCAGCTAGGAATGCAGAGGGCTTTGGGGACTAGGGTTTGCAGCTAAGTCACCACATCTTCCAACCACACAGGAAGCAGGGACAGGCCAGGAGAGTATTTGGGAAGGAGATTCCTCAAAACAGGACAAGTCTGAAGCCAGTGATGAAGCCAGTTCAGGTCATCGCCAACTGGTAACACAAGTTACCACGAGAGGGCACAGCCTGACTGCTACTATCCAGAAGAACTCTTCCCTTCAAGGTCATAAAGATCTCCATCCCTCCATGTAAGCATAAATGACCTTAGCCAAGATTGACTGTGGCCCATTATGCAAATATGTGCCCCCTGCAGCTTTGGAGACGTCCCATCTTAATTTCCCCTTTGCATATCAATTATAGACTAAACTCCGTTGTTGAATAAAACCATTCTCACATCTGCACATGGAAATAGCTTATTCCTTACGTCTCCCCGTTTTGCTTAACCCATTTGATTTATGTACCTGCATAATACATTTCTTCTTTACACTTGGTGCACTCTTTAGCTCCTTTCTCAGAATAAGTATTTCTTGGACACACCTGGCAGCCAGAGGAACCTGGTTTGTCACTGAAGGTACCAGGCTTGCATGCAAAGCATTCAGATGTATATGCAACTCCTGTAAGATAAATTACAGGTAAAGCACCGAAACAGAGAGGTAAGCCCCATAACTGCTGCCTACCTGCTTATGGGGGAAATTAAGCCAGCTGCATAACACAGCTTAAAAATCACAGACTTTCACCACCCACTTTAGACACTTTGGCTTTGCTGACTCGTAATTTAGGTCTTTAATCTTTGCTCCTCAATGCAAGACTGACCCATGTAAGAACTTTATATGACACTCCAAGTTTGCTTACACTTAGAACAGGACCAAGAGAGCAACCCCAGATTAATTAAATTATTTATGTAGGCATTTAACTGTCACTGTTGTGATACATATATCTATTTATCGCTGCTGAAATGCTTGCCAGTAAGCACACTCTTCCTATACTTACTCTCTTTATCTGCTAGGCCAGTCTTCTGCAGTAGATGGCATCATTTACCAGCTAAATTAGTTTTCAGCCTTTCCCTGACTGAAGTTTTGCTGTTCTCTTTCTACACTTTAGAGGAGGAAACAAGGGACAAGCAGGCTAAAAAAAGCCACTTCGGTGCTGTAGGCACACCAGCAGAAATGGCACTTGGCAAACGCTGTGAGGAAAGAGAAAAGACCTGCAAAGCAAATATCACTTACCTTCAATTGTGATGTTTTTCACCAGAACTGGTTTTACTACTTTGGACCCCATGAGAATCCCTGTGGTTCTCCAGTATAATATATTGCTACCTGATTTCAGAGTTACCTGCAACAACATGCATGACCGTTAGCAGACATCCCCTCACCAAGAAATTGTTTCATTTCTTACTTCCATTACCCAGATTTCTTGCATTCTAGCAGCAATCCTGGCTTTTCCTAAGCTGCTTAGTGAGGCAAAAAGTAATGGAGAGACAGCTAGGCAAATGCTGAGGAGACATCTCCAAGGAGTGCCAAAGTGTGCTTTACAAAAAAGCTTCTCAACACCTCAGTTTTATGGAAAAACACCAAGAGCTGTTTCTGACCTTGCTGTAAGCAGGACTGGGAAAAGCTGTCCCTGCCTTTATACAGGTACCCCTGCCACTCCTTTGTCTCTAGCTCTGTGTTCGGATACAGTCAATCAGTTTGTTTTTAAAGCCTTGGGATACAGTTTTATAAAGAAACCCAACACGACTCAGAACTCAAAAATCCAGGTTCACAAACGAGTTTTATTTATAGGCTTTAAAAATCAAGCTGTGCCTGTATCTAACACTGCAGCATCGCCATCGGTAAGCCAGGCACAAACCAGGAGTGTCGCCAGCAGCAGTCCCATCCCTCCTGCTCATTTCTGACCCCAAACAGCAGATGAGATGCAGAAATCAATGTGGTTTCCAACTGCCTTGACCTACTTGTCTTCACGGCATGGTTCAGCAAGCAGCTGCACAACCCCTGTGCCGGCACGGGGAGGGCGGTGGCCCCATGGCTGGGGTAAGGGGCAGGAGGAAGGCAGGACCACTTCTTTCAGCAGCAGTGTTGGTGCCTGCAGCCTTCAACTCACCTGTGTAACTGCAGTTTTCACTCCCCCCACTAAAAGCAGCAGGTTTCCCAAGACCTTGCCTGGTCTGCAAAGCTGCACCGTTACCTACTAGCCCAGTACAAGATGCCTACTGCCAACACAGAGATACTGGCCTAAGGTGCTCTATTTGCACATGGGAAGAGGGATAAACTCTACCAGCATAAGGGTGTGAGATACTGAGATTTACAGCAGTGCTGGACAGGCCTGGCAGGGCCACAGTTTTTGTGCACCCAGGACAGAGTCTGAAAATTCAGCGAAGTGGAAATACACCATGTTGTATCTCCCACTCCCCAAACAGCTAATAGCCAGGGGGGGAGAGCACAGCTGGGTTACCACAGGTAACATCAGAACTGGGACCATATTGAACCAAATATCATGTTGTGTGGTGCAGAGATACGCAGCATCAGCTCTTAGGCAGCAGGACTAGCATGCTGGAAGCAGAGGCTGCAGACACTGGAAAACCAGGCTCAGAGAAGTCACAGGGACAGGATTTGCAGTACAGACAAAAGCCTTGAGGAAGAGCCGTAACAGTCATCTCACCTACTCGTGTGCCTGCATTTCAGCCCGGCACCCAAGCAACCTTCATACTCTGTGGTGTATGTACAACTTCATGCAAGCACACCTCAGCTGATGAGCTCGGGTGGTGGCACCATATCTCATACAGACACTATCTACATCTTTTAGCTCACCCACGTCAATGCCCTGGCCTTGGATCTACCTCTCAGCCTGTGCCACTCACCCATCCTTGCCCAGCTCTCCTGCCTCCTGATGTGACTCGCGCCTGAGCTACTAGTCACTGCCAACCAGAGCTGGCTCAGGAATACGGTTTCTCCTCCAGGAGGACAAGCTGACCATGGAAAACAGAGACCAGGCTGCTGTCTTTGCCCATAAAAATGCCTTTTTCTTCTGGCATAATGTCACCTATGCTGGGCCTTTGCTGGTATGGCTCTGGGAATTAGGGTATGATTGTATAGTGGAAGCCAGGCGTCACCATGAGCTAGCGAGTTGGTCTACACGTTGTCTGTGCACCAAGCAAACCCAGCCAGCTGGGTCACAGGCCAGCCAAAGGGCTGTGGCTCCTAGCATGGAGTTGGCAGTGCTGCAGGAGCCACCCCAGTGCTGCCAGCTTGCTTTTCAACTGGGTAAGTCACCATGGAGCATAAGGTGGGTGCAGTCCAGCCCTTCCGCCTTGCACTTAAGAATAAAATGCCCATCCTGCCTGCCTCCACATACACACATGGCTCCTGCTGCTCTGCTCAGCAGCTGGGAATAACATGTTCTCCCAAGCAAGCAACTGTTGCAGAAGATTTCAATTACAATCATGCAGAGCAACTGTGGCACGTGGATTTGCATAAATCTATTTAACCTCATAAAGCATTTGATTCAAAGCCCAGGGAAATCAAGACCAAGTCTTGCATCTGTATCATTTGCTTGGGATCAGCCCTCAGTACTAGGAAAGCTGTGCTCCTGCAAACGCATTAACAGGATCTGGCCCTTGTTTGCTGTCCGCTCAGAGGAAATCACACACGTTTAAAAATGGAAAAAAGCTTCATGAAGGAATTTTTTGCTCACTTACGGAATGAGAGCCCCATTCCCCATTGTCTGTCAGCTTCACCCACTTGTCTGCCGTGGACTCCATCTCTTTGCACTGGTCGTTTTGTATCTGTTAATAAAAACACAAGATCAGTGACCACAGCCAGATGCATCTCCTTGTCAGCATAATGACTGCTGGCCAGGAATGATAAGGTTCAGCTTTGTTAGTCTTGTCTACATATTTAGGACATCAGCTGCCTTACTTGTGTCAAAAAAGCCAAAACGCACCAACTTTCAAAACCCACTAGCAGCTTAACAGTGCCCCCAATGACCCACAGATGGAAAAAAAAAAAGAGCAGGAGGAGAAGATCTCAGCCTTGTCCTCTCTCTATCTGGTCAGACTTGGATGCTGACCATCTTGTCTTGGCTGCCTGCTCCTTCTCCTGAGCCCACCAAGGCCCAATTCTCTAAAACCCAAGGCCATGGGCTTGTAAATCAGATGGGAGGTAGGAGTGGACAGGCTAAAGCCAGATGACAAAGCCAATATCTGCTATGTCTTTGGCTCCCTGCCACTTGATCTCAATTGGGATGAGAGTAACGGTATCAAGGGAGAGCCTGCCCTGGCACAAGTGTGAGGTTGATTGTCCCTTGCCCCAGTCCAGCACAGCTCAGCTGCTTTTCCTTGCAGCAGGGTTTGGTGCACGGCCTGTAAGTGGTCCACTTCTTTCTTCTCATAACTGTCTTCTCTGAAGAAAAAGTATCAAGTCCCTTTGAGGCATGAGCTCGATTATTCAGCTCTCATTCCACCAGGGAGAAAGGGCAGTTCCACATTTTCAGAAGGCCCAGGGTCAGGCAACCTTCTCAAAGTTGCTCCACAAGTCTGAAATAAGTTGCATAGCCCCACATCCTCTGAAGCATTTGAGCACTTAATTCCCACCTAGATCAACAGCACTGAGGAAAAGAGGTGAGAGAAGCACCTAAGTAGAAGGTAGATCCCTAATTATCTTGCACAATCTGATCTACAGCATCTTTGTTCTTTGGTTCTCACCTTCGAAAAGGAGATAAGAATATACAGTTTCTTCTCACAAGGTGTAAAAAGGGCTTCAATATGAAAAAAGACCCTGGGAAAGGAAGGATGTAGAAGCACTGGGTATCTAACAAGAAGCATCCACACTTGCTTCCCACGTTTGAGGACAACTCTCTTACCCTCAGATCAGCAGTGTAGCCACTTGTGCCTGGAGAACCCAAAAACTTCACCATTTCCCAGTAACCTGCAAGCCACTGACACTGAAATGCTACTGTCCAGAGCTGAAGTATCACTGTTAAATATATCTAAGCACAAAGACAAGCTGGAGGAAAAAAAACGGGCTTTTAGAGGCATGTTAAATATGGCTTCCCTGAAATACTGAGGCTGACTAGGCATTATTTATGAGGGCATTTCTATAAAGGACTGCACAACTCACTGCTTCTTGAGCAGGGAATGATAAATTTAAGGAGGTGAATGAATGGAATATGGATAAAAGTAATAATCAAAAAGCCATTTTCAAAGCCAGTGCTCAGAGGAACAATATATTTTGCTCCCTTGCAAGAGCAGATCAGTCAGTCATTCAAGCCACTGGAACAAGGATTCATAACCCTGGTACACTCTTCTGACAGCAGAAAGTGTATTTGCTTTCTCCACATGAAGAAGGCGAGATGGTCTAAAATAAAACTGAAACAGCTAAATACTCTTGCCTGCAGTGTCTGTTATCAACGTATGCAATAGCAAACTATTGCATTGATGTAGCAGCAAGAGGATGCCTCCAACAGGTTATTTTTGTCCTCCTTTCCCATCTCTACTAAGGGTAAGGATACTTTGCATTTTTCCCCAAGCTTCAAGAAACATTAATCAACACCAGCTAGGGCTTCTCACTCCTGTGAGCTACCATAATCTGTGTTTTTGGATGAAAACCAGAGCTTACCAGACAGATACAGAGGCAATAACAGAGGAGACTGAAAATTTCCAGTCATCTGCTCTGAGTTGCCCTCCCATTACATTTTTTTCTATCCCAAATGGCAGGTACAACATGCAAAGGAAAGCTATGCAGGTGTTGGTGGAACCTTCCAAAGCATCTCAGCGATGTGGGGCATTTACACCACACTGCAGAGCCTGTTGCTGGGAGCACTCCAGCTCCCTGGACCCCAACCAGTCCATCCACATGGGCAGAGGAGGGTTGCCTTTCCCATTCGGGTCACTGCTGATCAGATTGTTTGGGTACAGCATGGTGCAAACCCAGCCAGGCTGCTCCCATTTCAGAACTAATGATCCCCAGCCCCTCCAGTTTGCGGTGCAGACATCCTCAAAACCTAATTCCTACTGAAAGTCATCTGAATGTTTACTCCTAAGTCTGTTTGGAGAACTGTTACTGTTGTTTCTGGCGGTTTTTGTTGGATTTTTTAAGGGATCACCCTTTTGATTCTTCTCCTGGTTTTCTTTTCATCTATTCATGCTATGAATTTTCATCTCATTCATGTTATGACCCAAATTGACCTAGAACTAAAGCCAGGGTTTCCACATATTAATGCCTTGGAGCACCTCAGGGTCTGGATGCCTACCTTGGAAGAAGTCTTTTTCAATGTCAAGTCCCTTCAAAGGCATCTCAAGTCAAACACCCCCAAACTGAAGCATCTACCACAAACATTTTTCTTGTAAAAGGTGTGATTAACAGAGGCAGTCATGACCCCCGTGGAAAAATCCCAGTGCATGGTAGATAGGATCAGTTTAGCCTGAGTTTTGAAGCTGAAATAAATGCCAAAAGGCAATATAAGTGACAGAAAGAGAATAGGATTATTATTTTTTTATCTTGTTCAGTAGTAACAAGCTACAAACATACAGGGAATGTAAAGGGAGGAAAAAAAGCTGTTTCTAATGGCCTTTATCTGGATGGGATTCTTCCAATATAAAGTTGCATTCACCATACAAAAGCCCTTACAAAAAATTCAAAGAAGATGTTGTTGTCAATATACTGGTATTCGAAGAAGACAGAACCAGATTTCTTCAGGTGCACAGCGTAGATGAGAGAAACTGTACAATCATCCCTGTTCGACTCTATGTAATTCCCTCGAGGCGTCCACGAAGAGCTGATGAACACAAACAAAAGAAGCCTCAGCTGAGGTCACAGACACTGAGGACACTTTTCTTACATTACCATACAAAACCACGTTACTAAATAAAGAACCCAGATTCCCACAGTAGCTAACTGCAGTGAATTTATGACTTTATTACTGGATTTCCAATTATTTTTCATGCAAATATAATACTTTTAATTAAAACCATGCATGGGAAAGGTGCTAGAAATGTAGGACCCAGCCCATGCAGGAAAGGTTTATTATCCATAGGTTCAATACACTTTCAGTTAGTAACAGCCTTCTATGACCACCATGGGTCTCTACATAGGCTGTGAAAGTACATTTTAGCCACATTTACATACCATGACCCTGGAGCTTTCCAGCTACAAATAAGAGCAGCTCCAGGCCGGTCTTAAACTCACTAGCCGCTGATGAGCTCGAGGAGACCACGATGGCAGCAAAGAGGTGACTACAAATCTGACTTCCCAACCCCTCTTGTTTGCCACGGATAGGGCTGGTTACCCTCTGGAGAGCTTATATCAGTCATTCTGGCTTTGTGCTGCTGAGCTGTCTCAGGTTTGCCCACGGCTGCGTAACACAAGTGCAAACAGAACTTCTTACTTGTTACAGCTGTTGGCTTTATTCTCAGCCGAGCCAACCGCTGTGTCCATGAAAGTCGCCACATTGGAGAATCCTGCCGGCAGCTCATCCCACTCGTCAAACTTGATCCCGCTGCCCAGCGAGTAGGTCCCCTCTGCACATTTGCTGCACACCTGGTTCTTCATCTCTAGGTACTCACCAGAGGCACAGGAAAAAGCTGGGGAGGCAATCGTTTCCAGCATATGAATTCCTATTAATTTCCATTTTTTTTTTGCTGCTTAATTAATTTAGAGTGAACTGCCACTAAAGGGAACCAAACAGAAATGCCCCAGTCCCACAAACACAACAGCTGAACTACCAACATGCACTGCAGAATCGAGATGTTCACCAGTGCCTGCTTTGTCACCTACATGGCAGGACTAAAACTGGATCTCAGATGATGGCTTCTGATTTGCAGCTTGTCTCCACTGGCAAACAATATTTCAGAAATGAAACCTCTACCCACAGACTGTGTCCAAAAGCAATTTGTAAAACTGAGGACTTGTAACACAGTCCCCCTTACCCTTGCTCACCCGCCTTGAACTCAATTAAAATCACCAGCACTTGAGAGCCAGAACAGGCTCATCTCACCCACCTGGATGGTAGCTACGAAAGGTGTGCAGCAGTACGCTACAAGCCTTGGCTGAGAGTTGCAGACCTAATCCTATGGTCTTTCCACATTTCTCCCTACATGGCTGCCTACAAAGCCTTGAACATCTTTCCTGATAGACAAGGTGGTCTTGGAAAAGATCACCAAAGGGCCTGTGTCTAGAAAATGAGGATCTTTGACTGGGTTGATATTAAGTTTGCTGAGAAAATAAGCACTAGTTGCCAGCACAGCAAAGACAGCACTCAAAACACGTAACTAGGGGACAGGTCACAACATGGATTTTTTTACTGATGTCTCCAAAATTATTTACTCCAAGTAACTGTATGTCCCTTGTTCCAGTCTGATCACATCTCTACCTGCTAAAGGGATGAATATTACCATTATACAGGGGAAACCTGGACAGCAGCTGAAGTCCCGTATGCCCATGGAGCCCCGTGTCTACACTCATTTCAATGGCAGAGCATCCCACTTCCCCCCAGCCCCATGCTGCACCACGTCCTGAGACTGAACATCCTGGACAGAAAACAAATGAGTGCTTTCTGCAGCACACAGTATCTCCTATGCTGCTTGTAGATTTTTACTTAACTGTGCCAGTCTAGCCAAAGCAGGATTCAGTGCAATGCACACAAGAAATGTGAGGATTTTTTCCCGTTTCATGCATGCCACGTTGTGCACTGACAGATGTCTCATACACTCGCTTTGACAGACGGAAGCTCCCTAGTCTGAAAAACTGTAGAATGAGACCAGACTGCTAGCCAAAGTGGTGACACTGGCCCAAAACCACTGATGCCAGCTGAAGTCCCAGCATATGTGGTTCCGTATGTGTCCTGGTGTTTATCTAACTGCAGAAAAACTTGATTGTAAGTACTTTGGTAAAGTTATGGCTGCATGACACATGAATGCAACCACAATTCAGGCTTCCATTTCTGTGCCAGCTCCCGCAGCATTTCTTTGTGTAATTGTCCTTGATGGGCAGCACTGGAATGCAGTTAAAAGGTCCATTTTAGTGGAAAGATCTGCCAAAGGGTCATTTTTCCCTCTTGGTCATATCAGCATTCTCTGAATTTGAACCAGTGGACCTCAAGATGACAAATCTGTGTTTCTAACCCCATCGCTCACTGGTGATGGACTAGGAAGGAAAGCAGGCAGAGACAGGTGGTGGCGTGGGCATATACAAGGAAACCCTGTGGTAGTGGATTTCTGTGAAAGACTGACAGACAGGTGAAAAACCCACGCTCAGTGGGGGCAAGGAGTCTTTTGTAGGCAGTGGCACATGATGCAGCAGTACAACTAACATCCCACCTGACTGCCTCTGGGACCTCAGCTCAAGCCATAGGATGCTCAAGCAGCTGGGCTCAGACACTCAGCTTTCTTCAGAGATCCAGAGAAAAGTTGCCAGCACCTTGCTGTGCATTGGAACTCACACCTTGTGCAGCTTTTCACCTTAAATGTGTAGAGGTGTCCTGTCTCATTGCTTTAGCATTTATTAATAAATCTTGCCTTATTTTTTTTCTTTTCAAGGGTGCAGAGAGGAGCCATCAGGAAGGGAAGTAAAAAACGAGCTCTGTAATGACATATTCAAATCTTTTAACAGTTTCAACTTTTTTTTTTTTAAGAAAGTTAAATAGCAAGAAATGGAAAGTGCTGCTCAACCACATGTTCCAGATCTGTGAATTTCAAATAAGGAGTCGGTAACTGCGAGTAATTCACTGCTGTAATGAAGATGCAGAAGGCAGCAGAGCCTCTTCTTCAATTGTGGTGAGGCTGCATGGAGATTATTGCTTTAGTTGAAGTAATATCTTTTAACTCCTTACAGCCTGAGCATTTTAGAGAAAAAAAAAAGGGTATAAGAGATCAGGCAGCCTGCCACACAGGACACTGCCATCCATCACTCACCTTCCAGGAGAGAGATAACCCTTCCTCTTATTTAGGTGGGGAATTACCTTCTTTCCCTTTTCTAGGAATCGTATTTCAAAGGCAGCAGCATTTCCCCTCCAAACACATATGACTGCAAGCAAACCAGCTCTGAGCATGCCAGCTGCTTGCCAGGTTCAATTTGGGGCTGAGCGCGGCTAGCGGCAACACGCACCACTTTTGACATTGCAACAGATGCATCATTTGGTCTCGTTCCAGGCAGTGAGGAGCAGCTGGAGGGCGATGGGGAGAAAACACAGCACATTACAAGCACGGAGATGATCTCCTCTCCTAGCGTCCCACAACTTGCTCTTCCAGCACGGGAGGACACCAAAAGCCAGGCCAAACTAAACAAAATCTTTCAACTAAGTAGCATCAGTTCAGGAGCCCATCCCAGCTGGGGAGGGCAGGCTGTGGCCATGCCCAGAGGACCCTGCAGAGCAGATGTCTGCCACGATGGGCCAGGAGGCACTTGCCAGGGGACAGGGCGCAGGCAGATGATCCGTCCCAGGGCACTGGAGTTTTGCCTTGCTCGTGGCTGCTCTCTCTCACTAAGACGTAGCTGAGCACAGACCCAGTGCTGACCAGTGACTGCTTGACATTATTGCGGCACTGCTGTGTTTGTGAGTGTGACACAGGCAAGATGCTGTCAGCGGGAAGGAGAGCACCACCACGTAGGAGGTTAAGGTGTGATGTGAAGTTTCAGGAATCTAAATCATAAATTTTAGGTGTGTGCTCTCTGATTTGCCCTCCACTAAACCCTCCCACTTGCTTCGGAGTCCAGGGGAAAAATTAAGTGTCCTGGCTGACAGAGGTAGCCTTTGGAAACACCATCTGCCCCCAGCCCCAGAGCCCATTTCTTTAAGCATTTGATACTTAATTTTCAGAGAAAACACCTCTGTTGAATAACTCCTTATATGCCTACCCTTTTTCAGAAAACAGAAATAAGACTACTAAATCATGTAAGCAATTCTGAAAATCTTTTCCAGATTTGACACTATTGAGCCTGTTTGGACATCGCTATTCCCTCTCCCTCTCCAACCACAAAAGTTCCTATTACACCTTTCAAATAGCAGTTTGGGTGCCACACACTGAGTTACACAGAGCAATGCACATTGTGAAGAGTGAATTCAAACTTTTTTCTTTCTGTGAAAAAAATTGTGAAACGCATTAAAAGATTTCACGACTTGCCTCATCATGGGCATTTTTAAAACTGGGAGAACATTTCCAGAGGCAGTTAGGAATAGGACAGCATACTGTGGTGCTAGATACATTGATGCCTTCAGTAACTCCAGTGAAGCAATTATTGGTGATTTGTAGCTGTAGCTCTCTTAAAATGAATATAGAAGAAAAAAAAAAAAATGTGTTGTGGTTTGTACAGGCGACCAGTCTTGCTCACAAAACATGCCATAAAGTACTGTTAGATAGGCACCACCTTAGGAAGCCACGCACATTCATACATGCATGCAATAAAGCTGATGCTGAATTCACCTCATAAAAATTAAGAACTACAGTACTAATACCCACCAAAACCATTGTATATAAGTCTTGTCAAATGGACCCCATTTCGTTCTTTAAAAGGATTACAAGTCACTTGATAAAGGTGACTGAGTGGATGTAATAGGCTTAGGGTTTCTAATACACTTAGTTTGCATGTCATTCTGATGAAGAAGGTAGTACCATACAGTACCAGTACGGCACGTAAGAACTGAGTAACATATCTCAGACAGGGCTGTTGGTGGGAAACCATCACTGAGCAGGGAGGTAAGGGGCTGAAATATACCCCAGAGAGCAGCAAGGCTGAGGGTCGGAGCAGACCCACCATTCACCAAGAGCTTCCACTGTCAAGATATGCAAAAAGGCACGAGTGAGATCCGTCAGTATATTTAGAGGTGGAGGTAGAGATGTGTAGGATGAAACTTATATTATGGTCAAGAAGATCATTCTAATACTGAATATAGTTGTGATTCTGCATTTTTTAAGAGGTCAATGCAAAACAAAAGGACTTTAAACGCTTTTAAAATTGGGCATAATGTCTCACAGTGAGAGTTCTTAAGTGTTTCGTCTACTTAGTTTATCAAAAGAACATTGAGAGTCAACTTCATTAATATATAAGCATCTCCAGGAGGAGAAAATGCAGGATCCCACTGGACTTTTTAATCAAACAGGGAACTGCAGAAGAACTACCTCTGGAAGCTGAACCCAGACAAATTCAAATTAGAAATAACACATTTTTCATAGGAAGAATGACTGATTGCTGGAACAATTTGTCACAGCATGTGATGGACCCTTGATCTCTCGAGTGCTTCACACCATAACTGGACAACATATGGAAGAAAAACTCATGCCAAAGACAAATAATCAGCATCAGCCACACATTTTAATGGCCCCTGGGGTCAAACTGGCCAATCTAATCAATGCCCCCTCCTCTTAAACCCTGTGAGTTGAGAGTGATGGTATCATACTTCCCCTGAGGAGCCCTGCCCGCTGTAACCACTTCCAAGGAGCACTTGCAGTAGATCACTTCGCAGATCTGATAGCACTTTACAGTCACAGAAACACCTTGCAAGAGGGCAAAGCAGACCATAAACAAGCTTGCCTCATTTGCCCTTTGACTGCAAGGGTCCAGGGTCATGTTTTGCCTTGTAGTACAACCGTGGCCTTCCCAGTGAACATGGTGGGCAGGGACCAATGTTAGTTGGCACATTTCTCTTCTAGTAACTGACCCTAACAATGTCACGTTGCTTACCTTGCTGATGCTGGGGGTCAGACAGGCTTATCACAAACACTGCTGGACTAACAGAGTAGATCCTCACAAGTATATGTCTACTTTACTCCTCCTGAGGTCTGAAATCCTCATCTAGAGAGTTTTCTCATGTTGAATATCTCCCAGATACTGCCGTGCTGTGAGAGGGATCAGAATAATTGTGATTTCACCAGAAGATAATTAAAGCTGCCTCAATGCCCTGCATCCTCCAGCACTAAACCTGTAATATATTCAACTGCTTTCCTCCTTCACGCAGCCCTGGCCACTCAGTCTTACAGCTTCTCTCAGCTAGCTTCCCACCCCACCCCACTCAGACCCACTACTTCCACCTCTATCACTCTTCTCAGGAGACACTTTTCTCCAGACATTTCTTACTTACAATACCTGAAACTATTTCAGTTCTTCCGTTTATTCTGTTGCCACTGAGCACATGCACTTTCATGTGTATCCTTCTGTGTCCTCTTGGCTCTCAACACGTTACAGTTTAAGAAAAGACACAGGACTCGATTTTGCCAGATTACAACAACACTAGAAGGGGATAGCTATGGAGCAATTCTACCCAAAACAGTGAAAATACCCAGGAAAAATGGTCTCAAACACAGGCTTTCCATCCCTCCCCCCTTCATGCCTATGTTGTTCATCCAAAGCCCCGCTGCCTGGGATTTAGGTGAGATGCTGCCGTCTCCTGTAGGCAGAGTCTGGGCTGACTGCAGCTCAGAAAGGAAATATGAGGCTGGCAGCATCACACAGTTGTCCCTCTGAACAGCTGCTGGGTTCAGCAGACACATGCCACAAACCTGGAGGAGAAGATGTGGCCAAGGACAAGCACACAGAAGCATCTGTTTAGTGATACCCTGGGACATCGGGGTCTGCACAACATGGAACCAAGGACCAACCAAAATATAGGATGAAAGGAAAAAAAGAAAGCCAAAAGGATGAGAGGAAATCATTGCTTCATTATTAATGTTTCCTATAATCTCAGCCAGCTTCAGAATGGCTTCTGTGAATAATTTATACAAGGCTTCTCCAATAGACTGTGAGTAATTGATGTTCGTTTTCTTCAGTCATTATATCCCAATGTGTTACCAGGAACCAGACTGAATCTTAATTACAAGAAAAAAAAAAGTCTGTCAAGGCTGTTTAGGCTCGAAATGTGATCACACTGAAAGCTGATGTAACTTGGGGAAGAGTACCTTCCAAGGAAGAGAGCCTTCCTTTTCTTATGGGTAAGTAATTTTCCCTTTTACCCAAGAAATTACAAAACAGAACAATGCCTTTTCCAGTTCGCCCCTTTGACAGGAACAGTACCATTTTACCCAGCTGGCCTGGCACATAGAACAGTTTTATTATCACTTTTTACTTCATCATTTGGACTCTGAAAGTTGTGGTTTTGGAAAGTAGAGTAGTCAACAAATTCATGGAAGCATAGCACAGAATGGAGGAAGGCAGTCATCACCAAGAGGTTATCAACCACATTTGCTGCAAGGGTTACAACCACCATCCCAGTGGCTCAGCACTGGAAATGGCAGGCCACATACCTCGGGGTGAGTGAATAGCTCTCCAGACCCCACTGATTCCATCAGGCTTATTTTGGTTGCTCACCAAAGTGATGGTGCAAATGCCTTTTAGTGCCATTTGCAATGCCCTCTGCGTGTGCACGCACACACAGACACACAGAGTGCTTGCCTCCCATCCCTCTACCAAGCCATAGCAAATCTCAAGGTCTTGCCAGCTGCTTTCCTGTTGAAAGAGAAATTGGTCTCTCAGAGGAAGCTGTGTTTAATTTAATTATTACATCATGTGCACAAATAGGTTGAAGAAATCACCAGAACCACTAAGGCGAACTTTTCTTTTGGAAGTCTCACTATATACATCAACATGCAGTTCCTGGTAACTCTTACCCAGGAATTAAACTCCACGGGTTCAGTGCAAACTCTCCTGCTTTTTTACTGACTCACCTGTCAGTACTTACTTCAGTATTTACCAAAGAATCTGTGTTTCAAAAAGCCAACAATGGGACTTTTCCTGCAAGGACAGTGTATTGCTCATGCACAGAGGAAAAAAAATCTGGAAAAATTACTTGCAAAATTGGGATAACTCTCGGGATAACAATACACATTACAAAAACATCCAGATGGAAATGCCGTGGCAAAACGTAACTTTGAGCCTCAGCCTAAGCGAGAAGCCCAATGCCATCAATAGCACCCACCTACCTGACTTGAGTTAGGAACACGCATTAGCAGGGATGCTCTAGGAGGAATAGGATTAAACATTTGCTTGAGTGTTTTGCTAAATCACAGCCTTTTGGTAGCAGCTCTCAAAGTGTGCCACGCACATCACTACTGCCTAAACACCTTTGCTACGTGACAGCCTTGCGTTAATTCCTCAGCTTCACAGTGCTCCTCAGAGCAGCCACTGCTGCTGTGTGCTTAGTCCCCTCCCCAGTGTGCTCTAGTGGATAAGCCTTTCCTTTTCCTTTCAGAAAAGCCATAAAAACTTTCCTAGGGATTTGAAAGAGACTCAGGTACAGTTGAGCTGCCCAGTCCTGCAGGCTATATGCACAAAAGTGCACCAGCAAAGATCATGACTTTGAAATCTACTTCTTGTACATCTTGCTGTTCATGTCAGCGGTCGCTCCAGATCAGTTATATTATGGTGTTCTGTCAGACATCCTTATTTGCTAGGTAATACGTGGCAGACCAAGGGCCAAATCTGAAGTATATCAAGAAATTCCGAGATTCCCTGGATTTCATACCCATTTTTTGGGTGCTTACATTTGAGAGCAACCTTCCATATGTGATTCTTATACGTTTACAGGCAGCTTCATGGGAGCCATATGACTGTTCAAAAGAGAGGGGAGAAGGGAAGGTGTCAGTCAAAATGAAGGAGGAGACCAGCATATACCATTTAAGTGAGCAGTCACAAGGATGAAGGAACAAAAGGGGAGATCTTCTGAAAACATTTTTTTAAGGCTCTCTCAAAATAGTACTTTCCTACAGCCCAGGATACCCAACAGCATCTGTCACCTTATGTAAGTATATCTTTGTGCGTATGTCAGATCTAAATGACACAGTTAAACACCAGCAGCCATTAATAGCTTGACCTCATTGTTTCTTCCAAGGTAGACACCCAAAGAAGCAATGTCTGGATGACATTGAAAATGAAAAAAAAATATTAGTACATCAAGGCTGATGAAGACAAGATCCAGTGCTTTCAAGCCACGAGAAAAAATGGCAATGCATACATGCCTAGTACTCAGGGCTATGCTGATGCCACCATACTACTTCTCCTCAGTTGAAACAAAGAAATCCCAATCATTGCAAAGCCCATTAATGAGACCAGAAAATAACCCTCAGTGAATGTAATAAATAAATTGTAAATAAAAAAGGGAAAAAACTGTCTCTGATTATTTGTTAGGATTCACATGTTTGCTTCAAGAGGCTGCAACTGTGGGCTTATTTAAGCCCTCAGTTCTTCCATGCATTCACATACGAAAACAAAGACATTACAGTGACAATAAAATTATTTTGATTACATAACAAACCATTTTGAGATAATAAATTGGCTGTGTAATAAAAAAAGCACCATCCTCATGGGAGCATTTGTACATACATTCACCACCACAGGTGCGATAAATATTAAAGAAACTACTAAAACTTATTGCTATGTTCAAGTCCTCACCAGCCAAATTTCAAAATTCTAAGACAAACTTCAGAATAACCAATTTTTTAGCACAAAGACTGCACAGAATTTGCCTGAATACAAATCTAGCTGAAAATGAACAGATGTAAATTTTATGTTACAATTCCGTAATACAAGCCCACAGGTCTTGCCAGACGTGTAACATTCATTTTATATTATCCATCTGCACAGATATGTACTTGCATACACCATACGTTATAAAACTTGTAGGTGCCCACTGGCCTCAAGGGAGTTAGGGGCAGACCTGCTTTTTACCTGCTTGGGATACTCAATCTTACCAGAGACCATCAAACTCCAAACCTTTTATTTAAGTTTTCTGTTAAGAACAGGAAAGTTAAAACTCCTGCAGATCACTTGAATTGTCTGAAGTGTTACAAAACCTACAAGCCTGAAAAAGGTCATTTGCCCTAATTGTGTCTAAAGTGCACTGCAGTTAGCAGAAAGATCCATATCTCCTCCTGTGGTATCCTAGGAGTAGATTGCAGGAGTCAGAATAAAGTCAACAGACACAACTTAGTAGCAATAAATCAGGACAGATTTTGCTCTCAGGCCTCAGTAAAGTCCATTGTAATTAAGGACAGTCTATTTTCTGAAGTCAGTGGAGCTTTTCACATGCTTGCCATTTGGCACGGGCTCACAAGCCTCACCTGAAAACCTGAGCACATTTCTGATCTCAAAGAAGTTGCCCCCACATCAGTGGCACCAGGTAAAGCTGGAGTTTGCTAAGCAGAGCCATGACTAACTCCACGGCACCATACTCCATCAAGTTCTCCCATATTACCAATATCTTCTTTGTTCCCTTTCTTATGAAATCTTGCTGATTATAATTTTAATCGGCATTTGGACACAGTCAACCTACCAGCACTTTTTCCCCTTGAACATGGCAAATTCAACTCCTTTTGAAATTGCTCTATTATTCTCACTATAGTTTCTTCATTATGCACAAAGCGCCACTAAAATGAACAGATATTTATGAGATAAGGTGCAACCAAATCTTGTATAGGGAGGCAAAAAAATATAACCCATATTCTGTGGAATAAGAGAGTTAACATCAAAAAAAGAATTTGAGGTCAAAATGTGAAGCCTTTAAGCCCTTTTTGGTCACAAAGTGCTAAGAGGAGCATATCAGTGCACCTGGGCACAGCAAGGGCACACTCTGAACCAGATATTTGGGTTGTATTTGAGTGAAAAGAGAAGAGAGGAAGGAAAGGAGACCTGGAAGGAAAGCAGGTTCCAAATTCAGACTTTTAATCTGAGCATGAAACGTGCAGCAATATGGTCAGGCTGGCAGAAAAGCCTGACTGTGGCCACCAGAACAGACTGCGGCGGTGTGTCAGTGGGAGCACGATGCCAAGTCCTTCTCCTACTGCCAGGGCCCAGAAGGTTCCCGTCAGACACAGCATCCAGCCCCCACACCAAAACAAAGGATTTCCAGTGGTGCCCACCGTAAGGTGGTGCAGGCAAGGGCTTCACCCCAAAAGCAAACAGCTCCCGTTGACTGCAATAGATATTTTCCATTTCAAAAGCCAAGCAACAGGCCCTGATGGCGCTGATCTTTATCAACTAAATTTCCTTCATGCCATCATGACTCATGAGCAGATCAGAGCGAGATCTGTGATAATTAAAAATGAATGAGATCAAATTAGTTAAGCACATTCCCAACTGTCAAGAAGTAATGGAGCAATTTGGGGCTCTGGATTTCACTGAGGGAGGCTCTCTGTCCACCGCCCACCAGCGCAACAGTCCTTGCTTCCATGTACACACCCCACCTCCAAAACAGTACAGAGAAGGTGCCTGGTGGGAACATCTTACATGGAAAGCAGAGGAGAGCCACACAAAGTAGCTTCAGGTGTAATAAATATTGCGGTTTTCCTAGCCAAGGCCTTTGATGCACTTTCAATGCATCTCTCTGCAGGATGCCTTGCAACTGTGATGTGGAGGCATCAAAAATAAGACTCAGCTCTGAACGAGTTCAAGCCTGAGCAAGGTGGCCGAGCAGCCTGGCATGGTCATGCCATGGCCTGTCCAGAGCAGCCCAGCCCCATGGGGCAGGCACTGAGGCACCACACCACACTGAATGGCAAAATGCAGGCTGACACTCTGATGTGGGGTCTGAAAGCAGCGATGGCTGCAGCCAGCCCCACAAGGCAAGGGGATCAGAAAAAAAGAGGGGAGTGGAATATAAAAGGGGTATGTTGTCCCAGTGCACAAGCGAGCTACTGTGCTGCAGAGCTGTTCCTGCACCTTCCTTCCCTTGTCTGCCATCACAGCATAGCCGGACCTTCTCCGGCATCAAACACCTGTCATGTGAGGTTCCTTCCTTCTTCCTACCTCCCACCTGGCTGAAAAAGATGGGGAGGGGAGCAGGAGGGGAAGGTGGGTCATCACACCACCCTGTGCTCCTGGCAAGGTAAAGGGAAAAAAAATAAAAATCCTTCTTCCAATAACTAGGGCATGAAGCTGTCAAAATATGACAGTCCTTTCTACTCTGAATCCCATGACTATTTCTCAGAGGACTGTCTTCTCTGCAGGTAAACTTTGCTGATTAAGTTTTTGAAGTCTCAAAAAAAGGGCTAAATCCAGACATGTTTTGGAAACTACAGCTATTTGGGGGAATGCTGGCCGTCACTCTCAGCAGGTCACAGTCAGCTGTGCTTTGCAGGTCGGCGTGCACTTCAAAATGCAGCAGAGCACAGAGGTACCCAACCTAATTTTAAATGGGTTCATTCAAACAAAAAGCAGTAATGCCACATCCTGAAAATAAGCACATCTCGAAACACCAACCAAGGTCTGGTACCACAGTTAGATTGCTCCCGATATTTGAAGCACTTGAGCTAATACGTTTTTAGCAATCTCAAATGTCTTTCCGCTCCACTGGAGACCACAGTCTAGACATATTTACAGAGATGATTGGAGACATTTAACATATTGTTATACCATCTTTCAAATTCCTAGTTCAGGCACAACTTAAAGAGAATGACTGCTGAGCATTTGGAAGTCGGAGAGGCTGGCGCAGTATTCTCAGGATCCAAAATTAATGACAGCCTGCAACTTGCTTCTGTTTTCAGGGAGCAGTAAAGATCAATAGCAGATATTCTCAAGCAGCAGGCATTTCTGTATAGATGAAAACAACTGCAAACAGTACATTGTGAAGTCTACAGCCATGGCAGGTATGTTGCCAAAAATACTCACTTTTTCACCCAGATTCCTCCACATCCATTGCGTCCCAACTGCCCCCAGGGACCACCAAGGGCTCTGCCAACCTCAAGGAGACGAAAAAAAGCCCTAAGAACTTTCTGCCTGCTACAGAATCACAACCCTTTTTTTAAGGGGACATAGCGGACTCCGCTGTATCTAAGGACTAGTAGATACCAACCAAAACTTCTGAACATAACAGATCTCCAAGGCTGGAAATCATCCTATCTGGGGTAATTGTGCTGCATTCCTTGGTTCTGCAGGCTGAAGGACTGAAAGAGATACCTAAGGGAGCCCAGGATGCTACCAAACATTAAGGTGAGCCCCAGTGTCACTATGCTCCGGCATGGGGTAGGATCCACAAGAAGTAGGAGGATCTAAGAAATGTGTAGAATGTCCAGTAAGATGTCAAAGGGTATAGCATTGTTACTGTATTTCTTGATAGGCCTCAGGATAAAGCAACACTAGGCCTATGAGAAAAGGCAGGCATCTCGAGGAGTCATTAACAACTTGGCGAGATCCGCATGCAACCCCTGGCCAAGCCTGAAGTGCAAATCTCACTCTGGACAAAATCCACTGAGAACATGAGTTATAGCAGCCCCAAATGCAGATCCTTTCATTCTCCTCAGGCTACAGAAATCTGTGCTTTTAGCGTTAGACATCCTTGGTCCAGCTACTGTGTTGTCAAGTGAGACAGAAGCCACCAGCTCAGACAATATGGCAAGTCATGGAGGGGGCGTCTACCTGTCAACATTTTCAATACAAGTCATCATCAACAACAGACCCCCATGTGCAAACTCTAAAGGACTTGAGGGCATGCATTTTTCAAAAACTGCCTCTCCTGGTACATCCCACCCATTGAAGAATTGAGCCAAACCCTCCACTGGTTCAAATATATTGTGGTTAAAAACTACCACGTTAGCCAAGCCAAAGGGGGTGGGGGGTGTTCATTACACATCCCTGCAGCTATTGACTGCTGTTGACAGATTCACATTTTCAGCCTGAAAGACTGGCTGTTCTTAAAGCAAAAGGTGAAAGACTACAAGATGAGAAACCTAAAATGACTTCTGCCATCAGAATACAGCCAGATATCTCCTGAAGCCAGATTGTTACAGCACTCTCCAAACTAGCCAGCTACAACAAGGTCTTTTACCATCTCATACCAACATACTCTTCATGCCAGTTCCTCTGCTGCCTTCTCCTAGTCTCTCCTCATCCAGAGTGTGTGTTCTCTCTGCTTCTTCTTCTCCCTCTTCCTCGGCTGCTCCCTCTTCACTGGCTGCCCAACCCCTTAACAGAACCAGCCACAGCTGCACCTTACCTACCTCCAACCCTCCGCCCCCCCAAGCCAACCCACAGCTGTATATTATCAATGTTAATTAACACAGCTTCATTCCTCTACACCAGATAAACTACTGCAGACAAAAAATGACAGAACTCTCTTAACACGACTGTGCTCCTAAGAGCCCAGAGAGATGAGGTCTGAAGGGCTCAGTAAAAAAAAGTCAAATATCCAATTGCTTCTCAAACCAGCTGAATTGCCATGGGACTCAAGAGCAGCACTACAAGGAGGAGAGGTATCTACCGAGATGAGATTTCTAGTGTATTTAACAGAAACCTGTACTTTGGTATATAATATCACAGCCAATCTACTGGCCAAAGTTTTCCCCTCATCATGTCAAGAGCCAGATATGGAGAAGCCAGAGATTCATCTATTGTTATAAAACAGTTGAACTTCCATTGGAACTGATTTAAGACCAAAAGACACACAAATAAGAGAAGATAAAGATAGAAGTGTACCATTTGTCAAAATCTGTAGCAGAAAGCCAAGGAGAGTGTAAGGTTAATGGACCTTACACCATTTATCACAAGATTAAAGAAGAAATACTGTATATCGGAAAAAATGAGTTATGCCAATGCAGTCCACACTACACCAAAAGTGGCTGTGCAGCAGAAAGGGTAACACCATCTGCCTCTTTATAGTGGAGACAGCAAAAAGCGACAGGCTTGAAGTATAACAAGGGAGATTCAACAGCAGAAAAAGCTGTAGCAGGAGAGAAAATGGAAAGAACAAAATAGTTGAGCAAGTATCTGAAAAGCTTCTGGGCTTCTCATAACCTGAAAACAGTCCAGCCAAACATCAGCTATGAATGACAAAGTCATGGCTACTATAGCTATCTGAGCTGGGGGGTGAAACATGGTATCACCTGAGGTGCTTCCCAGCCTGTGTTTCTGTAATTAAAAAATACATCCTAAGGATATACAGAGATTCCACATTTAAAACCTCAGAAACTAAACCCAAATATCAGGAATGACACAGGCAACTTCTCCAATGATGCTTGCAAGCAGTCAGAAATCTTCCCGTGGCCAATGCTGCTACAGAAAACATTTATGTGCCTCAAACTGGAACATATGTCATAAAGAAATGAACGATAAACCTTCACAGGAGGAGAGTTAGAAGTGAGTAAATCACACCTCTCCTACAGTAGAACTGAAAGGATATTCATAGAATCAATAGAATCATTTAGGTTGGAAAACACCTTTGAAGATCACCAAGTCCAACCGTTAACCCAGCACTGCCAAGTCTACCACTGAAGTAACGTCCCTAAGCACCAACCACATCTACGTGTTTTTTTAAACACCTCCAGGGATGGTGAATCCACACCTCCCTGGGCAGCCTGTTCCAGGGCTTTAACACCCTTTCAGTGAAAAAAAAATTTCCTAATATCCAATCTAAACCACACTACCGTTGTTCATCCTGTTTGTCAGATACAACAGATACAATAATTTATACTCACATTCAAATTACTGAGAAAGTAAAGCATTGCCAGGATCTCTTGTGGAGAGAATTGCTAGAGCAAGAAAGTGTGATGGGAAAGAGCATTCAGCATGGGAAGCCACAAAACAATGAGGGAACAGTTCAAACTTATGTGCAGAGTAGCAGTTTGCCTATGTCCCCAGATGCAAAGAAGTGTAACATTTCAAAAAAAACTGCGGGACCAAGTGATATGAGAACACTCTTAGCTGTTAAAAATAAATACATAGATAAATAGCATGTGAAATCTTCACCATTAAAATAACTCAGGTAAATAAGACATGTGCAGTCTTATTCTTTACTTATGCATTCAGCTTATGAATTAACTAAATAATGCAGGTAACAAGAATGTGGACACTATGCAAATATAATTTGGCCACTCCTGGTCACCATTTTGGCCAATGCAGCTACAGCTGAAGTGGAAAGCCACAGAACGTGGAGTATGGCAGCTCAGGACAAGCAACCCCATCTCTTCAAGGGGTGTTGTAACAGATGTGCCTTGTCCATAAATGAGCATACAAGGGTATGAGATACTGAGCTATACAACTGTGCTGCAAAGACAACACCTGCTCCACCACTCCAAGAGATGAGGGGAAGGACTAACGCAGGGTCACTCAGGACATCAGTGACAAAGCTAAGAAGCCCTGCCAGGGTCAATAGTACAAACAGCTAGTAACGGTCTGTAAAATGAAAAGTGCCAACATACTGCATTCCTTCCCTTTCACCGGGTCGGGTAGTCCAGAGCATTCCACCGACGGATTTGGGACAGCCACCCTCCATCTGGAGCCACTGCTGTCGCACTCTGTGTACTCGAAGTGGTAATCTGTCTGCAAGCAATTACAAAGAAGTTCAGTTTCATCATAACATTTGCATATTAAGTTCATTAATCAAGACTGGGATTAGCAAACTGAGTTATAATTAAACCAGAAAGGAAGTAGCTGGTGTGGAACATACTGTGCAGAACTCTCACAGCTTTGATGATCGCTGTGTATCATCACAGAGCAAGCACAAAGCACACTGGGTGCTGTGCAGCGCAAATGTTCAGGCAGAGGGTGGGATTTGCCAAAGCACTTGAGAGACAGGACACAGATTCCACTAGATTTTTTTTTCCCAGTCTCTCAGAGTAGGACAGATCCCAAACTTCTGGCTGTCACGACATCTGATCTACAGCAACCACCCAGGCTTCCTCTTTGGTCAATGGAACAGGAGAAAACTATACCCCTCCCCTGTTAGGTCGGATGTCTAAGATGGATGGGAACAGCCACCTTCTGCGGGTGCCTCTTCACTGATTTCAGAGGAAGCCCAGACAAACCAGGGGAGATAAACCCAATCTTGGGATACCTCTGAAAATGCCATGCAGGGTCGGCTCTGAGGAATACTTCAAGGCAGAATGACAGTGCAAGGGGACATCAGCCCTATGGTCTCTGTGGCTGAGATCAGCCATGAGTAGTCTAAGTAAAAAGTAGTAAGAAACTTCCTAACATTAAAGAATATTAGCTATTTATCTTACCAGTAATGTCGATTCAGATCCCACACACAATCTAGAGTCACATCTAGTTGCATTTTTAGTTTTGTCTTTGTAGCTTTGTTTCCAAATTCATAGCCCAGAATTTTACTATTAAAATAAACCTCAACAACACCTTGTTCTTGAACCAGCTTGGTATCAAGAGGGAGTTTGGGTGAAGCTGGCAGAATTAGTGTATAACTTCCTTCAGAAGGAACAGACCTATATTAAAGTTACACATACGAGCAAGCTCCACCATGAGATGTCTCCACATGGGCAAGGCCACCTCCAGCTCCCTTTGCAGTCAATAAAGGGAAAACGATTTTTGACACCTGCTGCAGAGGGGACGAGGAGATAACACAAGTGTTATCAAAACACTTCTTTCTCGCTACTGCTACAGAGGGAGATCAGCCGCTTGGTTTGGATGAAGACTTCTCCATTCTCTCAGCAGAACCCCACCTCCAACACTCCATGGCCCTGCATGGCCTGTAAAAATAACACACAAAATCATGGCACTGGGGAAAATGGGATCAGAGCTTTAGCTGCAGGCCTGACATTTA
>JAVJGJ010000057.1:70272708-70315222 GCA_035590215.1 Microhierax caerulescens | reverse complement strand
CACCCAGCGGGGCCAGACACAATCATCTTTCAGCAGACGGTGCACTTTCTCACTCTGACATTTCTTCAGCCTTTGCCAAGTCCCTTTCAGCAGCAGTCCAGTAATGACTTAGGAGAGTTTTTATTATTATTATCAAATTCATCCTTCCAATGACTGTTTTCAGCCTGAAAAGGTCAGGTCAGCCGGCAGCCCTCTGCCTGTGAGAAAATTATTTTCCTTTTAAATAAAACTTCACAAACAAGCTATGTGCAGCCCTACTCCAGCCAACTTTGAAAGTGTCTGGGATTATTTATTTTTGCAACCTACCGAGACAAGTAGGCTTTAGTACAACAGCGGCTCTTTCATCTCGGGTCTCATCTGTTGCGCAGCTAAGTCAGTAAAAGGTATCCATTGACTTCAAAGGACAACAGGATGAGCCACAGTCAACCAGCTCATGTACTCATCACCCTAAGCCTTAAGTAACAGGCGATGGGCATTGCAATCTTTGCAAGTAACACTCCAGAGAAAGAAAAGATCTTTCTGCTTTTTCAGATCATCCCATTGAATTTCATGGGTGGAGATACCAAATACAGAATTCTACCAGATGCTGTAAAATGGCCCTTGAAAATGCTGGTTTTGGCCAGACAAACTATATGTGTGGAGGCAACTCCAGTGATGGCTTAATAAGATAATATGGGATATTGGGCAGTCTGCCTGTTTCAACCCATGTTTTTCCTCTTCCCTTGCACCAGTGCTACAGTTTAAAAGAACCTGGTCCATCATAATGTCCTTTTTTGTCCACTAGTTTCCAGCCAGAACAGCTCCTTGACCCGGTTCATCGCAGGCACTGTGAGCACTGCTGTGGACACAGAGAAAGTGGCAATGGGTGGCTGAGGCAGAAAGATGGAGAAGGGAAGAAAAGCAGGGAACAGGACTAGCCTAATGGCCACATGGACTTAGACTGAGTTAAAATGATGGTGAAAGTACGCCTTGATCCTGATGTCTCCTCTCCCACCTTTCACAGCTGTGTTATTCAAGGATTTTGGTCTCTCTCAGGCACCACAAATCAGTTTAATGAATATGGAAATTAAAACAGTCTCTAGGGATACACATCTCCACAGCCACTCAACAGAATTTCCAAATGCATATTCTGGATCATAGCAACAAAGCCTTACAAATCTTCATCAAAGAGAGACTTTTTAATGCCAATCAGGCCATAAGAAATAAGAGTTACAGAATAAACTTTGTGTTTTAACCTCATCTTTCATAAAACGCTGATTCCTGTTTCAATACCTTCTCCCCCTGCTTTACATAAAGCAACTCACAGGAAAGTCATCAGCAAGAAATTCAGACATGACACTACATGCTTGCATGGTATCTTAAGCCCTAAAATATATCTTTCCTAAAGGAGAAAGTTGGAGTTAAACCCTCCTGCCCCACTCCACTGCCCTCCCCCTGTAGCTGGACTTGGGTAATTCGGAGATGCAGGACTGAGGGCTGTGGACACATCTCAGATAAAGCACATAAGATGGAAGTAGTAAATGGTACCTTGTAAAAATGACAGGAGATCTCAAACCCTTCAGCGAACAGGAGGTTTAGGTTCTTTTCTAATGCCTGGGTGGGTTAGTATGGTCCAGAGGCATAAGTCCTCCTCCTTGGTCAACTGCTGGCTTGCTGTGGAGTCTTGAAGAAGCCTTCACTCACCTGCCCTACAAGTATAATCTCATTTTGCACACCTGGAGATCACACACTTTGCAGATTATTTTAGGAGCCAGACCACCTTTGAGTGTCCTACCAAATGTCAAATTATGAGACAAGTCAGGAGTGGGAATCCAGAGGCCAATTCCTTCAACAGGCAATACTTACTTCTCTACAGGCAAAGGGCAAAACAGACCTAAATTAGTTCACGTAATTCCACAGCATTTTGCCCACTGTCTGCATAATTCAGAAGAATTGAAGGGCTTGGACCACTTACCTTCTTTACATTTAAGACTCAGTAATAGGCCAGTTACAGGAGCCCCAAAGAGGACACTTCTGTCAGGACAGAGCTTGTGAAAACAGCAGGTTAATAACCCGTTGCTGTGTCTCTGACGGGTCATTCCACATACGAGAGCCACCACAAAAGAGGGCATAAGCTGTCAAATAGCATGGCACAGAAAGCAAGAGAAGTTTCCCATTCTGTTTGCCCACGAACACGTTCCTGCCATCATCTGATACAAGAAGTCTCCTCTCTAGGCTGAAGGGATACTCCCCCCAATCACTTGCTTTTGGGCTTCGCTGCCCAGGACTATGAAACAGTGCTGGTTATCACCTTTGGAGTTCATTGGGTTTAGAATAGGATGTCAGTTAAATAAGAGTAGTTCAAGGACCGGGAGAAGCATTTCAGCACAGCTCTCAGGTGGGAGCTGCTGATGCAGGACTGGATTGAGAAGTTCCACCTTGCCATCAGAAAACTTCTTGTAATATCCCTCCATGTAACTCTACAATGTCACCAAACTTCCTAGCTGGAAGTTAACTGTCTCAAGGGTGACACAACTTCCTCGGGTCACAAATAAATTTAAATGATGGCATGAAACTGTCTGGCATGCTTCCAATATAAGGATAAAAGAGAAATGAGCGAGACATGCTCAATACCCAGAGCTTCCGCTGGGAGGAAAATCTGCTAGACATGATCAATTTATTCGTTGTAATAAAGAGCACTGAAACCTGCTATCGATCATTTTTGTCCTGTCCTTTGCATCACATGGATTTCTAATATATGCACGTGTCAGGGGACTGGAAGGAATATTACTCAGCGAGTCTTTCAATTGGCTTTCTTTACTACAAATCATGTGATTATTTTGTTAACAAGTCAGGGACACGTTAATGATCTGATGACATTTCATTTGTGACTGTTGCCTAGGTAGGGCCTCCAAGGTGCACTAAATACAAATAAAAAAAGCAATCACCTTTAACTAGTGTGTGGGCACATAACGTGCCTGCATGCATTTTCATACACACACACAAAAACCTCACACAAGGATAATTCTGTCATCATTTATCACATAGGCTCCATCCCTCCTCAGCTGATAAAATTTGGTACAGCTCCACTGCCTGCAGCAGAGCTACGCTAATTTATGCTCACAGAGACTCAAGCTTCTTGTTTATCTTTTAACAGAAAGACAAAAGGTCGTTAAGGATAACACATAGGTCTTGGGAGAAATCTGGCATCTCTCACTGCTGCTCCATGAGACCCCCAATTGTGCAGCCAGAACTGCAACTTTTTGCCTCTGTTTTAAAACTCTTCCAGCAATGACAGATATTTAGTTGCCACACAATTAACTTTCATCTTCCACCTGTGCACTGGTGGTGACTAATTGCATTCACAGAACAAATCATAAAGCAATTCCAAGCACGCCAGTAAATCCCACCATGGAGCAGCATGAGGAGACTATATGGGGAGCTAGTCAGGATGGGATCGACCTCACCAAGACATGGATGGTAAGGACAACAGAGCAGGAGCTTGGTGTCTTTCCCTACCTTGCAATAAAAAAATGTTCTGGGAAAGCGCTCCTCTCGCAATGCAATGTCTCACTGCAGCTGGGGCACTGGGTACCACCGCTGCTCCCGTGCAGGGTCCCATCATAGCTCCTCCAGGTCTGTGGCACGGGTACAGCAAGGCAATGACCACAGTGCTCCAAAGGAGGGTTATACCTAACTTCTGCTTTCTTTGCTTGCTACCACCCACCGAAACCCCACAGCAAAGTCCATGGCTGGATTTCCTCCTGGGATCTCACAAACCTATTTCCCTTATCCCTTCTCTCCCCAGACGCTTTTATGTTGTATTACATATCACTGAAGGGCTGGTGCTCCAGGAGGATCCTTTAGCATTAAATATAAGCATAGGCATTACAACCAAAGCCATCTGTTTCTTTCTAGATTACAAATCTATTCTCCTCATCCTATGCTACTCCAGCCTCATGCCTTCTCCTGCAGCCTCTGTGGCACCCCAAGAAATATGCACATACACAAATCTGACTCAAATTACCTCTACACAGGGATTCAGATCAGCTTGACAAGGGATTGCCAACAGCAAGGAAACAAGTGTCTGAGCTCCTAAGGATCTGTAGAGCTGGATAGAAAATATCCTGACGGACACTGAGAGGGAAAAGCATCACAGGGTAATGCAACTGCTCATCTATAGCACCCAGAGTGCTTCACCCTGTGCTTCACCTCAGCGACATGGTGACAAACTTGTGACTCCAGTAAGACAAAAATCACACTTCCCGTGAAACACATGCTGTTCTGAATTCAGGCAGTTGCCAGCAGAGCACCTAACCTGGCCTGGGACAAGTGCACACGTCTCTGGGGAGCCGAAAGGGGTACAGGTGCCCCAGAATTACTGGAGGGCACAAACATAACTCAGGACAGAGCAGAAAGGCATTCAGACCCAGATGGTAAATGAGGAGCAACCCAAGGCTCTTCCTCTAAGGACTGTGATCTAACGCTCCAGCTAAAACAGCTGCAATAATAATTCTCCACAAGCTCCACATAATCACTTTTCCTCCTTTCATTATTTCTGTTTCCTATTTCTATGCAAAATTCCCATGGGAAAAGGTCACAAAAGATTTGGACGGAGATAGTCTTCAGCAAGAGGAGCAGAAAAAACAATTTACAACCCTTTTTCCTGAGGCGATGACAAGCCACCTCCCTCCCTCTTGACACTGGAGATGCTGATGAGAATTTTCCTGCTCTTGAGTCCCTGCCAAGCCAGACCAGCCTCATCCCTCCAGCAAAGGGCAGATGCCAGACTCTCCACCTTGCCCCTGTCCCCTCAGCCAGCCCTCAGGACCGCTGCTCACACACCCCCAGGCAGTAACAATAGCTCAGGAAAGCTGTTTGCTCCCCTAGTTCCTCTTCAGGTAGCATGGAGCAGCGGAGCCAAAACCCAGCAAACAAGAGTTCAATCAGTTGAAGCTCAAAATAGAAACAAGACTGCGGTGACTGTCACAACAGAGCGCAGAAAGAGTTGCACAGGCTTGATTGCATGCAGAGCTAAAAGAGGCGCAATATTTGTTCCTGGAGCTACAGAATTTGCATACAACTCCTTCTGAGGTTATCAGGCGTTTTCCCTGTGTAAGGAAGCGAATAAGCATTATTAATTCTGAGCCAAAAGTCGAAGAAACTCCCCGTTAAGCAGGAATTTATAGAACTGAAGTCTCAGGCTCGCTGCACTGCTCCATGGTCACCAAGCGACAGATAGTCAAGCTCCATGTCTTTGCCACACAGCTGGAGAAGGAGTTGCAGCTAACACCCTAACACTAAAACATACAGGAATCAACCCCCAAAAAAGCACCAAAGGCAAAATTCAAAGCAAGCCTGAAACTGGAAAGAACAGAGCAAACCTCCCCGAAACTGGAGCGTCACCTGAGGCATGGGCATGGGGAAAGACCATGGTGTGCTTAGGTCAGCCTCCACTGAGCAGAAGTATTCTGAGCGTGCTGGGAGTTCAGCACATGAGCTTTTGACCAGCTCACAACACACCCATTGACATCCACCTAGCTTGCTGCAAATTCGTGTCTAAAGCAGGGTCTGTCTACAGGGGTTCTCTTCCCACTCTAACCAGAAAATGTGAATTTCTGAGGCAGCAGGGGCACCTACTGCTGCAATGGGTGAGAACAACCCTGATGTTGGTACCTGCTCTGGAGTTCTCTTGGCTTCTGGATCTGATATCTGAAATGAAAGCCTATGCAAAATCTTACAATTTGGTGTTTAGCTTACATCTTTATCCTCATAGCACCTTACTGTGGAAGACAAGTGCTGTTATCCCCTATTTAATTTTGCACTAGAGCTCAGACCCAGGCTGTTTAGGCCCATATTTGAGAAGGTACTGAAGAGCCCTGCTCCTGTCCAGGCACCTGGTACTGCAGCAGCTGAGCTCTTGACTAGCTTAGTGTCATGCCCCAAGCACTGTGACAAGGTGGCACACAAGAAAATCAAATGAAGGTTTCCTGAGGGTCTAGAGATAGGATCAATCTCCTCCTTGAAAGCATCCTAGATCTGTAGTGTCAATTCTGCCTGAGGGACTGGTGGAAGCAAGGTGCTTTCACCACTGGAGGAAACCTCCTTGCAGCAGCCCCCACCGTGGCAATCCCAACCAGCACGCCAGCAGAGCTCCAAAAAGCAGCAAAACAGGAACATTTGGCCCCATTTTTGTCATTCCGCAAAGCCTTCCTGCAATCCATGTTTTCTTGCCAAGGCAAGCTTATCACATAAAATCAGGGCCATGGGCTTCTCCAGCCAACAAGGCAGACAGTGCTGCTAAATGTGCTTTTATTGAGCAGAGGCAATCCCCCCTTTGGGGGCAGCGGGTGCCGTTCAGAGGCACTTTGCATGCCAGCCATTACGCCAGGCCACTGGCACCATCCGTCTTATGTCAGCCAGCGTGACAGAGCCAGCACAAGGTTAATGCAGTCTAGATGGAATAAATAAATAAATGAAACCAATACACTGAAAGGCAACGTGCATACGAAGCAGCTGATCTCCAAGTACTGTTAGCTTGGCATTTCTCAGACTAACACTGGCACGGGTTTCCACCACATCTTCCCACCACTGACCACAGTGCACTTTGCAAGTGTTGAAGATTTAAGCAAGACTCAACATTTAAAGAGAGTCAAGTGGAAATCAAGAGAAGCCATATGTTCATGACATGTTTGTACCTTCCAGTGGTCAACTGAATACATTCTTAATTGGCTCTGAAAATCAGAATTAACACAGGCACAGTGTGATTATGTTTCTGCTCTTCCCTGTGGACTGTACCTATTGAAGCAGTATCAAATCTGCCCCAAGCTGGGAGTCTGGAAGTCTGTTGTCCTCATTTAAAAGAGTCTAAATGTCTCCCTTCACCATCCAAGGAGAGAAGTAGAGTGGAGGAGGATGGTGACCACCTGAGGGTCTTTAAGATGGGTCTTTAAGATGACACTTGGGATGTCAAAGTCATTGACTCTGAAGGCTGGAAGGAGGGAGGGGAGGAGGGAGGACTGTTTGGGTTGTGGGGTTTTCTCAGCTGAAAAGCAAAGCATATTTCATTATGAAATATCAGTTCAACAGGAGATGGCTTGCTCTTCAGCTAAAGGAACACTTGTCAAACCATATTTGAAAACATTCCTTTTAATACGGAAAATTTCAAATCCCACCCACCAAAACATTTTCTTTTTTAAAAAATAACAAACCGAAAAACCAAGCTGGTGGGCATATTTCTCTCATTTCATTCATTTAAAATACTGCAGACTTAAATTTTTTTCAGGGCTCAGAACATAACCACAGCACAACCCATGCAGCAGTTCCACGTGAGCCCGAGAGAACCCAGCCAGAGCTTTATTGTGTCAGATGGAGACACCATCGGTACTAATTGGTCGTAACTCCCAGTGCAGACATAACCCCAATCAACATGACTGCAGCACCCGGGGAGGCTCCAGGGATGGAGCAGCCCTGCCGAGTCAGCCAAAGCCATTTTGTGCCTTTCCAGCCTGCTACCTCGGCCACGTGCCTTTCTCTGCACAACATCCTATCCTATTTATTCACAATTTGTCACACACCAAACAAACGTCTGCCTAATGCCATAATTCAGCATTCATGATGAAACGTTGTAATTAGTCTGCTCATCTTGACTACAGTGAATCAATATAGAACTATGCCCCACTAGGTACAGAGAGAGAGAAATAATTATGAATCCTCCACCACTGGCTGTATTCCATATGCATCTGTGCAGACACAGAACCAAATGCAGCAAATCCCCATTACAGCATTTCTACCTGCCGGACACCTCAGGCAGGGCTGGAAAATCCAACACAAGAGATGACAAAGTCAAAGGAGCTCCTGAGGGTTTCCTGCAGAAGGAACAGCTTTATGTCCATGGGATTCACAAAGAGAAGGAATAAAGTACAAACCCACATCCTCCATTAGCTACCCCAGGGTCCCTAATTCACCGCTGCCTCCCTGTTGGTCCTTTACGAAGATCTGTGACCATTTGAAGCTGTTCTGCTTTTCTACCAGGCTTTCGCCTGCAGCCTCTCTGAATGCTTTTCAACATCACAATTTAAAAGCTGAGGCATTTTTTTAAAAACGCATAAGCACAGACGGAGAGCAAAAGGCACATGCCAGCAGATTATCTTAATGGGAATGAGGTTGCTTCCTTTTCCAAAAGAGCAATTCCCTCTTCTGTGTTGTTTTTTTTCTATGAGAGATGCTCAAGTGAAGAAAACTGCTACAGCCAAGTTCCATATCCCAGGAAAACCGTTGTTTCTGATGGAAAACCCTGACTAGCCATGAACCACAGCTGCTCTGTCAGGAGCCATTATGATGAAGGATTACCAGCACAGGCCATCTGCCCGAGCTTGGGGGTTTGCTTTGCTGTTTTTATTTTTTTTACTGTGTGATGCTGTGCTAAATCACAACAAAATTAAACCCAGGAGTGACCCATCCCTTTGGGGCTGAGCTGCCCCCAGAGCACCACTATCCCCAATTCGCTGAACAGGGAGATTAAAATAAAAGAAAAATCAACCTGACCTGGTGATTTAAGATGATTCAGCGCAATATGAACTGCACGGCTGACATGCCCTCATTAAAAAAAATAAACAGTGACAAACAGAAAGGAGGGATAAATCAGTCGTCATGATTCGGGCCACATTAATTCCAGATCCCTTCCGCTGTGCAAATACATTACAGTGATTCACAGAGACAGCCTCAAAGAAATAAGTGGCTCTGCGTTATTATGCAGCAAAATGTTAGGTGCCTGGGAGCCATCCCGGGTAGCCAGATGATGGCATTAGTGATTTAATTGACCCTTATGGATAAAAACACGTATGAGGAATGGCAGGGCCATCCGCAAGTAGCAGCACATGCAGAAGTCAGGCCAGCGGAGAGCAGAGGAGGAGTCAAGTTGTTTTCCCTGCGCTGCCACAGCAACACAGCTGTTTGCTTGGTGTGAAAGCCATGGCCAGAAGCAGAGTCGGTCCTGTCCATGGCAAGGGTCACGTCCTCCTCATGGAGACCATGGGGCTGTGCAATAGCAATGGCAGGTGATGGATGCCCCGGAGTGGAGGAAGAAGGTGTAATACCAGGGTTATCTTTGGGTTTGAAGCAGGGAAGTGCTTTGCAGAAGGTACCTGGTAGAAGGGCACATCCTGACAGTGCACATCATGGAGGTGCAACCAAAGCAAATTCTCATGGGTTTGGGAGACACCTCACCAAACCTTACCATTGCAACAGTGTGCAACTCCTCCCACTCACAGAAAAGACAGAGAAAATGTTCTTCGTTGCCTGAGGGTGGTGATAAGAGCTCAATGGAGGATAACAGCACATATCCTGAACCCCCTTCTCCTCCTCCATTTGCTGTGGCCATTCGCTGTGGCAGTGCAACAAGCTTCCACGGCAAGCAACCCTAAATGGAGAAATACTCAAAAGAGCCAGGACCTAAATTTTGTGGAAAGAACTGGGTGCAACTGGACCATTAAATTCCACACGCTGCACAGAGAATGAGCCTCCCTATTTTGAAAGATTTATAATATAGCTGACTAACAGCCTTTTGTACAGGACCATTGCACTTACACACTCAGCATGGTCTTTAAGGAAGGAAAAATTGGGTGAATGATTCTACCAGGTGCATAATCAAGTTCTAACTATTTTTTTTCCTCTTTAACCACATGCTACCCAAATCATAAGTCATATCGTGTCAGATGATGGTAGACAGAAGCAGAAAGCAGATGTTGGTAATTTTCTTTGCCCATGGGAAACTCATCATGGAGCAAGGTGCCACCTTTGGGGTAGTGGTGAGAAACCCAGAGCCAAGGCACAGAGGACCGCACAGCTGGTTTAGGATATTTCCACTCACAGATGCTGCACCCACCTAGGTCCTGAGCAGTAACAAGAGCTCCCACAGGGGTAACCCATCTGAAGACACCCTGCTTGGAGGCAGACATACATCAGGCTGGGGAAGGTGAATGGTGAGGCTGTACACAGAGCTGAAAGGGAAAAAGTTGCCCCCAGAGCTGTATTTGGGGTCACAAAGAGGACTGTAGGGCTATCCAGGCTCTCTAGGAGAACACTGCTCACATGTTTGCTCACACAATTGGGGTGTTTGTTGTGTAATCACTTAAGTCTGGAGCTCATGGTTTTAACACAACCCTAACTGGGTGGCTCAGAGAGGAAAATTTCTGATGTAATTGTATAATCATAAAAGTACAAAGGTTTTCTGGTACTTGCATGCAGGCAAAATTTGTCCTTTTACCTAGAAGGTTCTCACATACCATTTTTCCTGTTAAAAATGGTTTCATTATTCAATATTGCAGTTCACATAACCATAATCCTTTCATCCCAAGAAAAAAAAAGTGCTTTTTTATAAGCATGTTCAGTCACAGCCTCCCCGTGAAGTCCTGATGAACCAGAGTGAATTCATGGAAATTAATGTGAGCCCAAACAGCTAAAAAATTAATTTTTATGAGCAGAAATTCAGGCAGGAAAGAGAAGGAGGCACAGATTTACTGGCATATCAAACCCTACTAAAAGACAGGGAATGCATAACAGCTCTTAACCGCTGGAGCTCAGGCTGGGGGGTAGATGCAGGAAGAACTGGCAGGGGAGCCTGTGCTCCCTGTTTTAGTGAGAAAATCAAATTTCCAGCAATTAACTTAATTTTCCAAAGCAAAGACAGAAATGGTTTCTATATTAACATTATGATATAGGAGGAAAATGTTAAATAGAGCAGCTTTGGTGGCCCCTTCTTTAGGTGAATAACATACTTTCCTTGGCAGAAGGCCATGAGTTTCTAAAGAAAACGCTCCTGGATTTAGACTGCACTTTCATGAATAGCCATACATGTGAGAGAGAAAAGACCTGTCTTAGAAAGGATTAGTTCCTCAGGCCAACCCAGCTTTAACACATGACTAAGGATCCTCTGAAGATAGGAAAGGGGAAATAAAAAATATTTTTTTTTAAAAAAAAAACACAAAACATCACAACTGGCTTTTGCAGGCCAATAAGCACCGTGGCTGAATTAGGTCTGCCTAACGCTTGGTTAAGATCTGTAGCCTCAGGCAATCATTTTCTATTAAATAGATTATATTCAGCACAAACACAGCACATTTTTAAGCTTAATGCTAAAAGGCTACATATGAAAAGGCAGAAAATAAATTGTTCTGGGAACAGAAGCAGGGGGAGAACTATATAAAAAATAATAATTTTTAAACTTAGGAGAGGAGATGCTTAGTATTTACCAGAGACAATGATCACCCCTCCAAGAACATCTCCGTACTCCATAAATACATGCAGGACACACAGATCCTCTCCTGTCCTACCAAAACAGGGAATAGAGTGATGGCAGGTCTCAGGAAGAAGTTCTCTCAGGGCCCCAGGAGCTCCCAGGGCTCCTCCTGCCACCGAGATGCTCCGGACCACAGCAGGCAAGTTTCTTATCCAGGAGGACCTCGTCTGGCCTTACACCATGGCAGAAGCTCTGGCTCAGAAAGGTCAGTATGAATGGACAGGAACTGGCTGGGAGTTTCTGGTTGAAAAACTGCTGTTTAGAAAAGCATCAGTTCCCTGAAATATTTTGTGGGAAGTGATCACATTTTTGAAAACTTTTCAAACCAGACCACTTTAGAAAATCTGTATTGTCCATATGTCCTCATGCGTTGTTTTATAGACAGACTATCCACTTTTTTGCTCAAATGGTACAGAATAAGTTAACCTCCAAGTAGACAAACTCTTAACATCCAGTCCCGCCTTTTCCAGATAGTTGGGGTTTTTTTTCACTTTTTAGTTAAAAATTGGAACTTGACTTCCATAATGAACCGGAGCACACTTCTTCTGAGCTTCCAGTGCTTTTGCTGAGCAGGGAAACTGCTGGTTCCAGAGAAGTTCAGCTTTTAACTGACTCAGAAAAGGGCCACCATCCTAATCCACTAACTCAGTATGCATCTTATAACCAATTTCAAGCAGGCCAGCCAAAAAAAAAAAATCTTACTTGGGACCAAACCATACAATAAACCAAACTCTTCACTTCCACGATATAAGAAAGCTGCACCCTTTAAAGGACGAAGCTCTGAAAGGGCGCCTGGGATGTGATCCACAAGTCCACCTGCCAGTGGGGCACTGGCATTCCCATCAAATAGTAAGAAAAACCCCATAATACTATCTCTCAACAGAAAAACATATTTGATAAAACATGTGTTATTTGTTTCTCAAGCGGCTGGAAGAATCCTCTGCATTGCTGGAGAAGCAGCTCATGCTTTGCTATTTTCTGTCTGACTGCATTTGCCACATTTCTGGAGTCCTAAGGAAGCCAAACTGAGCAAAGCAAAGCTGACAGCAGCACCCTCGCTCTGTGAACCTATAAATCTAGTGTGGACAAAGAAATTAAATGAGAGAAGGAAAAAATCTCTGTTAAAAGGAAAGTTCTCCACACAGAAATAATATTTTTAAAGTAGATCTGAAGAGAACAAACTATCTAGCCTGGATTTCAGCTGGCCTATCAACAGATGTGGAGCCACAAAGAAAAGCAGAGCAGATTGCCCTGCAAAGTGGCAGTCATTGTCTGCTGATGGGAAATCACTAATTAATAGCCACCCATATCTGTCACTTAGGTGCTCTGTATCTCAGCAACCCCAAGCAGAGGTGAAGGTTACAGCATCCCACCTCCAGAGGGGCTCGGACCTACTGTGCCCACTCACAAGCCCTGAGGATGTCGTCCCTTACAAGCCCCTCAGCTGGCACATATTGCTATTAAAGTCAACAGGAGTTTAGGTGAACATATGAGGACCAAGATGTAGATGCAACAATCATCAGTTGTACAGTGACAAGTATGGGAAAGTTTTCCAAACATATATTGCAACCCCCCAGCACTGGCATCCACAGGGAACCATCTTCAGGTGCAAAAGGGAAAGGGCTGGATCACCTGCAACTCCATGCAATGCTGAGCATGCCCTGCACCCACCAGGAAACCAGAGGTCTTGCCATGCCACAGCATCCTTCCCTTGCCACCACCTACAGCAACCTCCTTCCCACTGAAACACACAGCAAAGACTTTGTGCATGTGGCATTAGCAAGGGACAACAGGAGTATGAACCCCAAGAGATTATCATTGCAGTCTCTGGGACAGGGGTGTTCACACCCCTAGAGGACAAGAGAAAAGGGCCTGTTTCTCCCAAACTCTCGCAAGAAGTTATCCCTCTGGGGCAGGCACCAGCTCCAAGGGGAATCAGCTGTGGCAAGAGGGGTAGAGAGGAGGACAGAAAGCTGCATCTCCATTCACTGTTCCTGAAATACCCTGGTGAAAATGTCTAATAGCAACATGATCCTCATTGATTTCACGGTATTTTTTATGCTACGCAAATTATAAAATTCTTCACGTCTATCACCCACCTTTACTGCTTTACCTAGCTGGGAATACACAGCATGGTTAGACATGTAAAGACAGACTGAAGATGAGGTTTATTACAGCCTGGAACTGCTCATATGTCCTCAGAAATTTGAAGTCTTACAGCATCTGATGACACTTTTGCAAAGCCAGCTCTAAAAAGAGCAGCTCTGTGTTTTCTCATGAAGAAGCTACAACACAGCTACAGAAATAAGAGCATGGGCTGTAAGTGAGAGATGGTTGGAGGGGAGGGCACAGAGTAGTTCAAGAAGCCCCTGAACTCACTAGGAAAACCTCCCCTGCCTTCAGCACACTTCAGATCTGTCCTTATGCAGTGTAAGTTGAGGGTGATTTGCATTTCAGATTTTCTTTTTAAATAAAAACCTAAAATTATCTGCTTCAGAGCTCAAAACTGTCCTAGAGTTCAGCTGAGGAGAAAAGCTTTCTCATTTCTTATTGACTTCAAGGACAACTTCCATGCTTTTCAGGATTGCCACACTGCAATTTGCAAACAGCTATGAATTTCCAGGCTCCTAGTTCAGCTTGGCTTAACTTGTGGGTTCTTATCAGTTTCCTGTTAGTAGTAAGAGTTTCCTTCCTTGGATTTCCCTAATGTGATTTTTCAAAAAAAAAAAAATCCAAAGTATGATTCAATAAGCAAATGATAATTCTGTTGCTTTAGCTTGACATTATTGAAGTTTTGTAAAACCTAGAGAAAGAAAATTATATATTCAATGCAATTCCCAACTTGTAGCATTTCAAACTTGAGATCTTATTTAGACTGGGGGAAGTGTTCTCTAAAACAAGAGTAAAATGTTTACTGAGATCAAGGGTATCTATATATAGCACATTTATACACTAAAAAAATGTAAATGCTTTGTATATGTGATGCTCTAAGAAAGCCATGAGAGCTTCCAATGTATTTCACAGCTTGGATATAAATGTGAAGGTGTTACCCCAGTTCTAGACACCATTTTTCATTTAAATCTTTGATATTAGTACCAAGTTATCCTTCAACAGAATAGAATCTGGTTGCCAGTATTTGTCTTTCTCTCTGTCTGTTGCTTGTGTTCTTGTTCTTTAAACAAATGACTTGGTCTATTTTGATAGCTCCTATCTACAGTAGCAGTCTGTAAAATGACCCCTGGTGCATTTACACCCAACTGCACAAAACTAAATTTCTGCTGCAGTGAAAAATGTTAAATCACAAAAATTTCTACAATTATCTTGATTAAACAGAATTTCTTTGGTCCAAAGTCACACTGCTACATCTTTACTGAAGCTACAACCTGTTACAGTGATTTTTTTTCCTACAACATACACCCTTCAAGGGAGACGACAAACTCAGTATTAAAATGCAATTTCATTAGCACTGCTGAAGTCAACGGCGTTCCCTTACAGCTTGATCCAATGGTATATTTTGAAGAAAAGAGGGGAGAAAAAAAAAAAGTGTAGGCTTACGAACAGCAGAAATCTTCCCCAGCTTCCTTCAGGATTGATTCTCAAGGTTAATCAGTCTTTTATGTACAGACGACTTGCAGGAGCTGGCTCTTTACCTCTGTAAAGTTCAGTTCATAAAATAATTTCTAAACCCGACTGTGCTATAGCCAGGGAGGAAGCACAAGGCTAGCAGAGAAAAGAGATAAATAGAAGGATTATAAGGAGAAGGGAGAAATAAGAGCTAAAATGAAGGCAGAAGGCAAGGTTATTGCTGCCAAAGAGGAGGTAGGGGGCTGCTTTAACTGTAAGGAATACATTAGAAGGAAATATATTAGCTATCATGTCATACATTCAGAGAGTAAACTAGGCACAGGCAGAAAATGTTGCAACATGGTTATATGAAGTCAACAGAAGAGACTGTATGGTTGGCCTCATCTTACAATTTTACTTTGAGCAGGTTCTCCTCCAGCCAGCTTTTTTTTGTTGTGTTTTCAGCCTTCTTTGCTGTTTCTGGGCAGTGGACAAAGGCAGTAGGTACAACAGTCTCTTCAGCTGCAAAACACAACATCCTCACAGGACCAATGATGCAATTTCCTGATGAATGTAATGATCCTGAAACCTAAACACCCCCTATAATTGGCCCTTCATCTCCACTGTTGTGAAAGGCAGACTCATTAAAGTCTTTCTGGCTTCAGACACAGGCAGGAGCTCTATGTCAGGAGGGGACAGAGCCTGCAGCCCTCAAGCAGCCCTAGCAACACGGGGTGTCGTCAGAGCCGGACCTAAATGGGTGCACACTGGGTGCCACCCACGACTGGCTGCCACCTCCCTGGATCCACCACGGCACGCACAGGTGATTCGATTAGGCAACGTGAAAAAGAGTTAAAAGCTGTGTCAAGATTGTTTTGCTAATTGTTTTGCCTGCATTTGCAAGGGTTTTTAAAAGACAGCAGTCCCCCCAGCACTCAGGACTCCTGTATTTGATTTAGAAAGTCTAAATCCATCCCAGCTTCCCAGGAAAAAATTTTTATGCCACACTTTTGTTCCTCAGGGGAAAAGAAGAGCCTTGGAAAGCCTCCATCATTGCCACCACAGCACCAGCAGGAATCCAGCAACCAGTCCTGATCACCTCGGTCATCTCAAGTCGGTCACCCAGTTGGAAGTGAGATGCCCTCATCTCCTGATGTCGGTATTTTGGACAGTTCAGCTTCAACTCAGTGCTCAGGGCGCCATAAAGAACAGAATAAAACTGATGTGACATTTTCCCTCTCCACTACAACCACTTACAATCTATTTGAATTCATACTGAATTTTTGAATTTAATTTGAATTGAGTTTGAATCAAATTTGAATTTGAATGGAATTTTTCCCTAAGCTATTTATTTACACCCTTCATCACTGGTACTTTTTGTTATTTATTCAGGAAAAGCCATCAGGAGACAGACTGGCACTTTCTGTCACAAAACCGATACTTTTCACTATGCTGCTTAACAAATTTAGTCTGTTGCGTTGTCACCCTGTATCCCTGGATCTCTTAGGCATTCCTTATTTCCGGGTTTCTGCTTTCCACTGAACATGTATTTTAGATTATTTTTTCTGGAGATACTTGAATTATTCACTGGAAGTAATTTCTTCTGGTTGATATAATCCTCCCTTCTCTAAGAAGTCATTAGAAAGTAATTTTTTGATTATTGGTAGATATTTGCTAGCATGCAGGAACCAAGTCACTTGGGAGAGCATTCTCACTTGCAGTTACATGGCAGAGCACTCCAGCACGTGTCGACATTTCCATATCCCCCATTTAAACCCAAAATACAGAGTATGCTTCTAGTACCCAGCCCAGCCTCAAAACTAAGGATGTATCTGTAGGGGGCTGATGGAGCAGGGGCTAGGATCTGTATGCTCTCTTTTCAGTTGCATGCCCTGGTTGCATGCTGATCTGATCCTTTACAGGAGAGATGGAACTTTTAAAATTCAAATCATAAAACGTGTGCAGACAAAAAGCTGTCTAAATGTCCGGGAACAGCCTTTGAAAGGGACGTAAGAAGGAGCTGGATTTCCACCACACATCTGGCCAACACTGGCTCAGTCTCCTTCTGAGTAAAGTGACGCAGTTCTGCTGCCACGACACATCCAGTCGATTCACTGCATATGGGCAACTATTCGTCTTGCATAGAAACAAGGAAGAGTTTCACATGATTTTTCTTTGTGTACACCTCAAATCCTAAAGAAAAGCTAAAGAAGCACTGAGGATGTAATATAATTTATTGAATGTTTTGTCACTAAGCTACACATTTAGCAATCAAGGATCTCCATGCCATGAATTCTTCCTTTTTCCTCAGTGCTTCCCATACCTACCCATTTAGTACCATCTACACAGTTTCTGAGGGTAGCTGAAACTTACCCTTAGCAAAGGAAATGTTAAATAGAAATGCATTTTGTTCTGTGAATTAGTTACCCTGCTATGAATCCCTGTCTGAACGTGTCATGTTTTGTTTATAGCTCTTCAGCCACGTATCAATCCACACGGTGGGGTCCAAAGCACAGGCTGAATTTGTTTTATGAGCAGGTTTCAATGCAATACGATAGCAAGTGCTTTATCACAGGACAGACATAAATAACATGAGTTGTAGTCACCCTCAACTAGTGATTTGTCTCTATCAGAAAACGCAATGGAATTTGTCTAACATCACTTGTTCCAGTGAATGCCGTGATTTTGCTATTTGCTAGATAATGATTTTCTCTCCTCCGTTATTTGTTACACTGTTTTAGTCAGGTTTATGGGCCAGTGGTAGCCAAGGCTCCCTTTTTTTGAAAAACAGTACAGCATTATTTTTTTTCCATTTCTCAGAATTTTCCATTAGATATTATGGCACCAAGCACTTTATATACATTAATTGAATATTTGTTTTCTAGATTCAAGTAATCCTTCCAACTGCTGTACAAGATCTTCACTACTTTCTAACTATTTTCCATAAAGGCATTTCACAGGTGAGTATCCCTTCATCATAAAATACTTAAAACACTATCAGTAATGGAGTTAGTGCAAAGTAAACATTATTCTCTCTTCTCTAGGAGTCTAAAAGCTCTGTTTCCTTGATATGTTTTGGCCAACATCACCTATTTTATATAACATGTATAATTCCTCATTTTTGTTTGATGTTTTTCCTGTATTAGTCAGAGATGCCCCTTTATATCTTCATCTGGTTGTTTACCTTTCTCAGTGCAGATATTTTTATCCCCACTGTTTTGATAATACCATTGCTTTTATTTCTTTTTCTGAAGAGCTCTTTTTAGCTGGTCTATAACACATTAAGAAAAACCTTTATCCTTTACTGCCACTGGATTTTTCCAGCTACTCGCCAATAGTCCCAGTTCCAGTAAGTGCCTGCAAAGGACTGTTACCAGCCTGGCAGAGGACTCTGGCTGTGCTCAGGTACCACCAAAATCATGACCACGACCACCAGTGGATCAGGTTCTGCAGTCCAGTTTTCATCTGGTCAACTTTTTTTTTTTTTGTAAGAATTTCCAAGTCCCACTGCAGTCACAGCTCATGGGAAAGCATCCTTTCAGTGCTATCAACTGCACGTTGCAACATCATATATCAAAAAGTCCATTGAATTAATCACCAGAGAAAAAACACTGAATTATAAAAGCAGCAAAACTCAGGCTGCAAGCTCTTGTCCAGCCATTCCCACCCTATATTGCACTACGGCAAATACATTGCAACTTGAAGGAAATTCATGTGCAGCTGTCTGGGGAAATTTGGAACCATTGATATTACTTGAACCGGGTGGTTTTCTTAGCCCTGGATTTCCTTTCGGATACCCATAGGTAACAGTTTCACCACACTCCAATCTGTCTGCATTACTTTAACCTGCCGAAGGAACGATGACTACTGCAATCAGCGGAGTTAGGCTATCAAATCCATCACAGACCTGGTCACTGGCTTACAAATAAACGCAGCAGAGTTTATTATTCATGGCAAGAACATACATAGCTTCTAGGCTAATGGCGACTCTTCCCGCTGATCCATTAGCATCTAACCTAATCCAAATAAAAGAATAGTGGGAACTTTTGATGGAAACAATTTCTTGAGTCACGTTTCCTGAAACGATGAAACTACTGACAAGCAATGGTTGCCCACAACAGCATCTACTCAGAAAGTCTGAATCTGTGCCTTCCTCTTAGAAGCTGCAACCTTCCTTTAGCGACATGTGCTTCATTAAGAACGTACAGAGCCAGATGCAACGACTAATGGCCTCTACCCAAGCGAGTCATCCCACTGACTTCAGAGAAATTACCCATATGAGCCAGCGTTTCTGAAAAACACCATTTCTCATCAACTGATGCTTTCAAACATATTAATCTTACTACAGCTGCTCCTTTTAAAAATTTGTTAAAAGATTTACTGACAGTGAAATGGGGTAATCTAGCAAAGGCTGACAGGCAGTGGGCTGCCCTCTGGCCATGCAAGAGAATGGGAAGCCACGCGGTAAGATCTGTCTACAGCACAAGTGAGTCTGACCAGCCCCAGGTTAATATGAATGGGCAGGTTCTTCTTTAAGTGGTATGGTCCCCAGATGACATTTAACGCTAAAAATAGCATCCCTTTTTATAGCACCCTGCTCCAGTACTTCTGTCATGGAACTGAAGATTCGGCATCCGCAGCACCCACCCTCCCAGAGCCACGCTGCCTGCAGAAAGGGAATGGACACCACATCCCAAAATGACAGATGCCTTTTCCATTAATTCAGGAGTTTTTTTCTTAAGATCCATAGGACTGGCAGGACTAATCCTTACCCACTCTGTGCTTCTCTCCTCGACTCCTCCTCCTAGAGACACTTGACGTTTTTTGCATGCTATCTTGCTTTTCTCTGCAATACCATCCAAGAAGACACAGGAGGAACATGGTCAACCCCACACCCATTCAGAAACTGAATTTGCTGCTAAGAATTTAGTTATGGAGAACAATCAATGCAGCAAACTGAGAAGTGACCAACGGTAAAACAGGGGTAAGTGCACAGCATAGGCATGACAGAGCAGTGCGTCTCTTCCTGCACATTACACTTCATGTGCATCCACAATCAAAGAGCTTTGTAACATACAGGCATGATATTTATTATACCACATCAAAAGACTGCACTTTAATTACCAATAAATGACCACTTAAGTCAACAGAAAAGCCCAGGGATTTTTAAGCAAATTTTGTCATCTCCTCCAAAACATTACTTCTGCAATGTTTGGTGCAGTACACTAGTAAGAACATGCTATTCATCAATTAAAATGTATTAAAGTTTTCCAAGCACACACTACCCTTTACATACAAGTGCCATTTCTATTCCCAGAAAAGAACATTTTACCTTGACATTTCTAATTAAATGAAAAACATTGCTCATAGATAAATAATAAATGAGAGTGCAGATGCTCTTTTCTGCATGGCAGAAGGGAATAGGGAATTAGTCATGAGTATCTATCCAAATGAAACTACTAGACCTGTCCACAACATGCACATCTGGTATTACAACAACTAGAGAGTCACTGACTCATTTCCCAGCCACTTTTCTCCAGTATCCCACCTAATCAATTGTATGGTTTTCTTTTTCTTCCTGAGGAGTCCTGTGATAAGTAAGTCCAATGAAAATGTACATCTTAGAATGAATGCTGTTGCTCTTTGGGCTGTAGGTGGTTTTGGTAGTCACCTGAAACTGTGTATTAGTTCTGTGTTTTTCCCTGAACATAAGAAACTGCTATAAGTAATCAGAATTACTTCCATCATTTCACCAGCTTGATTACTCATAATGGTATAGAAGAGTGAGTCAGGACTGTGACTCTGTATTAAATGTCTGGGAGAGTTGAAGATAACTGGCTTATAAACATCCTGAATGTCAGTCTCGGGTATTTCACAACACAGGCCTTAGGCTTTGGCTTTGCGTTAGGAAAAGGTATGTTCATTAGTGTTTAGAGCAACCACTGGGAATAGGGCTTATAGCTCCTGATTTCCTTCTGCCACCAGCTTGAGCTGTTGTGTGGATTTGAGAGAACCCACTTAAATTTCTGCATCTCTAATATCTTAAAAGCATGGCCTTTTAAGGCCCTTTTTCACAAGTCACAGGTATTACAAGATATGAGTATACGTGCACACATAGGTATATTAATGTCCTAATATGCCAATGGTCAAGGGCTGCAGAGTGTTGTGTTATGCCCCGCTGCTGGAAATGGGGGAAACTCAGAAGCAAGGCACAATTATTTATAGGCTGCTTAACTTCCAGACAGTAATGCAGGCTTTACCCCATCCATTACCCTGTACAGTCAGAGGAGAAAAATAGCTGCAAAAGCTAAACCATGCACCTAGAATAAGAAAATTCAGATGCAGACCCCAACTCTCCCAATTGTGCTGGGTTCCCCCGGACATCCAGCAGCGCGAATCAACCCTGCTGCTCTCAAACTGATGACAGCAGCTCATGTGCCCACCACGGCTGCAGCCACCTGCCCACGCACAGAGCCAGCTCCCACTCAGTGGGCGAGCACCTTCCCGGCAGCGTCACAGGGAGCTGGAGCAAAGCAGAAGATGTGCTTCTTGTGGAAAATTAGCACAGAGTACCCTTGCTCCTAAGAAACATTAGTGATAAAATGCTAGCATTATTTAACACCATTCCATCTAGCCTTACTGATTGGGAAGTTATTAAGGCAGCAATTTAGGCTTAGTCACAAAAGAGCATAATTAAAATTTCACCATGGATTCACCTACGTATCCAAAGCACTTCTTATCTGAACATTCATTCTTGTTTGGATTATGGAGTCCAACACTCCTATCAGCAATTCCAGCTCCTTCTTAACTTATTCAGACAGGGTCAGCCTTTATATCGGACTTTGTGTAAGTCCTTTCCCTCCTCATTGGCCGTGCAGCAAGGGGGAAGGGAAAGAACACTTAATGCACCATCATATCTCCTCAAAATAATTAGCTCATAGACCTAGAGACTGATTCAGAATGCAACATCCAATAATGGAGGGAGAATGAGCCATCGTTAAAACTCCAGTTTCAGTAGCACATCACTTAATCCTAAAGGCAGAATAACAACAAACATGCAAACAAATTGCTCTATCATTTATTTTTATCACTTCCCCAGTAACAGAGAACAGGACCAGATTTTACCACTGCTAACTAACTCTGCTAGCCTGGAAATAAAAGTCAAACATTGTGCTACCCCATGTAGGAGGCTGAGAAACTGAGATGTTAATTTTCCTTTTTTGTAGAATTAGAGGAAGAAATTATATCAGGCCATAATGTTGAGTGAAAAATAACAGCTCTGACACTGAAATTGCCCAGAGGCGAGAAAAAGCTGCCCAGTTCTAGAGGTGAAACATTTGAGATGAAACAGTGAGGTCACAATAATCAGAGACAGAGACCTCAAGACTGTCAACATACCTTCAAAAGCACAGCTAATTAATCCCCTAATGAGGAGGTGTGAGGTACAAAGTTATCACCTATCCCTTTAGCTGGAGGGCTCAGAGAACACTAGGACTGTCTTTGCTTAACCTCTCCTGTGCAGTGACAGGGCTGCCCAGACCTCGGGGACTGGCACAAAACTGCTCCCCCACAGCTCAGAGGTGAGGATGGTGCCCAGGGCACAACACATCTCTGGACAGGCAAAAACCATGGCACTGCACCCAGGGTGGTAGGGAGAGCAGTGAGGAGATGCCATACATCAGGGCCCAGCACGGAGGTTAATGTTAATGATGGGAACATTTGCATGGCTGAAGCTAAAAATTAATCATGCAGGGAAATGTAACCAAAATCAAAGCTCTGAAGAAGCTTCAGTTGTTCAGGATTTCCCTAGGAACTCCAGTCAGGTTTATTTTCCTCACTCTGAAGGCAAAAATTAAAATCTATTTCGATTAAAATTAAAATTTGAATTAAAAATAAACTCCGAAATAATTTAGAATTTGTCCTAAAAACGGTCAGGATCAGGATAGAAATAGTTCAGTTTTGTCCAAAGGAGAACTAACCTAGAAATACTTTAACAGGAGTCAAACATCTTGCGAAATCTCAAACTTGCCCCAAGATCCTTGGTTTATACCTAGAAGCCCAAAATTGACCATCTTTGCCTGTATCTTTTGTCTGTGTACTGCCTGCAGGCTGCACCAGGATGCTGGAGGAAGCAGTGCTCACTCATCGCCACCAGAGAACCCGTCTCCAATGCCTGTTTGCATGGCTCCAGCCAGGGCTCTCACCTGGGTACAGACTTTCATGCTACAGTTCTGGAAACCTCAAGGACACACCATAACATCAGATAAAATCCACAAGCATAAGACTGTCAGAGTCTTATGTGTCAGAGACCACTCGAAGCGCACTCGTTTCGACCAGCAGCAGCAATTTCACCCATTTCAATGGAAACTGAAGCAGACCAACACCAAATCCTTTGTAAAAACCTTTCCCCTTCCATCTCCCTAGGACTCAAGATGTTTTTTTTTTTCCCCCCCATCATTAAGAAATCCACCTTCAAACCTTGTTCTGAGGCTGTGTGGGGAAGATGCAGCTGTGCAGGCTGGAGCAGGAGAGGGGCTGGGCTGGTAGCGCTCTCCGTCGCAAGGGCAGGGTCTCAGCTGCGAGCAGGAGCCCTGCAGCAACACGTGTCACCAGCTCAGCCCGGGAGCATGGGAATATTATGCAGAGGGATCAAATGGCCATTTTTCAGAACCGAATGGAAACAATCCTCTCTGAACTGCAACTCACATACGCATGCAATGCACAAATACATAAAGCACTCACTTCTGGTTTTCATCTGTAAAACAAGGCTAGAAGCTATCAGCACTGCTACAGAGCCACTGCAAGAGAATACCTACAGCTAACTGTGAGGCACGGGAGTGTTGCAGGATGGGGTCCCCATGGACATACCACAATCAGTCAAGAACTGGTTTCCCACATAATTCTATAATCATTCAATGTTTTTCTCCAATAGCACCACAATCCATCAATATTTTTTTAAAAATTAATTTTGATTGCAGCTCAATGAATATTGGCCAGCAGCAATAATACAAATCCCCCTTTTGCATAAATGATGAAGACTTTCTGCTCCAAAACACAATGTGAGCACACAGTGTGCTAACACTGTGTTTTGGATGCCGCTGTGGTAAATGAACAGGCTGATACTCTCCACACCCGCTCCTCACCCCAGCTCACCCTCCTTCCTCCAGTCTCCCACCTGCACAGTGACCAGCACATGTAACCCCTCCTTCACCTGCATTGCTGAAAGTGAGCCAACACAGCTCTCATACATTTTTAAACTCATCTTGGAAAGGGGTTGGCAGAGAGGTGGAGATGCCCTTTCCAGCCAGTACAGCTGCAGCTAGCAAGCCTCAAGCTTGTCACAACCCTGTCTATGATAACTAGAGCCTGGAAAACCAGCAGCTTTCATTGGATTAATACAGAGAAGCTTTGCAAGCAGGAAAACATAAGGAGCTGCCTAGTTAGGAGAATATCTAATATTATATAATGTAATTTATAATATAAATTTGTAGCATTTTGGTGCAAAAAACAGCCCAGCCAACCTCCAGCCCACCTCTCTCCAGGGTGAGGGAGCAGTTCAAATGCCGCAGTGGGCTGCACTACCCATCCCCACCTCCTCCTTCTCTACAGCCCCTGCTCCTGGCAGGACACGGTGTACCTGTTCTCACCTGTCAGCATTTCCACACGTTCTTTGCAATCCCTGGAATACATCTAATATTTTTGCTAACCTGAGAAGTGTCAATTTGCACTTCAGGATTCCCAGCACCAAACCTACATACTTCTGATACACACTCATCCAGTTACAATGCTTAAACCACTTGGGGTCTTGCTCTTCCTGATCCAGGGGATCTTTCTTAAGGGTTTTGCAGCCTAAGTCCACACTGGACTTGATTGTAGGGCCAGGTTTTACCATTTCTGGCCTTAAACGGCAACTGCTCGGGAGGTCAGCTGCTTTGACACTAGTGTTGTCTTTGGTGCAGAGCAAAGAAATTGGTGCTATCATTTAGTCACAGCTTTAATTATTAAGATCCATAAAAAATTTCACACAAAATTCTTTGAAGCACTTTACCCTTTGTAAAAAGGTGCTGAATGCAATAAGCCACAGCCAGACCTTACTCGTAATAGACTCGTCAGCAGCACATTGGCTTACTGCAGGGTAGCGGCACGTCATCTGCTGTCTCTGTGAACTGTAACACCAAGCACTTACACAGCCTTTCATTATCATAAAGCTCTACAAAAATTAAGAGTCCAAAGGAGAGTTCAGAGCCTTCTCTCTTGAAAATTAACCTCTATGAAAATGAATTCGCTGTGGCTAAGTCCCGCTCACTTGTCCATTTTCTTCCCAGGATTGCGTCAGTGAAAGTCCCTGGCACCAGGGCTCTTGGAAGGCAAATATTAAATCCTCTAATACAGGATGGCAACTCCACCACCCAGTGAGAGGACCAAGCCAGACAGCAAGCATCGTGTCCATCCACACTGCAGTTTTGGCTCTCCAGGAGTCAAAGCATGCTCTTGAATGCATTCAGAAGGTCCACACATCACACCTCCAAGACACAACTTCCCCAGCTCTCTAACTCTGTCACTGAACTAACTGCCCACCGTCATTGCTGGATGAAGGCCAGCAGAAGAGGGATGGATGCCACTCATCCAGTCTCAGCCATCAGCACGATGTGTGGTCAACAAGCACATGCAGAGGGTGGACTTGGTACGGGATAGGGTGGGATGCGGGTTGCAGATGGTAGCGTTGCCCACTGGAGAAGCACCACTCAGTGAGATGAATCCCAGTCCATTTCACACACTGAAAGAAGCCCAACAACTCAGATTCTAAAAAAAAAACCAAAAAACCATGCTGTTTGGACATGTTAATTCAGATAGCCTGGCCGTTATGTTCTGAACCCTCAGAAGCAGTTGACCCTTTCAAACACTGCTTTGATAGCTTTTTTCACACCTTAACTACCCCATAACATTGTGGTTTAGTCTCAATTGACCAGTCTTTCTTCTCAAGTTCTTTGGTGTCATTTATGCAGGCCAAAATTAACTCCAGTACAACAATCCTAATGATTCCTGTTACCACATCACTCTTTCTTCAATGCAGCCAGCACATCCCTTTCTCACAAGAGCAGGGGGGACACAAGGCTGCTGAACGAGGTAATGAAACATAAGAGACTGTCCTGAAGAGCCACTCCGTACACAGCTTCACCAGCAAGTTACAAGAGAGCCCAGGAAGCGGGTGAGTTCGAACATGACGTTACATCCACGTTCGCACCTGGATCCAGCCTACGGAAGGCAGGCTGTGGTAAGGCACATCCACCCAGTCGGGCTCCACAGCCTGGAAGGAGCACTCAAGACTTCCCCTCTCCTCAGCGTTTCCCTCCCATGACACCCAAGTTGCCGACACAGCCTGTAGCAGAGGCTTAAAGGTCTAATACAGAAATTAAGATTTAAATCAAGGCAAATGTCAGCAGGAAGGTGGAGAACCCCCCACCCCGTTGATCCACACAACCTTCCAGGTTGCCAGGCTCTCCTGGTGATCAGCAAGGCATTTCTGATGAACCCAGAAATTCAGGGTTTGGGTTGTGAGGTTTTTAAGCCTTCAGTCTCCAAAGCTAACAAATTCACTTGCAAATCTCTAGTACTTCTCAAAAAGATTTTAGACAAATCAAGAAGATTTCAGACAAGATTTTAGATTGGGAATTATTTTTTTTTTTCAGTGAGCTCCTAAATCTTCTGCAAAAAAACAGTCAGAGTAAAGAGAAAATTGAAGTGAAGAACCTGGTGGTAAAGGATGTTTATAAATATATTTATCTTCATTGTCCTAATGTTATTGAGTCACCCAGTCTTTTAGTCACCCAGCAGTAATATTTGGACAGGTTTAATCCAGTTGCATAAAGTGACTACTTTTCCATTAACTGCAATGGGCTTTCTTATGAGTTTTTATACTTTTTGTCTTATATTTGCAGCAAAATAAATATAGATTGTCAAACTGAGAATTACTTTTATTACTACCAATCCATACATGACAACTGTTCTTTACTATTCATGAAAAGAAAATCTTGCAAGGGTTATCCATGAAGGTTTGGGTTTTGTGATTTGGGTTTTTTTGGTTTTTGTTTTTCCTAAGAGTCTCAGGCACTACAAGCATTTAAATGCACATGTAATATTATTTTAACTTTAATAAACACACAAACAACTTGCTACATGGCCAAACTTCTTCAGTGATACCTTCACTACCTGTGGTAGCACATCTGTGATTATTTCACACTGCCCTACAGATATTCACCTCACTGCCTCATATCACTTTGCTTCCACACAGCAAAAGTCAGTTTTTCTAGGAGTTCTGAGAGCCCACTGTTTCCAGCCTTTTCGATGATAATGCCTTTTCCTGAGGTTACATCTTCCGAAGCAGGAAGCCCTGTTTCAATACTCAAATCAAAACATTTTAAAATAACATTCTTTTTCACTTGTCCTTGTTGTGTCACGAGGTTTCGGGTCACTGCATGTGCAAATTTGTGGCAGAGAACAGGTTCGCAGTGGTACTGAGCACATCTCCACCCCAACCCAAACAGGCCGATGGCTTAAATGCCTTGCTGAAGTAGGCTCTCAGGGCTTAGACCTGTAATATTGAAGCCAACTAGCTTGAAAGATCAAGCATTAACACAGATGTTAGGCTTAAGGAAAAAATGTCAGGTTTAATGCCAATATTCACAATCCCATGGAGGCCCATCAAAAGCAGAATTAATGGGCTACAGCTTTTTAACTATCAATATTTAAGCATCCTACTCATAGCTTAAGTACTTGCTTTGTTAACTACTGGGAATCTATCCCTTACGCACTCTTTTATGTCAATAAAAGAAAGGTAAAAAGATGTGTAGTGCCTCACACTCCTAATTTGACGGCATTTCCCCTCCCCCACTGTCACAAATTTCTACCTAAAAAACTATAAAGGAGAAAACTCAGTAAATCGTCATGTTTTGTGGTTTGATACTCAACAGCCAGAGCACAAAGCAAATAAGCAGCCTTGCAAAGGGGACAATGACACACCGACTCCACATGCCATGTTTGCAAGGAGTTTCCACGTCCTGCTTTAGCCAAGAGCTGCAGGTGATGTTCATGCTGTCTACTGAAAAAAACTTCCAAGACCACCCACGTGATGATGCTCATCTGTCTTCCCTACAGCAAGGAAAGCTTTGGGCATCGGTGGAAGATGTTCCCCAAAGTAGCCCGAGATGCCAGGTGCTCAGGCACAGCCCGTGTGCCGCAGTGCCATCAGGATGGCCGGTCCCCAGCTGGCTGGGTGCCCCTTGCCTACTCTCTAGAACACTAACAGAGCAGTGTCCAGACGTGTCAGCAGGAAACTTTTTGCACAAGGTCACTTCCATACACACAAACCAGCTTTTGTTTTCAGTGAAGTAAATTTTATTGCCCATTATTCACAAACGTCAACTATACGGTGTGTCTTATGCAAACACTGTGTGCATATGGACATTAGATAAACCCACCCACAGGATCTCAGTGCAGCATACTCTAATTCACACACGCTGGCACTGTGTAATAAGCCAAAATGTTCTCCAAGAACAAGATTCATGTTTCACTGCAAATATGGTTAGGCTTTTTATTCAGAGCTATGCAGTTATTACAGTTGAGAAGGCCTGACAGTATCAAAGTTGATCACAGTTCTAATTATAACTTTTCATATGCTGAATTTTATTCATTCCTCCTCCTTTTCAACCTTGATGCTTTATTCCCAGCTATTCAAGGCTTAAGACTTGTAAATGAAAAGAGAAGTTGCTATTTTTTTTGAGTATAGATGTTGCTGACCGTCGCCGGTCTGGAAGGCAATGCACACGAAAGGAGTTCAGTGTGTACCCATTTCAGAGCCCAGAAGCAAAGCCCAAGGAGGCAACTACCTACAGTACCTGCAGCATCCCAACAGGTGTATTACAGCCACAGGGAAAAATCATTGAGCTTTTGTTTGTGAGGGAGTCAAGGCCACCAGAAGTTCCAGACCTGAGATGGACAGCAACTAGATGAGTCAATTGGTTCAAGACAAGCAAGCAGATCGTGGCCCCACGTGGCCTCCTCTCAACAGATGTACAAGTTTTCCCCAGGCTTCCCTTGGGCACTCAGCTTTCCATCCCCCAGGACAACTTCTTCCTTTTTATTTCTGCTCCTTGCCCTTCTTCTGAACCCCGACACCAATACTGTGCCCAGCTTCAGCAGTTCTTTAAGCACCAGCCAAGGGAACCCACTTCCTATCATGCCTCGTCACCGTCCTCTATCAGATGCAAGGCAAGATGATAAATTTGGGTCCTTTTCTATGATCTCAAAATAAAGGACACTGCAAAAACTTCACTTTGGGTGCTCCTGAGACATGTAGAGTCAACAAACTAGGATTACATTAGACATAGCATAGCTACAGAGTGGCAAGGAACTGGCAGAACATCCCTGGGGGTGCTCAAGGCCAGGCTGGATGGGGCTGGGAGCAACCTGGGCTAGCGGGAGGTGTCCCTGCCCATGGCAGGGGGGGTGGAACTGGATGACACAAACCATTCTATGATTCTATGATAGAGCAGCTGAGTAGGGCAAAATAACTTACCTCAGATGAGAACCTGAGCTGCTAATTTCAGTGGGGGAAATATATCTATGTCCTTGAGAAAAGTGGAGACAGATGGAGCAAATGTTAAGGTAAATATTACAGCATATTTATGTACAAGGGCTCTTCAATCTGAGTGAACCATTTAGCGCAACATAAACATTTCTGGGCATGTGCAAGTGCATCCTAGAGCCTGTGCATCTCCTTCCCTGTGGCCACTACCTCACTGAGCCACTGCTCTGAACTAAGTTTAACATCTGCAGTTACAGTCTTCATAGGGAAAATATATCTTCATGGATTCAGTTCACAAACTATCGCCAAACAGCCCATCTCATCCTTGCAGGGCTCCCAGCAGGTTCATGTGGAGCAGTATAAAAGTAATACAATTTTACAAGTTGTCCACTTTAATCCAGCAAGGACCTGAACTACGGCCAGATTTAATCATCTGAGGAATCAATGTGGCCCATTTCATCTCCAGCAGCAGAGTCCCACAGCAGCATCCTGTCCAATCTGCTACACCAATTAAATTTCAAAAAGCATATAAAAGGACATCATCAGTTAGTCCTAAAAAGTCCAGTGAATGTATAAAGAACAAAAGAAGTATTTTTATGAAAACCCACAAAAGACAGCATGAAATGACCACCAAACTGACTTAACATTTAAATATTTTCAAAGAACACCAGTCAATGCATTTTTTTCAACACCACCCCTAAAGGAAAACCTTTGGTTTACTGGAAGCAGAAGGTTTAAATTTCGGTAGTATGTCTCAGTTACGTCAGAGCACTGACTCTGCAATTCACAGAACTTCCTCACCCCAATCCAGCACGGTATTTAAGCATGAAGTTCATCTTCAATAAGGCATTGCTTTTCAAACTGCAGCACAATTATCCATGTGCTTAAAACCAGGTACACGCACAAGCATTTCGCAAAGCTTCCACTCCTGCCCCTCTACTGTTGGGTTATCGGTTTCCTTTGGGTGCGTGAGTTTCTCATACAGCACTAGGCAGCAGAAAAATATTAGAAAAGGAACAACACTGTTATTGGAGGGAAGTCTGGGTGATGCTCGCTCATCTGATTTTGTACCGTTTTTCTGCCCTGTCACCTCCTCTACCATTTTCTACCAAATGCATTTGCTCCACATTTCCTTCTCTCTCTTGAGAGATGTTATTACATGAAAAAAATATCTGCTAGGTGCTTGGCGGGCACAGGGCAGGAGCAGAGCACAGCTGCGAGAAGCCCATCCCTCATTTCCTCGCCGCTCTCGACCCAGGTCTGCGTGCTTTTGGTGCGTTCCTCGCTCAAGCCACGGGGATGGATGAGTCTGCCTCACTTCTGAGCTCAGCTATTCCCTTACAGACTTCAACTTCATCCCAGGCTGAGTTTTGGGCACGGATGGGGAGAGATACCATGAAATAAACCTTCGATGTGGAAGGGACTACCCTAATATTACCCCAGTACAAAGTCTCCTCTACCTAAATACGGCTCCCAAAAGAAGAGGGATGGGAGCTACAGGTAGTAGTCACTTCTGTGTCAATACAAGCAATTTGCACTAGGACTTGCACTCACATAATTTCCTTGAGGCAGGATTTTAAGCAAAGTGGTCACATGGATAGAAAATGTGTTTATAGCCAGGACTTTAACTGTTACACTTACATATAATGTTACAAAGCACGGATTCTGCTAATGAAGAAAAGGTGTGCTTCTTTCATTGAGCCTAATTAATCACTGGGGAGAAGTAAAAATAGAAATATTTTTATTGACTTCAGGCTTTGCCAAAGCTGCATATACTTATATGAAGATCATGACCAGATTCTGCTTTTTACAAATACAGATTAACTCTGTGGGGAAAAGAATCGCAAAACCAAAACTTACCAGATTATAGAAAGACTGTGAACTGTTTCTCTCTCCCATTAGTTGTTTTCCAGTATATGCTTTGCTGCCAATATCATGCAGCATTTTATTTGTTTGCTGACCAGATGGCTGAGTATTTCCAAACAGGAAACAGAAAAAGCAACCCATAGCAAATAAGACTTTCATATATATATAATTTTTAGCTGAACGTTCATTGATACTCAACTTTGGGAACACTACCTGCTTTTATGAATAATCCATTTCAGGGCAGGAGAAAGACAAAAAAGAGAATAACGACCCCTGCAATGTAAGAGGGAGGCCACATTTGGGAGGTGTGGCTCAGGAACTTCTGCCTGACTTGCAAGCGCTTGTCTCAGGATAGGACCATGCCCTTTGTGAGTGCTTAACTGTATGATGTGTCTGAAATAACCCTGTTCATTGAACGAAGCAGGATCTTAAATCTGAGCCTGACAAGAAAAAAAATGTAACTGTATATTCTTATGAGGAAGCCTCATCCAATATTGCCCTCTTGGGTTGCCTCCAAGCCCACGGAGTCCATTTCCACTGCAAGAACAACTAACAGATAAAGCCAAGGACAAGCCAGCTGTCCAAGGCGGCCTGAGCTGAGCGAGTGATGGAGAAAACACATCTTTAAAATTTACCTTGGCCATCAGCTGCATTCAGCTCCTAGACTCTTCTTTGCACTCACGCCGCTAACCCCAGTCAAAATGACCTCCAGTTGCAGGTCTAGCCAAGCCCTGCCCAGTGCACGCTTCTTCTGAAGTCCAGATTTACCTACAGGGCTAAGGCAGCTTTTTAGGCAGCTACAAATCCACATTGGTTAGCATCTCCAGCAGCCTGAGAGCACCCAGAGCTAGAAGAATCCAAGGCTGGGCTGAGGTTATGGGCTGGGGAGGGTGACAGCAGTAGGCAGAGCTTTGGTGGCAGCACCATTAAACCCTCTGCAAGGGGCAGGGTAATGCCTTATCACCAGGGCTGTGTCAGTCACATCAATCAGCAGTGACTCATCAGCCCAGGGACTGGGGGAAAAGGACAAGGAGGAGACCAGAGCTTTCCTCAGGCAGGGTTCCCGAGCTGTCCCTTGATATTGATTGTGCCCACGAGATATGATCCAGCCTACAACACCAAGAAAGAAATGTGTCCACAGCTGGCTTTCCTGCCCGGGTAATGCAGTCAGCCTGTAATCACGCACGCTGTAAGCAAATGTAAGTTGAACACCCGCCTTCTTGCTCTGGGAGATTAAACCCAAACACAAGTCCTAGCCCATTTGACAAACAGTTGCAATAAATAGGAAGGTGATCATTACGTGCAAGCTTACATGTTAGGTTTAATCCTGTGTATATCATAGACAGAAATTTACACTGGCATGAGCTTGATGTTAATTATTCCCTGGGTAGGAAGGGGTTCTGCTGTGTGACAGTGAGCCTTTGGTAGGAAGCTGCTACGAGGCAAAACAATAAAACTCTTTACTCACAAACAGCTCTCCACAACCAAGGACCAAGGCTGCGCTCCTGCTGCGTCTCCATTTTTAATTCAGCAGTTCAGAAGCAAAGATTTAGGTCCCTTCTCCAGTGTAATTAGGTCACTGCAGAGACCTAGCTCTGCCACTGCGAGGTCCCAGCCCTAGCAGAGCACCTTCACCCCTGCGGCTTACAGAGCGCTGCAAAGTGACCTGCAAAGCTGCATGTAACAGCTCAGGTAATGCAGTTACAGTGGAGATTAATTCCACTGATGTGGAATTAATAAAGTAAAATAAAATCAAATAATAAATAAAATCTAAAGTAAAATAAAATCAAAGTTGAGCATCTGCCTGACATAAGCCAGAGTCCCTCTGTAGTCAGTGGAAGAAAATGGGCACTTTCAGCAGAAACACCACACCACCCTTTCAGGATGGGAAAAATGAGTCTAGAAGGGTGATTGATTGTCTTGTCAGCTAGACATTTAGGTCAGACTAGATGCCTAACTTGTACAGTTAAAAGCGAGATAATTCCTTTTCATGGTATGAAATGCTGGTTCTGCGCAGTGCTCAGCTACTTCCACAACACCAGGATCTCATGCTTGGACTATGCATGGATCACTGGAACAAGTTTTCTGTTCACATGGATTTTCAGCTGTCCTGAAGAACTGCAAGGGGGCTACATGCCCTCCTAACATGGCAGGTATTCAAGCAACCACAGCCAGTCATAGCCATCCCATGACAAAACTGCCACCACTCACCTTTATTGTCGAGCTAGGGGATTACCATCGGAGTTCACCCACAGCTTCTATTGCAATGTCCCATCCCATGCCAGCTTTCAGGGGCAAATCCATCCCAGGGAGCACACTAACAAACCTTGGGGTGATCTGGACAGTTTCAGGATCAGAGCTCTCTGGGTCTGTCACGTTTAGCAGGCCAGAGACTGTCCATGAAAGCAGGCTATCACAACAAGAATTTACTTTTCTTTCCAGCATGTGTGGTGCCCCTGGGTCTCCCCATCAGACTATCTACAGTGTAAATGCTAAAGTTGAATAATGGCAGTTTGTTAATCAAATTGTACTTTCAGTAACAGTCACATAACGTCTCCCAAAACCTTAAGCCAGGCATCATTGCTTCCACCTCATCAAGTTCATATGACTTATTTAAGTGCTACAGGACCTTAAAACACTATGCAACTTAGCTCCAGTTCATTTAACTTTCCAGATTTTTGCTTATTTTTTTTCTGCAGTACTGAGAGGCTGACGTCTTACCTTCTCTTTTCCCCCAGTTTTCAGTGAAAGCTGTAGTTCCTGCCTAACCACATGATGAGGCTTTAAGGAAATCTTTTCCCGTGTTTAGCAAAGCAGTTCAAGAGATTAGCAGGTGAGTATTGCAATAGGCAATGCTGCAAACCAGCTTCTTTTTTCTTTAATTTAAAAGCTGGTACTAAAAAGCAATGACTCTTCAGAGAAGCCAGCAAATACTTGAGTAGCACTGGCTCTAAGTGCAGTTAAAAATACTTCAAAACAAAAAGATTCAGGAATTGATTATTTTTTACATTATGGCTCCTCTTAGATAGGGTGAATGGAAATCTGATCATCGATCACAGCTGTTTCAGAAGCAGTGCAGGGCTCAGTGCTCAACTATTTGTGATACCTGCTCTGTGCATCCCCTAAAAGGATGCCCTGACACTAACAGGACACGTTGCTTTGGTGCAGGATTGAGCATCTCCTCTGGATCTCCAGCCTCTCACCGTGCAGAGGCTAACACAGAGCACAGCGGGCTTCCAGCCAAAACAAAGGAGAATTCAGGATCCTGGTGAATCCTACATCCAGCACCAAACCAAGCATTAATCAATAGAGTCACCCTGTCTGGTCTTCTGGACAAGGAGACAGCTGGCCCAGGTTCCGCTCTTACCCGAGCAGCTCTAGAGGAGAGAGCCATTACCTCGCTAACCAGGACACTCGACATTCATCACACGGCAAGACAAGCTGCTCATCAGCAGGTCTGCAGGGCAGGTGCTTTCCAAGAAAGGTGTGGCATGAAAAGCTGAATTGTTTCTCCATTCCAATTCTATTGAGCGGCTTCCCCCCGCATCCCTGAGATGCACGTCGGCTCATATTCCCTCCAGACCAGCAGAAATCCTGCTGCGAAGGAGCCTGGTTGGGCCCCTGTTTCTTTCCTTTCAAGATAAGCCTGAATTTTTAAAAAACTGGATTAAAAGACCAAACAAAAGAGAGACAAGAACTGTCTTGGGAAATCTTTCTTTTTCTTCATTTGCTTTAAGGAACCACAGAGCTGGAGATAAAAAGCAGCTAACCAGAAACAAGCAGCATTTGATCAGCACTGTTGACCTGCCAGCAGGAGGGAGCCACGGATATAAAAGCCTGGGAAAAATCAGAAGTCATCCATTCCTGACGTACATCTCTCAAAAAGACACAGCACCAGCCCTATGTGTGTATAAAACACGGCTGGACTGTGAAGATCTTCCTTTGAGAAACTTCAGAGAGTAAGTACAAAACCAGAAGGATTTCACATACCACAAGAAACACTGTAGAAAATTAACACTTTAAGGGTCAGTGGCTGAGGTCTAAATCACCTCTGCCCTTGAGTTTGCTGCTAAAAGTCACCACCTCACTGCATTTTGGTTATCTGGGACAGCACAATCAATTCAGGCACTACCATTAAATGTATACTGTACTTTATCAAGCCAGCAGCAATTATGTTAATGGCATCTTCAGGTTTTGCACTCTCCATCGCTTCTTCCTCTAGCTTGGTTATCTGATGACTTTCAATTTTCTGACCATATTCATTACATCAAAAACACCTCCAAGCATGTTCAGGTCATTTCCAACCTCAGAAGGAAAGTTCACCCTTTCCCCAGAGCAGGGTTTTTTCATCAAATTGTATTATAAGATTAGCATTAGTAACCCACATTGGTAATTATTATATAGAAAATAGCTCTTTTGGCTGGGTCTACCCTGGTAACTAGAAGAGGGTCAGGGATCTGTCCAGTGTCACAGACTGGCTCAACTTGTTTATGTGAGTCTCATCTCCCATTGCTCCTGTATTTGGAAGGATGGACACATCATTTCAACCAATCCCAAACACCCTGACACACTCTCCTATGGATTATTCCTGGAAAATATTTGCACCTCTGAAATGGAATGAAACCTAATCAAATGAAAATTGAGCTTCCCAGTGTTTTCACCACCAAATAACAGAATTCCTATCATTTTTTGTAGGTACTTTCCTATAGTCTTCAAGTATCACCATAAACCACCTCTGTTATGGTGTTGCATTTCCTGACCATAAAACACCAACAGATGAGAGAGGTTAAAGCCGTATCAGCAAGCGAAAATGGGATGAGCGGTTTGCCCTCTCTTTGTACCAGTAAAAATTCTCTGTCAAAGAAATTTCCTAGTTGGGAATAGCCCATCATCTGGAATTTTTTTTTTTCATTGAAAATGTATCTTACAGGCAGAAGATACCTTTCCTTGCAGAGATGGCACTTGCATCTCTGAAGCTGGAGTGCAGACCTCCACAGAGGGAGCAACAGCCCAGTTCTTTCACACTTTGAACACAAACATCTCTCATTTTCTTCTTCCTACATCAGAAAATACAATTCCTTGCCATTATCTCAGTGCACATCCAGGCTAGTTCTACTCAACCAAAATTTTATGTTCTAGAAATAAAATAAGAGGGGACCAGTCTTGTGCATGGCGAGTCCCAAAGCCTCCTGCACTGCTTCTAGCCCCCAGAGACTAAACACTGAGTCATCTCTGCCGCTCACCCAGATAAACACTCGCCTTTTCCTTTTTCATATTTTCTTTTTTTTTGTTGTTTTTGTTTTGGCAGGTTAGTTTTCAGCCGAATCAGCATTTTCTCTGACTCAGCACACAGTGACAAGACTGTCAGCACCAACACAGGGGAGCTGGCAGCTCAGCTGCACGTGTCGCCTTCAATCATCTTAAATCAGCCCTGAGCCCATGTCCCAAGTGCACAGCGATTAATGTCTGACACTATTTATCAAAGTGAGTATCACAATGCTTGTGAAACAAGGTCACTGTTAGATTTGGCTAATGTTTTGTAATTCAAAGGGGTTTGTTTGGCTTTTTTTAAAGGTCATTGTTGTAAAAAAAAAAAGGGGGGTGGTGGGGTGGTGGTGTAACTATTCCTCTTCTTCAAAATCAGAGATTTTCTCTTTCAAAATACTGAAAACCAAAATGTTTCCACTACCAGCAGCCAAAACCTAAACAGATTTTTCAAGTCCATGATAAGAGCTAAAATATTACCAAGGGAGAGTTGGAGGGGCATTCTTTTCCAAGTAGGTGTAAGAGTTAGGAAAGACACAGCCATGCTGGACACCAGCGCGGGACCTTACAGTAGCAGCCCCTAGAAAAACTTTGGCAACCTCTGGGAGACATGTGGGACCTGCTCCCTGACCTGTTCCCAAACACCGTTTCTTTCCTATCTCAAGCATGAGGGGTTCAAGGCTGCCTTTCTTATTGCCAACCCTTATCTGTCCTCCGCTTGTTAAATTTTTGGGTTTTTCTACCTAACCGGTGCTCACCGCTTCCTTCAGCAGGCATTGACAGCAACTTGCACATATGGCACGGGGCAGCCTGCTCTGACGGCATCTCCCCGCTGCCCACAGAGAGCCCTGCAAGCCGCGACAACCCCTGGCTCTGCCCCACGCTGCTGCAGGCGACAGGTCCTGCCAGCACCGTCACTTCAGACCTGCGGGCCCGGCTTTCCCTTCCAGCCAGTCCAGCATTTCTGCCCCAGGCCATCAGCTGGCATAAAGCAAGGCCCAGTCCTTGTAAAGCTTTCCCAACCCCCACCCGGTGGGAAACGTGGCCCGGAGGAGGCAGCTGACAACCCCAAGCACTGCGCACACCCAGCCCGGCACCCGGCACACGGAGGGTCCTCACTGGCACCGCGCACGGGTGGGTCAGGAACCCCAGCAGAGCTCCCACCCTTGCTCAACCTCCCTAAATCTGCTAAAGCTATGAGGAATAAAGGGGGAAGCGGGGGGAAAAGGAAAAAAGAAAAGAAAAGAAAATCATGGGCTTCTTTATAGATGATAAATACTCACCCTGAACAATCAAGTGATGTTTGATGATGAAAGAAATGCAATCTTCTGTTGGATTAATGTCTATTACTCTTTTCAGTTTATGGTCTGTTAGAGCAGTTTCTGCCATGCCTGATTTTATTATTCTTGAATCGTTACAACCACGTCTCACTTTCCATTTTTTAGACCAGCATCTCTGTTCCTTCTCAGCCTTCAAATTCTGACACCTCACCAGTTTGCCCTGTGCTTCCCCCCGCCTCCCGCCTTGGCCTGCCTATGTGCTGAGGGACCTGTGTCCCAGCGTTTCTCTTCTCACCTTTTGTGCACCTGTTTCCACTCCATCGACTTTATCGTCAGCAGTTTTATAGCATGGTTTTCACTCCTCTTTCCTCAACTTTATGACCCTCCATTGCCACAGCAAATGGAAGCTGTACATTTCTCTTTTCACCTCAAAGACACAAGTCTGCGTAGCAAGAGGTGATAAAAATAATATGATCTGTCTAGGAATCTTTCCACAGCCTATTCTGCTTACGACGAACTGTTCATAAATTAAGAGTTTAAGACCTTGCAGGGTGTTTAGAAATCAGGGGATATGACACTAGATCACCCCGGCAGCTGGTATAGATAGCTCCTGCCTTGTTGCCAAACAAGCCAGTGCTTCAGAGAAAGGGATGAGAGCACTAATAAGAGACAGCAAGAAAACAGACTTAGAAGAATTCCTTCCTAAAAGTTCAGCAATGAGCTAATCCCTTCAGAGATTTTAAGACCAAGAGAGACTAAATGAATCCCAGAGATCAAGAAGTCCCAGAGGCTGTTTACAGTTACATGAAAATAAAAAAGTATCACCTTTTAACAGCACTAACATTTAGCCTTTCAAGTGCACAGAAAGCCTTTTTATGTCTACCTTATTTTTTATGTCTACCTTATCCTAAAAGTCTGCATCTCATTAATTTTTTCTACCCCTACATCTACATTAATGGATGTTTTTCTTTCTCTTCCTCCATCAAGTTATTCTCTTCTTACTTAGACAGCACCAGCCTCTGCTGTGATCGCCGTATGCTTATTAATCAGTTACAGAACAAACAAAACATTAACGGTTCCTGAGTACTAGCAATAAGGCACAAAAATACTGTTTCAGGTTTTGCTCTTTTTTTTTTTTTTTAATCATCCATTCAACTTATTTCACCATGAGCACAGGGGCTGTCTCTACAGAGCCATCTACAATAGCCTCAACCCTTTTCCCAAGCAGGTACAGTCCATTTAAACAACGTAAGGGTGTTTCAGATACTCAGATTCCTTCCAGCAGCCATCCCTGTTATTCCTGCCATCTATACTTGGTGACAGGCATATTGACTTACACGCTGTGCTTCCAAGCCTGACACGTCTGTCCTCTCCATCCTTTACATGGAAAGAGAGAACTTCACCTTGTTTCCCAGGCTGCTTAGCTTAGTACCCAGTACCTTGATTTAATGTACTAATATTCTTAAAATACTTCGCACTTAACTTTGACACATACCATTTTTTAGCCTTTTCTCATCATGCAAATTGGCATTATTACAACATACTTAATCCACTGTACTTGACCTAGTTTCAAGTTCATGTTTCCCCTCCCTCCTTAAGATTTCCTTGACTTTGTCTTGCATGTGATTTTACAAAAGATTTTTTAATTGTCCAAATAAATCTCTTCTATCACTTTTATCTTCCCCAGAAGTATTCCAGCAGACTAGTACGAAAATACTTTCCCTTACAGAAGGCATTTAGCATTACCCTCTCCATTCACTTAGTAACTCTACAATTCTATGTCGGGTTTACCTGCCTACTGAAGTGGCAGGTAAACCATCCAATGCAGCAGAATCACATTTATTATCTGTATCAAAAATGTATGTGTTTGCTCTCAGTCTGCATGGTAACTGGCAATCAAACAGGGTATATGAAAGAAAACATTTTTGTCATCAGCTCGGATGCTCCATATCTCTCTTTGTAAACAATTTGGCTGAATGGGAAGCAAGAGAAGAGTTACTTGCTGATATTTTATATATTTTTTTTTTATGGTTAAAAAAACAATAGAGGGAAAGGAATAATGAAATGAAGAAAAGATCCATTTAGGCTGAGTATCAGTTAAAATGCCCCAAAAGCAAAATCTGTTCAGATTTGGTTGAATCTCTAAGGGGAAGCCAAAGAAAACTCTTTCCATTGGGAAGTTTAGAAAAATCACACTGAACACTGGAAAATAAGATGTAACAAAGATGCTCCCTGGGGACAGGGGGATGGGCATGAATATCTCATAATTTCCAGCAAAATAGCTTAACGTGCATTTAATGCCAGTGAAAAACATGGGTGTCATCAACCCTGCTCAAAGCCATAATCTATGCAATACATGAACCATTTGCATTAACGCCCCATTCATCACTGGCATAAGCAGAAAGCATTCACCAAACAGTTATTCTTCTACTGCTGTCCTAATTTCAGTTACCAGGTCACCAGAAGCCCAGGTTACAGCAGTGGGTCTCCCCAGCTTCTGCACCCCAGGGGGACACCAGCCATCAAGGCCAAGCCTGCATCCATCTCTTGGAGCTGCACCTACCTCACCTTCTGGCATCAGAGAGCTCAGGGAAAGCTCGTGATGTGAACGGTCCTCACAGCCCGGACTGAACGCTGTTATGCCAGAAGCTTATGGCTGTGTCAATTTATTTCAGAAACTCATGGGAGCATTCATTCAAGCTGCTCGTATGTCTGGTTTGCAGCACAAACACACCTCTCCTAAATTCAGTGTGCTGACTTGCTACAGTCCCTGATGAAAGAAGGCAATGACAAAAAGGTTTCTGAAAAGTGACATTGCTATACATTATTACTTTTACTATCTATGTAATCAGAGCACCACAGAGCCTCAGGCATAGCCAGAGATCCCACTGCTCCCAACGCTGTACCAGCCCAGAAATCTCACAAACTGGCAGATACCTGTACTTCTCATAACAGTGAGAAAACAGAAAAACAAGCTGTTGGGGAGGGGAAGTGTGTGCAGCTAAAGGAAAGATCCCCTATAGATTCAAAATTAACTGCCTGCCAGTGCGTGAAGCCTTGCGCTTCTCAAGCCTTTTGGGTATAAAACAAGACCTTTACCAAGTCTTCAAAGGGCGGCAATACTCTCTAACAAGCTGTGCTTTCTCACTGTGCGACTTCATCCTTGCCTGAGCCTGCCCAAACCAGAGTCAATCACAGCGAGAGCTGCTGTGATTTTAACAGCAATACACCCAGATCACCTGGATCAGGCTGAACTAGAGCACATGGCCATGTTTTGAGACCGACGGGTAATAGCTAGGCTTTAGCCATGTTTTACATGAACTGTTACATTTTGTTCCTCCCTTCTGTAAATCAGCTAATCTGCTACCCTGGTTCTTCGCAGGGTTTTGTTTTTTAATTCCCCCTCCATCCAGACATGTTTGTAATTATGTTCTCTGGGACATACCGTTGCATGGCAGCACACGCACACACCCCAGCACAAGTAACGTACAGCTTCTTAACCATGTGAGTGAGGGATGCCTCTGTCTCAAAGAGTATTCAAGTGAAACTGATGTAATACAACAACACTCTCTGTTCTTCTGAAAAGAATGCAAAAGCACTCAGGTCCAGATCCAAAGGGGCACAGAAGTGAGGCTCAGGAGAGAATCTGCACACCTAAAGCCCAACATGGAATGCTCAAAATATCAGCTCTACGCCTTTAGTAGCTCAGCTGAGAATCAGCTGTCGTGTTTAACCATCTGCAGAGGTCCATTTTTTTAAGCAAATACTTTAGGATGAGATCAGCTTTAGAAGGGCCTGTTTCCCTTCACTAGCTGAAAAGGGAGACAGGTAATGTAAAGCAGGTGGCTACACAAATCCCCCTCTCTGAGGATGCCCAACATTTAGGAGAAACATGCCACTGATCTGGGTATCCCAGATGCCTCCCTACTGCAAGATTTGCCAGCCCAGACCAGCACTGAGCTCTCACCAATGCTCTGCTACTGGCAAGACAAAAAGTATATTCAAGAGGCGAGAAGGGAATAGCCTTTGGGATTGGGGACACCCTCTTTCACCGAGAACACACAGGCTTCTGCACCCCTGGGCAGGGAGGTCCCACGCTGCAATAGCCCCCAGGCATGGATCAGGACCCTTCACCTGCCCAGTGCTCCAATGTGGCTGCAGTCACCCACTCCTGGTCCAGTCTAAGAATATACAAATTATTTCTTACTAAACCGTGCAACTGCAGTAGGAGAGGTGAGGAAGCTCTGTTCCCAAAGCATCTTCGGAGGGGTAAGAGAAAGGGGACTGATCACTGCCAACCCACTTACAGGTTTCTGCTTGCTAGAGCAGTGCCCCTGTTTGGGAAGGTGGTGCCTAGCCTCCGCACCCCTATGCCTAGATTTAAAACACAGGAAAGACCCACTTGCTCTTTCAAAGTAGCAGTGAGGAGGATTTCCCTGCACACCGGAGTGAGGATGGAAACGCTGCAGCAGAGCTTCAGCCTTGGTCCCCTCCCTCCATCAGGGCTCCTTCTAGGCCACCCGGAGCCGGACCAGAGCATCCCTGTCCGGCAGCCCCGGCTCCTGCATCCTGCACCACCGTGCAAGAGCCGTCCCCGCTCCGCCGACACCCAGCCCCTCCCGTTACGGGATTTTACAGCAGGAGACAGGCAGAAAGTTTCTCTCCCCATGTCACACA
>JAVJGJ010000057.1:70254255-70271919 GCA_035590215.1 Microhierax caerulescens | reverse complement strand
GCCGGGAGGAGGGGCTGGGGGGAGGAGGAGGAGGAGGAGGAGGAGGAGGAGGAGGAGGAGGAGGAGGAGGAGGAGGAGGAGGAAGGCAGCGCAGGCGCACGCTGCTGAGGTTCGCTCAGCCCCGGTGTGGCAAGCGGGAGAGCCGCTGCACCCTCCGGTTGTATCTCCCCAGCCCCGAAGGCTGCGGGGTGGGAGCGGCACTTGGGGGGGCGAAACCCCCCTGCCCTGCCCTCCTGAGGGGCGCTGGCCTGCAGCCCCTCGGCCCCGCTCCGCCGCTGCTAAGGTCGCCCGCGATCCCCGCTAAGGTGGGACCCCACCGGGTGGGTTGTGCCGTGGACCGCTGTCCCCCCCCACGCCTGAGCACGACAGCGACCCTTCTCCGTGGGGTGGCCGGGAGAGCACGGCCTGGCCCAGATCATTATCATCCCCAGCATCACGCAGACTGTGCTCTCCGCGGTTGCCTTTCACGCGGGATCTTGTCCCCCCTGCCCCAGCGATGCCCAGCTACTCAGTGCCTAACCAAGTGTTTTCCTGCCTGTCCCCCGCCTCCCTGGCACCTCTGCCAAACCTGCTCCCTCTCCTGCTCCCCCGCCTCTGCCCGCCGTTCTCACCTAACCCGCAAAACCCAGCGCAGACACAGGGCTCCTCCTCGCTAGCACAGTATGTCCCTGTCCCCGTGGAGCCACCTTTTCGAACTCCAATACGTAGCCCTTTTTTTTTTTTTACCACTTCTAGTTTGTTGGGTGACTTTTTTTTTTTTCCTTTGCAATTTTTTCTGCGATTCCTGGCCACCACGATCCAGGCTTGACTCAGCCTTTATTCACCTCTTGAAAGGAGATGAGGAGTGTAATGGTAGAGTCAGATCTTTGCCTGCATCGTGTAACCCCTCTTGCCACCCCTGGCTGGTGTCATCGCTGCGACTGTATGCTAAAACAAAAATGGTTTAATTTGCTTATTTTATGTCATTTGAGGGCCTTTCTGGAGCAGTCGGGAGGGGAGCTCTGTGACGACACTCTGCTAACAGAGACAAGCTTGAAATTTCCCTTTGTTCTCATACTGAGCCTTGCCCTGCTTTCAGCTCTCGCTGGAGGAAAGAAAATGGGTTACGGGTTCTTCCACCGACAGTCTCCATCACTCACGACGGTGCCAAATGAAGCAGCTTGTGCAAACCGTTACATGAAAAAGTTGAATTATCTTTCCAGAAAAAGTGGAGAACAAGATAGAAAGTGTGATGCTGCTTTATGTTTTGTGCTCGTGGGCCAGGTAGATCACACAGTTGGTCCCAAGGATTTGTTGCTTGGCTTAACTGCGGGGTGAATGGCAACGTCCAAGGAACGCCGACTGAGCTGGAGCAGTGGTTCCCTTTACATTTGCTAAAATAAAGCACAGAAAGCTGCTGACACTCCTAGACACACGGCAAGGGGCTCAGCCTGAAAACACATGGGAGAAAATCACAGTGGTAGCTTCCAGAAAAGTGCACTTCTTTCTTTTACTGCAGTTGTTGGCCTTGAATAAAACTTCAGGGTGGGAAGAAGAAGCCCCCCTGGCAGAGGCTGCTTGCAGAACTGCCTTCTGCAGTATGAGGGTCGCTGCCCTCATGTGCTACTCATTGCCAGGTACGCTCAAGAAGACAACAGGGCCACTAACACAATGGCAAGAGTCAATTCAAGTGAGAAGACCTCCCATATGGCATAGGGATGGGTGAGGAAAGGGAGTACCAGAGCATGCTTTGTCAGCTGCTCTGTCACCTTTTGTTTCACTGAATTACTTAAATTTAAAACTCAGAATGGGAAGAAGTCAATTTAAAAATAAAAGGCTAGATTCGGTGCTTGCTGTATGTTACTAAAAATTTATTTACTGTCCTCTGTGGGACTTGCTGTCTTCCTAGCAAGAAAAAATCACTAAGATCTGAGATTTTTTTTTGTCTTGCTTTATGTTTCCAAATGACAGAAGGTCCCGAAATTTCTTGAGCTTTAAAAGCATGGCAAAAATTCTGCAGTGCATTGTAAGCATAAGGCCAGCATAAAAAAAAAAAAAAAAAAAGCATACTATTTTAAAAATTAATCAGCTTAGATAGACATGAACAAATGTGGTAAAGGAAAGCAGCGCTGGATCTAAGAAGCATCATTTAACTTTAACACCGGAAAAAAGTAACAACTATATACAAGGCAGCAGAGTTAAAGGATTTTTAAATCTAGGAAGAGCACAGAGCAGGCACAGAAACTGGGGGTTTTGAGACCTGCATCTGAAATCTTGACCAAATATTTTGAGTCAAGTGAGAGGATACAAAAGTAATTCAGAAGAATCATCCAATCTGATTTAAAAATAATTGCCCTGCTCTACTTTTGTACTTTTTGTACTTTTAATGTACAAAAGAAAAAGAAAGGAGGAAAACTAAGTAGTGAGTAATAATTTAAACTGCAACAACTGTGAGAGGTGTTTCAAGCTACATCTCCAGATTTGCCTGTATTTATCATGCCTCTCCATCAGTCTGGCATAAGTTAAAGATGCTCTTAAAGGGTACCTTTGTTCTGTTGTTGTCAGCTGAGCCCAGAAAAGCCCAACAGCTTTCAAGCATTTAGAATCCAGGTCTGCAAATGATTCTTCCTGACATCAGTGAGCTGCTTAAAGTTAATCATGGACTTTCATGTTTGCAGAGCTCAAGCCATCGGTTTCTCCAGTAGCCATTTAGCCGTGGCAGGGAAGCAGCCGTATGTTGCTAATGTTAATGACACCAAGTGAAAGGGAAAATTAAATGGCTGCCAGCTACAGTTTGGATGACAGCAATTAGTAACTACACTTGGGATTAGTCAGGCCTGTGGGCTGACATTGGCTTGCGTGGGAATACATCACAGGGTAAATGAAATTCTTAACTCTTTTTGTCTCTGCCTGCTTCTGATGAAAACTCCTTAAACACCTTGCCTGCACTCACATTTCACTGCGGCTTTTGGAAAAGGTAACCAATATAAAGCAATTTCCTGGAGTTTCTTCATTGGAACTCATTTTCCAACATTGGTGATTCTCCAAGTGGTTAAATTACGTGATCCCTCTAGAAGGGTACCTGGTTTTCCCACAGCAGTTATCATGTTATTTTAGTTTGCTAACACATCCACCTGTGGGCTCTACCACAGCACATTATGCTCAGACATCTCCTTTTTCTTATTGACCATATATTTTCCTATATAACCTTGTATTCTGTGCACTCTCCATAAAGGTATACTTATCTGAGATAAAAATCAGCACTTTTTTCAAGTTGTTGTGTCATCCTGGTGCTTTGCTAGGTGCAGTTCAAAATAGCCTTAATATGCTTTTGCTCACGCACATGTTCTTACTTTTCGATTCCCAAACTTTTCAGGCTCTTTGGAAATTCAAGATACATAACAATAATAAAAGAATGTTTCATACCTGCACCTCTGGTTCGGCTCTGACTTAGACACCACTTCTACGTTCGAGCCACTCAAGCACCATTGTGAGTCCATTCGAGGACAGTCTGGAGAGCCATGCTGAGAAAGCTGACATGTCAGGACAGAGGCTAAGCAGTCACCACAAAAAATGGGTAACATTTGCCGTGGGGTCTCTCTTAAGGTTTGCCTGTAGCCCATGGAAGAGCCCAGTGCTGGGGGCCTTCACTTTGTCACCCATCGGGTGGGCTACTTTGGGAGCACCATTCACCTCCTCCTAAAAAAGAAGTTATAAACATGTCATCAGGAACCTTTTCTGAAGGGTGCCTGGAAGTGTTCAGGGCTAAAAGAGATGGGAGTGCTCATCAGATGTGGTTTAATTACCTATTTTAAGAGGAGATGAATGCCTTTTCTCTCCATTAACTGCAGAAGTAGCTCGGATATGGACATCTACACACGGCCAAATGAAGCCCACCCTAAATAATTTTCTGCTGCGTGGTATTCTGCTTAGATGAGGTTCATGTCCTCCAGATTTAGGTGTGTATGAAGTGGCACATGTCTGGCTGGCCTATGCACTACGCTGCACAGCCCCATTTGCATCCAAAGCAGAGTACGGCACAGTCAAATGGACCTGGGACTGTGGCTGCTGGGCTATGTGATGTGGCTGCGCAGGCTTCACCACGTTAGCTGTAGCCTCCTGATGCAAACTCACACCTGCAGAACCCTGGAAAAAAAAAGGCTTTCTGGCTTCAGAAAAGCCAGGATCAGCTTTTATTGCCTTTTCGTAATTTTCACTCCTATATGTAATACTCAGCATCTATCCCTTTCCCTCTTTTCTTAATACCCTTGTTCCTGAATGCTGCATTTTCGCCTCTTCTCCCTGGAGACATTTAGAGTACCTGTATTTTGCTTTTCTAGCAAGCTTAATCTTTTGGATCCTCTTTAAACCTCTGGGAGCCTTCCAGTTGTGATGTCTTTGTTCATCCTTTCTCTCATTGTGACTTTAGTTGAATTTTCCCGTAAATCATGCTCATAGCTTGGCGCTAGAAGAGCTTCTTGAATACACACAATTTAATATTAGCCGTGCAAAAGTTAGACATAAAAGACCCGAGGCACTCTTGCACCATTTTCATCTACAGACCTGGAGAAGAGAGGTTGGAGAGGTAAGCTGCCTTGGTTGAGTCTGAATCACAAGAAATTCAGCCATAAAGAAGGATTTCTCTGCTTTTGAGTTAGCCACATGATTAGACAGCTTCTTCTTTGCTGTCTAGACTAAGGGGAGAAAAAACAATTTCAGTTTGAAAATGTATAGACCAGCTGATTATTTCCCCCAGTGCATATAGAACAAAAAGTGGTGACCACTGCATTAAAATCAGTTAGCGTGTTTGTTTCGAGTAAGGAGGAACAGCAGTGGTAAATATTTCCAAGATAACTGACGACAGACAGCAGGATCAGCATCCAGAGCCTTTTACTGTTGCTATTAGAGTTTCTTAGCCATTCATCCACAGGCACCTTTTCCCAGCAGACCTATTTATCTGCTATCGGGTAGCAGGAGTGTGTTGAGTAATGATGATTCTCCTGACTTTGTGTGCAAAACCCAGCCTTGTCAGATGACTCCCAGGGACCCATCGTGACATGATCATATCCAAAGAGGACATGCCGTCTAGGGGTGTGAGGCGAGCAATATGAAAAATAACGTAGGTTTATTTATAGAGCATTAAGTGCAAACTATTAGAGGCTAAAATCTATACGCTCTGGCTGTGCTGATTTGGTGTGTGCACAAAGTTACGATGAATGACACAATAAATAGCCCTCTGCACGAAAGAAAGGTTATGTTGGCTAATTCTGTATTCTTGTCTCTAGTGGTGCTGGGCATATTGAGGCTGATCATCTTCCCTGAAGGTTACTAAGGGCTCCGCAGACGCACGTCCTCGGCTCTGGGAAAGAGCAGGAGGCAGAGCAGCCTCTGCGCAGTGCTGTATCCCTGCCCAAAGGGTCCTTACATCACCCAACTTCTTCAGCCACCATTTGTCCCTTGCATCATCGCCAAAGTGCCAGAGGCCACTAACCCACCGTGTAGCGGAGGGAACTCCCTCTCCCACCCACTCCACCAGAAGCATCTTGCTTCTCTAGAAAAATAAGAATCAAAATGTCACAAAGCTTTCACATAGTTGCTCTAGATGACCTTTAAAGGTCACTTTCAACCCCAACCATTCTATGATTCTATGATAGCATCCCCTGCAAGGAAAAGGGGTGCATATTTTCTGCTGAACAGCTTGATCTAATGAAGGCTTTTGTGATTAAAAGGTTGCATTTTCAAGGGTTTTCTCAAAGGTCTTTCTGCTTCCCCTGAACCAAGGACAACATCTCCACACTCTTCAAAATCTTCAAAGAAAGCAATACCGGGCTCTCCCAGGGAAATTGGTGAGCAAACATTAGAATGCTTTGAAGGTCCCACCTGTTTGATACACAGGATCTTCTGTGGATATGGCGTGTTTTGTTACCATATTGGTGCTATGGTTGGCAGCAAAATTAATTGAGCTGACACTGCCAGTAGTGTTGACACACACAATGGCAGCAAACAACTGTAACTCACTAACAACAATATTGATTTTCTGCTCCCAGAGGAGCCTTTGTAAACTTTCAAAACCATTTTTTCCAAATAAAAAGCACCCAACTAAGTGTCAGAGACTGAAACAAAGTCATTTTAGTGGAAGGCAGAGATGTGATTTATCATGTGAGAAGACTGACTCTGATCTCACCTACACGGGTGTGAAGTTGCACTGACCCTATGTGAGCATGCTGCTGAAACAGGTCTTTTCAAGGTGACTCCAAGGTGATGCTGTGACCAGGCAGCCTGATCTACCCTGACAGGCCGACCTACAAGTCAACATAAAGTTCCATCTATACCTGTGGGGCTTCAGCTCTAAGGAGGCTATAGCCATGCACGTTGCACCTGACTCCTAATGCTCCCATGGGTAAGGACCTACATATCTTAAATCAGAGCATGTTGGTGTTAGATGGTTTTTCAGCTATTGACAGGGAAAGCTTAAAATGCACATTGCCGTTAGAAGCTCTCTCAGCATCTGGGAGGCTTTCGCCTCCATCATCACCAGTCCCAAAAGCAAAAAATACTATCAAATGTGTGCACTAATGCAAAACCTTCATAATGACCTCTTCTTCTCTCTGTCAGTTACTGCAATTAGATAGCACATCTACCTGTCACACGCATCAGCTGTTTGAGAAGTTATTTTGTCCTAACACTGCGACAGTCACCGCTCGGGTTTTTCTGTAGTTCAGCTCTGTATGAGTCACAGAGTATTTACCCAGCACATTGGGCTCTGTTACGTTTAATTTCTGAAAACAATTGCTGCAGCCGCTCAGGTGCTGCAGGCAGATGCCTGCATGCTCAAAAATAAAGACTGCATAAACTCTTTGGCTTTCTTGCTGCATTTCCAGCCTTCCTCTCTTGGAACTTCCATGCTTTTTAATTCATCAAACCCAGCTCTTCCCTATGGATCTTCAGGGAAAGAGGGAGGTCTGGGGTCAATCCCAGCAGAGGAGCAGCCCCCCAGCTTGGGGGCTTTCACCCCTTTCCGAAAGGGAGGGGCCACTCCTCTGGGGGAAGGATGCAGAGATCTGGAGGACAGCTGGGCTTTGTGTGGTTTTCCGCAGGAGGAGGGAGCAGACACATACGTACCACAGCAGCCCAGTCCCCACCTTCAGCAGCTGCCTCAGTCAGCCTTGGTTGCTCCACAAGTAGTGTCAGGGTGAACTGTCTCTTAAGCAGATGCTCTGAGTCCTATAGATTAAAGAGTATTACAGCATCTTTAGGAGCATAAGCTGTTTCCCTCACAGGGAAGACGGCAGTACTTGAGCAGGGAATACACCTCTGGCTGCACGTTTACTTCTCTAGCTCCCTCAGGATGATGTTGTTTTGACATAAAGTCTCAGTTTGATTTGCTCCACAAAATACCAATTGCTCTGTCAGCACCTTTAAATCTGGTAACACATGGCAGCCTTCAAAGACACAAATGTAAATTTGCAATTTAAGGGATGAAGTGATTTATTGCACTATAAATAGCCTACCACATTAACATACTAGTGCTCAAGTGGCACTAAGCTAAGTAGAATACTTGTAAATGTAATTTTGATGCTTTATTAATTGTTCTTTTGTGGATTTGCTTTCCTCTTTACCACTTACCTTGGTGTCTGATTTTTCCCCCTTTAAGCTGCTGATTAACTTATTACCTTACCCAAAGATGTATTCTCCCCAATGTCTTTCCCACTCACTTGCAAGAAAACATTTCGAACTAAAAGTCTGCAAGGCACACCAGTGCATTTTAAACCCCACTTTCTGAACAGAGATTCAGTTCGTGTGCCAGATCCACTGGTTACAGAGATGTAGAGCAGCATGGTGAGGACAAGGCCCTGCAAGAAAGCTGTCTCTGGTGGGTAAAACGAGTGCTCCAGGGATGAGTTTTCCACTTGCATCACTGCCACTGACTCATTCCAGGTAAAATACATTCTTTTGCAGGACATCAACCCAAAGTTTACTCACACCTCAGTTAAAGGCTTAAGGTGGGATTTCAATAGACTTGAGAGACGATCTATGCTTTTATGGGTCTTCCTCCCCAGACTGACCTGTGGTTTCTGCTCTTTTAGATAAACTGCTTTATTTCCATTTCTTTCTCTGTAGATTAGTATTTACTCAGCCTTTGAGATGCCTGGATGAGAAGGACTTATGGCAGGACAGGAGGGGTTTTTCTGTCTGTACAGCCAAAAAAGTGAGCAAGTGAAGTTGGAGTGCAAGTCTCCAGGATCCAAGCTTCTACAGGACCACAGATGCTCAAGCTGGAGCACGTATCTGCTTGTCCTTGGTATGTGGATGCTCATTCCAGACACCTGCCCACAGAAAGATACATAATGACCCGTGAGGAGCCTGGTCCTGGCACAAGCTCTTCAGGGGTCAGCCAGGCCTCCAGGGCCACAAGGAGGACCAGGTATCTCAGGATGGGACAAAACCAGCCAGCATCACCACACCAGACCAAAAAGATGGCAGAGCTGTGCTGCTGTTTTATCTGCATTTTATTACCTGCTGAAAGCTGGAAAGGTTTTTTTTAATGTCTTGTGAGGCTATGTAATAACTCATCCCTAGGTATTACCAAAAAATAGTGAAGGTGAGGGCAAGGTGAATCTTTAGTATCTCTGGCTTTAAAAAATACAAACATTAACGTCATTAGAAACCCACAGACCTGCAAGAGATCAGACCAACTGAATTTGAAATTAACCTTGCAAAGTGAATAGTGTGTTTGAATTAATCTCTAAAAACGTGCTTTACCATGGAGGTAAGGTAAAATGTCAGCCTGAAGTTAAAAGCTTCGTCAAAGCAATCTCTGTTTTAAGACTCAAAGTGACCCTTGATATTTATCAAGGTAATGAAAATACTACAGGCCTTTTCAAAAGCTGATGCGAGGTTGTACTCAGCTCACCCATCGTAATGACTAGGTGTTTTTTGCCGTAGCTGTACAACTCGCTTCTCCACCGCTTTCCCACATGCAGTGACGAATTCTGCTGACTGATTATTCTTGTTTCCCAGAATCTTTCTGCTAAACTTAAGTGTTCATTAAATATACATATATTTATATTTAATTAAAATATATATGTGTGTGTAATACACAACATATACCTATATATATTTCTGGTGACTGAAGTGACCAAACAGACGTAACCCAGCTGACCTCCAAATGCTCCAGATGACCCAGCAGGCAAAGATGCTTTAAGCAGCAGCAACAGCAGAGGTGACTCAGCCCTCTTCCTGCTGTGTCACAAGCAGCTGAAAAGAGACAGACGTCACCTCTGCTTGCATGGGCACAGGCAATGAGGTGGTCAGCTGAATGCGCAGGCTGCTGTTGTATGGGTAATCCATTAATGCCCGAGGCTGATGACAACAGGTCTTTAATTTGCTGAGCGCAATACAAACGCAGAAGACAAAAAAACTCGTGAAGCCAAACTGCAAAGAAGTCCTATGTCAGAAATATCAAATTAGTAAAATGTAATTTCTTTCCAAATACAACACTCACCTGTCTAGCCAATGCAGCTGGCTTATACTGCCAAGCACTTTCCTTTTCCTCTCCCCAGGGAATCACAGGAAAACATTCCATCTTCATTTGGAAGAAAACAAGGAGAACCAACCTCATGCTTTTGTCACTGATAGTGAGGCAACATATAGATGTTTTGTTGGCACTTGTGTGAGATTAATTGGGTGCTTCATCCTGCTTCAGTTGCAGCTGTCCTCTCCACATGGGCACCAGCATGAAGATGCAACTTCCCAGAAGGCTACTTTCTGTGGGTAGCCCTTTGCATGTCTCCAGCAGGCACAGGCAAATGGGATTTCCCAAATACAGCATCAACCAAAAGTGAATCACCTGGAGACAGCAGAATTCAAAAATCCTGAAGGTTTAACAATAGCACAGCTGCTGTGAAGTCTGATACACTTTTTGCCACCCAACACACCCAGGTTTTTGTGCTAATGGGCTGTAAACCTGGATGAGGCCAACCAAGAAGACCTTCTTCATTTGTAATACATTCATCACCTAGTTTTGAGACATCCCATTGTCAGCACAGAGGAAACTAAGGTATATTATCATTTGCCTTTTGTTACGTCTCTCTAAACTGAATAACTGATTTCTTATGTTGCATTTTATTAAGTGATGTTCATTTTACTTTAAAGCTTCCTTAGTCATTTCAGAGATCTGAAAAATTCTTGGCAGAGTTTCACCCAAGGAAGAGCAATATTAAAACAAAGTCAGCTTGCCATGCCAAGCATCCCAAAGCAGCATCAGCAGTCCCCCAAGCTGGCAGCTGCAGAGATGCTGCAAAGTTGGCAACTGAGTCTATGGGGAAGGGAGTCTCACTGGCAAGTGTTCATCAAAGCTGCTGTTCAACAAGGCTGGGGGGGGAGAGATCGCGGGGTCTCCGTGCAATTGTAGCTCTGAGTTTATAACACATATTTAGTAAGTGAGCTAAGAATACGAGTGTGTTGTACCAGCCACGGTTTTGATTGAAAAAGATTGCGAGATGATTGTTATGTATTGAGTTATTGAAGAATTTTGTCCCGTTACACTGATCTGCTAAAAATAGACTAAAGCTCTCTCTGATTTTTAAGGTGGAGCAGCCAGAATATCAAATATTTCAGAGCCATCTGCTGCACATTTGGATTCACATGGCTTATCTCAGACATCTGCACGAAAACAGGATGAATTATGTCCAACAGATACCTATTTCTCTCCACTTGCTAGAAGGGTCTAGGCAGCTCATTGAAATGCAGGTGTCAGTGCTGTAGATACATACTTGCTCAGGGGCACCCCAAACTACTGTTAATTCCAGCACTATTTCCACTTGTTACAATGAGGATTGAATGTAGTTCTACAAAGCTCCTGCAAGATATTTAAATGACGGAGCCCGTATCAAGACTGTTGTTTCCACCAAGATTGTGTCCAAACACCAGGTTATTTCTCCAAGCCACGGTCTGCAAGTCACAGCATGGTAATGTTGGAGAAACCAAACTGCCCTGGGTCCAGGAATTCCTGGGTGGAATTCCTCATTCTCCAAAACTATAAAAACCTGTGGCTTTCTCCACAATAAAACTGAATTTTAAATGTTTTATAAGATTTAACAGTGCTTTGATTTTAGGCCAGGAAAAAGGTCCATATTTTTTTAGCAGATATGCAATACTATTATGTACAATTTATATTAAACTAACATGCCCCGTTGACATGATACCATGATAACTGAAAGCAGAGCCCTCGCTAATCTTAGAAACACAGGTCTGGAAGCAGTCTCCAGGGCAGCGGATACCTCATCCACATTCCAGGCACTGAAACTCCCCGTCTTGTGCACCGACTCGGGGCTGCTTTTATGAAGATCATTATCTTTCTTAACCTCTATGCAAAATTCATAGAAATGGAAAGTGCCGAGAGACGGTATTCACGTAACATCAGTCATGGTAATAGTCTGACAGTCCTGAAGTCCTTATTATCCTATACAGCAAAGAAAAATATATATATTAAGTTTTCATTTTGATTTAGACCAGGCAGGACAAATCCTGGCTTACAGAACCAGTGCTGCCTCCTTAATTCATAAAATCACCCCCTGAGAATCCACTTTTGACTCCCAGAGAAGACCTACCTTTAATCACGTCACTGGGAGAATCACCCCTCGGATCTCCTGTGACGCAGAACGGCTCTGCGTTGCCTCAGACAGCCGCTTTGGACAGAAAAGAGCATAAACCGCTTTTGTAGCCTTCACTGTAACCCCGAAGCACAGCAACATTTCTTCATAAAATAGAGGCAAACCCACAGACTTACAAAGTTACTGAATTGTAGTTCCGGGGCAAAGCATAAATAAAGCAGCAGCAAAGCTGATGGGTGGGGGGGGACACAATGTCCCACTTGTGTGTGAGAAAGGCAGCGTGTTTCAGGAGAAAAATATAAACTTAGGCCCCATCTGAGCCAGCTGATTATATGGACAAAGCTTTAAATTTGGATGCAGCCCCACTATCATTTTCATGGGAGAATTCAACTGATAAGGTATTTTCAATTTATTATTAAAATTAGAAGAGAAACTACTTCAGTGTGACCCTGCTAACTGGGATTTGCTTCCGAGCTAAGCCCTGTCTATAGTGATGCTTAAGGCCAGTCATAATTTCCTGCTCAAATTTTATTGTCAGGGGAACATTGATGAACCAAAAGATAAAAATATTGAAACCTGTTTGTTTATGCGTTACCATTTTAATGGCGGGGAATCATGGGCTTCAAGGTTTTATTTTGGAAAGTGCAATGCAGAGTGATACAGAGAAGGACAAGTTACCTCATTAGGGAGAGTTCTGTGAAACAAGCTAGTTTTTTATTTCTTTGGCATTTTTTTTTTTAATGAATTACATAAGAATTAAGAATTCATATGAATAGTATTCCCCCTAGATAAAACCGAAAGGAAGGAAATCTCTGTGTTTTCACATGATAAAATACCATCTGCTTCTATTTAAGAAATCCACAATAATGGAACCCAAAACACTTTGATCAGATGTTTAATGTGACTTTAAGAGTTTTGAATTAGTATTCCAGATCAGCCTTGCAAAAAGTTGTCAGCTCCAAAACTGCTTCTTGGCTCCTTCTCATGGCGATCAAGAAAGAAAAAACAATATTTCATTCTCTGAGAACAATAAAAAACTTCCCCACAAATTTGATGAGTTTGTTACAAGCACAGAAAACCCTGACATGTAGTCGGATTATATGCAGTTATAAACATCAGATTTGGGTCAGACCAAATAAAATGTCTCTCACTCTGATTCATCTACTTAAGAAGCATTTAAAAGTCTCTTCTTATAGACTGTAAATGGGAAATTAATATCCCAACACAGTAAGACTGGAAAATGAATACCCCACAAAATGAAGATTGAGTAGAAAGTTAAAATGGCACAAGTATGCCTTTCTAACCATCCCTTCCCCGACCTCCCCTCACAAAAAAAAAAAAAAAAAAAAAAAGATTAGGAACCTCAGATAAAATTTCATGTATTTCCAAATAAATGGCTGTACCTGACTGCAGAGGCACCGCTGTGACCTTGCAGGGATCAGGGATCTCTTCAACCACAGCAGGACATGGCCAGGGGAATGGAGAACAAAATCTGGTATTGCTTTGGGCTGGCTCAGGACAGTAGGCATGCTCAGCATTAACTCAGAAAGCTGAAACAGGGCTCGATCAGAGGCAGGAAGGTGAGGCAGGCCACCATGGAGGGGCTGAAGTGAAGCAGCTTCAGAGACCAGCAGGCTGACAGCACTGCAACAAGGGGCCAAGGCAAGGTCACGCTGGTAGGGCTGACACTGGCTTGTGGCAAAGGCGGGGAAGAGGAACCGCCTTCAGAAGACATCGTCCTTAGGTGTCCTCAAGCATCCCCAGTACATGCTGCTGCCCTTGGGGTGGTGTTGTGGCCCAACCCAGGGACTGTGCTCTTACTGTAGGTGCCCAAGCTCCTACAGATCTTCAAGATGGAAAGTCTCCATACAGCATGGGCTGGCATATTGAATCATAGAATCACAGAATGGTTTGTGTTGGAAGGGACCTTAAAGGCCATCTAGTTCCACCCCCCGCCAGGGGCAGGGACACCTTCCACCAGCCCAGGTTGCTCCCAGCCCCGTCCAGCCTGACCTTGAGCACCCCCAGGGATGGGGCACCCACAGCTGCTCTGGGCAGCCTCTGCCAGCGCCTCACCGCCCTCACAGTAAAGAATTTCTTCCCAATATCCGATCTAAATCTCTCTTCTTTCAATTTTAAACCATTCCCCCTCATCCTATCACTACATGCCCTTGTAAAAAGTCCTTCCCCATCTTTCTTGGAGGCCCCATTTAAGTACTGGAAGGTGCTGTAAGGTCTCCCTGGAACCTTCCCTTCTCTAGGCTGGACAAGCCCAGCTCTCTCAGCCTGGCCTCACAGGGCAGGTGCCCCAGCCCCTGAGCACGGCTTCCTCTGGACCCTCTCAAGCAGGTCCATGTCTTTCTTATGCTGGGGTCCCAGAGCTGAATGCACTACTCTAGGTGGGGTCTCAAAAGATAGAGCGGGGGGCTGAAATAAGTAGATCTCCTTAACCTCTTTGGTGGGGAAGAATAACTCTTTCACAGGAAAAAACATAGATTTTCTTTTATTTAAATATTCCATGGTCGTCTCTGGTGGTCACAGAGGCCACAGCAAACTTTCCAAAGCTTGTGAAATGTGGGCTGGGTAGATGAGAGCTGTCAATGGCTGTTCTTACCTGGGCAGGGATGGTGACAGATCCAGGAGAGAGCATCAGAAATCCTGAGAGCATGGGGAGTGCTGGAGGGGCCACTGCATTTGGGACTGTTGGTTTCTCTAGCTTTTTCCCAATAGTATGGATGGATTTGACTTAGGGTCTGCATTATGGCAGAAATGTTTGCTGTTCCCTGGGATTTATGAGTAAGTGAGTGATAGAAGAGTGACAAAATGCATTACTTATACCCCCAAAAGAAGAGAGAAATGGACCAAAAAGCTAACAAAACTGCAAGATAACAAAAGTGTTCCAGAGCAAGTCATGGCACACGTTCCTTGTAATCTTGTTTTCTAAAATCTACTGGCAAGATACTTATGTGCCCTTAAAAATGTCCACCAAGAAATGCAAGATTTATGTGTGTTAGTGTGTTTCACTGCATACATAAAAACATACCCAAAACTGTAGTGTAACGTAGAAGCTGGCAACAACCCTGCCCCTTTCAGTATAAACAATGAGTTTCTATTATTGTTGAAAATACTTTTTTTTTTCTTCAGTAAACTATGTAAATTCTGGCTATATGAGTCTTCATTACCTGAAATTCAAAAAGACTTCAGAAAATATATTGTAAAATACTAAAATACGAGGTTCCTACAAATGTTAATATTCAGATTTTGTATATTTTTCTGTAGTTGTCTGGAAAATAAGGAGTTAAAATTCAACCTTTGTGCCCTACGCCACTCTGGGACAAATAAACCTTTTAAAGAAAAAGAACAGTTAATACAATTTATTCCCTTTACCCAGTTAAGGGAAAGCTAAATTAAATCCATATTCTAGAAGAGTTAAAGTGAAAAGTGAATGTCATATGGCTTTCCCTAGGATTTGTTAACCTATATTAAGTGATAACTGAAATCAGATGACTTCTAGATTATTCAGGCTGCGTTATTTCAAAAGCATGTGGATACAAGCACATTTTGAATCTTTCAAGACATTAGCAGTCCTGCCCTTTCACCTATGCATGATGTCCACGATGAGGTTGAAGTGAAACACTCCTTTAGGTTACAACGGAAATGAGATGTCCAGCTTCCACCTCCAAATCCCACCTCCAGTACTATTTCCCACCCCAAATACAGGCATTTCAGCCATAGGCATTAACGTGATGCCAATAGCTTGCAAAAGCCAAAAAGATCCTCTCTGAACCACCCAGCTGCTACAGCATTTAATACTCACATATCAAAATATCGCAGACCACACCAGACTAGGTTTATTCCAATTATTTTTGTGTTTCCCATTTAATTTGTACATTTGGTACTCTCTTGGCATTACCCACTTTGCAGCTAGTTTGTGCAGGACAAATTACATGAGGTGTGCGTACCAGTGAACCGAGGTGCTTGGATTGGAAAAGCCTGTAACTTTGCCAAGACAAATAAGCTGATCAGATGTAATCATGAGGAAATTTTTAAGAATGTCATCTTTAATTCCTGTGAAATATATTTTTGGGTTTCCCAATACACTGAATGCCCTCTTGTAAAAGCCTCAGGGAACAAACAGAAAAATGCTGAAGTTATTTCAGTCTGTAAATGACTGTAGCCCCATGAAGGCAAAATGACACTTTTCATTTGCACCAGTTGCAGAGTTGCTTCCAAATCTGCCTAGAATCTAATAAATCTTTCACATCGCTTTTTTTTTTTTATAGATTAATATTCATGGTGATGGTTTGCAATTATAATTTGTTGGATGCTAAATTTCTGGCAAAGTTTGCACAGAAATAGCCAGTTCCTTTTTAATGTTAATGATCACACATCTTTAAGGCACCTGTTGAAACTGCCTATAGGAATTCAGAAGAGTACCATCAAGTAGTGAAACTCAGATATGCATAGCACATTGCTAATAAAGACACAGGTGAAAGCTTTGACAGGAGAGAGAGGAAAGGTTAGAGGGGAACTCCCTCTTCAGTTCCACATTTCTTTTATCTTTCCTTTTGGATGCCCACTAAAACTGATGCAAGTAAAGTTTGGAAGCAGGCAGAGCTGACTTGTCATCTCTGGCCTTTTTGTGTGTCATTCTGGCACTCCTGGCTGTGCCAGCTTTCCCTCATTTGGCAAAACAAAGCCTGAGCCGTTTTCTCCTCTGGGAATAAAGCACAAAGCTGAACACCGGGCTTGAAATAGCTGTACACCAAGCAAGAAATGTCTCTTTGGTATGAAAGCTAATTTGTGTAGAGGGAGCAATGCTGTTCACAAAGCAATTTGTCACCTCTACTCATTGGAGTATTGATGATGCAAGTTGGGTGATTTAGTCCTTTGTAGATGAGGTCTCCAGTGGGGTGCTGGCTCTATAGATAACCCACAGCTTCCTCAAGGCCAGCTCTGCTGCAATCCTAATGAAGTTAGTGGAGATGCACAACACAGAAAACTACCCTCTAGTGCAACCATCCTGAAGAACCTCACCTGTTCCTATCTTGCTCCTATGTAGTCTTACTTAAGTAAATTACATTTATTATACTGAAAACGTCCTCATTAAAAAATAATGCAATGGGAAAAGAAGCACGTGTGCTTTTATTCAGGCTGATTTTTAAATACCAGATCTCCTTTTACAGAGCTGAAGTATCACAAGGCTTTTCATGTCAGCGATTTTGTGAAGGCTAGATCCTGAGGTTTTATTCATATTTTGACCCTGTAAAATATCCCAATGGCATTAAAACACCCATGAAACTTAAATACAAGTAGTGAGTGAGGTTTTTTCCTATTTATCCAGTATTGTCACTTTCAGGTATGTCAGGGCTCTTGCAGGATCGAGGCAGCTTGTTCTCAAAGATCAGGTTTAAACACAAACATGCCATTTCTTTCCCTTTCTTTCCCTCCCCCTTTTTCCTCTCCTTCTTTCCTTCCAAATGGCTAATACTCTAAATAGGATATAAATGCCTGGACTATAAGCGAGCGTTCACTTCAGGGTTTGCCAGAGAATTAAGCTATTTTGTCTCCTAGCAATAGAGTGACAATTACACCCGTACCGCTGCTGTGGGCTGACCCCGTCTCCCGCCGAACCCAGCTCTGCTGCTCCCGCAGCCTTGCCCGACCCAGCCTGCAGCCACAGTGTGACTCCGGCAAATCCAGCCCAGGCCACATCACACGGATTCAGCAGGACAGCTTCCCAAACTCCACACTGTTACAATGCCTGTGATGGTCTTGGAGGAGCTGGTTTGTGTACATACCAGTCCCAGAGGCTGAAGATGGAGTAAACATGTAATTACCTCCCTAAAAATGAAATTAGCTGTTTCTGTAGTAGTGCCAATAGAGCACTGCTGTCTGTACCTGAAGGTCTGCAGTGTCAGGCAGAATGGTAGCTACCAAAACAGTATGGGATAGGAGAGGGGAGGGAAGAAGATGGGAGGAGAGAAAAGAGTGAGAGAAGAGAAGAGAAGAGAAGAGAAGAGAAGAGAAGAGAAGAGAAGAGAAGAGAAGAGAAGAGAAGAGAAGAGAA
>JAVJGJ010000057.1:70239971-70250678 GCA_035590215.1 Microhierax caerulescens | reverse complement strand
TATGTATTTTGGGGATATTGCATCAATGTTAATCAAACTTCACGGCATTTTGAGACAGTAAATAATGTTCTCCTAATCTCAGAAATGGAAAACCTGCCAGCCTTACAATGATGAGAGAGAGGGAAAGAGGTGCTAAACCACACTAGAATATGACAGTACTTGGACTGGCATTTAAAACTGGCCTTGCATCTTTGAGGGGAACTAAACTGTGCTATAGCCGTGTTTATGAAACTGAAAACCTGTATATGAGCCCCAATTAGGATATGGCACACCATGAGAACAGCTGTGCCCCAGATGGTGCCCCAGAGGCTAATGTCTTTTAAAAGGGCAACTCAGACTTCTTCTTAGAGAAAGGAAAATAATACATTATTTTTAAAAGGATATTTTTGTTTAGGGTTTTCTTACTGAAAATACAGCTTAAAACTTTTTTTTTTTTCTTTTTGGTTATCAGATCCAAATATTAGTATCAAATAAGAATACAAATAAGTTATTTTATCAACAACTTTTTTAGAGAAAAGCCTCATTTTTGGAAAAAGGGTGGGCAGAAAATTGAGTATTTCTAATTTTCAACCAGGATGAGGCACAAATACTTCATACAGGGTTAAGCAGCAATGCAGCAGCCAAGTGAGAAGACAGAACTCTTTGCTCCCTGCTGCGTGTGTGGCGCTACCTCTATACCACGTTTCTTTCCATATATTTGCAGTAGTCAGGGATTTCCTAGATATAGATGCAGGACAAAATGAATTTGCACAGAGCTGTTCAAATCAAAAGGTAATGATTACCTGCAAAGAGCAAATAGAAAACCGAGACATTTCCAGAGAAATCTGTCTGTCTCTCATATATGCTGCTGGGCTGTTTGTAAAATGTTTTTTTTCAGTTTTTTTTTCCCCCTGTGATAAATTCAACTCACATCTCACCTATTGCCAAAGCATGAAAAAGATATTTTTGTTAATTTACTAAGAAGTTGGTTTTCTTTGAAATTTTTTGAGAATAACCAATATGATGAAGTTGCACAGAAATAATTTCTGGGAAAACTTATCAGGCTTTTGTCACTTATTCAGTGCTATATTCACATCTCTCTCAGCTCTTTGTGCATATAACGGAGCTATTACACACTGTGAGGTTAAAAAATAGCTGCATAGAAAAAACTGAATTTGACTGCCAGACTCTTTGAAGGTCACAGAGCAAGAGTGACCAAAAATTTCACATGGCAGTCAGGGAAAATATCTTATGCTACTGAATTCTGACAAAGGTCTACACATCCAAATCCCTTCATCTCAATGCTGTCAAAACTGGGAGAGAAGGCTGGATGTAGATATAGTCTCTACAAGTGGCCATTGGTGTCTCTCTGGCTTGGCTCAGATATAAGAAGCTTCAAATTTAGGAAATATTCAGAGACAAGTTTGGAACACATTGGAAATCTGCATCTGAAACCCACTTTTTAATGCTGGAGCCTGACTTGCTTGCTACCAGTGAACAATGTCTTAGAGCTAAGGCAATTCCATCAGCCTGAAAGCGCAGGATATAAAAGGCTAGAACCTCTCTAATGTCAATTAGAAGGACTTCTATGGTCAAATCATCATTAGAAGGGAAAGACACAGGAAAAAGCCAGGGCCCTGAGCAGCACCTTACATCAAACCTGAAAGACTAACTGGCCTGACTCACAGCCGCGGCCACAGCAGGCAGCAAACAGCTCTGAGATTAAAGGCACAGCACTGAAAAGCAAAAAAGAAAACAAACAAACAAACAAACAAACAAACCCAAAACACAAATTAAGCCACTTTTTTCAGCCACATCACTGCATATATAACAACAGTATTTATTTCTTCTTTTATTGAGTTTAAAATGTCAATATTTACTGTCAATTGAAGCATACCATTCCCGGTTTTTTTTCCACATTTTTTCATTTATTTCTCACAACTGTATGTGATGTCTAACACATACTACAGGGATATGTGAATTATTAAGAGCTATCTTTTTGAGAGGGCTGAGGTGCTATGAAACACCTGAAAGGGCTAATGTTACAACTTCCATTCTTTTAATCATATATACAGTTTGGGTATTTATTGTTTTTAATATATGTAACCAGAACTGTTTTTTTTCCAAAAGAATTAGGAGTTACTAGGCTTTCTAATCACAGACCTATTTGTCATAGCTGTCAATATTTCTGATATTATATATGGAAAATATTTTTATTTGCCATAGCTGACAATATTTCTCAGCAAGGGATTTGCAAAGAAAAGTCTAAAATGGATTTGCAATAATTGTGCAAGGAGCTTAAATTCAGGGTCTTTAAATTCTATGACTCCATTTCAGCCATTCTGAAAAAGGCACTAAATACCCAAATATCAATTTAAAAAATTGTATAGCATTGGCTTGCAACATGTATGTCCCTGATGTAAATTCACTCAGAACCAGTCACGAATGAAGTTGAGGATGTACTTAAGTATTTACATGTTGGGAATGCTGAGGGCTGGCATTTTTAATTTCTCAGCAGGACTGTACTGAAAAAGACCCTCCAGATGCTGAATGCACGTTTCCTCCTGCTCATATGGATGCTCACATTGTCTTAAAGGGAAGGGCATGCAAGAAGTGGATCTCAGGATATGACCTTAATATTGATGACTTCAGACTTTATTTCCAAACTAGCTTACTGATGGCAGAATATATTAATTGGCATATTGTTCATTTGAGGGGAAAAAAACCCACCCTGATTTTGTAATTCCTTTTTCCTTTTGTCAATCCTATAAGCAGAGGTGCTTTTTTTCCCCTGAACATAAGGTTTTTCTGATCATTGGTGACATGCCTCATCAGCTGCAGAGATAAAAAAGAATTTCCTACACAGATAACTCAGAATCACCTGTTAGAGCAGACCAGGTATCCTTTCACTGTTAGTTAGATTGATGGCTAAAGCTGATTTTTTTTTATGACATAATGCCTCATTTTCTGCTGGTAGCTTTGCCTTGTTATCAATGTTTGAAAAGGTTGCGTTTCTGAGTTTCAGAAACATTTTGGATTTAGTGAGGGAAGGAGATGGAAATACAGATTCTGCTTCTACCTGAAATGTCCCTTCCAAGTCTCTTATTGTCACTGACTGACCTCTGCCTCATCCTGTGAAGTGACATCTTCTCCTGTTATGTTCCTTCTAGATAACGAGCTGCACTGAAAGGTGCCTTGCCAGCAACCACATACCATAGTTAAAGATTTGCGCTGATATTATTTGAGAATAAATTCATCTGAAAAAAAAAGTGAGCATATGAAAAGAGAAATAATGGGAACTAGGATACAGGTTGCAGTATAGCAGTCACTGCTACAATATACAAAAATGGCCATATGTTCACTAGTGGAATATTTTGTGCTTTATTTTGATTCTGGTTGGTTCAAGATGGTTAGAAAGCTTTTACAAATGAGTTGAAAGAAGGAGTCTGATATATGAAATGTAATTTCTGCTCAGTTCACTACAGAGTGGTCCTACTGGCTAACTCCACCCGTTTAAACTGAAAATCTGTTAAAAAACATTGGACAGATTCTGACAAGAGTCAGCCAGGTGGGATAGATCCAGCTTTACAGCAGTATAATCAAGAGGATATGACCCACCTGGCATGAATAAAAAAAAAAGCACACAACAACAAGATCTTCCAGATGTATTCAAATCCCTTAGAGGAACGCTCCTTTCTGCTCATAAAATGAGAAAATAATGTGGTTTATTCCTATAGAGAGAAACTGCCACTATCAAAATTATCATAACGAGGAAACTCACAGTAACACAAATCATTTTCATACTTGAAGCAAAGTTTTCTGCTTGGACATGATCCGATCTCCACTGCAGCCAGCATGCTGACATTTACTAAGGAATTAGCACATCACTCTGCCTCACATCAAATATACTGCAGCAGTATAACCTCTGGCCCCACACATATGGCTGCTATTTGATATCAATGTGACTTGCAGGAACACTGCAGCTGTGTCGGCCCTAGGTGAGCTGATATGACTGTTAATGCCTATCAAAGGAGAAAGCTGCCCTGTCACTCACACTTGTGGGGGAGAGGGAATCTCAGCCAATGGAAGAATTCTGTTAATGAAGTCTGGGATTTATTAGTTCTATCCCTTTTTGAGCTGGTTGTAAGCTGAATCCTGTAGCTCTTAGCTGGGGATTCCTTTGCCCATGCTCCTCTGTACCCCAGAATTTGGGAAGGCATTTTAGCTTCTGCCCAGCACTTGCTCCTGAGCTGACCCCACTGAGAGGTGGGTGGTGACTGCATGGCTTTCATCATAACCTTGAGTTTCCAAATTGCTAAAAACATAACATCACCAAGCTTAAAAAACAACAAACCAAACCCTATAGGGTCAGAGTGCACCACAGGGAAGCACAGCTGCGTACCCGTCCCCCGGTACAGACCAGGTGGGAACTAAGAGGATAAATTGTCCTCAGGCAGTATGTCACCTAGCTGATGGAGGCAGAAGGAGGGAGCAAGGCTACAGTATCCACCACGTCTTTGGTAAACAGATCCCTAAAGTTGTCTCCATCTCACAGAGCTGGAGTACCCAGAGGTTGCTATCAGAAACCAAGCTGGATAAATCGCTCTGGGAATGAGGAATTTCTCTTGCAGCCTGAAGCCATTTGCACAACCATTTACCTGAGCTGGGGGTTCATTGCTGGAGCACAACCAAAGGGCAGGACAGAGAGAGATTAAAGTGCTGAAAGGTTTTTTAATGCTGAAAATTGAATTCACGGTCCAGTTTCTCATTTGATAAACCCATAGCTGTCAGCTACAGACATTTCAGGGCAGATTCATTGTGTAAAAGCACAATGTGCCGTACCCCCAACTCTGATCCTGGAAGATATAAACACAGCAAATCAATTTCTCACTCCTTTGTTTGAAATATGGCTTTTTGTAAAAGATATTTGTAAACTCATTGTCCATGACATCCCTGTTCTCACCCCTTCCCTCCATGATGTAAAAGAAAAGTATCCAAAATGCAACAAAGAGGAAAACTGGTCCTGTTGCAGAGGTGGTATGCACAATGTATGATGATGGCGTATGGGCAGTTCTTGTTACATCGGAGCACAGTCTAAAATCTGAGGTTTGCAGTAAACCAGAAAAGACAGACAGACAAAGAGGCTGCATCTGGATGGGAAAATCTTCCTATTCACTCACTCTCTACAGTCACACCCTTAGTGGGTCTAAATCTGCACAGCCTGACTGACTCCACTGCAGCAGAGTGGGTTTACAATGGGTAAACCCACTGTAGGTAAAGGTTGTTGGGACCATGGAGGAGCAAGTCCATCTGTAGTCTGAAGTACCAGAACTATGCTTCTGACTTGTCCAGAAACTGCTAAAGTGTTTTTTTTTTCTTAATGAAGAAAGGGGAAATCTAGACATAAAGCATTGAATTAAGCGTGGGGGAAAGATCTATTGCATCATGTAGTCCTCCCACCAAGACAGGGATAGGTACCAAAAGCAGTTAGATTTCCAGAAAATTCATTTCACCTTTCAGAGAACTGACAGCAAAGTGCAGACCAAGGGGCTGAACAGCTCACAACTATCAGTGGAGGATATAGATCTGCTGGGTCTTGAACCAGGTCCTTTATACACCCTGGAACACCTTCCACCTGGGATTCTGGAGACTGTCCACAGACCACATGAGAGGTGCTCCTGAAAATGCAGATGTGGAAGCCCAGCCTGCATTTTCATGTTGGGCTCAGGGCTCCCACTGGTGACAGAAGCTCAGTTTCACCAGTGGAACAAATTCAGGAATTGTCCCCCCCAAACAGCAGCTTTAAATTAACCTGATTATTTCATCCCAGCTCTTTGACAAATGAGTCTGACTTATTTAACTCGTTTGAAAGAAGTTCATTTTAATGAAGTTATTTATATAGCTCCTTGATGCCATTAGCTAGATTACATGCTGTCCAAAAGGCATAATGCATGATCTCATTTTCAACTTAATCCCTTTCTATTTCTTTCATCCTCTAACTTAAGTAGCAGGAGTTCAGAACATATGTTCTTCCATTTTCTCTCTAGATGGCAAAAAGTCATTTGACAGCTGCCAGGTAGTATTATCAGCTCATTTAGTCACTCTTTCTCTAGCCTAGGAAATCAAACTGGAATGTGAAACATATTTCTGCTAAATTGCATGGAAATCCAGGCCTGTTTAAGGTCCAGAAACGTATAATTCTGTCACTTTTGGAAATGGATAGTGTTATCCTGGCCACTGCACTGTAAATTGCCAACTCTGATTTACTGCTTTGATTGCTTCTGAAGTTTCTCACCAGTTTTTCCACATCTGTGATAGGAAAAAACAGATCAGTTGTGCCTTGAGTTTCAAGTCCTACCTTGCAATCATTTTTCCAAGAGACAAACTTCTTGCACTTACACTCAACCTCCCCAACATCAGTGCATCAGCACATGCACACAGCACCAGACATGTCTGAGCCATGGTCTGAACGCATGTGAGAGCGCAGGACGAGGGACACAGGCACTTCAAATGGCCACTAAAACTGGGCACTGGCACTGGGTACAATCTTGTGCTGAGATTCTTTGATTCTCTGTGACTTCAGGTGGAAATGCAATCAGCAAGATAAATGTATCTGAAGAACGCAGCCATGCAGGACTGGACTGATGTTACTGATGTTATTTTGTGGTGAGTTTGAAAACTACTACATGAGGCCCAGATATGCTTAAACATCAGAGGCCTCTCCCTGGTCCTTCTGATGTAAATGCAGGCATTTCTTGAGATGCTGAACGATACAGAGAAGTGCCTCTGGAGATTCCTGGAGGATGGTCTTGTCTGCCTAAGTTAGACTTTGTCTCTTCTTGAGTGTGAGGCATCCATAGGAAATGTTACAAGTACATGCTAAGAGGCACCTGGCCATCAGCTCAGAACAGGACCCTAATGGACTGTTTTCTTATTAAAAGGGGAGAACGTGACAGGAGCACCGGTGCTCACTTCTTTTTGCATGAGAGCTTCTGGCACAATCCCTTCCTGGAAGCTGGCAGACCTCTGTCCAGGCTCCTCCTCAGCGTGGGACATGGGTCCATGGGCATGTTCTCCTCAGTGATTAAGTCATCTAAAGAGGTTTCTAAGGTACTCCCCCTGCAATCACTCCTGCTCACATGTCCTGCAGCCCTCTTCTGTGCTTTGTAACAGCTTTGTGGGTTTGTGCTGAAAACTGTGTCACTGAAAAGATTGAGGACAATGCAGAAAAACCACAAAAAATACCCATTTTGAACATTTTTCTTAACCCAAATAATTTCAGTCATATTGCATTCTGACAGGGATGGTGAAGGTGGGGGGATCTGCTCCCTCATTTCTTACACAGAGCCTGATGATGTGCCCAGGGTAGGAAGCCTGATGCTCAGCTGGGCAGGACAAAACAGGAGTCTCACATACTCCTCCTTGGCGAGTGTAAGACTTTTACATTACACCCTCACTGGAGAAATCTGAGGCTCGTAACAGAAATCCTTGTTTGGCTCCAAGTGTGCTAGCAGCCAGAATAGAGTCTTTCTTTATCTTGGTGCTTCTGGTCTTCAGCTTTATCATTTTCAGCTGCTCTCCAGGAATATGGTGCATGGCTCCAGTGATCTCCCAAGCAAAGCAAGGAGACATGTAAAGAGTTTAAGCATCTCTTGGACAGCAGTTCTAGAAAGCAAATGAGGTCTATCACTGATTTTTCAGCAACTTTTTAGACCTTTAAGTTTAGAGATTAAATAGGCTGATCCCACCCTCCACTACTTCCTCCAAATATTCTGCTTTTTCAATAGAAAAGGGTTTGTACTGGGGTTTGGTTGGGTTGCTGGTTTTCTTCGTTGTTGTTGTTTGTCTCCCAGAAAGAAACCACTGAGAGAAACCTTTAATCACACTGCACATCGCAAGAGAAACAACCAACAATGTGCCACAGTATCAAGCGAGATAAAAAGAAACATGAAAATCTGGGGCAGAAGTGACCCTCAGAGGTTGTTTAAGTTGTGTCTCTGGTGTATCTACTGACAGAAACTCCAGACTGCTATGAAAGGCAGGCTGCAAGACCAGTATGGGCCCGAAAGACAGGTTTCATAAACATAAGAAAATCCTGCATGGAGGGGAATAATTCCATGAATTACTTTTCTTCCAATGGAAAAAAATGGGTTTGGAGTTGAGTTCTGCCTGCCAGCTCTGCGCTAATCCAACGAAACAAAAATAAAACTGGCTGACTTGCTTAGGTAGTCGAAGTTGGAAGCAGAACAACAAAGAGGAGAAGAATTTAATGTCATAGTAAAACAAATTTAAGAACAAACCGGAATGCAAATACACAGTAGATGCTGCTTGCTCACATGCCCCCTGTGTTGAAGCTGGTTCCCAGCTCCTGGATATATCGCAGCACCATCTGCCAGCAGAGAGCAGAATTACATGATACACGGTACATTCTGTCTGACGAAAACACTTTGTCCCCTTCAAATGCACGGGAGCTTTGTCACTGCTTTCATGGTAACCAGCACTTGGCAAACACTGCCAAAACCTGAACCTAGGTGAAAGCTGAATCAGCCTGCAGCTTCAAAACAGCACGTGTTTTTCCAGTGTGGAAAACATCACCCTCCTCCCACAGCACCTTGGAGAGTTCAAGACCATGACCATACAGCTCCAGTTACTGGAATGTTATGGGTGACATAGGCCATGGAACCAGCCCTCGTCCCTTGTGTTAATCCCTCCCTCCGCTACACAGCTGCTGCTCCCCTGCCCAACCATAGTCCCTGCACACAGTCTGTGTACGGTGGCACGCAGAAAGCACTCTCCATTTTTGTCCGTCCCTCCTACAGCAAGAACTAAATTTTGCCACCCTTCCCTCATGCCTCCCCCTGCCAGCAGTGCCTTTGATTTTGGTGGCACCACGGTAAGTCACTTCCCAGCTGGGATCCATCTGCTCCTCCCATCTGCTCTGTCCTTTTCTATCCCTTCTCTTACGCCAGTGATTCTGTGAAGCCTTGTTCCTTCTCCTCTTCTACTGTCCATACATCCATTTCACAGAAACTGGTTCCTCCTTCCCATTCTCCTGGATATCCCCTCCACCCACCAAATCCTTTATGGATACTGTGAACCACACAGCTCCCTCCCTCTGTATTCAATAGGAGGAAAAATGTATCATCCTGACACCACTAGCAGCTCAGACCCATGTAGACCTTTGTGGCAGCTTGCCCTCTTCTCACTGTCTCTGGGGCTGTTCCTTCTTCTTCTTCATATTTGTGATATCAACACAAACACTGCTAGTGCTGGGTTAGATTCAGGGGGGTCGCTACTGCTATGGCCCCAGTCTGTGTGAGAGCTGGGCACCTCTAGATGGCAACCCAGGTGCTCAGTGTGCTTGCCTGTGCAGCCTAAACTGACTGCAACTGTAATTTAGGTGTCTCAGTAGAGGTGTCAGGAAAAAAGGAAAGGAAAATGCCCTCCTCCCCAGCTCCACAGACCGTGTATCGAGGCTCATGAATACACTGACATTCTCTAATATTTTCCAGGACTCTGGCAGAGGGTAAGTGACACGGCAGGCATTCAGAACGTATCACCAGAGGCTTTCAAGGTGGATCAGTCCATTATAGACTCACTCAGGTACAAGTGAGGAAATAGATGAGATTGTCATCAAAGGCAAGGGCTCAAAATAAGTGACTGCTCTCTATAGGATTCTGCCTAGGCCAGGTAATAATTTTTCTTACAGGAGATTCACTCGGCAGTGGAGAAGCCACACAAGCTCACACCATGCTCTGTTACTTTTTCTCTGGCATCTCTCCATTTCATGGCAGCTCTTCAGAGCCTGAGCAATCCTCCATAGCCAGCACCTACCAAACTGTGAGCATATAAATGAACAAGTGTTTTATAAATACTAGATTGTTTATATGCAAAAATATATTGTTCCTATAAATAAACAATGAATATATTTGCTATACCCATATGTAATTAGATACATATCTATACAGATAGAAATCAATGTAAATATGCATAACCTCATAAAAAAAACAGGAATCAGACTGTTTGTGGGATAGTACAGTGAGGAGAGGTATCTTTCTCTCTGGGTTTGTTCCCTCCAGCTTGCACCAACTACTACCTCCACTCAGAAGTTCTCTGCCTGAGAAAGTAATATCTCCATGTCTGCAACAACAAGGTACAGTTCCTTGGGAAAGGATGGAAAAATCCATGGACAAAGGCTTAGTCAGGGGATAATCCACAAGAGACAGTCCAGCTCTTCTCTGTGGACTTGCCTTTTGCTTGGACCAAAATTTTTATGACTGACAAGAAGATGCATTTTTGGAATGTGAATCCTGAACTGCTGCTCAGCACCCCAACACCTGTCGGTGCAACTGGGAATGGATGGAGTTACAGCAGCGGATATTTGGTGGGTCAAATCAGTGGTTCAGCTCTACCTGCCCAAAGCGACAGAAGAAACATCACACTAAGTAGGCACAACAGATAAATACATGCAGCCAAATGAGGAAAACTTTTGGAGCTGTGGATTGCAACAAACTGGGGGAAAAGGCATGATCTGTGACAGCACCTTTCCATGAAACCGCAAACAAGAACAGTAAACCAGACCAGAGTCTGAACTGGGACCAGTGCACAAGGCTGCGTTAAGCAAGGCACATCTTACATACCAAGGCAAAGCAGAAGGACCACTCCCCTGTGAGCACCAAAGCTCCTTCTGATGTCAGTGCAGAGACATACAACCAAAGACTTCCCTGG